>OX104071.1:38237606-38326310 GCA_944474145.2 Dicrocoelium dendriticum | reverse complement strand
TCACATTTCCCGTCCCCACCTAATTCCGGCTAAACTACTCCTACGGGTAAACAAAGCCGAGTCCAATCTGCTTCCCAGTCAAAGAGTTTGACACAAGCCTTGCCCTGTGAGCCCACGACTGAGACATACGCAGTCGTAATGAGAAAATATCTCACTGTCCCAATTGGTCGGAGCCAAACTATGTGTAATGTTCAGGCGAAGTCTAAGTCCAAACCCAAGAAAACTGCTTCCCAGTCCCAAATGAAATCTGTTCTCGACAAAGTCAACAAGTTGGAAAAGTTGATCAAGGACAGTGCGTCACCACAGCCGCAGATCTCTGGCCGCGCTCTACCACCCTCTCGTGAACGATGTCTTATCATTGTGAACGCGCCAGAATCCACCAGACACCTCTGCAGAAAGGATGCTGGATGACCAAGGGTTCCTTGAGCGAATGATTTCCATTTTATTCGATGAAGGTGAATTGGGTATAAACATTATCTCTGCCTTCCGCCTGGGCAGGAAGCAAGAGGATCCTTCTAAGGTACGCAAACCCAGGATTGTATGCCAAAGCGAAGAGGAATGCCGACGCATCCTTCGGTGAACCACACGTTTGAAAGGTGAGCCGTTTTACGTCCTGAGAGATCTTTCTCCGGAAGATCGGATTAAAATGAAAACAGCCGTTGATGAGCTCTGGTCCTGCCGAGCGAATGGTGAGACAGACCTCCACATCATGGATTTTCGCGTAATCCGGAAAACCTCGAGAACCCGTTGGAGGCCAATTCTCCTCAACCTAGGACAGTAGAGCACGAGAACGGACGGCGTGTACTTTTTGCCAATGTACGCAGTCTGAGAAATAAACTTGATGAGGTACAGATGCTTGCGTCAGATACTCGCCCAGACTTGATGGCCTTCACCGAAACTTGGCTATTTGCGGACATCATAGATTCAGTGGTTTCTATCCCCGGATAATTTCTTTCGAGCCGACCGGCTTGGAGGTAAGCCCGGTGCCGGCGTCATACTTTACTGGAAGGCCGAACTCAAGGCCCATTTGGTTGCAGCTACTAGTGACGACGACAGTGATTTTGATGCCCTTTGGTGCCGTATTCATGATGGATGCAGATCCTTCACAATTGGTGTTGTCTACAGAGCGCCATCGGGATCTCGAGCTCACTTTACTTTACTTTACTTTACTGTCATGATAGCGAGAAAGATGTTGAACATCTATGTAGCTATATCTTAATGTAGGACATGTCCCACTGACACAGTGTTACCTGTAGTAGTGAGCTAGCCCAGGTGAAAAAAGTAAAATATTTACAAGCATAGAAAAAACCTCCATGTACTTACGATATATTCTTGGATGAACCACATGGAGTCCTTCACCCAGCTCCGCCGCCTATTACGGATGGGCATCGTTTCGGAAGCTGCAGTTGGTGGATTACGGGCTCCATGGGTTATAATCATTGAACGATTCCTTCGTCAGTTTCCTGTGAAGGCTTCGTCGAATCTGGCATCCGCAAAGTGCGCGTCCAGGAATCGTTTGAATTCCGACACCGAGTTCGCTTCTACTATCCGCGAGGGCAAACGGTTCCACATGTTTCACCACTCGCCGCTCAAGACACAAGGGATGAGCTACCCACTTGAGGTCAGGGACTACCAGTTTGTACTGGTGACCTCGTGTGCTGCTTGACGCACGGACATGGAGCAGTGGCCTCAGCATCGGATAAGCACCTAGATGCAATACCCGATGGGTCATGATGAGGTCCACTCGCACGCGGCGGTAGGCTAGAGTATACAGACCCAATTGTCTGCATCTTTCTTCATACGGCACACCCTGAAGACCGGGAATGAGCCGTGTGGCTATGTGTTGTACTCTTTCGAGCTTGTGTATCTCGCCTTTCGTCAACGGACAGTAGGCGGGTGAGCGTATTCTAGCACCGGTCGTACAATGGATGTGAAGAGACGAGTGGCAATCTCTTTCGACCAGGTGCAGAAGCTACGTTTCAGCGCCCACAGCGAACGCAATGCTGTGCGATACGTATTGTCCGTGTTGTCCAGTGACTTCATGTCGTAACGTTGTATAACGCCAAGGTCTCTGACGCAATGCGTCGGGTGTAGAACTTGGCCGTCGAGAGTGTACGATCGGCCCGCTCCACCTTTACCGAGGCACAGAAGTAGCGATTTTGCCGAGTTGATAGGCAAACTTACTTCGGCGGACCACATGGAGAGGCGGTCGAGGTCCTGCTGAAGTATGTCAAAGTCGTCCGACGTATGGATCACCCTCCATAGCTTCAGGTCATCCGCGAACAAGGCACACGGCGACCGAAGGAGATTGGGCACGTCGTTGATGTGAATCAGGAAGAGAATGGGGCCAAGCACCGTCCCCTGAGGAACGCCGCTCGTCGACGGGTACCAGTCGGTCAGGTGGCTGTCGACTTGCACCCTCCACTTCCGTCCAACTAAGAAGTCACGGATCCATTGGTGCAGCGAGCCTCCGACTCCGCACTCCCTCAGTTTCTGAAGGAGGATCTCGTGATTCACTCTGTCGAAGGCCTTACTGAAATCGACGTATACCACGTCGACTGACTTACGTTGGTTTACTGCTTGCAACCATTCATGCCATGTTAGCAGCAGGTTAGTGATGCACGAGCGGCCTCTCACGAAACCATGCTGTGCAGGCGTCAGGAGAGAGTTGGTCTCCAGTAGCTGGAGCAGTCTCTTCTTCACAATCTTCTCCAGAACTTTCGACAATACTGCGGTCAAACAAATAGGGCGGTAATTCTCCACTTTGCGTGTGTCACCGCCTTTTGGAATCGGTTTGACAACGGCGCATTTCCAGTCACAAGGCACGCAGCCTATGGACAGGGATCGGTTGAACAGGTCGGTTACAGCAGGTGAGATCACAGCTGACAAGGACTTGAGGATCAGCGGATGGAGACCATCCGGTCCAGCTGGCTTCGTGCTGTCTAGGCAGCTGACTAGCCCATGTACCTCCGCGACGTCGCAGATCAAGTCGGTTAGCTCAGTCGGTGCGGCGACGGCAGAGCTTGGCGCGCAGGTTTGGTTAGTTGCGAATACAGAAGCGAAGTGCGCCGCTAATGCGGACGCACGCTCGGTGCTTGAACTTAGTGGTTGTCCGTCCGAACCCACTAGCACCGGCACATCACCTGCAGACTTCAGGCGTCGCTTCACGTACGCAAATATGCGCTTCGGGGCAGTTTTAGCTGAGCAAGCAAGCTGCTCCTCAAACTGACGGCGTTTTCGCTCGATTCGATCAGGAAACACGGTGCAGGAAAGGACAATCTTATCGTGGGGGATTTTAATGCCCCTAATATCGATTGGGACTTCTTTGTGGTCGTCCACCTGATTCCTTTGATGCTACCTTACTTGAGACTGTTATCGATTGTAATTTGTTTCAGCACGTCACCATGCCAACCCGCATTGTTGCCGACCAAACGCCAAACATTCTGGACCTTGTGCTCACCCCAGCTCAGTCAGATGTCACGAATCTAACAGTTCTTCAACCCATCGGCAAAAGTGATCATTGTGTCGTTTCATTCCAATGGACACGTCGCCTCACGATCCATAGCCAAGGTGGTTGTCGTCGGAACTTTTGGCATGCGGATCCACTCCGTCTGAGAACAGCCGCAAGCGCTATGGACTGGAGTATTCCTGATCCCATTCCTCTTGATGATGCGTGGAACCTTGTGCTCTCCAAAATGACGTCCCTAATTGAGCAGGTCGTTCCTTTCTCCCGTAGAAAGTCCTTCAAGAGGGGTCCACCTTGGATTGACAGTGAATTGAGATCTCTGATGAACAGAAGACGCAAATTGTGGGATCGTTTCAGGCAATCTCAAACAGAGTCCGATTACTCTTCCTACAAGACTATCAGGAATGTTTGTGTCACGTTGAAGCGTCAGAAACGTCAGCAATATGAACTATCATTAGCAGTACACTCCAGAACGACACCCAAAATGCTTTTCTCTTATCTGAAAAGAAGCACCAGGGCTGGCAGTGGCATCCCTACCTTGTGTTCCTTTGAACATCGAAATTTACTTTACGAAGACGCTGATAAAGCCAGTCTTTTGGCCCAACAGTACGCCTCTGTCTTCGCGAAAGAAACTCCCGCCTGCGACAACACTGTGTCCAGTTTTCCTTATCTGTTGGATCAAGTAGACATTAACATCAATTCTGTGGTTAAACTTCTCCTTGATTTAGATCCGCATTCTTCACCCGGCCCGGATGGGTTGCACCCCCTGTTCCTTAGGACTGTGGCGCAGTACATCGCCCCTCCTATCTGTCAGGTTTTCCGTCGTTCCTTTGAAGCTGGGCGTCTCCCGTCGGCTTGGAAAGTGGGCATTGTCAAACCCATATACAAAGGAGGGAACAGGCAAGATCCAGCCAGCTATCGTCCTATCTGCTTAACGTCGATATTGTGTAAAGTTATGGAGCGGATCTTGAAGCAGGCTCTTCATCTCTACCTCGAGGAACTGAATGTCTTCTCTTGTGCACAGCATGGTTTTCGAAGGGCACGCTCATGTACCTCGAACTTACTAGTTGCTAAGGAGAAATGGGCGAAGTCGCTAGATTCCGGTAAACGCCTGGACGTTGTGTTTGTTGATTTCAGCAAAGCTTTCGACAGGGTCCCGCACGAACGACTTTTGCTTAAACTCCGAGGAATCGGTATCGCCGGGAATCTTCTCTCTTGGATCTCTGATTTCCTTCGCGACCGCACGATGCAGGTGCAAGTAAACGAAACATTTTCCGCCCCTGTTCTCATGACTAGTGGAGTCCCACAGGGTTCTGTCCTCGGCCCCGTGCTTTTCAACGTCTTCATCAATGACTTACCGTCCACACTCCAGGCGGATTGCCTAATCTACGCCGACGACCTGAAGCTGTGGATGGAGGTATCCAGTATGGAAGATGCTGACAGGTTACAATCGACACTCGACCTGCTACATGATTGGTCAATTAAGTGGCAGTTGCCAATGAATCGTGAGAAATGTTCGGTTCTTCCAGTTGGTGCGTCTGACCCATTTGGAATCTACCATATTGGTGGTTCCTTGCTCAGAAACGCCACTCAGGAGAGGGATCTGGGAGTGATACTTTCGCCTGACCTCAAATCTAATGAAGATACCAAGAAAAAGGTCGCTGCGGCCTACAGGATGTTTCACTCTATACGTAGAGCCTTCTCTCGCCTGACCCCGGGGCTCTTCCGACTCCTGTTTACTTCACATGTACGCCCGCTTCTCGAATACGGGCTACCTGCCGCCTACCCTCTTACGAAATTCGAATGTGATATGATTGAGAAGGTTCAACGGCGTGGATCCAAATCTGTTCCTGAGCTGCGGGACCTGTCCTATTCTCTCCGACTCAAACAACTGAACCTCTTTCCCTGGATTACCGTCGTCATCGCGGAGACTTGATCTTCACCCGACGTATTCTTAGAGGAGAGTTGGGGAGGGAATTACAGGAATTCTTTCATCTCAACACAGAGTTCGACAAGAGGCCACAGTTTGAAACTGTTCAAACCGAGGAGTCATCGAGTGCGATCCAGCCTGGCTTTATCCACTCGCGTTGTGAATGACTGGAACCGCCTTCCGGAGTCCATCGTCGATGCCGAGACCGAGGAACGTTTCAAGCATTTGTTGGATTCTCATTTTAGTTTACGGGGATCCAGCTGTTTCCAATGCAGCTTCAGTGGTTCTCTGTGGGACCTTGTTCCGCAATGACCCAGGCTATCTCCGCAACGATCGGGAAGTGACGGAGCTGACAAAGGAACTTCCTTCTGCTCTCTATCATCCAATGATCCAATATTGGTGGGGTGTTACTCAGAACCACCATTCTTGAGAAAGATCTCGGTGTGCTTACATGATTTACGGACCACGGAAGACACACTAAGGAGGGTTACCACTGCCAACAGGATGTCCCATGCCATATGAAGAGTGTTCTCACGACTGACTCCGGAAATGTTGAGAATCCTGTTTCATGTGCACCCGATCCTGTCCTCTTACCAAGTTCGAGTGTGACATGATTGAGAATGTCCAGCGGTGTGCTTCGAAATCCATACTGGTTAAGGGACTTGCTTTACCCTCTTCGACTACAACGGATGCACCTGTTCTCCTTGGAATATCGTCGACGAAGAGGTGATCTGATTTTTACTAGGCGAATTCTGATGGGAGAAATGGGGATGGAGCTACAAGCGTTCTTTCAAGTCAAAATTAATAGTTCCACTCGGGGGCACAATTGGACACTATTTAAACCCAGAAGACTCAGAGTTCGTTCCGCTCTCGCCCTATCAACCCGCATCGCAAATGACTGAAACGACTTGTCGTAACATTTGGTTGACGCGCAGACTGAGAGATGTTTCAAGCGACTTTTGGTTTCTCATGATGAGTAAGCTGGGACCTTGATTCTTCCAATGTAGCTGCTACGGCCCCTTGTGGAATACCGTCTCGTAGCGACTCACGGCATGCATACAATGATCGGGAAGTGAACGATCTGACAAAGGACTTTCCTTTTGCTCTTTACAATCGAATGATCCAATGAACTAGCAGGGTCGCCAAATATGTAATATTACTCCGTTCCGGCATTTCAAGCTCTTCCGTGTCCAAATATTACCAAGGATGGAAATAGAACCCTAGAGCTATTAAGGTGCTACCGTGACGCCCGCGGACCGCCTACATACCGGGTGTAATATTCCTTCGGTCCGGCGTTCTGAGTTCTTCCGTGTCCAACTATTGTGACAAGCTGCAACGCAAAATAAATACCTCGTAGACGGCTGTACGCTCGAGCCGCCTAGTAAGAGGCCGATGTAAAGGAAGCAGCTAAAGAAGCACAAGTTCAAGTTCAAGCGGGACTGGAACGATAGGATTATCCCGTGAGTGTTCCTTCTTCGGCGGGTCGTTGAACCAGGAGTTGGCGAACTTTGAAATACTGACGGACCTAAAACAAAGACCGCGTCGCACCCTGTCAAACCAATTAATGCCTACGTATCCTGCCCTAGCAGTCCCTGTTGGGTCGGTTACGTGAAGAAAGAGTAAAATGTAAACTCAGAAGGCAAAAGAAAAAGTGGAAAGAGTGGAAAGTGGAATTCCAAGATATTTGAATCATTAAAAAGGAACTGAAAAGTGAAGGTGAGTCAGCTGAGAAAAAGGAAAAGTTTGCTGTTGCCACCCAAGAGCATCGAGCTGGTGCGCAAAACACTTAAGCGTAGGTTCCCTAACCACGTGATCTGGAAGCGAATTCCAGCGATCTATAACTCGGCGCGACAGACGAATTTCCGTCCTAATCCTATCAGACCGTGGTTTATGCAGTTTCAATGGGTGACCGCGGAGATTAGGTAACGTAGCGGGACTAAATAGCCCTGACAAGTCCGGGCCAATCTTACCTGTCAAAATACGATAGGTGAGAATCAGGTCCCCTCTTATCCTTCGGTAGTGCACTGAGTACACCCAAACCGAGCAAGCGCTCAGGATACGTCTGTCCCCGTAGACCCTGCACTAACCGAGTGCCCACTCGTAACACCCTCTCCAAGTCCATTTTGTCTCGGTTAAGACATGGTGGACAAGCGTGAATACAATATTCCAGGTGGGGTTGGACGAATGCCGAAAATAGATTCACAAACAAATTGGCCGTTAAGATTCCGAAAGAGCGGCGGATAAACCACATCATACGAAACCCTCGACAAGCAGCCTTCTTCCAGTTGTCTCCAGAATGAAGTGCTGATGCGTGTAGGACTCCTAAATCAACCTGCTAAGTGACAACAGGGAGTTCACCACCGCCAACAACATATCGGGTGGGAGGATTTGCAGCTCCGATTCGGAGAACAGAGCACTTGGACCTATTTATGGGCATCAACCATAAGGTAGACCATTCCCAGAGCCTATCCAAGGCACGCTGAATTGCCTCAGCACGGAAGACGGAAGTAAGAGTGCCGGAGGGAAAGATGAGGGCAATGATGAAGCAAAACCGACCGACTTCTTACCTGTTAAAGTGTTACCGTGACGCCCGCGAACCAGCGCAGATGAACCAGTGGGCTACACGAAACCGTACGTCTCACGATACGTGAACGAAAGTAAAACTGCTTAAGTTGCTAGGTACATCTCCATTTAATCCTCTTAGTTAGGGTAAACCAACTTGAGGAGGAATAGCACAGCTGGTTTAAAAAATCTTTGTAGGAGACATACATATGGAAGTAGGTTAAGAACGCATAGATATCGAATGATGGTCACGACAATGATAGTCTAAATATAGCTTCAAGTTCAAGTTCAAGCGGGACTGGAACGATAGGATTATCCCGTGAGTGTTCCCTCTTCAGCGGATCATTGAACCAGGAGTTGGCGGACTTCGAAAAACTGATAGACCTAAAACAAAGACCGCGTCGCACCCTGTCCAACCAATTAATACCCAAGTATCCTGCCCTAGCAGTCCCTGCAGGGCCGGTTACGCGAAGGAAGAAACGAAAAGTAACCTCAGAAGGAAAGAGAGAAACTGCAAAGAGCTAAGCAAGTGGAATACCAAGATATTTGAGGCATTAGGGAAAGAACTGAAAAGTGAAAGTGAGTCAGCTAGGAAAAAGGAAAAGTTTGCTGTTGCCACCCAAGAACCGCATTTTCCCTAACCACGTGATCCGTAAGCGAATTCCAGCGCTCTATAACTCGGCGCGACAGACGAGTTTCCGTCCTAATCCCATCACGCCGTGGTTTATGCAGTTTCAGTGGTTGACCGCGGAGATTAAGTAACTTAGTGGGACTACATGGCCCTGACAAGTCCGGACCAATTTTACCCGTCAAATTAAGAGAAGTGAGAATCAGGTTCCCTCTTATCCCTCGGTAGTGCATTGCGTACATCCCCAGACTGAGCAGGCGTTCAGGATACGTTTGTCCTCGTAGATCCTGCACTAACCGAGTGCCCACACGTACCATCGTCTCCAAGTCCATTTTGGCTCGGATAAGACATGGTGGATATGCCGGGACACTATGGTCCAAATGGGGTAGGACGAATCCCGCGAATAGCTTCACAAACAAATTGGCCGTTAGGGTTCCGGAAGAGCGACGGATAAACCACAGTATACGAAGACCACGACAAGCAGCCTTCTTCCGATTCTCGCCAGAATGAAGTGCTAATGCGTGTACTACCCCTAAATCAACCTGCTGAGTGACAACAAGGAATCCACCAACACCGACAACACATCGGGTGGGAGGATTAGCAGCTCCGAAGTGGTGAACAGAGCGCTTAGCTCTATTTACGGGTATCAACCATAAGGTAGACCATTCCTACAGCCTACCCAATTCAAGCTGTATTGCCTTAGGTCCCCCGAGATATCCACAATATTCCAGAGCTTAAGGTCGTCAGCAAACGTTAGTGATGCCACCAGTAGCTCTCCCGGCAAGTCATTTACATCGACCATGAATAACAATGGCCCCAACAGCGAGCCAGGTGGTAAGCTGCTAATGAAACTTTGCCTGAGCGTATGGCTGCGCCCTGCTCGTACGCACTAATCCCACACCTCAAGGAAGGCAGACATTCATTGATGGGCCCGAGCAGATATCCCGTAAGATCTCCACTTAAGTGAGTGCCTAAGAAGAGGACAGTGTCAAAACCTTCGAAAAGTCCAATAATAGACCGTCTACAGCGTAGCCACCGTCTACCGCTTCGGCCCAGCTTTCGTGAGCTACAAGTAGCTTAGTCTGACATTAAAATGCCTTGCGGAATCCATGTTGCGCAACACTGAGAAGGTTGACTCTATTTAGAAGTTCCCCACTGAATCCTTTATCAGTTTCAAACAACTTGACTACTGCGCTTAGAAAACTGACTGGCCGGTGTTGCGCGTGTAGAGCGCTGTCACCGTCCTTAAAAATAGGACAGACGATTGCCTCCTTCCATTCCGAAGGTAGGATGCAAGCTGTGCAACAATATTGAAAACACGCATGCGAGAGGACCACTCAGCTCCGTGGCCAATTCATGCAACAGCTTGGGTTGAATTGAATCACGACCGGATGCTTTAGAGGGATTAATGCCTTGCAGTAGCTCGAAGACCTGCGTCTCCGTTATGCTAAACTCAGCAAAGCAAAAGTCCTCTGGAACGCTTGAAACCAATTCAAGCTGTGACAAAGTGGTCTCCCGAGCAAAGCCCCCAGTGTACTGATCACTACGTGTACAAACCTTGTCATAGTCAGTTTGCGCACGGGTCCCGTCGGCTGGCAATAACGCTGGAATGGACAATTTTGACCCGCTGCGTCTTTTGCCTTAAGCAAAAACTGCTTGGCTGTAGCTGCTTCCGAGTCCGCTAAACCCTGCTAGTAATGGAGACGAACAGTTCTGTGATGTTGCTTATATTTAGTTCTAATCTCTCGATAACTATCACAGGCACACATGGTTTTAGGTTTTAAGTCTTTGTAATTCCTTACCCCTTTAGTAGTGCAAATATTTTACTTAGTTTTTACATATAGCTTATTGTTGTCACTTTGTTTAAACAAGCTATGGCTGTGCTGCGAAGCGTTATAGTGAACAATTGTTCTACAGTCTGCATCGAATAAATTAGGCAGAGGTTTGGTGAAAAGTGCCGAAAACGTGTTCAGCTGCCGTGGTAAGCTATAAGCTTTGATAAATACGAACTCGTTACGTTTGCAATATTGTTGTAAGGGTTTTGTCTTACTTAAATGACTGGCGGCAGTTGAAAAGCCATCGTCTTGTGGGTTTTCGGTTGGGCAGCCAGAATGCAAATTCCGCCCTACTAGCACCACTCCTGTTAGCGTACGACTCAGGGCTGTGCGCGCCGAGTTCCTTCGGGCAGTGCTTAGTAATAGGTGAAGCCAAAGGAAAAAGGTACACGGTGTGTCTACTTGTACACAAATCATTTCTTGACAGACGCTTTCACTGAAACGTGGTTCTCCCCGGCTGTTGCAGACAGTGAAGTATGTATATCTGGCTACTCACTGGTTAGATATGATGGCTCAGTTGGCCGCCAAGTTGGAGGCGTCGCTCTTTAGGTGAGCTGTAAACTAGACGTGTTGAGAACCTGTGGTTTCCTGTCGTCTGGTCAAAATTTGTAACCATGCCGACCACTGCATGCACTTCTGCTCAGTTTGCAGTTGTAATGGTTCAACGAAGTTCTGGAAGTATCTACAGGGAGCTTATTGACTTTAGTCTTACTCGTGCTGCCAATAGGTGTCTAAAACTGAGGAATTCTGCTACCAGGACGTCTTCTGAGCTGGTCTATCTTTCAATTCGACGCTGGGCACTTAGGGTTTGGATCTCCTCGAGTTAACTCTGTAACGGCTTTTGCACCAGTTCGAGGACCACCCAGCTAGATACATAAGCAGCCGGCTTCCGTCTACCTTTGATTCTATTTTTACAAAGCCGCACGGGTTTGTAAGTGCTATTACATAAGGCTGTCCTCTAGGAGTCAGCGATCATGCCTGCATATCCTTCGATGTGCTCTAACTAAGTGTCCTCAGGCCACCGCTGAGACGTGTCCAACTATTTGGAGCAACAAAGCTTCAGTTCTTCATTGCATGCTCACCGTGGCTGACACTGCTTAGACTGCCTGGGAGAAAGTTAAGGCAAACGTCACCGAGATCTCTGCTTCCCACCTCAAACACATTAAAAATAGATGACACGGGTGCAGCCTACTTGTATAGGTAATACAGGTAAATACCTGCGCAGGAAGCGCTCTTAGCCTTGGAGAACTAAACAAGCGGCTTCATCAACCAGCACCTACAAAAGCTATCGAGCGGGCAGAAATAAAGGTTGGCAGTACCTTAGAACGGTTCGTCTTTAGTACAAGGAGTTGGTTGACGCAGCCGCAACAACTCCAAAGTTCTTCCCTTACGTATAGCGAAGCAGTGATACAACCTCGTCCGCACCGGCTTTAATACCAGTAGACGGGACCCGTGAGCATACCGCCTATGGTAGGGCTTATACGTTTGGTGAACCGTATACTGATGTCTTTTCTCTTATGACCTCTACTTCCGGTTGAGCTGGTCAAAAAATCTCGGAGGATCCTCGCCTAACTGAACTCAACAAAAAGAAGACACAATTCTTCGGGCTGCTGCGAGTGCTTAATCTTTCCAAACCTTCTGTTCTCGTCCAATTAAAACGTAGCTGATAATGAATTGGCCGCCAAGCCAAGTGGTCCTCACGCATGCCCGTTTAAAACATCATTCCCCAGCGGTGACTTACCGTCGAAATAAACGAAGGCCATCGTCTGTCCCATTGGTAAGAGCAGTTACAGCGTCTTCCCCACGTAATAGCAGCCTGTCTGCTTGCCAAGCGTAGTAGTTAAGATTTTGAAGAACCGGTCAGCGGTTCGGTAAAGAAACACCTAAATAAATTTTACTTTCTCAGCGCCGCCCAACAAGGATTCCGTAAGGGCTTTTCTCATCTGACAACTTTACTTGCTCTTGGAAGCTAAGCTGGGACGGTAGACAATGGTCCTGCTAACGTGTTTTTCGTTGTGCTCGAAAGCTTTTGACACTGCTGCACCAACAACGCACTAAAGTTGGGGCCGTATGTGCTATCAGGAAGCGCCCTTAAATAAGTGTCTGCTTTCCTAGCGGGGAGAGAACCGTGGATAAGAGAAGAACGTAGCCTTTCGCATAGACAAGCTGTCCTTATTGGCGTTCGGCCGGGCTTCGTTCTAGGGCGGTTGCTTTTTGCAATGTATGTCAACGACATACTCCAGGAGCTTGAAGTATCGTCGCTATTGTTTGTTAATTTCCCCAAACGCTGGAATATTATGGATATCCTCGGTGACTCTGAGTCAATTCCGAGTTCCTTGGATAGGCTCTGGGACTAGTCCACCTGGTTCATGCCTATAAAGATTGGTAAGGTTTCCGTCTTCTACATTAGTGGTGCTAGTCCCCCACGTGATGTGCAGCTGGTGAAAGTGAAAACCCTGTTTCCACTAAGCAGGTTAACCAAATGTCGTCCACACCGCAGCGTTGCACTCTAAGAAGATTGAAGGTAGGCTGCTTGTAGAGGATTACATATGCCGTGGTTATGTCGCCGCTTCTTCGGTGTCCTATTTGTGGATATCTCTTAAGCTGCTCTTAACTTTTGTACGACTTCACTTTGCATATTAAATCCGGGCTTGACCTCATTGTCTTGTAAGGGATAGAATGGAAGTGGAGAGGGTATTGCGGGTGCCTACAAGCTTACTGCTGGGATCACGGTGGCCAACGTATCCCGAACACTAGATTACAGGCGAATTAGAAGATACTTGCTCCTTAGTTACTGTATCCAACAGGATAAGGTCGGTCTGGAGTTGTCTTGGCTATTGAGTCCCGCCAAGCAGCCTAGCCTGCGCGATTGCCCGTTGAGGCTAAACTAACTGCGTTCTGACGGGTAAGGACGGGAACTCACCTTTTTGCGTCGTGTTACTGAACGTTGCAACTAGCTTCCAATACACGTCGTTAGGCGTCTCCCTTTGAGGGCATCGGGCGTCAGTTAGATGCCCTTAGATGACAGTACAAACCTTACCATTCTCCTACCCGACTTATGTCTTTAACCCTTTGTTCATTTGTTATTTCTTCCCCCACCTTTGTATTATCATTATTTCGCTGACAACAATCCCGTCTAGTTCCCTTAGCTTACCGTACACTCACTTACTCCACGAAAACCGGTCTGGCAGGGACTGCTAGGCAGGGAATTTTGGGCAAAAATAGGTTAGACAGCGTGAAAGACGCTAATTGTTTTAGGCGTTTAATATCTCAAGCAGACCTATCAATTCGCGATCCAACATTGCTTTATTTTTCCGGTCTCAAGCAAACGTAAACCCGTACTTGTGTACGTAATCGTGCGTGTAAATTTAATGCGTTTTCACTTTCAGAGGCACAAATATTCATTAATGTAATGTTGCATATAAACGGTAAGCTTAGAACAAATTTCGGGGATAATGCTCGCCTGGTATATAATGAACAATGAACAATGATTTATAACGGGTAAAAACGCATATGCTTGACAGGTCCCGTAGGGTGGTTGGAGCAATAGATAAAATGGAAGGATAGTCGAACAAGTAAATCGTTTTTTAAGCCTCTACAGATTTCAACGCACCACTTCATAATGATAGTTTGAAGTATGAACGGGATGTCTGCACCCAAAGTAGAGCTGTTTTATTACAGCAAATGTGGGAAAAAGAAATCAAAGGAACGGATAATGCTCACACGTGTGTTGCTTCCGTTGAGAGATGTGGTACGTTACTCCAGTTTGTATACATCCATGTCGCTCATTGGGGCACTTCTGTATGTAACATCACCGCCACTTTGCGGGGAGGGTCAGTAACATCATGGTTTGGGTCTCGTTATTTCGTCCTCCGAATAGGACGTGCTACGCCAAATAATGCAAGTTGGAAAGTGTGTCATCTAGGCGTTTTTCAAATAGTGCCAATGTGGGGGCAAGGACGACGTGAGTGGGGAGCGCATTCCAAGCACGGGACACACGGAGTGAGAAAGAGTTTCGTCGACAATCAAGTCGGCTGTAGTGTGTAGCCAGTTTGAGCTGATGACCTCTCAGGTTGGTATTTTGGCTCAGCTGCAAGAGACTGCGACATGGGTGATTTGGATTCATCAGTATTAAGTAGACCATGATGAGGTCTCCTCGGTGACGACGATATTCACCACTGTACAATCCCAGAGACTGCAGTCTGCGTTGGTAGGGGATGTGAAACAGGCCTCTGACGAGCTTCGTTGCTCTACGCTGTGGAGCTTCAAGTGCACTGATGTCGCGCTTGCGCCAGGGACGCCAGGCCTGGATCGCCTACTCCACGTAGGGTCTCACGTCAGCGCTCAGCATTTGCGAAAATACAGATGGCTCGAAATTTCCGAAAGCCCTCCGTAAGAGTCCGAGATGTTGACTGGCCTTTTTCGATGCCTTTTCAGTTTGTCTGGAGCAGCCAAGGTCGTCCTGCACGATCACTCCGAGGTCGCATTCCTGGGAAGCATGTTGCAACGGCTGGTCCCCGAGTAAGTATTCATGGATGAGCTGGTGGCGTAAGCTCACGACTTTGCACTTGGCGACATTGAAGTGAAGCATGTTTTCGAATGACCAAGTGTACGCTCTGTCCAGATCGCTCTGCAGTGTTGCGTGATCATCCTCTGCCCGGATGTCATGCCAAATTTTGACATCATCTGCAAACAGCAAGAAGTTCGACTGTAGTACACTGGCAAGGTCGTCAATGAATGTTAAAAATAAACGTGGCCCCAGTACTGACCCTTGTGGCACACCGCACTGGACGTCAATTGGGTCGGACATGGAGCTGCGGACTCTCACATTCAGCTGACGTTGAGTGAGAAAGTTGGCGATCCAACCAAGCACAGGGTCACCGATTCCGTAGCCTCGAAGCTTGTGTAGGAGGATGCGGTGGTCCAAACGATCGAACGCCTTCGAGAAGTCCAGGTTGACAACGTCGACTCCAAATCTAGCATCAGCTGACTCCGTCCAGCTTGCTCGGGCCAGCAGCAAGTTTGTAGTGCAGGATCGATTTCGGCGGAATCCGTGTTGCCGTGGCACTATGATATTGTTGTTCTCCAGCTATCCCATCAGCGCCTTCGCAATTATACGTTCCATTACTTTGGATAAAACTGGGAGGAGAGTGATTGGACGGTAGTTCGACGGCTCCGCACAATTACCGCTTTTGTAAATGGGAGTGACTAGCCCATGTTTCCACATTGTGTGAATCAGCATTTCGTCAAGACAACGTTGAAAGAACCGAGCTAATGGTTCGGCAATGTTTAGGGCCGCTGCCTTCAACGCCTTCGGTTTAATATCGTCTACGCCTGGCGAGCTGTGCACACGCAACGACATTAGTGTTTTCAACACATTGGTTGCCGTGAACGATACGTTGTGTAAACCTGGGAACGGTGAGAGCTCTGTCAAAATCGGGTGAAGGGATGGTTCATTCCGGAAAGTATGGAGGAAGTGTTGACGAAACACGTTGGCCGCGTCCTGTGCAGCTTGCGCATGACCATCTGTTGCACGCAAGACCGGGATCCCGCGCTGCACTCTACGGAGTTTGTTGATATGTCTATACAACAGCTTTGGATTTTTGCTGAATTTCGCCGCTAAGTTCTGCTGGTGCTGGAGTTTGTCTTCGCGAATCAACTTGACGCAGTGGTTTTGTTGAGTTGTATAGACTCCCCAGGTCAGATTACTTGGGCAAACTTTGTAGGCGTGCCAGGCCGAATCCCTTAAGGCCATAGATTTTCTCGTACGGCCTCTTAGGAACGAATTCACTTGATTCGGGCGAAAGGCCTTGCGTTCTGATGCATTTGCCACCAGCTCAGTGAATTTGGTGACAAACACCATCCAAGCCTCATCGGGCGGATCCTCGGTCAGGAAGGACCAGTTGGTGTCTTGAACAAGGTTAGACAAGTTGTCGTAATGTGTAACCATATAAGTTTCCTCGTCGTTCTCTCTAACGTAATCCGAATAACAGATGTGACGAAAGTGCAACGTCGCGTGATCACTACGACCTAGTGGTGTAGCTATGGTAACGGTGTCAATCATTAGTTCCTCGTTGGTGAGCACAAGGTCCAAGACAGAAGGGATGTCACCCGTTCTGAAACGAGTGGGGGAGGTGAC
Source organism: Dicrocoelium dendriticum (assembly GCA_944474145.2). NCBI lineage: Eukaryota > Metazoa > Platyhelminthes > Trematoda > Plagiorchiida > Dicrocoeliidae > Dicrocoelium > Dicrocoelium dendriticum. Next base: position 38,309,750 of record OX104071.1, on the reverse strand, counting down.
ATTGTTATACAGTGGTACATCGGTAATCAGTTCTTGTAAATCAGCCTTGAACTGTTCGCTGGGCGATGCTGGAACTTCGAGTGCGTGCAGATTGAATTCCCCCACCAGAAGAACGTGACTGTGTGGACGTGTCAATACTCGTTTCATCGCAGCGGCAAGGCCTTGATCCATTTCCAAGGTAGACATTGGAGGACGGTAAACTATTGCTAGCAAACACACATCGCCGCGTCTCAGGTGCGTACGACACCAAAGAGAATCGTTGATGTTTGCTTCAGTCATCAATGATCTCAACATGTAGGTCGGATCGATAATACAAAAGCACTCCGCCTCCTCAGCTAGGCCGATCTTTTCGTAAGGAACTCATGCCAGGTAACGCAATCTCGGCGTCCGCGATTTCCGTGCTCAGCCAGGTTTCGGTGACCATAACTAGGTCCCAGGGCGTGGAGACCTGGCGAAATCGAAGTTCGGTTAGCTTGCTGAGAAGACCTTGTGCATTAGTATAGAAGCAGGTGAGGGCATCGGTGGTTAGAATAGTGTTTGTAGATTCTGGTTTTCGGTTGGAGTTTACGCCGACCCTTGTGGGGTCGACTGCCGGTAGTTTTTTGTAGGACCGATGCTGCAGACCCTAGGGCCAGTTCAGGTCGTTGTATTGAGCTCTCAGCGCCAACAAGTGGGTGACAAACTTGTCCCCCTTCAGCCGGCAGCGTGTTTTGGCATTGTCTCTGGTCTGAGCTACATGGCGGCAGAATTGTATTGGTACGTTGCTTGCTTAGTGTGACATGGCCTGTTGGTTGTTCAGTGCCCATCGTCTTTATAAGGATTTCGGATGGTAGCATTTGACGCATTTTGCGCCGCGTATTGCTCACATATTCTACCATCATTTCGGAATGCAACGATATTTGTATCACTCGGGACCAAAGGATGTGGTCCCCGAGTGATGAAAATATCGTTGCATTCCGAAATGATGGTAGAATATGTGATCAATAAGTGGCGCAAAATGCGTCAAATGCTACCATCCGAAATCCTTATAAAGACGATGGGCACTGAACCACCAACAGGCCATGTGATCAATACTGTCCGGGGTCCCCAAATAAGGTTGTGGTGCTGTTGCTTATAAGGTGTTACTGCAGTCACTGGGAAGCTTCGTTTACTATGTGCACGCTAACCGTTCAATCTATTTCTTGTTTTCTGAGGGGCTAGGTAAAGTTAAATCAAGCTTTTGTGGTTATCGCAACCCATCCTCTAAGCGGGGAGAGGAGAGGGAACATATGGTTCTACTAAAAAGAGCTGCGCTTTTTGCGCCGTTTGTAATGCTAGGTAAACTGAACCTACCCCGCGCCGACTGGGCACAGGCTCTCAGTAGCGCGCACTCCTTGGACGGTAACTTAGGACAGTGGGTGCAGGAGGATGCCCTTGTGCAGCCTGTCAATGTTCCAACTAAAAGTTCTAGCCAGAGCACTCTCAATTCCTTAGATGTTGTGAGCACCAAGTATCTTTGCTTGTCAGCCGTAAATGTTGAGCCTCCTATAAAAATCCCTTATTTCGCTCTCTCCTTCTCTATTGACGTACAGAGGCTCGCAGCTTAACATCGACTGGCGCGGAAACTATGCTGAATTAATACAAGACTTCTGAGGGATAGAGCCGCACGCCTTACCTTGATTTTAAACCAAAGGTGGCAACGATGGAACACGGGTAGTAGTGATCAAAAGTAGCCTTGCGTGGTTGCTAGCGGTGTTCGTTCCCCTGTACAGGCGCCATGCTGATAAGCCCCTTGGGTCTAGCCGACGCCTGGAAGTGGGTTGAAACGGCGCAATAATCATTGGAATAGGTCCTATGAGTCTGGTGACTTGACTACAAAAGGGTCGAAATTTGGCAGGCAGCCTAAAGCGACAGGCCACGTAATAACATGAGCTGTGGCTGGCGGAAAACGCAAACGAGAACCCAAAACTTTATTATAACTACGTACAGACTAAATTCTGTTTAGTGAGAGAGTTAGCAATTTGAGCACAGAAGATAAACCACAAACTACACGAGACCTTGACAAGGCGCAGGGTTGACCTTGTGTTCTCCAGGGAGTTCATCAAGCGGACAATGGTTTTTCACTACCGTTATGGTCGCTTCGCGTAAGCGGGAGCGAAATGGACGAAATCGTCATAACTGCGTTAGATGGCTTCACTGTGCTGAAGGACTGAACCTCATACAAAGCGTAGGGTCCCGAAAACGTGCATCCCAATGTAGTTAAGCCGATTGTCGACATAATCTAGCTTCCTATTCTTAGGTTCTACAACACGTCTCCTCGTGAGGGGAGGATGCAAGGTAAATGGAAGGAAGCAGTTGTAGTAGTGATTCATACGGATGGAACTAAGTGTTCACCCAATATCTACCAACCAATTAGCCTGACTAGCCTACTGCTTATGTATAGAGAAGCTCATTTGGAATCGAAGCTGCAAACAGCTAACCGCTAATAAATTGCTCGGAGCAGAACAGATCGGCTTCGACAAGAAAAACCAAGTCTAACCAAGCTGCTGTGTTTCCTCAGTGAAATACCTCGATTTGTCGCTGATGGCGTACGAGTAGAAGTGTGTTACGTTGACTTCAGCAAAGCCTTTGCTTCAGTGAACCACCGTTGCTTGTAAGAAAAGTTGGCCCTGCTTAAATTCCCACCACAACTGCTTTCTTGGCTGTCTGCCTTCCTTCATGGTGGGACATTTTGTGTTAGGGTTGGTGACGTTCTTTCGACGGCAATACTGTTCACAGTGGAGGTCCTCAGGGAGTAGTTCACCGTCCGTTGCTATTCCTCATGTTTATAACTGATTTGTTCCCTCTACTTGTAAACTCAACCTATTCGTTTGCTGACGACTAGAAGCTTGTCAACTGGGGAGACAGAGCATCGTTTCCTAGAGATTTGACTACCGTACTTAATTGTTCGTCTTTGGGGGGACACCATTGGAGACCAGCAAAGGGCAAATCCAAACCCTGCTTCACGAACATTTTATTGTGCAAAAATCTAATGGGGCCCTAACATTGAAGCGTGTCATTGCGGCGCGCGAGCTGGGTGCCTGCGAGACGAGCGACTTTAAGCCTTCGGCGCGGTGCACGCATGCGGCGAATAAAGCGGGCAAATGTGATTTTGTTTCAGGAAAATTCTGGCTTGTGCCGAACCGGAGGTGTTGCTTCCCCTGTTCAAAGCTGTGGTTGGACCACATCTGATATACTGTGCTTAATCATGGGCATCCTACCTGCAGAAAGATGGCATTGGTAGTGAGTATTGTAAACGTTGGCCCCAGGAAGGATAGAAGGCCATCACGGGTTACCGTATGTAGATCGAGTAGCTAAGGGTTTATTCTCAATCAGAAAACACAGTTTAATAGGTGACCGTAGATATCTACAAAATTATGATTGGTCTCGGTGGCCTCAGATTTACCGAGCTGTTAGGACTAGCTACGTCAGCCAACTTGCGGGGAAGTTGCATAAAATTGAAGCAGTATAGACCTAGGCCAAACTTGAGAGCAGATACACCGGAAACCGGTTTGTGTTGGTTGAGAATAAACTTTCTGCTCTATTCCACGCGAGCAAACCTGTGGAGGAATTTAAAGGTAACGTAAACAAATATTGGCTGGGTCTGTTTCGCGAAGTGCTTTGAGCTTCAGTGGCTGCCCCCAAAGTCACTACCCCATGAGATTACGTTGTTCTTTTTGCAACTGCTTCTGTGCTTTCATCCTTATAGAATCGAGAATATTCTTTCATGTCTCAATGAGGAGGGCTCGTTTTCGCTTACTTGCACACGAAACGGAACACTCAACAAGCAGAAGCATGTTTCATCCCCGGATCTTGTCCTGTCCTTTTGGGTATTCCATTATACCGAAGTATATATGGTGAGGAAAAGTGACAAGATCTCGTTCATTTCGAAAGCTTCACGCCGAATAGTTAGAATTTTCAGATTTAGAGCAATGGGCGCACCACGTGCTTAGTTTACGGTAAAGGGGTTACCTCCCGCTCAGAAGCTGTCCATTGCTTTTGTGCGATAACGGTCTGTAGATTACCTGCTGTAAAATCGATGAACTAATGTACGAAAACCTTCGGCCGTTTACTGCCCCGGTGTTTCAATGTCTTTGTAATCCTTGTAGAGCCATACTGGTGGATAAACTTCTCGCGGCCAGTCTACCTGCCCACAGTCTGTCTTGCATTCCCGCCTAACCTGTGGCTCGTATAGTAGGAATAACCAAGGTCCCTCTTACATCTATCCGCGTCTTGCCCAACCAATCCTAAAGGAAAACGGAGTCGAGTGTCATCAGTTTAATCTCCGAAACTATTGTTGCCAATGAGCGGTCAAACTGGACATAGTTCTCAACGGACTTCTGAAAAGGAGAATGCGCTAAAGGAAAATCCTTCATCCAATTAGTCATCGATCTCAGAGTACGTTCGACCAGCTCGCGACACTCGTCTCATCATCGTGAACGCGGTCGAACCGGGCAAGGCTATCGCAGCGGAGAACTTTGGATGATCAAATACGGCTCGAGCGGACGAATCCTATATTGTTTACTGTCAGCTAGCAGAGAATAAACATTGTCCCTGGCATCCGTCGCAGTAAGAAGCAGAAAGATGCCTCCAACCTTCGCCCCTTCAAGCTTGTATGCGGAAACGTAGCGTGCAAACGCATCCTGAGCCGGACTCCGCGTCTCAAGTGTGTACAGTTCCACGGATTACGGGACCTCTCTACCGAGGAAAAAATTAAAATGAAGGCTGTAGAGTAGCTCCGAACGAGCTGGGCGTGTGGTAAAACCGACCTAAATATCGTGGATTTCTGCATAGTTTGAAACACTACAAGAGCCTGCTGGGGGTTGGTTCTCGTCCCCACCAGACGGTAAAGCATAAATTTGGATTACGTATGCTACCTGCCAATATGCGCATTCGAAGGAATGAGCTGAATGAACATAAGTTGTTTACTTCGGAGATTCGTCTCGACGTGATGTTCTTTCCCGAAACCTGACTATTCTAAGGTAGCACGGGTTCCGAAGTTTCTACCCCTCTTCCGAGAGCTCTAAATTAACCCTCCATGGCTCATCACGCATCAGCTGCGTGGGAAGTGGTCAGGGGGCAAGCGGCCAGCTGAACTGAGGTTAAAAGTTTTCCGCCCAAGCCATACGGCGCCCCCTATTGTGTATCAGTACACCCGCGGTGTCTCTGATTGTCTCACTGACGCCTGGTTTCATGGGACCAGTGGTGTGGATCAGCAGGAAGAGCATGCGGTAATGGAATACTATTTCTGTCTCCTCCAGTTTTGAGCCCAACTGGTCCACCAGGCTTCATTGTCAGCACGTAAGCTCCGCCTTAGTTCGCGCCTAATAGCCTGTCTGGTCAAATCGTGCTCAGTACCAGCAGGAAAGTTTATTCCAGATTCCAACAGGTTCACCGCGTAGCGGATCTTCAGTGACTTGAGCGGTGACCATTGACAGTCCCAGAAGCAGATGCTCCTGCATCGTGCTTGGCGGCCGAGCTCCTATTCCACTGAAACTCTATGTCATTAGAACGAGACAGCGAAAGTTCGGTACGCAATGCCACATGATAGGTTTGCTTGACAGGGAGCTGGGACAATTTTAATGCTACCAATCAATCGCGACGCTTAAGACGCTGCCCAATAATTTTCTGAATAAAGGACACCCTACCAAGACATGATTAAAGTCGACGCAAGTACTTCAGTACGAGCGGTAATCCAGGATGGTACCACACCAAGTACGTGTGCTTTCTTAGCCCTTGTAACTGTTATAATGTCTGAACTCGTAGCCTTGGGTAATGAACCATTCAGTTTGTAACAGAATGTGTCCTTGCGAGCATTAGAACGTCATTCGGTGAAAGCTTAATTGGAAACCACAAACAAATAGCGTTTTCTGCTACTTCGTAAATCACTCTTGGATGCTATCGTCAAACCGACTGCACATAAACGGCCGTTCACTAGAATCCAATCAACCAACGATGACAGCCTTGGAGTATAGAATGATACCTACACCAGCTGGACCCTTGAGTGCAGCATCGGCGTCTCCGGATACGTGCAACCAATAACGAGAGGATGGGCCAGTGCGGTTAATTCAACAACCTCGTTTAGGTCCTTGACCCTATTTCGGACACACAACAAACGTCAATACTCAGCGCATCCAAGGTGCTTGCAAGTGCAAGCAGTTGACTTGTTTTTCTTAGCCTGCAAACACTGAACGTCGCCACGGGACAGTGTGGCCTTATAAAGGGCTTTTACAGATAGACATCAGAAGGGAGTTGTGGGTTGGTGTCAGCAGATGGTTATACACCGTGACAATTCGGTTGCTGTCAAGTAAGCTGGGAATTATAGTAGAAGGTTAAGTAATTAAGGTCGGGATGGGAGTAAGAGCAACAGGTGGTAAGGAAATAAGTGAGGCGACAGCATTAGCGTGTTTGCGCTTATCCGCCCTGCTAAAAGCAGCAGATAAGGAGGCTCTTAATAAGCTGCGCGACGGTCGACGCGGGATGAAGTGTAGGCTTGAAGAAACATGCCATGGTACTATGGGGGCTGAAATACTGCCAGAACGCCTAGACCAGCACAGGATGAAGGTTAGGGTCCTCAACTAATGCCGCCGGCCCAAATCTGTCCGCAACACACCGGGGAGTTTGCAATGATTTAGCTTTACATACATGGAGGCCATCTTATTTCAACTCCCAACTTGGAGGACCAGAATATTGAGTTCGCCTGAATTCGCAACGTTGGGCTACCTGTTAAGAATAGCTCTTAAGTTGCCTGAAGGCAACACCCAGCAGAGCTAAAAGGGTCAAGGAAGTACGCAAACCTTCGCACCACTTTAAGTTCCAGCCGCCTTGAGGAGGCTGATGTACTGCCATGGCAGATGTTGATGATCCCTGGATATCACCACCCGTTCAGATCGCCACGATGTGAGGTCGGGTAGTGGAGCAATTCTCTACTGGAAGACGGGTTTCGAAATACATTCAGTAGAAGTTATCAATGATCGTGCTAACGATTTCGAGGCTCGCTAGTGCCGGGTTCATGGTGGATGCAGGTCATCCTTGGTCGATGTCGTTTACAGAGCGCCATCGGACTCCGGTTTCGCTTGCTGGGCTCCATAAGCATGCACAGTGGACACAAGGACCGCACAATCTTGCGGGATTTCAATGAACCGGAGACCGATTGGGACCTACTTCTTTCTAATCGCTGATCTGACAATTTTGGTGATACAGCTCTTGACTGCAGCCTCGTTCAACATGACTTGCCGCCTACCCGTATTTTCCCAGACCAGACTCGCAGCATTCTAGATCTCTGCTCTCCCTGGGAGGTTCTGATGTCACGAACCTGAGCGTTTTTCAACGCATAGGCAAGAGTGATCCCAGCGTTCTTTCATTCCACTGGGCTTCCCGTCTCACGATTCATGGCAAAGTGACCCTTGACGGAAATTTTGGTGTGCCGATCCACCGTTTGAAAACGGCGGGAAGCGCCACGGATTGGCGTATCCCATAGAACACGCACGTCGACGACACGTGAAATTTTGCACACTCCAAACTGATGTCGCTACTTAAACAGGCCGTTCCTCCTCGTATCCCAAGCCCTCCATTAGTGGTCCACTTTGGATGGATCGAAAATTGAGCTCACCGATGAATAGAAGGCGCGGATTATGGGACCACTTCGGTAATTCAAACAATATCCGATTTCTCTTACTATAAAACTCGAAACTGTTAATGCCGCCATGCCCAGTCGGACACGCCGACAGCACTTACTATTAATGGCAAAACGCTCAAACATCGCTGGCTGGCCGAACAACCTCCTCGTGGTGCCAGCTGGGTGGATTGGGTTTACCCCTTCCAGCAAATAGTTCGGCGGCAGTGTTCCAGGACGTGGTGGGTATCCGCCTGGCAAGCGTTCTCCCTACAAAAAGCCACAAATGTCCGCTTAACAACACTGTGACGTGGCGGTTGTGACTCGCCACCAACTAAAGTCACCCATTGCTTATCCGGACGACCGCTTCAAGTCCACAGCCATCAAGCACCCATTTAACACTGGCCACACGTTCAAGCACGATCAAAAAGACTGGAATACATTTACGAACTCCATAAACACGGCTAAACACGCCCACATACACCCTTACATACATTTATACAGCAATCTATGCGACAATCTCATTGATCCATTGTACATTGACTGATCACAGTTTGTACTCTTAACATGATCATGTCTGTGCAGACGTGCCTCGCTCAGTCGAGAATAAACCTTTTATTTATTTTAAAATGCCTTACTTTTGATTGGAAAAAGCCCTAAAGCTGGTAATGGCATCTACTTTGCGTTCCTGTACTCATCAAGCTTCACTTCACGAAGACGCTGAGAAAGCTGTTAAGTTAGCAAAGCAATACGCTTTTGTTTACGAAAACTTGATATCATTTGGTGACAAAGCCGTATCCAGCTTTTCATCTTCGGCAGCCCAGGTAGATATTAACACTGATACTGTAATGAAACGGTTTGCGTTAAATCCGTATAGCTCACCCGGTTCTGCTAGGTTGCATACTTCGTTCCTCAAAACGATGGCAGAGCACATAGCTTCACACATATGTCAAGTCTTTCATCGCTCAGTTGAAGCTGACCGCCCCCCGTCAGCTTGGAAAGTGGGTATTTACAAACCCGACTACAAAGGAGGAAGTTTACATAATCCAGCCACACATCATCTAACCTGCTTGACGTCAATAGTGTGTAAATTTATGGAGCGGAGCCTAAACCTGCTTGTTACTCTTCATCCGAGGGACAGCATCATCTGTACCGGAAAGCACGCTGCCCTACTTCAAACTTGCTCGTTGCTAAGGAGACCTGGTCAAGATTGCTAGGCTCCGGCAAACGCATGGAAGTTGTGTTCGTTGACCTTGGCAAAGCGTTTGACGAAGACTCTCATGAACGGCCTCCGGTTAAACTCCAAGGCATCGGTATTTCTGAGAATCTCTTGTCTTAGGTCTCAGATACACTAAAGGATCGCTCCATGCAAGTGAAGTTGAATGCCCTATATACCACCCCTGTCCTCATGACGTGTGTGGTCGCACAGGGCTCTGACCTCGAGCCCGTGCGTTTCAATATCTTCAGCAAAGACTTACCTTTCACTCTTCAGACGGACTGCATAACCTACGCCGACTACTTAATTCTGTGAATGGAAGCATCCATCCTTGAAGAAGCTGATAGACTACAATCTATGCTCGACGTCCTCCAGGATTGGTCGATGAAACGGCAGTAGCTCGTGGACCGTGATACACGCTTTCCTCTCCCCTTAGAGCACCTAACCCATTTGGAACTTACCACCTTGATGGTTCCTTGCTAAGAAGCGCCACCCGAGAGAAGGACCTTGGAGCGATAGTGGCATCAGACCTCAGCTATATACAAGGCACTCAGAAGATGTTCACCGTGGCCTACAGGACGTTCCATTCTAAAAGTACCGGGTTTACTCTGCTGCCGTCGTGGCTATTCCGTCTCCACTTTGCCACGCATATATATGCCTGTTTCTTGAATACGTGCAAACCGCTGCCTGTCTTCATAACAAAGGCAACTGTGATATGCTAGGGAAGTTGCAACTGCGTGTATCCATCTCAAGTCCTTAGTTGCGATACCTGTCTGATCCACTCCGCCTTCCCCGACCGCACTTTTCTCTTTAGGCTACCGCCGTCAACCCGGGGCTTTGTTATTCGTCCGACGTATTCTCAGGAGAGCGCTGGGTGAGAGCTATAGGAATATTTTCTACTCAAAGCTGTGAGTTCTACACGGGGACACCGCCAGCAGGTGTTCAAACCGCGGAACCAGCGTGTGGGGCTCAATCTGGCTTTAGCAACTCGCGCAACGAAGGATTGGAACCAGTTGCCGGAGCCTACCTTTAATGCTAAGAAGATGGAACGTTCCAAATGACTTTTGGATTTAAACCTAAGCGCGCTGAGGTCCAGCTTCTTCGTATACAGCTACATTGGTGCTCTGTGGAACTTTTTCCTCAACGACCCTATCCATCTTTGCAATGATCGGGAAGTGAAGGAGCTGACACAAGACATGCTTTCAGCTCTCTATCATCCAAGGATCAATGATCCAATAGCTCACGTGCACCAAATATATGCCACTGTAGTGAGTCAAAATGCTACGTCAACAAAGAGATCAAGTGCAGCTGGGCGCAAAAGCCAAGCAAAAATTACACGAAACTAAGACGCCACTTACCTCTTAAAGTTCTCAACTGTTGCTGGTTCTTGACACGGTAAGTCAACTACAGGAGAATAAGAGCACATCCTACCCCAAAATCGTCGCCTATTTTGGTGGGAAGCAGAGTTCCTCCTCCGGACAGGGTCTGAGCATCCCATACGCTCCCGGAACTAATAAGGAAACGCCGGCCGGTATTATAGTGGATAACCAGCTTTTCCTAAATCGGATGACTCTTTTACTCTTTGACGAAGAGAACAAGGGACCAATGTTCACTCTGCCTTTCGCCTTGGCCCTAAGCAAGTGGACAAGTCCAGCTTGCGTCCGCTGTAAATCGTTCGTCAAAAGGAGTAGGATGGTGCTCGTCTCATCAGGTGGACATCGTGCTTTAGGGGCAATAACCTTCCATGTCTTGAGGGACCTCTGAGCTGAAGACCGAGTAAGGATGAAAGCGTCGTTGAGGGAAGGTGTCCCCGCTGAGCCAATGGTGAAACTACTCTTTGTATTTGTATTTTTGTGTAATTCAGTTGAATCTGAAAGCTCGGTGGCGTCCAGTCTTTGGCACATCCGGTCTCCAGGGGCTAAGTTTTGATTGCGTGTGATTTCCTCAAATGGGCAGTCTGAGAAATAAACTGAATGAGTTGCGTATCCTCAAGTTATGGAGTCGGCCTGACCTTATGGCTCTTACTGAGATGAGGCTGTCCCCGGATATTGTGGGTTCTGCAATACGCCTTCATGAGTATCAGTTTTCATGAGCTACTCGTCTTGTAACTTGAGCTTGTGGTGACCTCGTAATCTGCGATTCACCTTGCCGAGCGATTGTATACACTGGGCCTCGCTGGTCGACTACCTCGTACGGTCCTTTCCACTTCGCTAGGAGTTTCCTCTCCCCTGGGCCGCAAGTGAGATAGCGTTGATGGTCCCTGTACTTCACTTTCGAACCTATCTGAAACTCGATATTCCTTCCACCTTTGATGGTCTGGAACTTCGCCATCATCCGCGCCTGAGTCGCCTGTAGGTTGCGGTTGGCGTTCTTCCGGTTATTCCTTGTCTCCTCGGGTGATATACGGCAAGTTGGCCACATTCCAATCTCTAGGTCCACAGGTAGACGAGGTTGTCGACCGTACGTCAAATGGAATGATGATTTCTTTGTGGAAGCCTGTTTGGTTGCTCGATGGGCCAGCAACAGTAGCGGCAATGTTTCCTCCCAGTCTCCACCTTCTGCTGCTATCCACTCCTTGATTGTTCTATTGTTACGTTCCGTCAGGCCATTTGTTTGCGGGTGGTATGGGGTGGTGCGCAATTTCTTAATGCCAAGTTTCTCTGAACAGTTCCGGAATTATTCACCCTCGAATCACGGCCCTTGGTCTGTTAATATGGCCTTTGGGATTCCGTGAGCCACCACTAATTGATTCATGACTGCGTGGGTAACGGTGCCAGCACGTTGATCCGGGATTCCTGTCGCCTCAATCCATCGCGTGAAGTACTCCGTCATCAATAAAATGTACTGGTTGCCACGCCTGGTCAATGGAAACGGCCCCATCACGTCGACCGACCAAAGTTCACCAATTTCCGGGACCGGGATCGCCATCGTTTGCTGCTGCATTCCTCGGCAATCCGTTTTCATGAGCTGACATTTTCTGCACGGACGTACGCACTTCTCAACGTCCCTTTTCATGCCCGGCCAATACGCCTGTTGTTTCGGCAGATCGTGGGTCCTGGAACAACCTGTGTGCGCCATCCCGTGACAAGAAACTACCAGATTCCGTCTTCTCTTCATTGGAATGACTGGCACCGAAGGGTTGCTACCTCCTGGTATCCACATTAAGATCCCTGCTTCGTTCACTTGCAGCTTTCCCAGGTCTTTTGCAGTCTCAGCCGCTTAAGTTGGTTTTGTTGAAGTTTGTCTGACCAGTTAATCGCGCGGTGATCAACTTGCGCAGGAGTTTGTCGCTACGTTGCTCAGTTGCCAACCGTTCTGGATCCTGCTCGCACAGTATACCGTTAATACCGAAAGCTACGCTCGGCAGGTCATCGTCATCTATCATGCGTGACAAGCAACTGCTGTCTGATTTTCCCTCACCGGCACGTGTTTTACCGTGAAATCATACTCTTGTAGGCGCAATGCCCATCTCGCCAGCCTTCCTCTGGGGTCTTTGGCAGACTTAATCCACTCCAACGGTCTGTGGTCTGTTTTGACGTGAAATCGCTGACCCAGGAGATTTGGCCGCTATTTATCCAACGCCCAGACAATTGCGAGACATTCTTTCTCTATGGTTGAGTATCTGCGTTCCGCAGGGGTCAAAGTTCGGCAGGCATACTCAATCGTCCCATGGTTTTGTTTCAACACCGCACGGATCCCGACATCACTGGCGTCAGTGGCTACGGTGAACACCTCACCAGCAATGGCAATTTCAGAGTCAACTCCTGCCTTCCCATTTCCTGTAGAATCTGATCAAAGGCTCGTTGAGCTTCTGCATTCCAAGTGAATTTCCTGTCTTGTTTCAATAGCTCGTACAAGGGTGAGGCCAAGGTGTTAAAATCCTTGACGAATTTGCTTTAGTATCCGGCGCGGCCCAGGAATGTACGGAGAGTACGTTTCGAGGTGGGAACTGGGCTGCCTTGTATCGTCATTAGCTTCTCAGGTAGCAGTTTCAGTTCGCCTTGTCCCACTTTGTGGCCCAGTAAGGTGACACAGGTCTTTCCGATCTGGGATTTTGGTCCATTTATACGAAGTCCCGACTGCTGAATGCGTTCCAGAACTGCAGCGAGATGATGTATAGGTTCCGCTTCTGATTGGTTATACATCACGATATCATCCCCGTACACCACCACGTTTTCCAATTCACTCAGCAATCGCAGCATTAGACGTCGGAAGATAAACGGAGCTCCTGATAATCCAAAGGGCATCCTCTTAAACTGGTACTGTTTCTCACCAACGGTAAACGCCGTCTTCTCTCGATCTTCCTGTTTTATTGCCAGTTGCCAGTATCCTGATTTTAAGTCCAGGACCGTGAATATCCTCGACTGCTGCAGCCGATCAAAATTGTCAGCAAATGATGGAACTGGAACGAAGCGAGTCAAGGAAATTTCATTCAGTCTTCGGAAGTCTATACAGAATCAGTACTTCCCATTCGGCTTCTTCACTAAGACCACAGGAGAGTTGCACGGGCTATGTGCCTCCTCAATCACGCCCGCGTCCAGCATTTCCTGCACCTGCCTGTTCAACTCAGCCTCCAGGTGGATTGGTATCCTTCGAGGTCTATGGGGCCCATACGGTTGGCGAGTTAACGGGATGGTGTGCTCGATCCAATCGCAAAACCCATATTGGCTGCTGTCGTCCGTAAACAAGGGTCGGTATTCGTTGATCAGCGACTGCAAAATGGGCTCAAATGTAACACAGAAACGACCGACTGCGAAGATCTCATTTCTCCACGATTAATGAGTGGTAGTGACCCGCATTCCATTAGCAACTTCCCACGCTTTAGATAAATGACAGCTTTATTGAGCTCCAGGAAATCTGCTCCCAATATGGTTTGTTTCGCATCTGGTGACACGAGAAAGAAGTGTGTTCGCTTTCGTCCCCCGATTTCCACGGTGTGTTCGGCTATCCCATCAATTCCCACTGAATGACCGCCAACCGCTCTTACGATCGTGCAGCACGACTGAAGCGTTTTACCTCGCCGATGATTGATTAGTGACACCGCGGCACCCGTATCGATCAGACACCTTTCCATCGTTCCGTCTACTTCCACCATTGCTTCAACCGCACTTCTGCTCAACGCCCCAAGTACACAATCCTCGATCGGAAAAGAAAAATATGGTTGCACACGGTTATTCGACACCCGAGTAACACCACGCCTCTGCGGACATTGTCTCTTCCAGTGCCCCGGTTTACCGCAGATGAAGCAACATCCCCTTGTGCGCACCCGATAACGCTGAACGCGAAGCCCATTGATGTCTTCCGTAAGCTGTTCCCTCATCCGTTCCAATTTGTCCATCCGTTCCACATTCGCAAGAGGCTCTTCCTTCAGCGCAGCTAGTGGTGCGTCGCCCAGGTCTCGAGTAAGTTGCGCCAACTCCTCCAATTGCATCTTCCGAGTAGCATTCGCAATCCGAACGCGCTCCGTGGCTGGCTGTGGGTGGCCGACCAAAAACTGATCCCCGGCAAGGCGCGGTCCAACAAGCTCCTGAGGTGCACCGCAAACGCGATGGGATCCGTCCCAGCACCAAGCCGCGACGCCTTGAACCGTCGCATCACCTCCTGGCGGTCCGCTGGCGTGTCCAGGCCAGACAGCAACACTTCCTTCGCGGTGGTCCACTCCAACTTGACCGGACCCCTTCGCGCCGCCTCCAGAACGGCCTTTGCCATGCCATTGAGTAGATTCCGCAGGGCCGCCATCTTCGCCCGGTCCGTCTTCAGTCCTACCGCCTCTGCCACCTCCTCGAAATCCTCCAAAAACGCCTTCACTTCCCCGTCTTCAAATGGTTCCGGCCAGGGAACCTTCATGACTTGCGAGGCCACGGCACCAAAGGTTAGAACCCAAGGGGCAGGCGGTAACTTTTTATTGCTAAAGTGGCTTACACTAGGTGTGTTCGTTCATACTTTGGAGGCGTCCGCTCATCTGCGTGATTTCCATGGAGTGTTCCCCAACTGGTGCTTGCCTCTGTGTTCACTTCTCGTGCACATGGAACTGTAATCCCGATGTCATCTTCAACTTTGGGGAAGTCGGCCGGGCTCGCTGTTGGTGTGTCAGCATGCACCACCACACTACTTATACCCGGCGCAGTAGTATCTACCTTTAATCCACCACAATATCATTCCGCATTTGGCATATCAATAGCATGCGTTCTTTTACCGCCGTGTTTCTCAGCTCCCGTATAACTCAAGTTATGCAACCACCGCCGCAGAAGCGTCCTATCCTCTGGTGACGCATCATGCTAGTGTAAGCAGCGCCTAGCCATGTGCCCCACTGCATGAAATCGACAAAGTACCAGATGCGCTTTGGGGTACAGAAATTGAAACGCACCCACTTGAGCAGCATGTTTATCCATGACTATCGACCGTGCCGGGATGTGGCAGGAATCATTCCAAGCATCGCTTCGACCGCTTTCTGGTAATTGCCATTTGGCAATAAAGCGTAGAAAAAGCACATCGCCAGGCCAGCTACGTCCACCAACATGCAGTGCTACAGGAAGTATATCCCGCAGTTGATTTGGTGCGTCGCGTCCGCCAACAGTACCTCACACTATCGCTGCACCAAGCCTTCCATGCATGAGGGCGCAAAGTACACCGACCTTATTTGATCATCATCCCAAATTACCTGACACTTGCCATGTTGTTCCAACCAACAAACCACCTGCAACCCCTCTCTGGCGGTTTTACTCATGTGTCGCTGCCTCATGCACCACAAGTTCGCCTTCGTCATTCGTCGACCACATGTTCACTTCACATGAGTCGGAATTTCACGGTTTCCACCCACTTCCCCACAGCTCCATCGCGTGTCGCATGTACGCACCGAAATCGTACATACAAGTACGGAAAGCATTCAGCAACCTTCTTACCAGTTTGTTCAAGTTCAAGGTTAGCTGGGACTGGATATTTAGGAGAATCCCGCGAGTGTTCCATCTTGAGTGGCTCGTTGAGCCACGAATTGATGAAGTGCTCAGTTATTGAGGGATCTAAAACGGAACCCCCGTATCGCACCTGGCCAACCAGTTACTGCCCGCGTGTTCTGCACTAGCAATCCCTGTTGGGTCAGTCACTTGAAGTAAGCAAAGGATAAAAAGAGAAACCAAAGGTACAACCTAAGGAAGTACACTTGAAATAAGAAAATAGTACCCATGCGTGAATAAAAGTAGAGTAATGCAAATGGAAGTACGAAGATGCGAGTTACTCAAGCAAATGGAAAGGTTTCGTGTTGCCACCCAAGGGCTTCAAATTGCCGCTCAAAGCTCTTAACCGCAGATTCTCTGCTAACACGTTCAGGAAGCATGTTCCGGATCTCCGCCATACTTCCATCGGACCGTGGTTTGTCCAGCTTCAAGGCAAGACCGCTTGGAGCTGGCAACTTAGCGGGACTGAATAGCCCAGAAAAATCTGGACCAACCTTCCCAGATAAGATGCGGTAGGTTAGGAGTACGTCTCCTCTCCTGATGTAGCAACCGTAGGGTATGTTTATCTCTCCATTTCGATGGCTTACTATTTCGGGGCCTCGATTCCACGAAACAGGCCTGGAGGACAAGCCTGAACGCAGTACTCCAGGTGCGGCCGTACAAAAGCCGAAAATAGTCTAACGAACATTTCGGTGGTCATGATCCCGAATGACTTGCGGATCATCCACAACATATTGACAACTTTGAGAGCAGCTGTCGTCCAGTGTATACTGGACTTAAAGACGAATGACAGCAAAACACCGAGGTCCGATTGAAGTTGAACTCGAGGTACATCGTTGCTGCCAAACAAAATGCGCGTCGGCGGGTCATTCGTACCAAGGCGTAAAGCTGAACATTTCGCAACCTTAACGGGAAACTGGCACAAAATTGACCAGTCCCAAATTCTATCCAGAACATTCCGTAGGGACAGTGGACCCATCGGATCGTCTACCGTTAATGAAATTTTCAAGTCCTCCGTAAACATTAGGGGTGGCACACCCAATTCATCAGGTAGGTCATTTACGTATAAAATGAAGAGAAGAGGGCCAAAGACCGTAGTTTGCGGAAGGCCTATGAGAACGCATTGGCGGAAGGACAGGCTTGAACCCACCGGCACACACATTTCCCTTCCGATTAGAAAAGCCGAAAGCCATCGTAAGGCTGATCCTAAACAACCACAGGAATTCAGCTTGTACTAAAGGCGCGTAAGTGAAAAGGTCGCAAAAGATTTGGAAAGGTCTGTGAATAGCAGTTTACTGTCTCCCCGCAACCAACAGCTTCTGCCTAGTGTTCACAAGTCGTTAACAAGTTAGTAAGGCAAACATAGGCCTTACGAAAGTCGCGCTGAGAAGGATTATGCTACTCAAACGCTTTCAAGTGTCCTTTAAGAGCGTCCCCGACGAGCTTTTCCAATAACTTGACAAGCAGGCTCGTTAAACTGACCGATTTGTGGTTATCAGGGAGAAGCATATCATTTTTATTAAACTTGGGACAAACCGTGGCCTCCTTCCATTCTTTGGATAGAGAGCAGCCTCGTTCAGACTTCACAAAATGTTGGGTAATTGGACGGCAAAGCTCATCAGCTAACTCGTACAACAGTTTGGGATAAATAGCATCCCCACGGGCAGCTTTCTTGGGATTTAACGGCCTCAGAAGCCGGAGCATTTGAGTCTCCGTTATAGAAACCTTATCCAAGTGGGAGTTTTTAGCAGCGTTTGCCTGGACGCTGATATGCGGCAGCCGTGACTCTCGAACATAACCGCAGCCTACTGTTCTCCAAGCAAACAAGCTTTTCCGTGATCCGTGACAGCAGCGGTGCCGTCAGAGCCAAACAACGCTGCGATGCACAAGTTCAAGTTGCTTCGTCTTTTGACATAAGCGAAGAAGCGTTTCGGGTTTGATGAGGCTACACGAGCAAGTTCTACTGCATGCTGTAGACTAGCACCTCGTAGATGCTGCCTGCAGGCATTTGGAACCTCACGATATCGCTTGACGTGCATAATGAAGGTGCAGAAAAGTAAGCACGCCAACCTCAGGCACGTCTGTTAAGTTGTTTGCGCACAGCAGAAGTAAACCAGGGTGGTTTTGCACTAGTTTTATTCCTACCAGATAATTGTATGTGGGGGTGAGGTCACTCAAGTATGATATAACCTGTCTCAGAGTGTTTGAATATCAGCACTTGCCAAAATGACACTAGGCGACTTTGCGGCCTTAGCTTTCGTTTTCTGAATGCCAGCAAGCCATATAGTTGGCACTCGGTCCAGATGGTCATTAGTCTGTCGCTTAAGGGCGCACTTAAATGAGGGACATGCGTGGTCGCTAGCACCGAGAGGTGGTTTGTATACAATCGCCGTGACAAAATTAATGGATTTAGCGAAGTCCAAGAGGGACGGGTTTTGACCCAGCACGCATCTAGTAGGCCGATCGACAGTTTGGTGCAGGGAAGCACGCAAGGCCAGCTCGAGATGCTCGGAAGCCAAACACCTTGTAACAGCGTCGCAGGAAAAATTCTGCCATTCAACGTCAGGAAGATCAAAGTCCCCCATCACTAAACACCTATTTGCCGAATGGTCGCGGATAAAATCAGCAAGCTCCTTAGCAACGCTGTTGGGGCTTCCATAGACCAGCGCAACTTTGTTGCGCGGAGGCCATACACGGGTTAACAGCGAGTGCCTCAACATCATCCTCTGGTGGTCTGAAACTAAGTCTTAAAGACAGTAAGTGCGGCTTCAACGTACGAAGCAACGCCACACCGCGCCGATCAGATTTGCGGTCACATCTCAGCAGTGCCTAGCCTGGCAAGTACACTTCACTGTCCGTGACGTCGGTGAACAACCACGTTTCAGTGGACGCGAGAATATTTGGACGGCAGTCATTGACAAAGGCGCCAACTTCTTGCAGCTTGTTTTGAAGGCTACGCACATTGCTTAAGTTCACCTGAAGGGATTTAGCATCATGAGTCCGGGATCGTGCGCCACCAGAACTGGCTCTGGTAGGGCGGGAGTGGACTGCCGGCTCACCATCCGAAAAACCCACCAAGCGGAGATCCTTTTCTCCTGCCTCACTGCGGGTTATAGGATCTTTCCTAGCTTCCCGCAATTTCAGCATATCCGCCAAAGGAAGGTCTAGGCGCAAAATGACACCAGTGTCATTCAGCTTAAAGGCGAAACGCCGAAGTGCTTGGCGCTCCTCCGGAGTGGACAGAACAACTCGCAACAAGCGGGGGCGAGACTTGTTAGCTGGCAAGTTACCAAGTCCGCTAGATTTGCGCGCAGCCATGCAGGGGAAGCCGGGAGGTAGAAGTCCGTAATGTATATCCTAAACCACTGAAAGTCATCTAGCATACGGTCTTTTGGGAGAACAGCAGATGACTCAGCGGCGATTCTGAAAATAACACTGCAGTCGGTATAAGAGACTGCGCGATGAGGAGTATTTGCCGAAAACATAGTGGAATTATAACAAATATACAACAGGTAAACGACCCTAAAATAGGCAAAAACTGGGTGCAAAACTGGAGAAAAACTGAGCAAAACGGAAAAATTACCCGTAAGCGCCAAAGACGCTTTGACCAGAACGGCTTTAATCCATTCAGGATACCTTGGAGCAGAGGAAATTTGACAATAGGCAAATTCCGTTACAAATGTATATGCAAACAATGCTTTCCACAATATTGCCGCTAGAAAGCTCGATCATTATTGCTCGACAAAAATGTAGTTACCTCTCAGTACTTCAAATGTTGCTTGGCAGTATGCGTACGACATTTGAAAAAAATACAGGCAGTCACCACTTGGAAGTTGCGAACAGCATCTTCCACTTCATCCCAGCTTCTATAGCAATGGCAGACCATACGTCAAGAAAACAGTAGTGTCATCCAACATGGCGCTCCATAACCAATTAGACCACCTCCAGTTACCCTCTTTTAAAACAGCGCGAACTTCACAACTAATAAATCTTATCAAATACCATTTCTTGTACATACTTGCGCACAAAGCGACACATATACATCGCTTTCATATCCAGTTATGAAACCATCCCCATTTGGCCCACTGTACCGGATCACAAGGCCCTCCTGGCCAACTTTCAGTATAAAACTTAGCCACTTCCCGGTACTTCATGGAACCTGCTTTCCGGAGAAGCTACGTTGGGCGTTAGTTTTACAGTTTTGCTGAGTTTAATAGGTTGTTTTTAGACGTTATGCTTCTCCCTTACGTCAGTTTTGCCGCCTGACGGGTGATGGGTTCAGTCAGTGCGCGGACTTCTCTGCTACAACACACCAACAATCGACATCCAGCACTTGGTCGAGTTTCGATTCGGGAAGCATATTATCAGCGATGCTGTCCGCAATGTTCGTCGCAAATTGCGCTCTGGCGTTGAGCGTAAGCCTATTTTGATGGCTTTTACTATCTGCGGTAAAATTGCATCAGGTTATCAAGTCTATGAAGGAAGACGGATTTGCGTGAATTATTTCGGAGACAGGCCTGTGCACACACGTATTATTCGCTCGGCAGCAACAAATAGAACTGTTCCACATGTCGTTTGCGTAGATGATGCTCATGGTACTAACCGTTTGAAGTGAGAATTGATATCGGCCTTACTTGTTGCTTGCAGCTTCAAACTATACCAGTTTTTAATAAGTGACGGGATGGGTCACGGCCGGCCAATATTTTATGCGTTTCTGCGTCTGTAAGATTCCGCATCTTTGCTTACATTGTTTTAAGCGGTTCGGGATATAATGAGTCGTTGTTCCCGTCAGCACAATAATGATGGACAAATTGGCTGCTCAAATACGTGCGGCGCCCAGTTTTCCAATGCGACCTTTTGTTGTGCTACTTTCACATCCGCCAAGCCATCAGGAAGCATGTAAGTGATAAATCTTTGTTACATTCTACGGACAAACATTAACCGGTCGCGTTAGCTGTTTCATCGCATGGCAAAGTCGGACACGGAGACTGAATATACTCTTTTTCTATATGTACTATTCTTGCTTAGAGTTCAACAAGCTTTAAACCGCCTTCTACGAACAGCCCCCGATTTTTGCGCTACCTTACATTGTACTGGTTGTACATAAAACGCTGGTGGGCGAAACAACCCCAAGCTGGATTGGTGCATTTTGGCAATACAACGAACAACCGAGTTGAGAATGTCAACTTGCGGTTGAAGAAATTTACCCATGCATCCGATGGCCTTGTTGCAACCGTTCGCAATGTCCGGGAGCATTCGGAAAGTCTCCTGAAAGAGGTCTTTATGCGTGCACCTTTTTGCTGTGACAGGCGTCAGCTACTAGAAAGCGGCGCATAAGTTCATCGCGTAGTTCGCATCTTAACTACGTACGCAAGCAACTTAGTGATGCGCCATTTATCACAACCCGTGTCACAAGCCGTTTAATTGGACGTTGGAGATGGAGTGGTGTGTGAATAAAAATTGCTGATGCCTCCAAAGTTTGAGATATCTTACCAGGAAGACCGCTTCACCATCGATTGCTCCTTGGAAACGTGTACCGGTCCAATTTATGGAACCATGTGGCTGCCGTGTGTGTTTGAGGACTGCATACAAGCAACATGCATACCCGACAAGTAAGCCGTTTCGGATATGTGCATCCATTTACAGGCCAAATACCTATTTGCATTTGCTGGCTGGCGGACTACAGCCCACCGGCAGAGTCCATGCAGTTGCAGACGTTAAAAGTTCCCGTTACGAAACCAACCACAGCCGAAAGCGCACATTTTGTACACCGTCCGAGAAAGGCTGAAGAGATTAACCCATTCAGGTTTTCGGAACTGTGTCAAGAGCCATTGCGAAGGACCAACGAAGTAATCGTTGATTCATCAGACTTTCAACATACAAAGAAACAACCACGTTGGCTGGAAATAATGGCGTCCGAAGATTTGTGGTTCACATGCGGCAAGCACGTTGTAGTTGACGCAGTTCGCTGTGCACGCAATCGGTTACTTTGCCGTCGAAAGTGTTTTCGTGTGAAATCCGGAGCCCGTTTTACAATTTGTGCCAACGCTTCACAAACGGTATATGTGACCAGGATGACTGTGCCTAGCTCTACTGCCAGTAAAAAAGCAAATTTTTCCTTGGGTATTTAGCGGTTGGCTGTTTGCTATCCCCGGATTTCTTCGTTGCCTCTACCCCATCAACATGCCCCGCTTACGAAGTTAAGCGACAGCTTATTATAACAATTTCCTGCGCAGGCAGTCAAGAGGAGAGTTCCGCGATCCGAATACGTAAACGAACCCTACCCCATCCTATTGCACCTGCATTTGGTCCAGATGACCTTTTTCCTTATCTCTCATCGATAAGTTGTCGAAAGGGAGCAGTCATGTTTCCCGCAACGAGAGGTATTGTGCATAATGCGGTGTCAAATTAAGCTAATCTATGCCATTTACACTCCCATTTTCACTTTATTGTACCGTCGACACGGATGCTAGCCCAGTAACGAAAACACTGAGAAGAAAAAAACTGGTTCAGATAAAATCTCTCATTCAATTGCCTGACAGAAGGCTATATCTTCGCACTACTATTATACTTTAGCCGATGAATATGACTTCGTGTATTGATACCCTGCATGGGACATGCGCGTCCGAGACTCGGATATAATGAACAACGCTGAACCTTTTCTCGCCGCTTTCTGTTAAATACAAAGTACAGTTGTTATCTCAGTTTCTTCGCTCCATCGGGGCTGAAGCGTTTTTAACAGTTAACTGGGCTAGCGGCACGTTGGCTGCTAAAGTACTATGACGCAGTTGGGTTGTAATAGCACACGATTCCAAGGCTCGTGCTCGTAGTATAAAGGCTCCATCAGTGCCACGATTGGTGTCGAGTTAATAGGGCCCAGGAGTTTGTACTAGCCCACGGCTCCAAGGCTCGTGAACTTAGGATAGCAGCTCTATCGGTGGCATACATGGTGCCGATGTGCCAGGATTCAGGTGGGTTGTACTAGCACATGGCTTCCAGGCCGGTGCTCCTTGCACCAAGGCTTCATCAGTGACACATTTTTTGCCAATGTATTAGGACCCACGTGGTTGTAATAGCTCGCAGCGCCTAGGCTCGTACTCGTAGGAGAGCGGCTCCATCAGTTGCACCTTTGGTACCGAAGAAATAGGACCCAGGTGGGTTGTAGTAGTCCACAGCGCCTAGGCTCGTGCTCTTAGGGTAGCGGCTCTATCAGTGGCATATTTGGTGTTGATATACTAAGACTCAGGTGGGTTGTAATGGCACGTTGCTTCACGGCTCGTGTCCGTAGTACAAGGGCTTCATCAGTGGCACATTTGTTGCCAAGGTATTAGAACCCAGCTGGGTTGTACCAGCACAAGGCTCCAAGACTCATGCTCTTTGTATATAGGCTCCGGCAGCGGCACATTACGTGCCGATGTCATTGGACCCAAGTGCGTTGTACTCTCAGTTGACTCCGAGGATTGTGCTCGTAGTATAGAGGCGCTGACGGTATCACACACGACATATGGTTAGGTAGAATCAGGTAAAACATACTGCTTGACTAAACGTCATCCGAATTTATTTGCGTTTGGACGAGTTTTGGTCATTCAAAATCATTTAGGGTTTGGCCTTACGGTTGCTGCATGGCGTAGTTACAATTGGTGGGTAGTTTTCCGCTTCATGTTCACGATATTTTAACCTCGCACACCTCGTTCCGGAATTTCAGTGGGCCTTGGAAAATATTTTGAGTTACCAAAAGGTCGTCCATAAATGTACATTTAGACTGCTGGGGGCAAATATTTGATCATTTAGGAAGTTACATTCCCCGCTCGGGCACACGTGTTCGCTGCTTGCGCAGACAGGACGCATATGCCATCAACGTTACGCGGAAATCGAGTACAGACTCGTGAGTACGCACTATCGCGGTGAAGAATTATCCCTCACAAATAGCGGGCTAAAGCTTACTGGAGCGGACAGAAAGTACGGTCAAAAAGAAGCTTTTTATGCAATAAATGGCTTTGATAAGGAGTTAGACTATTAGTTAACAACATCTATGAACATATAAAGCCATTTAGCTTCATCTCCTTTTGCTTCTCGGCGAGTGGCCAAAACTACGCTTCAATGGGGGCTTGCTGTCCATATGCTTGGATCGAAGGATAATCCTTGGGTACCATAATACTGCACAAGTTTCTTATGATTTTGCACAAGCTTTGCTATTAAAGAAGGCGAGGATGTATCAACTTCTATGAAACTTATAAACCCCAAGTGTTACTTTTTCAGTATATTAATAATGCGTTCCATATTAAAATTCCGATGCTCTCTTGGCGGCACAATACGGGACTAATTAAGTAGTCTAGGACAAGACAATCAGGGGGCGGCAGGTATGTTTGATAAATGGGCTCAGAAAGTGTATGCCTATATTTTATACCTTAAGGCGACTAATTTTTAATTTAGTTACTAATATTACATTAGTGTTGCCCATGTGTAAGACAAACATGGCTGCATGCATTACACTTGCTTCACCATCGACAGGCAGACGCATAGTAACGTGAGTTGAGTATTGTCACTTTGTGCCACAGCAGGCACAGATGTTTGAGTGGGCACTAGTTGGTCAAAGTCACCGCTAGCGAACGCCGTGTGTTTTCTTTCTGACAAAGGTTGCTTTTGTCCGCTTTCTTTTGATTCAGATAGGCTTCGAGGTGTACAAAATAAACGGAATCGTCTGCTGGTCTATTGGTTAGCATGGTATACAAGTGTCTGGATTGTGGTAAAAGTGTCACTACCTCGTCAAACGCTGTTCAATGTTCTTTCTGCAACGACTGGTTGCATGTCACTTGTTGTGGTATCTCAGCAAATGTTTATGAATGTCTTCAGATGAATACAGCATCCTCTGTTGGTATCTTTTGTGACTCTCGTCTTACTTTTGTCAACACCCAGCGTGCTCAGTCTGGTTTACCTGCTTTTACTCCCCGCTCTGCTAGTGCTCATTCAGATCCCCAACCGACTGCTTCCCAAAATTCGCTTTCTTCTTACCCTTATTTGTGGCCTGTTTTTGTCACGCCAGTTTTTAAACAACTTTCTTCCCTGCCCTAGGAGGCACAAATGTCTAGTGACCAGCGTAGTAAGCCCCTGCCCAAAACGTTTGCGGCCGTCGTCAAGGAGAGCACGGCGGCTGTTCCCGCAAGCCGGATTCCTGTTGTACATAAATATAAGCCTATAGCCAAGTCTGTGGAAGACAGGGCCTCACCTCCCAAGCGCGGGCTGAAATCGGTTCTTCATAAGATCGACCATTTGGCGAAATGGCTCCATGACAAGCCGCTTTCCAAGCCACCGATCCTTGAGGCCGCCAAAATCCCTAACGGAAAGTTGTCTTATCAAAATGAACTCCCCAGAGTCGGATAAGACAACAGCAGCAGAGAGGATTTCGGATGATCAATTATTGCTAAACTTATGGTCTCCCTACCGTTCGATGAGGGAGAACCGAGGATTAATATCGTCTCTGCTTAAGGTTGTGTGCCAAAGTGAAGGTGAATGCCGTCGGCTCCTTCGACGAACTTCGCGCCTCAAGGGGACCCGTTTCACGTCTTACGGTATCTATCCCCGGAGGACCGCGTTAAAATGAAGGTTGTAGTCGATGAGCTGAGAACTCGCCGTGCGAACAGTGAAATCGATTTGCGTATTGAGGATTTTCGCGTGGTACGGAAATGCAGAGAACGCGCTGAAAGCCAGTTCTTATCCTTCCCGCACATTAAGCTCAACAACTGGATTGCCCGTACGAATGTGCGCGGTCTAAGTAACAACCTAGATGAGGTTGTGCACCTTGCCTCGGTACTCCTCCCGGAGCTTATTGAGTTTACGGAGACACGGTTGTCCCCAGAAATCTCAACTCCTGAAGTACATATTCCTGGTTACAGTCTCTCACGAGCTGATTGCATTGGTTTGAGGTCGGGATGCGGCGTCCTACTCTACTGGAAGTAAATGCTGGATGTCCATGTAGTTGATGTTGTTTTGGGAAGGGAGGACTGCTCCCAAGTGCTTTGGTATCGTATCCACCATGGATGTGGATCCCCTTCCCGGCGTCTTCTACGGAGCTCCCCTGAGTTCTGGTGATCGTTTACTGGCCTCTCTAAAGAAGCATGGTGGAAATAAGGATTGTTTATCAGTGGGGACTTTAATGCCCCTAATGTTAAGTGGGACCTTCTTCACTGTGCTGCTGCACCTCCCTCCTTTGATTCTACGTTTCTGGAAGCTGTACTTGAAAGCAGTTTACTTCAACATGTCGCTGCACCTACTCGCATTATCCCTGGTCGGACGCTGTAATACTCGAACTTGTGCTTCCGCCTGCACAATCGGATGTTTCCCGTATGGATGTTTTACCCCCAATCGGGAGGAGTGACCACTGCCTACTTTCCTTTCACTCGACCAAACATAGATAAATAAATAAATAAATATTTTATTCTTGACTATGCGAGGCACTCCCATTAAGGCATGATCAGGTATGTACAGCTGTACAGACAATTTATGGGAACTGTAGTGACAGTAGAAAATTGTTCATGTGTCCATGCTTGGAACTGTGTAATAGTGAACATGCGAAACAACGATTTGGTTGTAGTGGGATCGGGATCCATATGTTTGGACATAATCGCTCTGCCATATATCGCAGTCATACCTCGACTAATAATAGATTGAGAATCCTGAGTGATCCATTGGAAGATAATTGAAGAGCAAGCTATCCAGTATGAAGATTCTAATTGAGCTGCCAGTGTGAAGTTATGGGCTGTGACTTTATTCGGTGGCGAGTCACATTCGCCACGTTGCAGTGTTGTTAAACGGACATTTGTGGCTTTTTATAGGGAGAACGCTTGCCAGGCGAAAACCCACCACGTCCTGAAACACTGCCGCCAATCCATTGAATTGCAAGTTGTAACTGGCTATGTTTCTTGTCGAACGTTTTTATGCTCCATTATTCGCAGTCAAGTTGGGTCCCAATTTTCTGCAGACTGATGCGTTATGCGAGTGGCCATTGCGTGCCTGGGTAATCTCCTCTGCCAGATCGGTAGGTCAGGAACTAAACATTCTTTCTGGATATGATGTGTTGATCATCTGCAGAACCACGTGAAGTCTCGAAGAATATACGTTGAAATATGTTGAAGGCTTGGAGGATAGGATAGGTTCCGAAGAAGGAATCGCAGATCCTCCGGGGTATGTAGTGAAATTGATTAGAAATAGGGGAAACCACGGCCATTTGAGCGGTCAAAGCGGATTGAAGAGCTTAGAATGACCGATTGTTCAAGCTTTGTATTGGCAGGAGAATGTGCCTTCCGTAGTCTAAAGTCCTCCAGTCAAGAGATATGTGGAAGAGGTATTGTTAGGTAAATTCAACTCAGTGGTTCATGCCGCGGAAGAATTGTATCAGTGCAAGATGTTGAATGATTTGTCCAGTTAGTAAGTTGTAAAAAAGTTGATAATTTTCCGCTTATGTCCAGGTAAAGGAACTGTGTGCCTTGTATCGTTGTCGAAACGGAGGACAATTCCTTGGGTGCGTGTCGCCGTACCTGTGACAGACTCGGGAGAAAAAGGAAACGAACAGAGACAGCCACACAGACGGAAGAAAGGAATGCATCTGGAATGCAGTCAATCAATTGCGGCGATGCCTGAACTATTGTACCCCTATGCATGTAATTGTTATTTAAATATCGCATATACACGTATATCATAAGTGGCGAAATACGACGAGAATCGAGCAGAACACGGATCAGTAAAGGATGAAAGATTAAAGATGAAGCAGGAGTGTTTGGGGAGTCCTAAAATAGACACCTGCTCAATAGGTGGGAATCAGAGAGAGGAGAACGAGGTGTGCAGATAACGGAAAGCAATATCCCTCAGAAGAAGCGACAGAGGAATATATCCTTAATCCTAAATTGGTAGGAATGCAAGAAGTTAGGGAGGACAAACAGATGTAAGTCAGCGTCGAATGAAGAAGGAATGCGACAGAAAGCACAGGAAGGTAAGCAGAGAGTCAGTAAAAGAGATTCTATTGAGGGGAAGTGAAAAAGCTGCCGACGTTCATCTGGTGATGCTTCATCTTTGTTAGCAACAAGAAGGATGAATAATGCCCAGTGATGTAATTAGGGTAAATGTGGCGGAGCGATGCGCCGGAATAGGTAGATAGCATGGCGAGCAAAGCACAAAGGATGAGGAGCAAAGAGTGTTGGGACTACAGAGCCTAAATCGTTTATGTCTCGGATGTCTGGAAGCAATCAAAAAGGAGACTGGGCGGACGAGGACAGATTAGAGCCAAACCCGAAAAGTTGCCGTGCAACTGAAAAAGGAATGTAAAGAGGGCGCGAAAACGAAAGAATGAAGTCTGAAAGGAGAAGTAACTATTGGGGAGACGTGGAAAAGCCTACAATGGTCTCGAGGTGTTGTGAACAGACCACTGGATCTGTCGATGACTCATTGATAAGGCCTCGGCAGTCAGAGAGGAGACCATAGAGACGGGCCTAAAATGTCGGCTCATAGAGAGAAAGCGATATTATTATTGCCAGAATGTTAACAGTCGGCAGAAATGGATAAGTTAAGCTTGTAAGGGGAGTAGAATAAATAAGATATATCACGACTAGTACTGTTCATGAAAAGAGTCACAAAGCGGTACGTCGGCCGAGCATAGATCATTAAGATCTAAGACGTCTGGAAGGGGTCAGAAAGCAAAAGAGCGTTTAGATGAGACTGGATAAGTCAGCAAGATGAAGCTAGACAGGCAGATTAAAGTGGGGATAACAGTAGTGAATGTCACGAGAAAAGAAAAATTGCGGGACTACAGAGGCTATATAGAAAGCCCGTTAGCATATCAAACGAAGCTCTCAGGCTGAGGGACAGGGTGTGTTGTGACTACACAGCCTAGAACACGTGCGTCTCTGATTTCTGGAAACAGTCAGAAAGTAGGAGACTGGTCAAACGAGGCTATCGTCCGAATTCCTGGCGTGCTGATCCAAACGGCTTGAAGAAGACCGCTAGCGGGCAGGGTTGGAGTCTCCACCAGCACTTGGACGTCCATGTTGCTTGGAGCATTGTTTACTCGAAACCGTTGTCCCTTATTGAGGACGTGGTTTCCATATCCAAACAAAAATATTTACTCGAGGTCCCTCTGGATTGACCGAGAATTACGATCGCTCATGTACCAAAGACACCAACTGGAATTGCTATAAGCTTTCGCGATTGGAAATGGATGATAGAAATTATAAATTGGTCCGGAACCTATGTACATCGAAAAAACATACGAAACGGCAGCAGTACGAAGGTCATATTGCTGAAGATTCCAAGCCTATACCGAATTAGCTTTTCTCCTACTTGCAAAGGGGCACCAGAGCCGGAAATGGAATACCCACCTTGCATTCCCACCATCTTAACACCGTGCTCCACGATGATGCTGACAAGGCTACTCTTTTAGTTCGCCATTATTCATCGTTCTGTACAACGGAGGTGCCGTCAGTTGGTTGTTATTCGTCCTTGCTCTCCGTTCTCAGTGATATCGACATAAATGTTGGTATGGTATACACACTTTTGTGCTAGCTGGATCCAAGCTCTTCCCTGGGACCTGATGGATTACATCCTGTTTTCCTCAAGATTGTGGCCGAATATTGTACTGCTCCTATCTGCCAGGTATTTCGGCGCTCAGTTAAGGCAGGGCGTCTTCCGCTTGCTTGGAAAGTGGGCATAGTCAAGCCCATATATAAAGAAGGAAATCGACAAGGTCTTACAAATTATCGGCCCATTTGTCTTACATCTCTCGTCTACAAGCTTATGGAGAGGGTCCTTAAGCGAGCTCTCAACCTGCACTTCCAGGACCTCAAGGTTATTTCAGCAGCGCAGCATGGGTTTTGTTCTTCACGCTCATGTGTTACTAATCTTCTGGTAGCTCGAGAAAGTGGGCTAAATCCATGGCTGCTGGTAAGTGGCTAGATGTCGTATTCGTGGATTTTAGTAAAGCTTTTGACAAGGTTCCACACAAAATTTGCTTACTAAACTTCGCGGTATTGGTGTTTCAGGAAACATCCTCTCTTAGCTAACTGATTACCTGTATGACCGCGTTTTCCGTCTGCAAGTAAAGGAGTCCCTTTCCTTTCCTCTATACATGACCAGCGGTGTTCCGCAAGGCTCTGTTCTTGGCTCTGACCTTTTTAGTCCTTAGTAATGACCTGGCGTCTGTATTACGGGCAGGTTGTTTGATTTAAGCAGATGATTTAAAGCTATGGATGGAAGTCTCCTGTCCAGCTGAAGATGATTTATCCCAAACAAGGCTCGATTCGCTGCAAGATTGGTCGGTCAGGTGTCAATTACCCATAGCTCACGACAAACGTCCGCTTTTCCGATCGGCGCCTCCGCACCACTTGGAAGTTATCATATCAGTGGGCTTTTGCTGCAAAATTCTAATCGTGATAGGGACATTGGCGTCGTTGTGACCCCAGATTTTCAATGTACTGAAGATACCTAGAGGAAAGTCGCATCCGCCAACAGGTTGTATTTTGACATACGACGACCCTTCACTCGCTTGACTCCAGAGATCTTCAGACTTCTGTTCAATTCTCATGTACGTCCGACCCTTGAGTATGGGTTGTCCGCTGTTTATCCTCTTTCCACATTCGAATGTAACTTGACTGAAAAACTCAGCGGAGAGGATGTAAATCAGTTCTGGAGTCACGAAACCTGCCTTACTCGCATCGCCTCCAACACCTGAACTTATTCTCCCTAACCTATCGTCGAGCTCGCGGGGATTTGGTTTGCACACGGCGTATCGTTAGAGGTGAACTTGGAGATGAATTGCAGCATTTCTTTCCACTCAACTCTTTCAGTTCGACTCGGGGTCACCATTAGAAATTGTTTAAACCAAGGAGACTTCGGGTCCCTTTTGACGCCATCTGTCTACCAGCGTAGTGAACGAATAGAACGATCTATCAGTGTATGTCGTTGATGCGCAGTCGCAGGAATGTTTCAAATCTCGTTTGGATTCTTACCTTTTGAGTAAACTGGGATATTGTTGCTTCTTGTGTGAATGCAGCGGTTCCATTGGCATCGATTTGCAATGATCGCCTTGATCCCTGTGACGAACGGGAGGCGATGGGGCTAACGAAGGGCTTTTCTTTTTGCTCTCTACATTAGTATGGTCCAACGATCCAATGATCCAATGATTTCAAAGCCTATATGCTTCACATTTTTTCTGTGTTTTGTTTTGCGTCTAACGACATCTAGACAGGACGCCGATAATACCCATTAAACGGACGCGCGAACTCTTAAGGGACGCTCATGCCTACAAGCTTGTCTCAAAAGAAAGCTTTAAGGGTTTAGGTTGCGGAAATCCAATTCTCAAAAGGAAATCTAAGACTGCGAATTAGTTACGTACAGCATCCATGATAATAGGCGACCTAACTTTGACTTTTAGCATTGCCATGCGCACACTATGCAATACTGGACATACGGGAGTTGATAGTATATTGCCTACTTAATTTACCAAATATGCAGCATTTCCTTAACTGTATTTACTTGCATTCGTATCGGGGGAAAGCTGTTGTTAGGTTTTTAACACACTAAAACACAGCTTTAAGGGTACACCAGACTAGAATGACAGAGTCCTGGGGTCACATGTTTCACTTCAGTCGAACCAATCAGCAAACGTTGCGAAATCTGAAGTACTCTGCTAGGCCTGCTACTACCGGGCAGCTACAATCGCCGTCGAAATCTTGAACGCTCTTGGTGAACACGACGCTGCCATATTTCTGCGCGCCCCGCGCTCCTTCGTGCTGACATTTGACTGTGCTGATTCTGCCTGTGTACGATGCCGTCCAGTCTACTTGCGAATCGGATATTACAATCGGAATTACTATCGAACATCTATTTCCGTTGTGCTTGACGTGTGCTACAGGTATAGCGCAAGCTACGATTCGAACACAACTGTGAGTTGATTCATTCCGAGATTTGCGTTAACTAAGGACCTAAAACCTTCCTAGTAAACTTTCGACCACTACAACAGCAGCACAAGCTGAGGCAGCAGCAAACGAAAACATCACGACGCGAGCGCGTAGAAATTGCTTTATTCAAACTTAGCGGACCGGGATTCTAACCGATGTTATGAGCATAATATGGTGATGGTGGTATGGTACGCTAGGCTAAAAGTTGGTAAGGTTGGGAGTGAAGATAAAAATGTATAAAAGAATGATGTACATGGTATATACGTCTACGTGATGGCATAAATGGATGGAAACTAGAACTACTCTTAGCTTGTTCAAGTGGATGTCAATGGGCAATAAATCGCCGTGACGCCAAGTTAGAAGCGGTAATCATGGCGGAAGATAGGACTGCGTTTTAGCGACTGTTGCGTTCCTCTTCGCTTAAATTTGCTGACATAAAGGAGCATGTGAAGAAACTTTAACTAGCGGCCGCGACATAATTCTACACGCGGCAAGCGTTGAATAATAACTCAAAATTGACTTGTAAGTATCTTCCTTAGGGGCAGGGTGAAACTTTCACTCGGTTCCAGCAGTTTTAGGATCGCTGTCATCATGACGACAGTTTTTTGACTAACCATCAAACGCTTCCATTGTCCCGTCGATGAGCCACGTAAAAAAGCATAGTTAGAAGACTGTTTTTGATTTTTTGTTCCAGCAAACAATGGAGGGCATTAAACGAGGTCTGAGAGAAATGTGATTGACCATATTCACCGTTTACTTGCGCATACTCATTTCAGCCTCTAACCACATGAAAGAAGTGTATGCAAACACATGAACATGCAGTGACCTTATGGCTACTCTTTCTTTCTCCAGTATAAACGCAAGAATCGATTATCACGTCGATGTGCTTGGAGCTCTTCTCGCTTATTGGAACACGAAACTGGGCGCTGGTTGCCCTAAAGCGTATTTTGTCCCGGGATCCTATGTCCTGGACCTTTGGGGTTTCTAAAGCCTTGGATGTTCACACGTCTTTTTATCGCTGGACCTTAACCAGCTACTCGCCGCTTGCGCGCCATTAATCAGTTGCAAATGGCGGGTTTACTTTGACTTCTTGTCAGTAGAGCATTTCGGTGGAACTTGTCTGCGTGCCCTCGGTTTCTTGGTTGTTGTGCCTCTGCTGTTTTGCAAAGAACCTGTTATCCAAGTTTGATGCGTTTACGACGTTGGTCTAAAAAGTCGGACGCTAATGCGAACCCACCATAGTCAACAGAGCGTTTGAGAAATACACCGCTTTGCTCAAACTCGTATAGTATTTACAGTGTCGTTTTCATTATCGCCACTAAGTCCTGCTGCTCTTCTAAATGAGCACATGCTAGATTAACTCCATTTCCTTAAGATATGCGTTCACGAACTTTACTGCTGGGCTTCTCCGGCGCCACTATGCGAAAACTTACCACACTCCGTAACTTGTCGACTGAGAAAGCTGTTGCGTGTTGCTCGGTCGGCTCCGTAGGTACGCCAAGCTCTTCTACGTTTTGCTCAAAGGCACTGGTGTCATGTTGCACTTAGGTCTCGCTTTGACGGAGACGCTGAAAATCCGGATGGCTGTGCGATATTGAAGTCCGTCGGGAAGCCGGACAAAAGATCTTTTATTTGGTTTTCTGGTGGTGAGCCGGCTGTGCACTTCCTCCCTGCCAGAACCGGTTCCGATGGCTTATCCCGCGGAACAATTTTAACCAAGCCAACGCCTTAGTTGACAACCGCGGTGAAAATGTTCTTGCGTCCACTGATTCACGGTTGTCCAGCGAGGTCACGCAGACTGAAGTAGGTTTATCGGACTACGCACTACTGTGGTGTGTGCGCCCTCCCAATAGGGCTGGAACTTACCTTGCTGCGATGTTTTGCGCGCTTCAGAGATCCAATGAGCTATGCTGGGTGGTGCTTTTGCACCTTCAGAGTTGCTCATACCAGATTTATCAATGGTTAGGGGTCAGACAAACTCCGCCTCCAGGTTCGGGGTTAGAATGAGGCGGCTCCTTATTACTTCAAACAGACACCTTGAAGCCCAACTTCGAACCCGCTGCCTTGCGGGAAGGTTTTTGTACCAAAGGCATTAGTTGGGAACCCTAATCGTTCTCCTGTCCAGACTTGGGCAACCTGACAGTACCCTACTCACGCAACGCAATGCATGGCTCTTCAAACAGCTTCCCGAAGTTCTGACCACCGCAGAGTATAACCAACGGCGCCCCACATGCAGCATCGGGCGGGGTGGATAGGGGTGTGGATGATACTGCTCAAACATACCCATCTTCTTATTCCATTTACGCACTTTCACTCTTACCTTCCCGTTTTAGCGTCAGTTATATCCCGCTGGTTTTCAACCCCCAATTCTTGGCTCTCCTCCATCTTCTTTTGATAGGCTTTTACCTTTTACTTTCAACTCACAAGTGAACGTGTAGTGTCATTGCTGCCCTGTCAACAAGCTCATGTGCAAGCAAGCGGCCAAGCCAAATTCATCGACTTTCATTTGGAACCCTCAATCAACGGTTACATTGGCATGCCTCCATGTACGCACACTGCTACAGAGCGGTTCACAAGCAGCACTTGCCCGAACTTTAAAGACCCTGAATGTGTGGTAAGTGCCCACACAGAGGAATCTTTTAAAGAACGATTGGACAAGTACATGCTGAGCATGTCTGGCTTCCGCTGCTTGTGCTGCAGCTATAGCAATCCCTCGGGGAACACACTTAAGGAACGACGTGGCATCCAGCCAATGTACAGGAGGTGATGGAGCAGACACAGGTTTTACTTTCTGCTCTCTACAACTCTATGAACTCCATGGATGTCTGCTGCTTATCGGAGATCCGCCTGCAAGACTCGAGCTCTGTGCTAACTTTGCGATCCCCTTCAAGTTACACCGGCAGCACTCTCATTGCGCCTCTTCGGTGACGATACAGCTTCGAGCAGCGGTTAAGCCGGTGTTGGTATTGCCCAGAGTCTGCTGAGTCCATCCGTTACCGGTAGCTCAGCTGTCTCGTACCGGTTGCATTTTATTCTTTTTTTGCTTTTAGGTATGGCGTCACAGCAGCTGTGGTGTCTCTCACCTCTAGCTAGCGCGTATAATGATGATAAGGATGGTATGAGTGCACCTTCGATCGTCGCATATGTGGCATCGCTTGGTACGTCAACTCAGCCCTTACTGTCTTGACGACGGATACTTTGCGCACTTGTAGATCCTTTTTATATTTCATCGGTGCAACTAACCGTTGTACTAGTTGATAGAAGCCCGCTAAGGGTGAGGGTGGTCTAGTTGATATCATCCGTAAATATCCGACGAACAGGTGTTTACTGATGACCAAGTTTATTCGCCCCCACCTGAACTACCAGAATTGCTCCTGTGATGCTATTTCAAGTTGTTTTGCTCCTGAGCACTCTCACAACTTCTGCATGTTCCCCTGCATCAGTTCATTGAGTGTTCCACTAGATTTATGATGGGACAAAATCCGTCCTCTTTGGACGTCTGCTAGGAAATTCCATGGCTTCTTCATAGACAAGGTATACAACTTCGAAGTCGAAGTACCTGGCGCTCTTGTTCGCTTACCTTTGCATGAAACAGGACGCTCGTTAGGCGGAGACCTATATCTTCCTTGGAACCTGACCTGACCTCTCGGTACCAGCAACTACGATCGTCAGTAGCTTAAGTGCACGTATGGCGAATGCTCGTCCCCACGGGGTCTATTTACATAGCTCCCCAAACAGGGGGCTTAGCCGCTACCCGAGGCCAAATTAGAAGTAACGGCATTCATGTTTACAGGTTGTGGGGTGTAGGCACTGATGACAAACTGACGCCTAATAGCCACGCGCGACTTCAAAACTTTAACGGAATCTGTTAGCCGGGCCGCACCCATCCGTCTACTGAAAGGGATGCAACTCTGGATGCCAACTGGTATCCACCTACAATGATCAACTACGCATGTCGTCCGCATCACTGCAGGTAAGTGCACCAAATATATACACCTGGCTTTTAGACCGCTAGTAGACATGCCCCGCCCGGATTCCTTGTTTGTTGGTGCAATCCTGTCTAGGCGTGGGTGATGCCCTTCTTTTCACGGGATGCAAACCATTTCTCAATGTTCAATCTTTGTCGGTTATGAGCGATTTACACGCTCATCCGCAAGGTCAGGAATATTAATGAATGGTTTGAACGTCATAAAACGTTAATGTATTGTGTTCCTGCAGTACGATTAGCTAATTCCATCAAACATTAGTTATCATGTGACACTTTACTATATCTTTCCGATACCCCTGTACTTGACGCACATTGCCGACCACCAGTATCTAGCATACACCATTGTAATAATCCTGCCTCACCTTTATGCAGTCTACGTCTATTAATATGAACTACATGTTCCGCCTGTCGGCAGCCTAACGGATAGCAGCAGTGATGTGTGGCAGCAATGGTCACCACCTCATTTCGGAAAGCAACTGCAGGTGTGATGGTCTGCTCAGAAGGTCAGCACTTGCGGTCTTTTTTCTTCTAGGGTTCACCCGTCCACATGCACCCTAATCACAGAGAGCCAGGTGGCACGGCCATACAAGGTGTTTATGTGTTTCTCACCGAATCCAACGGCATTTTTATCTCCAGAAAAACATCTCCTACATGTATATAAATATATTGTGAAAGATCCACGCTGTCTGTCTCGCTGTGCACAACCTCGGTATTTCTTGAAACTGCAAGTCAACCATGCGTTACATCTATGCATAGTAGTTTCCTGTGTGTTGTGGCACAAGTTGCAATACACCGTTCCTCAGAGCTTACGCGTTGCGAGTCAAGAGCGCAGAAAACGCTCCCCATAATGACGTAAATACTTGCAATTGGTACAAACGTCCGCCTTGAATTTCATGGCATGTATCCCTTTCACTAACATGTTGCAGTGCTTATGCCACTTTTCAGAGTATGCAGCGATACGGAAGTCAAACATTTGTATTCCGTGACCCGAAAAATGAAATTACGTTTGATTCGCGTAACCCATGTGCCAATGACAATGATAAAACCTATGTGATGCATGCTTCTTGAAACATTACTTTAGCGCGTCCGCAGATTCGCTCGTAGCGATAATGTCGTCAGCTATGTGATGTAACTGAACCTAATCACTGCTGGTGCAGGCGCGGCGTGTCCTGAAATCCATGGTTGCCGATGAACTGGTGTACTATCTGGAAAACTGCAACCTCATCACTCCTGAACCGCACGGTTTCCGTCGACAGCGGTCATGTACAACGAATTTACTAATGGCACACAGTAGTTGGACCAAGGCAGCTGACGCTGGAGAAGAGGTCGATGTGATCTAACTAGATTTTTCCAAGGCTTTCGATCGTCTAGACCATCAGATACTACTATCCAAGCTGCAGCTTTACGGTATCGGAGACCCTCTTTTAAGCTGGATTGCTAACTTTCTACATCAATGGCGATTAGTGGTCAGAGTTCGGAGCTCTTTATCGGACCCCATACAAGTCGAGTGTGGTGTGCCGCAAAGCTCAGTTCTAGGTCCACGTTTTTTGGTGTGCATTAATGATCCTGCACAGGGAATCAGTTCAAACTTCCTATTGTTTGTCGACGATATCAAGATCTGGCGCGGGATCCAGGCGAACGCTGACCAACGTGTGCTTCAGAGTGCTTTAGATACGGTGTATCAATGATCAACTCAAAAGGTATTGCATTGCATCGTCGGTAAATACATGATGCATTCCATCCGACATCAGAGTAGCTACTCATACTGACGCGGAACGAATATACTACAACATTCAATTATCAAACGTGACTTGGGTGTGCTGCTTTAAGATGACTTGAGTTGCTCCAGGCATTCCGAAAAGGCCTCGAAGACCGGGAACCAACACGTCGGGCTGTTGAGGCGAGCATTTGGACAAATAAACAGCTCCATATTTCGACATATGCTCAGTGCGTATGTTCGCCGCCATGTCGAATACGCAATTCAAGCCTGGCATCCATGGCTGAACCACGACCATAATGCACTGGAGCAGCCACAACGCCGGGCATCTAAGAACGTAATTGGAATGCGCAATCTTTATTACCAGGAGAGACTGCAACGACTGGGTTTGTAAAGCGGAAGCTATTGCAGACTACGTGGTGACCTGATTATGGCATACTTGATTCTGCTAGACCTACACCATGTGTGCCGGCCTTTACTGCAACTCAGCAGCAGTACAAACCTGAGGGGCCACTCATTAAAACTCGCAGAACAATACAGTCGTCTGGAGTGTGTCAGAAATTTCTTTTCCATTAGTGTCTGTCACCTGTGGAATGCTCTCCCAGAATCGGTCGTCTCTGCACCGACACTAGCAGTATTTAAAAGACGGTTGGACGATGCACTCATCCACTTACACTGTCACTTAACACTACGTCTCCATCCTACACCTGGAGTTTACCATGTAATTATTTGTTTTTAACTGTGGGTGCTGTGAATCGAAGAGGATCGCCGGACTACAGCGAAGCAAACGATAAGTCTTTATTTTCATATTTAAACTATTAACTATTTTACTATCCTTATCATCCTTATTGTTACTTTGCTATCCACACCAACTATCCAACGGGACTTGTAAAGCAACGCTTCTTAACCCGTATAAATTCATTGTTCATTGTCTATAGTGCATACTTTGCCAGCGGCCATTTTGCTGCCACTGGTTTAGTACCTATATGGGCCCGTCAGGAAGGCAGGTGAAGCCATAGTAGCGATGCTGATGCAGACGCCAAAGGACTTATATGGACACAGTAAACAACGTTCATGGAGGCGTGTGAAGTTCGCAGTATGTTTTATTAGCGGCGGTACTGAAGAAACCGCTGTACCGCCAACATGGGCTCAACAACGCCGGTCGCAAACGTCTGTAGAGCCAACAACGTCAGCTACGCTAGTCACCATAGGGAAACAGATACTATAGGACAAATATAGGTTAACTACGAATTCCTCTTAAAGGCATCTGCAGCCAATATTTGTAGGTTACCTCGTGGTAACATTGATGGCAGTGTCTTGGTACGTATATGGACAAAGTAACCACCGTTCATGAAGGCTCGTAAAGCTACCGGCAACCTTGATGTACCTGTTAGGCATACATAGGTTCACACTAGTGGAACCAACATGGATAGCGGTTAATTTGTGAGCATACCGCCCCTCTTCTGGGACCTATAACACCTCTCCTTGCACTGGTCACGCGGGCGAGGCAACCAAGGGAGTCTTCCTGAGTGCCGACAGTAATGCCACATCTGTGGCAGTTATATAGACTTACTAAGCACCCATCACATTGGCATGAATATCCAACTATATAGCACTTTGTCTCCCGCTACTTGCAACGTACCGCATCCCTGTGCTTCATTCACTAGTGCTCCACTAAATGACCACCTGGGAAAATGTAAGTGCGCGGGGACCTGCTTCACTTTTGTTTCGAAGTACATTGTCTACCGCGCCTGTTGCTCACCTTCTTGCCCGCATGCTACACGCCGTTATTCGTCTACCGTACCGCGGTGCCACTCATATGTACGGGTGCGTTGTGCTCGCCCATGCTCAAGTATATAACCTAAGTGCCGCATACCCAAAGCATTACTTCCCCCGAGAACTTTGCTGAATTTGCTCATGCTCTATTAGCACTGCTTATTTCCTTCCTAACCTTGTTCCTCACCACGTCTTCACTACTTAATAAACGACATAGTCGCAATCCACCGACTAATCCAAACCCTTCGGATCGTCCTCACGCTCCCCGATATCGCGCAGCTCTCTGATGCGTCATTGTCCATGGTACGACTAATCTAAATTTTTATGGAACACAGGTACCTGAGATATTTAGTTTTTAATGATACTCATAATGTGAGGTTCATTAGTAAAAGCACTTTTGCGACTGCTCTTTTTCTCTGAGTTCCGGATTCCTCGTTGTTGCCTGTTTGTGTAGCTGTCTTTGTTCGTTATCCTTTTTCCGAGATTTCCACCGAAATGGTGACCAGAACCCGAAGATACGTCCATTGTCTTGACCTCAACACTTCAACGAAGCGCAATATTCCATTAGCTGGAACTGGATGGATAATCATTACACTGCCGTTGTACTTACCGGATGGACAAAACACTTATCGGTTATCTTGGATGGATGCCACTATATTAAGGCCTGAACAACTGGGTTCAGCTCGCCTCTTCTTCCCATAACTTTTATTCGGAGTTGCTGACATTTAGTGTCAACTCGGTCATTTCATAAAACCGAAGGACAGATTTTCCTGCATGTGCCATGCACTTAATTTGGAAATAACCCAATACAATTCTTTCACACACAATACTCTCACTATGGCAAGAACAAGTGGGTTCGGCCCTTTACCCTACTGAAATTCTTTTCACTTACCAAATCTAGTGCTGACAGCATTATTTTTACCGTCCAAGTGTTCGTGGATGCCAATGTCCCCAATCAAATGAACTTACTCTGGGAGGATTTTCGGTCCATTATTCAGGACAACTTGCAGCTTTCTTGGGCCTGAACGGTTGCGTTTGGTCATTCACCTCTAATATTTGGTTCAACAACATATTACTGGATACTCATCAGAGACATTACGCGGTTCTACCGATGACAAATACAAAACATGCCAGCAAGTTCGATTTGTAGATTACCTACCGTACAAGCCGCGCCGTTTCGTCAGGAAGTGACAGGACTCATGGATGATACAGTCCCGCCCCACCATGCAGCAGCCAGCGAAAATTATGGGTGTATCTTGACTGCGACTAACAGAACCAATAATCGGTCAATAAGAATCATTGCCAATTGCAACTTGTCGTTCGAATGCGTTGATGGCAGTGTTCAAGGACGTGATGGGTTTTTGCCTGGCAAGCTTTCTCCATATAAAAAGCCACAACTTTCCGTTTGACAACACCGCGACGTGGCGGGGGTGACTCGCCACTGAATAAAGTCACTGCCAATAAGCTCACACTAACAAGCTGACCAGGACTATATACTACCATGATGGATATAACCCGACACTTTCTTATCTGCATATTTCGTCCCCACGTCTTTTTCTGCGCATTCACCATGGTTCTTTA
This sequence comes from Dicrocoelium dendriticum, assembly GCA_944474145.2. Lineage (NCBI taxonomy): Eukaryota > Metazoa > Platyhelminthes > Trematoda > Plagiorchiida > Dicrocoeliidae > Dicrocoelium > Dicrocoelium dendriticum. The sequence goes on along the minus strand of OX104071.1, from coordinate 38,268,942 downwards.
CGCTACACTCACGTGAACCCAGTGTATCGTGTAATTGCGATTGAGCCTGTTCTTCACCAGCTCTTTTATAATTGATCAGTCCTTGTTCTGGATTTATTCATGCCTGAATTGTTACTGCACCTTATGGCAGAACGAATGCACCCACACGAACGTGCCTGAACTCATGGCAATGAGCTTCGTTCATTTTTATTTCTGTCCTATTTGTACAGTTTCAAACAGGAACGTATGAACAACCTCCGATTGTCACTGTTACGATTGCCATGACATGTCTGTATAATTGCACTTATTTGATCAGGCCCTCGCCGGCATGCCTCGCATAACCGAGAATAAATATTTCTTTAGTTCTTTATTTAATTTCCAGCCAACTCCGCAAACAGCATAACCTGTACTCAGGTTTCACAACTGTCTACCACGACGCCCGCATGCCCCTGCTTAGTCCACACTGTTAACTGCCTCCGCTTTCCAATTAATTCATGAACGATCTGCCGGCCCTTTTCAGGGCCACACTATGTCCTTTAGCCTTATGGAGCATCCTTACAAGCCAGTAGTGCTCATACAAATGCTTGCATGCACTGCACTACTTGGCCGCTAGTTCAGTGGATGGGTCCGTAATCGTAGACCACATTCACTAACGCTCTATTGCACTTCCGGTTCTTAAGCATAGCCCTTCTATGCCGTGACCGAAAGCCACCAAACGTTTTTCAGTATTGTCGCTTAGCGGGTTACGTGCACTTTGAACACTACCAACTCAGACGACAGTAGTCGCATGTGGTTCGAATATGTGTTCTCACGCCCAAGCAAAACGGCCTCAATAATATGAAAGTCTCAATTTGCTGTGGACGTTGTTAGTCATGTGCCACCCTTCCAATTCTATTCCATTCAGCATCGCCAACGCGAAATTAATAAGTGCGCGCCTGGCCTCTTCGGTAAGTTACCCGTTGTGTTGCAAGAGCTTCTTTTTTCGTATAACAACAATTCACCAAACTGCGTTCATGCGTGTACTACTACGCCAAGCAAGGCTATATGGATTATAAGCTCCGTTAAACAATAAGCGCACATTATCCTACAAATTATTACGCATCAAATTATTCCGTGTTCTTCCACTGCGACACAGTGAGCAGATTTCCGCTTACATAACCTAAATGTACGTATATACTTAACATTTGAAAAAGGTTCAGTGAAGGTTGCCCACCCGAAGCCAGTACACATGGCTACATTGCAGTTGGCATTGCATGTGGCAACAACTATGCCGATGGCCTATTATTATGCCGCATGATGCTTGCCAGTGCTGACATTCGAGGTAAGAAAGATGCCTCCCTACCTAGGTAATGCCTGCATTTACCGATCGACGATTGCGGTAGCACATTTCCCAATTTAAGTCGCACTTGCAAACATCCATATACATTCCATTAATAAAAAATAAGTCTAAATATATGGACATCTGTTAGTATGGTTTCGCATATATATATATAAATATTTCATGTAGTGGGTTTGCAATTTTGTCCTAATGCTTTTCTTTCTTATGTAGATGTCTACCAGTACTCTCTTCTATAAACTTACACACGTTGCTTAAGCCAATAGTAGTTACTTTCGATAGCTTTTTCGTGTTTGTGGCATTTGCGTAAAGTATAATTTCTGACCTCGGAAACTTATCGCGGATTCATTCGTAATCAATTTTTATAGGCTCTGTGTGAATAGTTATGTCTCCGTATCTATATGCATTGTCCTATTTATTTCATTACATCTTATGGTTTCAAGTGCTTGGCTGTTGCTGCATACACGCGGTGTGGCTGCGCTTGATGGGCATATTGGCAACGTGCCTACTTGTCTATTACCCACTACTTCATCCACACTGGCTCCAGGAGACAGTTGGTCTTTGCTGGAGGGAATGGGGTGCACGGCGTTAGGATCAAGGTGTGGTTCCATGCACTCAGTGTGGAGCGGGTTACGGCCCAGCCACCGCATTGTGTGCAATTGATTTCCAAATACAGCTTGCCCGTGTATGAATTTGTAGGAGCGTGAACCGGCGCCGTTGGTGAAACGCGGCTCACATCGACCTGCCTCCCGGTCTTATTCATTCGTGTTTACCCTGGACATAAGGTGTGTGGATGGAGCTGTGGGTGGTGCAGCGCAAGCCATCTATGGTCCCTCCGTAGACGCAGGCGTCCTGTGTCTGGCCACAGTGACAGGCAAATCCGAAACCGGATGCCGCCAACCATATATATATATATGTACACATATATATATATGGCTGGCGTCGTCCGGTTTCGGATTTGCCTGTCACTGTGGCTAGCCACAGGACGCCTGCGTCTACGGAGGGACCATGGATGGCTTGCGCTGCACCACCCACAGCTCCATCCACACACCTTATGTCCAGTGTAAGCACGAAGGACTTTTGTCTCAGAACATAAATCCTTGTATATATAATATTGTCCTTATTTTATGCATTTCTATTAGGATAGAAAATATGGTATAAATAAACATACATATGAATATATGTATATAGTTCGGACGATTTATATATCCATACTATCGGGGAGAACTGATATTTATTTTTTATCTGCAGTTTCACGTCGTTTAATATACCGTTACTTTTATGCATTATTTATCGTGATATTTCTATTCATCATTAAGTTTGCACCATCTCTGCGCAGTATGCCTACTGGATGGCCGACACATTAATAATTCGAAATGAATTCCGCGTCAATAATTAGCAGCTACTTCAACGCAGTGCACAACCGTACATTTCTTATGAGTTCACATTACCCTTGTCACTTTTCAACAGCAAGTTTATGCCGGTCCTTATGTAGTTCTGTGTATTTCTCTTACGGATTTTACAAGTTCCCCAATGTAATTGAATATTTCAAAATAATATAGCTTCACGATCTCCTTCACCGGTTAACCTTCAACAACACTACCATTTCCGTTACATTTTTCTGCATGCTTTCAGTTATTTCACGTTACGGATTCCCTGATTTCCCCGTTGCAGCAAATGATATTTTCTAAGACTTCATCACCCACGAACAATAACAGCACACCATGCGAGGTAAGCCTGGAGTATACATTTCCCACAACCTTTTAGCACATGTTTATTCATAGGATACTTGAACTAGGCTTGCGTATATTAGACGATTAACATATTTTACTGTTTAACAAACCCTTGAAATATCAGTGCATGGCTGCAATTACTCCGTTTGGAATTTTTGGGGACGTTACCATGGTTACAGTAAACTACTTTACTGCAAACGTTACATTACAGTCAAACGCAGTGTACTCAATTTCATTATTGAAACTTTAATAATTAATTCCACAGACACACGATTGCCTTCTTGATTCCTGCTGTTTCATTTCACCTTGGCACGTAACCAAATTTCCGCCATCGGTTAGAGCCCAGCTCCCCAAACTTTGTACATTTAAACAAATGGTACAAAATTCTCGGTAACGGAAACGATAAAACCAAAGATAAAATGTAGTGTAATCGAAACAACTACAAGCCACTCCCGTAAGTTGTCGTCGAGTGTAGCCTATATAGTGCTTGTCATGTCCTCTTCTCTTTAATGCTCGCATTTCGTCTTCAGTATCGCTAGGACCGTCATCTCTCATGAGTGTACTTACGCCCCCCATCTAATCGCCTTGCATTCGATCCTCTACGGGCAGCTGTGACAGTACCGCCCAGCTAGCCACATGTGACACAAGTACACCATTCATCAAGCTCCGACACTTAATAGGTGGTATTCCAGCCGCCTACGAAGTATCCCTTTTGCGCTCCTGCCCCTTGGTCTGATACGACCTGGACGCAGAAGCCCTTGGAATCCTCTACTGGATGCATATTACACAAGTTCAACGCGCTCGCATCTTGCTGATTTCGTTTGCTGCTCCTTCTGCTTGTGTTGTTGCCACGGCTTTCCACTAGTCAGATTTTTATCTTCGCATCGTTAGTTAGCACCGGAATAACATGGACCGAAGGAAGAGTAACGCAAAAGTGTTTGGTTGTTCTTCTATTAGGAGTTTGCATCCGCACTCAACCTTATTTATAGCGCGTTGATCGTGCGCTATATATCCGGTACGCGACTAGACGGCCAGTCAAAAGCAATGGGTAGAAGACACAAGAGTAAGCTAGGGAAGAGGTTTATTGGACGGAAGGAGCGTTAGCTAATGATAAAAATAGGGCAGCCGGAGAGAGCTAGCTAGGGAGAATGTCGTTGGCGTCCAGTGCGTTGACAGAGGGTCGTTCGCAGTCAAGTAGCGCGCCAAAGGCGGAGATCGTGTTCGTGTTTCCAACAACCGGAAACAACGTTCCAACAGGCAAACCGAATAGTTCCCTAATACATAAGAAACTATAATTTGAATATTTTAGGATAGTTTACACAGTATAACGGGAACCACCATGTCGCTACATAGCCCCCTCCTAGAAGGGAAACAGTGCGTGGCCCTTCGACCTACGTGAGGACTTCATCGCGGGCCAGCCTTCTGCGAGACCAGGTAGTGAAACCTGATGCAGCTGGTGAGGGAGAACCGGGCGATCTGATCCTAGCGGGCTCCCACCCGTGTCCTCCCTAACGGCGCCAAAAACCCAAAATGGGGAAGTTCGTAAGCGTTAAAAGTTCGCGAGTTCGTGAAGGTAAATAAATAAATAAATAAATTTTTTATTCTCGACAAGGCGAGGCACGCCCTTACAGGCATGATCATTATGACAACAATGCGTGGTTTGAATGTGCAAGAATACATTATGTTTGCCGTACCAGTGTATGTTTATGTAGGGGGTATGTAACTATGTAACTGTGTGTGTGTGTGGGTGTGTCACTGTGAGGTTCCTTTTTGTAACTGTGCTGCTCTAACTTTGACTCTCATATCGTCGGCAATGCGCGAGTAGAAAATGGCTGTCCGTGCGTTGGAAAGGATTATTCGGATACCCACGGGGCAGTGACTTTATTTTGTGGCGAGTCACGACCGCCACGTCACAGTGTTGTTAAGCAGACATTTGTGGCTTTTTATAGGGCGAACGCTTGCCAGGCGAAAACCCACCACGTCCTGGAACACTGCCGCCGAACTATTTGCTGAACGGGTCAAACCCGAACCACCCAGCTGGCACCACGAGGAGGTTGTTCGGCTAGCCAGCTTCAGGTTTGCCATCTCCTCCGGTTCATACATGGAAGATAAAACAAAAAAGGGTAGTGACGGTAAAGGCTAAGGCAAAAATAAGAGTGACGCTTACCGGATGAGGTGGTCGTCAAGCGAAACAAAACTCCTTTCATGTGTCTTCAAAACGTTTTCTTCTTCTTTTGGGTTTTCAAAACGTTTTGCGTTCGTTTGGGTTTTCAAAAGGTTTTGTCGGGTTTTAGTGTTTTCAAAAGCTTTTGCCGATTATTTTGAGGTTTTCGTACGTGGTTGGCCAAAAGGAAAAAGGAAAGCAATAAGGAAAGGGAAAGAAACACTAATCCCTTAATCGCGCTGGCTAATGAACGCGTCTGCTCGACCTAGTCGACTTGTGCGAATCAGAGGAAGGCTTCAGCTTATACATCATATCGGATCGCATAATTGGAGGAACTGCTGAAGAAGTGGCGGTTGGTTCGATGGGAAACGGCGGAGCTGAAGTGGAGGGCTTGGATGGAACGTGATACTTTGGGTTCAGAGATGTGGGAAGCATGCTGGTCTTCCATCATAGGCTGGGTTGGTTCCTCAGAAGACGAGCAAGGTTCTTCATCGAGTTAAGGTTCCACGTAGGCAACCTTGAGACGGTCAATCGTAACGGCTTCTCGTTTACCGTGACGGTCGATGATAAAAACGCGGTCCTTACGCTGCAGGACCTTGAATGGACCTTCTTAAGGTCGCTTCAGTGGTCTTCGGAGACCATCAAGGCGGAGAAAATCGAACGAACAATGCTGCAGGTCTTGTGGAATAAAAGATTTACGTTGTTGTTCTCTAACGTTGGGAAGCTTGTACTGACGCACGCGCGTGGCTAGCTGACGTGCGTAATTTGCGTCGTAACGGGTAATTCTGGGACTAACTGTGAAGCAACCGCCAGGTAAACGCAGTGGTTGTCTATATACTAACTGGGCGCTAGACGTACGTAGATCGGCCTTTAGGGCTAATCAGATCCCAAGGAGGATCATAGGCAGCAACTCAGTCCAACTCAGCGCATCGGCGGCGCTAAGTGAGGCTTTCAACTGTCGGTAGAAACGTTCCACCATGCCGTTCGCTTGCGGACGATAGGCGGTCGTGCGAATGCGTTGGCATCCAATGAGTTTAAGGAGATCGCTAAAGGTCGTAGATTTGAATTGCGGATCGCGGTCTGTAGTCGCTGTGGCTGGACAGCCGTGTGAAGCGACCCAGCGCTCTACGAATGCTCGCGTCACGGTTTCCGCAGCTACGTCAGGGATGGGAACGACTTCGGGTCAACGGGTGCAACGATCGATCATAGTCAAAATGTAGACCATACATTTGGACGGGGCCAGAGGTCCCACTATGTCGAGATGGACATGGGCAAAACGCGTTGAAACGGACGGAAAGCAACCAGGCGGAGCCGACACGTACCGCTGAATCTTGGCTTGCTGGCAGGTGAGACAGCTGCGTGCCCAACGCGTAAGATCGGTTTCATCCACGGCCAAACGTATCTCTCAGAAACAAGCTTAGCAGTAGCTTTAATGCCTGAGTGGGCCATATTGTGGGTGGTGTCGAAAACGATAGGGCGAAAGGTTTCTGGAACGACCGGTCGCGGTCGTGCAATAGATGTGTTGCATAAAATGGTACCAACAGATGACGGCAAAGGGTGCGGGGATATCTTCAAAGAAGAATCGCGGAGTTCCAAAAAGCTTTGGTCGTTTGATTGCACGGCGGCCATAGCAGACAAATCGAATGCCTGCCCGGCAGGGGCGATCGCAGATACTCTTGAAAGAGCATCGGCGACGACGTTTTGTTGACCAGAAATGTGTCGGATATTAGTCGAGAATTGGGCAATGAAATCCAGCTGACGAATCTTATGTGGTGAGTGTCGAGCTGATTGATTTCGGAATGCGTATATAAGCGGCTTGTGATCGGTGAAGCTAATGAAGGTGTTGCCTTCGAGGACGTGTCGGAAACGTTGAACGGTAGAGTAAACGGCCAGCGGTTCACGCCTAATCGTGCTGTACTTGACTTCGGCAGGTTGTAGGCGTCTAGAGTAGAATACAAGAGGTTTCCAACCCCCATTCGTATGTTGCTGTAGGACGGCGTCAATGGCGGTGTCCGCTGCGTCAACAGCAACACTGAGCGGAGCATCCCGCTCTAAATGATGAAGCATAACTGCTTTGGCTAAGGCTTCTTTGCTGGCTCTAAGGGCTTCAGCAGTAGCGGCAGTCAGTTCCACCTGACCGTTTTTAAGTCCACGAAGTAGGCCGGTTAGTGGAGTTAGCAAATTGTCGCAGCGTGGAAAAAAACGTCGATAGTAGTTGAGCATGCCGTTAAAACGGCGAATAGCGGCTAACGAATTCGGGACCGGAATGTCTCTGATGGCGCGGACACTATCGTCTAGAGGCCGCATACCATACTGATCAATATGGTAGCCAAGGAATTCGACGGTAGGCTGCTGAAATACGCATTTGGCAGGGTTGACAGTGATGCTATTAGCGGCCGGCCTATCGAAAAGTATTTTGAGATGTTCTGCGTGCTGTTCTTTAGAAGCGCTGGCAACTAAAATATCCTCGATATATGCATAGACAAAATTTAGACCTCTAGTGACTGAATCGATGAGTCGTTGTAACGTCTGAGCTGCGTTGCGAAGGCCGAAGGGCATACGAAAAAATTCGAACAGCCCAAACGGCGTGATTACGGCAGTCTTCGGTATGTCTATTTCAGCGACTGGAATCTGGTGCTACGCGCGAACCAGATCGATTTTCGGGAACACACGGGTGCCGCGCAGGCTTGCCGTGATGTCTTGAAAGTGAGGAATCGGATATCGGTCGGGAACAGTAACGCTATGGAGCGCGGGGTGATCACCACATGAACGCCTCTACATTAATTGGTGACCCCGTATTGTTTTGGAAACACCTTTTTTATTATGCTTGAGCACCTGTGAACAATTAGCTGAGCATCCCTTCACATTTTCTTTGCCATTTTTCGGTGTCCAACTCACGTGTCTGGATTATTCAAGTCTTGTCTATCTTTCGTTTCCGTTAGACCACCTCGCAGTCTACGACACTTTCATGTTACTGCCAATTTACCCGCACACGTGACTTCAGAAGTCATCGATATCCTCGACCCTATGTCGACTGACCTGACCTGACCTGACTCACCTTATGACAAGCTCAAAGCAGCTATATTAACACGCACTACCTTATCCGACGTGACACGCCTACAACAGATATTCTTCGGCGTCGAGCCTGGTGATCATACACCGTCTCAGCTCCTCCGACACATGCGAGCACTGGTCGGTTCACCAACCTTAGATGATTCCATTCTTAACCAACTATGGATTAATTGCCTTCAAAAAATACGACTAGCTGAGGACCTTCCACTGAATAAGCAGGCGGAAGCGGCCGATAAAGTGCACAAAAATTTCTTTAAAAGCACTATGAATCTGGTGGATGAGGCGGTCACTACAAGCACGTTAAGGAGTGCCAAACTGCTGCGACGTAGTAGCAGCACTGTTACCCCGCAAAACCTAGTGCGAAATAAATAGTTTAGTGTCATTTTATGGCATGATGCCCGGCTATCTTTCAGCCTTTGCAGTTTTATTAAATTCTCTGCAAATGTGATATCGCATTTGTGTAAATGTGTCGGAAGCCAGTTACGCACCGTTACCTGGCAAAACCTAATGCGCAATAAATAGTTTATTGTCAGTTTATGGCCTAATTCATGGCTATCTTTCTGCCTTTGCAGTTATTTAATGCTGTGCAAATGTGATACTGCGATTGTTTAAATGTGTCGGAAACCAGACACGCGGCACGAACAGTATTTTCGAATCCGTACGCCATAGAGTCTGATTTCTGGAGCAGCTTCCTTGGGCGTTCTTTTGACAGTTTTGCTGAGTTTAATAGTTTGTTTTCAAACTTTATGCTTCTTCATTACGTCAATTTCTTATGCTGCGGCAGCAGAATGTAACGTATCACGAGTGAAGTACGACAGGGTCATATATCGACGTGTACGCTGCGCACATCGCAAGTCAACAAGTACAGGAAGGAAACGTGTTTAGTAGGATTTTGCTTCTATTATTCTAAATATTTCAGCTAACGTGATACTAACCTCATTAGAACGAGGCGCAAGCTGCTAGTCGCAATCTTTGATCTGTCTCACAATCATCCATTTAACCGCTTTCGTTTTGAGCGACACATATCAATCGCCGTCTGACAGACGATGGGTTCCTTCAGTGCTGAGATTACCGCCGATCCGAGTACGTCAACAAACCGTAACCTGTCATATTGCACGTGCACTTGGTACTGGTGATCTTTTTCCTTACCTTTCATCGATAGGTTGTCGAAAGGGTGCCGTCGAGTTCCCCACAACCAGAGGTATTACGCAGAATGGGGTGCCAAAGTAAGTTATTTTGTGCAATTTAAACTCCCATTTTCACTTTATTGTTGCGTCGACATGGATGCTAGCCCAGTAAAGAAAACGCTGAGAAGGATAAAACTTGTTCAGATAAAATCTCTCATTCAATTACCCGACAGTAGGCTATACGTTCGCACTACTGTTATATTTCAGCCGGTGAATACGACTTTGTGTAATGACACCCTGCATGGGACATGCGCGTCCAAGGCCCGAATATACTGAACAACACTGAACCTTTTCTCGCTGTTTTCTGTTAAACACAATGCACCTTTGTTATTGCGGTTTCTGAGCGTTTGGATTAAAGCATTTTTAACAATTAGCTGGACTAGCGGCACCTTGGCTGCCAGTGTAATAGGACCCAGGTGGGTCGTCATTGCACACGGCTACAAGGCTGGCGCTCGTTGTATATTTGCTCCATCAGTGGCACATATGGTGCCAATGTAATTGGACCCAAGTGCGTTGTAATATCGTTTGACTCCGAGGATTGTGCTTGTAGTATAAAGGCTCCGACAGCAGCCTACTCATGATATATGATGAGTTAGCATCAGCTAAAGCATACTATTTGACTAAAAGGCATCCTAATTTATATTCGTTTGGGCGAGGTTTGGTCATTCACAGTCATTAAGGGTTTGGAGTTACGGCTACAGCATTGCATAATTACAATTATTAGGTAGTTTACCGCTTCATGTTTACGATATTCTAGCCACGAAACTTTTATTTCTGAATTTCAGGGTCCTTTGAAACATATTTTGGGTGAACAAAATGTCGTCCATAAGGTGTAAATTTAGACTGCTGAGGGCAAAAAGTGTGGTCCTTTAGGGCTTTACAACCTGCACACGACGGCACACGTTTTCGCTGCCCTGGCGGAAGGGATGCACCTTCCGTCAACTTTACGTGTTAATCGAGTACAGACTTGTAAGTACGTACTACCACCGTGACGAATTATTCGTCACCCATTGTGCTTATATATCACTTGCGCTGATGGAAATTACTGTTAAAAAGAAAGATTTTGCGCACTAAACAGTCCCGATGATGATTTAGAACATTAGTTAACAACATCCATGGACATATAAAGGCATTTACTTTCATCTCCATTTGCTTCTCGGTGAGTGGCCAAAAGCACGCTTCAATGGAAGGGCTCGCTGTCCATATATATGCATAAAATAAAACTTCATAATTCTGCATAAGTTTCTTATGATTTCACAAAATCTTCGCTGTTAAAGAAGCCACTTAAATATGTCTGCTATGATGTATTAACTGCTACGAAACTCACAAACACCTAGTGTTACATATTTAGTTACATTAATAATGCGTTTTAAATTCAAATTCCGAGGCTAAAAATATCGGCAGAATAAGAGACTAATTAAGTAGTCCAGGATGAGGCTATCAGTGGACGGCAAGTATTTTTATTAAATGGGTTCAGAAATAGTATGCTTATATTTTATAATTTGTAGTGAATAATTACTAATTTAGTTACCAATATTGCATTAGTATTACGCATGTTTAAGGCACATATAGCTGTATGCATTGCACACTTAGATGTTTCACCATCTATTCGTAGACACAGAGGAACGCGAGTTGCATATTGGCACTATAGCAACACAGCGTGCACAGCTGATTAGCTGGGCACTAGGTTGCATGCATTTCAAAACCGTGTTGCTGCACATCTCGTCTGTGTTCAGTTTAGCGTCTAAAAACATTCAGACAGAACTCCGAGAAGACGCATAAAAGATAACCCACGGACTATTAACTGACGCACGTGCCGACAAACTTTTCACAAAGGTTAGCTGTTAGGGTATAACCGGCGGAAATCCAATGAATTTAACGGACTTCCAAGACTGCGAATTAGTTAAATACAGCATCTTGAAAACTGGCTACCTAAATTTTACTTTTAGCAGTACAATTCGCACACTGTACAACTTTGGACATATGGGTGTGGATAATTTTGTCTTATTTATTTACCAAATCTGTAGCATTTCGTTAAGGGCTTTCACAAGCATTTGAATGGGCGGCAAGCAGTTGATGAGAGGGTTCCATCCGCCACTAGGAAATAATGCTCTTTCGGCATTGTGATTCAGGTACACACGGTTGAAGGTGGTAGGAAGCAAATGTGGGGCCATTTAACGCACGGTAATTTGTATTAATAAACAAGGATGCTCTTTTAATTGTTAAGACCTGATTTGGTAATGAGCATACTATGGTGTTTGAATGCTTTACGATAGTTAAATATTTTCCCGCTTCTTGCATAGCAGCCATGGTTGATGACTCGCTGGTATTCCGACGTATGCTTGAGGGTCCTTATCTGGACTTCGCATCGTTGAAGAATGCTCTGAAATGGTTTCAGATTGAAACGGCGACATCGTTTGTTCGTCGGAACGTTAAAACTGCGAAGGCGTACGAGAGGGAGCCCGGACAGGTTTTACCAAAATGATGCCCATATCGGTACATTTTATTCGTATGTGTGCATGGAAAGCGCAGTAATGTTCATGGAAAACGGTAAGTGCATGGTATTAGGCAGATGAGAAGATCATTATAGATACCGCTGTTACGATTGCTTTGCTCGTTTTTCTGTGACGTTTAAGGGCGAATGGTACGAGATTGGGAATGCGTTTCTGTGGCATTCGCACAGTTTTCACGTTGGGAAGCCCTGGCTGTATGTGAGAAATCGGAGGCTAACAGAAGATCAGGAACGAATGGTGCTAAACTAAACGAAAACCTTTCGTCGGACCCAGGAGACGCGTGCGCTTGTGCGGCAGCAATATAACATACGTTTAACAAGACGAGATTTATATGGCATACGGTGGCGCATCGTAACGCTTGTGTCACCGAGGTGGAAGAGGTAACACAGCTGTTGCAAAGGAATGGTCAGGTAAAAATTATGCATGAGGGGAATGAGATTCGCTACCTCTTTTTCGTCCCCTCGCGCATGCTGGATTTGGTGGCCAAATACGGGGAGGTGATTTTGGCTGACTCGACATCTCAAATCAATTACGGCGGCTATATCCTATGGCACTGCATGTTCGTGGACGTTGGTGGCCTAGGTATGAGTATTTTATGCCCTGTTGCCTAATGAGACGGAGGTTGCTTACCAAGAGGCAGTAACAGGTATGTTGCAAATGGTCCCCTCGGTTGCCGGTGCTCACACTTTGGTGATGGACAGGTGCGCCGCACAAGTCAATCATTTCCGGAATGCGTACCCCACCGCTAACATCGTAATCTGCCGGGTACACATTATGAGGGACATGCAGCGCCGTTGTGCACATCTTCCGTTCTGTAACAACGAAGATAAGAGGGCTATGTTCAACATACTGCGGTCCTCGTTGTACACTACGATTGCGCGCATTATCATCGGATTATGGAAGGCATATCCCTGCGCAGCGCTGAATGCTTTCAATACCTTCGTTGTACGTGGATCCCATGGCGGCTTAGATGGGCTGCGCATTTAAAGGGTCACCCAGTATTATTCGGATGTGACAGCACAAGTCGCGTTGAGAATGAGAATAAGCATCTTAAAGAGACGTTGAGCGAGCGGTCAAACTTGCTTCACCTTTCTGAGGTGATAGTGCAGCGTGTTAGTGCCATCTTCGAGGAGAGGGAAACAGCACTTGGGAGAGATCATCTTCGTATATGCGAGGTTGAGCGCGGTGTCAGCAGTGGTGACGCTTTATTGAGCAGGATTTCGTCCTACGTCCGGCGACAGTACGCGCGGCACAGTGTTCCAGTTCGCATTCGAAGTGTTAACCAAAGCGGCGGGTGCTGGCTGGTGGACGACGAGCGCGTTGGCATGCAACGCGTCGTCATCGGAAGTGGCAGCGCATGCGGATGCAGATTTAATCGGCAGCGGCGCATTCCATGTGCGCACATTATACACGTGGCAAGCCTACCTGCGTACGGGGTGGAAGATGTGCTTCGCGGTTGCCGTTGGGTGTTGCCAGCGGAAGGTGTATCTTCGGCGGTAGTTTCGCAGGGCACAGAAGGAACGTTGACGTTTGCGCGGGTGCGATGCCCCATTGATAGTGTTGTCGACCGGGCGGCCAAAATTCGCATCACTCGGGATATGTTTGCATCTCTGGAGGCGCAGATTCTGAGCATGGGCACGGAAGAGTCTCAACGCACCATGGGCGTATTTGCATGTATGCGGGAGCTGCTCTGTACTCACAGTAATGTGCAGCTCTACGCCCGATCATCCAAGTTGTAAGATTTGCAACGGTTATCGTTGGAAGACCTGCCTTCGTTCCAAGGATTGCATCCGTCATCCTCCGGTGCCCCTACAGAGGTGACGGCATCCGGTGGTACGCGTGCAGTCAGGAATTCCCCGGAAACGGACGTGAGCGAAGGGATGCCCTTGGTGTCGCCTGCGGCTGGTGTTTCGCAGGTTCCCTGCAACGAACCCAGGCGCAGGAGACGGAAATCACCATTGTTAGCCCGTTCGGTTGAGGAGGTTGATGGCACCATGATCTCGGGGAATTTGAATTTCCCTGCCCTATAAAGGAGAACATCGGCGCGTAACCGCACACACATGGCGTGCAAAGAGGCTCACTACTGCGGAAGAAGCGGACAGCGGCGTTTGTGGGTTGTGTAAGGTAGAAGATGACGCCTGCGGTACCTCCGAGCATGTGGATTGGATAAGTTGCGATGTATGCTGCAGATGGTTTCATCAGACTTGCGCAGCATACCATGGGGAGCGCGTACACATGTACGCACTGCTGCGGGTAAGGTTGCTTCATTTTAGGGATGCAGCAGAGGAGCCCAATGTGGACGTCGTAGAATAGACTTCTGCAAACGGGAGGTACTTACAATGGGTAAGTTTTGCGCGGCATGCTTTTTCTTCCGGAACTGCATACGTGGCACCCATTTTGTGAGCATCCCAACTAGGAATTCCGTTTTATTCATAGCCCGTGGTCGCTTACAATTGCACCGCTGCGTGGTCTATTTGCTATCCTTGACATAGTGAACAATTCATTGCTGGACCAATGAAAGGCCCAACAATGTGACAGGCGGAGGCAGTTGTATGGTTGCGCTATAATCGTGTGGCGTTGTCGTCATGCATTAAGTGATTTAGTGAACAGTGAGGAAAGGGGGATTTATCTAAGAACCTACATGTCCAAAGCAAGCAGTCATGTTTACGGTGCCAACATGGAATACAGTGAAAATGTTCAACTTCAAGTTAAAGTTTAAGTGGGACCGGAACAGTAAGATGACTCCCCGGTAATGTTCCTTCCATGGCGCGTCGTTCATGCACGGTTAGTAATCGTCCGCGATAACTGGAATCCCGAATAGTCATATCAGGGCGCGCGAATGCGAAGACGGTCAACGAATTAATACCTACGCGACCTGCACTGACAGTCCCCGTATCAACGGTCAAGGGAAGGAAGCAAGTAAGAGAGTGATAAGTGTCAGGAAAGAAAGTGAGAGGTTTATTAATTCAATAAGACGAATAACCTAGGACGTGAAGGGAATGTTTAAGGCATACCTCACCGAGATCTCTGCTCCCCACATCCCACTCACTAAGAGAAGGGTGACACGGGCGCAGCCTCCATGGATAGATCATCCAGGCAAATACCTGCTCAGGAAGCGCTCTAAGTGCTGGCGAACTTACCAAGCGGCTTCGTCAACCAGCACCTATGAAAGCTATCAAGCGGTTAGAAATAAATGTAAGCATCATCTTAGAACTCTTCGTCTTCAGTACGAGGAGGGTTTGGCTGACGCAGCCTTAACAAATCCAAAGAAGTTCTTTGCTTACGTAAAGAGACGTAGCGGTACAAACTCGTCTATACCGGCTTTACTACGAGCGGACGGGACCCATGGGCATACCGACTGATAATGCCTGTATACTTAGCGAACAGTACACTGGTGTCTTTTCTCATGAGGCCTCTACCTCAGGTTGAGCTGGTCACTAAATTTCCGGAGGATTCTTGCCTAACTGAAAAAGCATAATGGAGACACAAGTCTTCAGGCTATTGCAAGGGCTAAATCCTTCCAATGCTGCTGGCCCTGATTCAATTCATCCGAAGCTGATGCATGAATTGGCCGCTGAGCTAAGTGGCCCCCTGACATGCATGTATACAATATCACTCGACAGCAGTTATTTACCTTCGGAATGGAAGAAGGCAATCACCTGTCCGATTTTTAAGGGCGGGGACAGAGTTCTGCCCGCGAAGTACGGCCAGTCAGCTTAACAAGTGTAGTAATTAAGTTGTTTGAAAAATTGGTCAGGGATTCGGTGGAGAATCACCTGATTAAGTTTAACCTTCTCAGGGAGGCCCAGCACGGATTCAATAGGGGATTTTCATGTCTGACAAATTTGCTTGTAACTCTCGAAAGATGGGCTGAGGCAGTAGACAACGGTCACGATATCGACGTGCTTTTCGTTGACTTCTCGAAAGCCTTTGATACTGTCCCACATCAACGATTCTCATTGAAGTTGAGATTGTATGTGATATCTGGAGCCGCCCATAATTAGGTTTCTGCTTTCCTAGAGGGCAGAGAACAGTGTGTACGCGTGGGACGTAGCCTTTCGCTTAGACAAGCTGTTCTTAGTGGCGTTCCGCAGGGCTCGGTTCTAAGGCCGTTGCTTTTCGCAATTTATGTCAATGACCTACCCCAGGAGCCTGGAGTATCGTCGCTATTGTTTGCTGATGACCTCAAGCTCTGGAATATTGTGGATATCCGTGGTGGCTCTGAGGCACTTCAGAGTGCTTTGGATAGGCTCTGGGATTGGTCAACCTTATGGTTGATGCCCATAAATCAGGTGAAATCTTCTGTCCTCCGCATTGGAGGTGCTAGTCCCCCACGCGCCATGTAGTTAGTGGAAGTTAACTCCCTGTTGTCATCCAACAGGTTGATCTAGGTATCACCCCTACCTTATTGCTTCATGCTGGGGACAGTTGGAGGAAGGCTGCTTGTACAGGGTTCCGTATGATGTGGTTTATTCGCCGCTCCTTCGGTGTCCTAACGCGCAATATTTTTATGAAGTTGTTCTCAGCTTTTGTGCGATCTCACTTACATTACTGTATCCAGGCTTGTCCACCTTGTCTTGTAAGGGACAAAATGGAACTGGAGAGGGTTTTGCGAGTGGGTACAAGGTTAGTGCAAGGATTACGGTGGCAAACGTATCCCGAACGTTTGCTTAGCTTGAGTAAGTACTCAATGCACTACCGCAGAATTAGAGGAGACTTGATTCTCACTTACCGTCTCTTAACGGGCAAGATCGGTCCAGACTTGTCCTGGCTATTTAGTCCCGCCAAGCTGCCTAGTCTCCGAGGTCACCCGCTGAAGCTACACAAACAGCGTTCTGACCGGGTAAGGGCGGAAACTCGCTTGTCGCGTCGAGTTATTGAACGTTGGAACTCGCTTCCGGCGCATGTGGTTAAGGAGTCTATGGTAGAGGGTTTCGAGCGTCAGTTAGATGCTCTTGGGTGGCAGTACCAAACCTTTCCCTTCTCCTAACAGACTTGTATCTTCAACTTGCCCTTCTTTCTTTTTTAATTTTCTTCTCACCTTGGTGTTATCATTATATAGCTGACATTCCGCTAGGACCAGGAAAGTGGTCCTGCTTGATCTCGGAACAGTTACCAACGTGGTAGGAGTACCTCTGCTAGCGGCCAGAGGCCCCTTTCCGTTAAAACATCAGATGCGCCTTCAACTATTTGCACGTCGTCTGCCTGTCTGTCGTCTCCATAAAACAGCGATTGTCACTGATGAAGTTGCGTTGCGTTATAAATAAATAAATAAATATGCATACTTCTAGCCCAGCTAGAGGCTGCACCCTAAATAGTGCAGAATGAACCCTTAAGGGATCACTTTAAATCCATTGGACATTAGTTGCACCGCTCAGTCACCGCAATTGTAGGTGCGCAACTACAATACCGACCATTCCCAGACTCTGTACAGTGCCCGTTGAAGAGCCGCAGGACCTCCAGGGATATCAACCATATTCCAGAGCTTTAGGTCATCAGCAAGTAAGAGGGATCGTACCTCAAGCTCCCACGGCAAGCCCTTCACGTAGACTGCGAACAGCAGCGGACGTAGGACAGAGCCCTGCGAAACGCCGCTAAGGACAGTTTGTCGAGAAGAATGACTGCTTCCCACACGAATAAACGGTTCCCGTCCATGTAGAAAGGCTGATATCCACTGGAGAGTGCGACCAGATATTCCATGCAACCTCTACTTCCGTGACAGTCGCGAATGGGGGACAGTGTCAAAGGCCTTGGCGAATTCAATGAACACCACATCCGCCGCATTTCCCCTGCTTCAGCACAACACTCACGAACTACCAGCAAGTTCGTCTGACACCAAAATGGTGCAGGCAACAGCCTCCTTCCATTCAGTAGGCTAAGACGCTTGAGTACTGCTTACCAAGCACGCATGACTTGTCATAGTCGCTATAGGCATGGGTCCCATCTCCTCGAAGCAATGGTGGAATGGGCGAATTTGCACCACAGCCTAGTTTAGCGCAAGGGAAGAATTCCTTGGGATTTTTCGAAGCAGTATCACCTAAGCCCGGGGCCCAAATGTTTGGATACAAGCTGGTAGTGACTTGGCATGGCCTGTTAACGGTGCACTGGAAAGACAAGCAAACGTGATCGCTAGCGCCAAGAGGCGAGTCCTATTTAATGTCATTTACAAAGTGGTGAGTTTGCAAAAACAAGATCTAAAATGGACGGCTGCTGATTGCTCATGTGCCTAGTGCGGAGGTCGACGAACTGGTGTAGTGGTACCTGCAGCGTTCATCATCCCAACAGACATCCAGGAGGTTGAATTCTCCCAGCACAAGACAATTGTTCGCAGAGTGAGCGCGTATAAACTCTGTGATACCATTTGAGGTGCTCATAGGGCTTCTATACACTAACACGACGGTAACCTTTACCGAGGAAGCGTAAATCAAGACGGCCAGTGCCTCAACAAATTTGTCGACAGACTGAAAACCGCTAGTCCTCAATACGTCGATGAGATAACTCACATAAAGAGCTACACCACCCCCTTGACTACCAATGGAGCGGTCAGCGCGGAACAGTGCGTAGCCAGGCAGATTTAGTTCGCCATCTGTGTTTTCCTCAGACAGCCACGTTGGAATGTTAAACAATGACGAAGTGGCCATAGAAATAGAGAAGGCGGATGTTTGTGGACACCAATTGGCCCATTCCGCCTTCTTATCAACGTGTCATTTAACGGGTGGAAACACGTCTAGAACTAATCAGTACTGTCTAAGTACCTCTTGCCTGCTGGTTTCTAATGTTAACACCCGTACGATGCGTGCGACTGATCCGACTGAGACCTCCTGTGTTTTGTGATCGCGGTAATGGATAAGTTAAAAAAGGGTCACTACTGGAGACCATTCATGGGGGTTACCCCTTATTATCCCTTACCGGATGATTTTTGCTGACGTCTACTCTTTCCATATTACAGTCGGAAGGTGGGAGTGTCCGTAGGATAAATCGAGTGTGTTACGGAGAGATCCTTGGAGAATGAAATCATATTGCATTCTATAGGCACCAGCAGCGGGCCTGCTGCCTCCTTGTAATCGCATTGCCCGTTTCAATTTCGTTTTATGCTGTTTTATCTGCGAGGTATTGCCTGCTTAAGACGCCCGGAAGTCAAATCCACTTATGCGTCCATATGCGTCGCCCACAAGCTTCTAAACTGACATTGTTACTTACGTCGCCACGTAAGTGACGCCGCCACACGTAAGCTGCATGTGCAATACTGAAATCTCTTTCACAGACACTGCTATGTGCCGCCCATTGCCTTCCAAGGTGCAGCTGCCACAGAGCCTCGTAGCACGTACTGCCGCCGCCATGTGATGCAGCTATGATACTTAGCCACAGGTAACATAGATTTTCCATGGGCACAACTGTTTCAGAGCCACAAAGATATGTGCCGCCGATTGCGTTCCCACCTCGCGCTGCCACAGGGCCTCCTCCCTCCGTGTGATAACACTGGGGCACACCCCGCCCCTGGTAACATTCATTGTACGTCCAGATTCCTCTTTCAGATGCTACCTGACGTACGTTCACTTGACGCCTCCTACAACGGCACCTGGTCCGGTCTTCCTTCGCCTTCCAGTTACTCCACCTTTCCTATCACTTGGAGAACGGAGCAACGGCCCTTTTCAGGGCCACCCTCCGAATCTGCGCCTTGTCGTCCCAGAGCCCATAGGAAGTACGCATACTCAGCTACTTCCTTCGCCCGGACTACAAGCTCACAGGTTCAGTGGGTGGTTCCGTAATCTTCCGAAAAACATATGGTGGATTTCCTACATCAAGACGCGGGACCCAAACCTGGGAAATATGCGTACGACATGCTCATACAATAAGTACTGGGTGAGTTCAACTTTGCCAGACATTTTAACCACTAACATGCCAACGTACCGGTACAGTAGTCCTAAACCCTGTTTTTGCACTGCACTCACAGTTAGCAATGTTGATCTTCATGCTCCTTCCCTTCCTGCGGTAACCGTCTTTGATGAACCATTTTTCAGTATTCTCGCTTCGTGGGTGATGAGCGTTCCCAACGCTCCCCACTTACCCGAGAATATTTGCATATGGTTTGTACCTCCCGTCTGCCCACCTGTTATATAAGCAAACATCACCCTACCTAGCTCTAGCATACCTCAGCACAATGTAGGCATGCACATCCGTCAGCATTATTTGCACATTTTCTTGCGCAAATTATTGACATACAATTCATGACGTAATGTTACCCCACTATGCAAGCCCCTTCTAGACTTTTTCCCTTACCGTTAATCCCACTGTCTCTTTTGTTTACCTGAATACACACAGACACCTACGTATTAGTTACCTTTTACTGGAACCTTTAACAAATTCCACTTACCATACTTCACCGCATACCATTGATTAAGTCCATCACGCTTACGGACGCCATACTTTTCACACCATTAACAGTGATTTCAGAAAAAACTTTCCCGAATAACACTTCGTAACCTCCGAATTACACCATTACGTATTTCCATGCTCACATCCCATATTTTCATGAGACCTCATTTTCCTTTTTCCGATTCAAGACTATCGCATTTAACAAAGGTAAATGGGAAGCGTCCCATTTACGTTTGTTAACGTACAAAGTCAAAAGTCTTACATATATACATTTAGATAAATATATACATATATATATATATATATATTGTGCGCAAATGTATATCATGTACGCCATTGCCATGAAGGATAACTTGGTCCCTATGCAACATACCAAGCAGGATATACATACCATCTACCATTCAACAGGTATTAAGCATACAAATAAATAAATAAATGGTATATTCTCTGTAAAACGAGACACCTCTAAAGGCTTGCGTCCGGATACATACTCACACTGAAACATTATTTCACCTTCACCTTCGTCAATTATCATCTTACCAATCGCCTATACCTCATTCAATAACCTAGAGATGGTAACATATATTGCCATTTTAGTGCACTATATTCATATAAACGCACATTTCCATTCACGTTCTCATACCTATATATATATGTATTATACATACGTAAATATATATGCATAGATACATATATATATATATATATATATATGGGTATTAAACATATACCT
The DNA here is from genome assembly GCA_944474145.2 of Dicrocoelium dendriticum. Taxonomy (NCBI): domain Eukaryota; kingdom Metazoa; phylum Platyhelminthes; class Trematoda; order Plagiorchiida; family Dicrocoeliidae; genus Dicrocoelium; species Dicrocoelium dendriticum. The sequence continues at coordinate 38,247,849 of OX104071.1, read as the reverse complement.
ATGCTTATGTATATACATATATACAAATGGTTGGCGGCATCCGGTTTCGGATTTGCCTGTCACTGTGGCAAGCCACAGGACGCCTGCGCCTACAGAGGGACCATGGATGGCTTGCGCTGCACCACCCACAGCTCCAACCACACACCCCATATCCAGTGTAAACCCGAAGGAATAAGACCGGGAGGCATGTGGATGGGAGCCACGTTTCATCAACGGAGCCGGCCCACACTCCTTCACAGGCAAACACAAGCACGCTGTATTTGGGGAATCAAGCGCACACAAGGCGGTGGCTGGACCGTAGTCCGCTCCACACTGAGTGCATGGAACCACTCTTCGAGCCTAGCACGGCCACAAGGACCGTGCACCCCGTCCCCTCCAGCAACGACCAACTGTCTCCTAGAGCCAGTATGGAGGACGTAGTGGGTAATAGACAGGTAGGCACCTTGTCAACATGCACATCAAGCGCAGCCACACCGGGGATATCAAACAACAGCCAAACACTTGAAAGAGAGAAAGAAAAAGAGAAAAACTCGATTAATGCATAAGGAAACGGTGATGTAAACCTTAATTAAATAGCATACGTAATAAGTTGTTTACAAACGAATCCTAGCTAAGTGCACGAGGTCAGGAAGTATGGTCATGGAATGCCACGAACACAAAAATGTTATGGAAATCGAATACAATGGGCTGAAGCGATGTGTGCAAGTTAATGGAATAGAGTACAGGGAGATATTTATATGAGAAAGAAAAGCATTAAGATAAAGACTGTAAACCCACCACCTGAAATAAAGAGACTTAGCATGCAACCACGCGGTTAGTAAATCGAATTCAGCGTGCCTACAAACGCTGCGCCGGTGCTGCCTACGTTCACTGCGGGACCCGTCGGCGCTTCGGCAGCGGTCCCGAGTGACCTCTCTCATGGCTCACTAGGCCTGCCTGACTAAGGCACTCGCGACCGCATGTTCTACAGCACAATGCGCTCGATGTCGATGGAGTACAATTCATCGGTGCTTGCCGTTTCCGCAATTGTCGCTTCTTCTCTGCATGCATGAAGGTTTTCTCCCGCACTTCAGCAACTGCCTTCGTGATTAGATCGCGCCATGCACGCCGATCAACCGCCTTCGATTCCCATGATCGGCAATCAAGGTTAGAACGTGTGAGACTCACTTTAATCATGTCCTGGTAACGTAACTTTGGTTTCCCCACGTGCCGCCTCCCAATACTCAGCTGACCGTATAAGAGTTGTTTCGGTATCCGCGTCGAATCCATACGGCTCACATGACCGAGCCATCACAGGTGTCTCAATAAAAGTATGCAGTCCACTGCATACATCCCACTTCGGCGCAACACTTCCGTGTCTGCAACTCTGGCGCCCCAGCCGATCCGCAAAATTCGTCGCAGACACTGCTGATGGAACCGCTCGAGATATCGCACATCCCGCCGGTACATCGTCCACGTTTCACTGCCGTATAGAAGAACGGACAGTATCATGGATTTGTACACCATTAGCTTCGTGCCAATGCTAAGCTGATGGTTGTTCCACACTCGGTACTCAAGCTTCCCCAATGCCGCTGCCGCCTTCGACACGCGATTACGCAACTCAACGTGAAGCTGCTGATCAGTCGACATCACACTCCCAAGGTAGCAGAAGCGGGAGGTGGTTTCTAATACTTCAGCACCAATGCTGATTTGCGGCAATATTGAAGATTGCACCTCCGGTGAAGGCTGAAAGAGACAGACAGTTTTGCTAGTGTTGATGGTGAGCCCGAATTTGGCCGCTGTCGAAGCCAGAGCACTAGTCATGTGCTGCAACTCATCCGCGCTGTGTGAAAACAACGCACAGTCGTCAGCAAACGGCAACATACGGATAGTTGTCTCACAGACTAGAGTTCTCGCACCGAAACGACGGATGTTCAGAAACCCACCATCAATACGGTGCTCCACACGAACACCGTTAGCACAAGCCGCATCAAAAGCACAAGACAACATTGCATGAAGATAGATATTAAACAGGGCAGGAGCTAACACACAGCCTTGCTTCACACTAGAGACAACTGCAAAGTCATCAGAGGTCTCTCCACCCAGCTGCACCCTCGCTCGCATACCACTGTGCAGACATTCAATTAAACTTACAAACGTAAGCGGGCAACCAAACTTACCCAACACCAGCCACAGTGCCTCGCGGTTCACCATATCAAATGCCTTGGTGAAATCAACAAAAAGCGAGTACAAAGGCTGGTGTCGTTCTCTGCACTTCTTTTGCAATTGACGAGCCGCAAACACCATATCTATAGTGCTGCGACCCGAACGGAATCCACATTGCTCTTCCGCCACGTTTGGTTCTACAATCTGACTCACGAAGCGATTGAGCAGGAATCGGGCAATCACCTTGCCCACACAACTCAGCAAGTTGATGCCACGATAATTCGTGCAACATTGCTTGCTACCTTTGCCCTTGTACAGTGGTAGCACAAGGGCATCCTTCAGCTCAGCAGGCACCTCCTCCTCAATCTACACGCGTTGCACCAAGTGGTGCAGCGCAGTCAACAACGCGGGTCCACCGTGTTTCAATACTTCAGGTGGGATCCCGTCACCTCCGGCACATTTGCCGTTTCGCAGCTGAGCAAGTGCTCTCTGCGTCTCATCCAGGATCGGCGTATCCGCCAGATCCGCCTTCACATCGTGCTGCTTCAGACCGTTCAATGTAGGCCAGTCGATCTCCGAACGGTTGTTCAAGAGACAGTCAAAGTGTTTCCGCCAGACCTGCATTATGTCTGCAGTCTGGGTGCAGGTAGCGCCTGAACTACCATCGATCAGTGTCCTCAGCGGCTCCAATCTCGGTCCATAAACCACCTTCAACGAGTCAAAGAATTCTTTGTGTTGACGGCGTTCGGCGTAGCATTCCATCTGCTTCGCCTTCTCCATCCAGCATGCATTTTTAATGCGACGGAGCTCTCGGGTCAGTCGCCGTCGAAGTTTGCGAAACTGACTCTCCTTCCCCAAGTCACTGGGGTCTGCAACATGTGCAGCAAATGCTGCATTCTTCTCTGACAACAATGCGCCAATCGTCACATTGTTGTCATCAAACCAATCAGGCCGCTTACAGTGTGCGCGCCCGATGGTCTCCTCGGCAGCAGCCGTCACCTGGTCGCGAATGTGGTGCCACAGGTCGCCCACTGTGGCTATACAGTCCACATCACCACACAGGCGTGCAGCCATCGCCTTCTCCAGCTCAGTATGTTTCGCCACAGTACCGAGGGAGAGAATGTTAAATTTACGCTGATTCACGGCGAGAGTGCAATACATCGATGTACGAAAATATATGTAACAGTTTGGTCCGAACCAATTTGTGATCAGTGCCATACTCAGCTCCACGCAGTACACGTGTCATGCGCACTTCACGCATATCACGCTGACGTACGATGACATAGTCGAGCAGGTGAGCGTGACCACTCCGTGAGTGCGTCCAAGTTGCTATAGCACTCGCACTCAGTGCAAACCGAGTGTTCGTGATCGTCAGGCCGTGAGTGGCACACAGTGAGAGCAGCCTGTCACCGTTCGCATTAGCTGAACCAATGCCATGCGCACCGATAATATCTGTCCACGCTGATGCATCACGCCCAACGCGCGCGTTGAAATCACCCAGCAGAAATAGTCGGTCGCTCCTCGGCACAGACCGTACCACGGAGGATAGCTCAGTGTAGAACTGATCACGCGTGTCATCCGGATAACACATGGTCGGACCCTACGTGCTTATAAAAGTAGCAAACTTACCTCTTCCGAGTCGTAGGCGAACAGTCATCAGCCGCGCGTTGATGCGCGTTGGTTCACCCACCAGCTGGCCATTCAGGCGGTCGGATATTGCAAATCCGACCCCATGTTCACGTGGTGCTGAGGCGGCGTTCCTCATTCAGTAGAATGTGTAGCCAGCACCTGCCTCATGTAACTTACCTTACTCAGCGAGCCGAGTTTCACTGAGCGCCGCAATATCGATGTGGTAGCGCGCCAGCTTCATTGCGACCAGTGCAGTGCGTCGCTCCGTGCGCTCGCTGGAGTTCCGGTCCAGTAGTGTGCGCACGTTCCAGCACCCGATGCTGAGTGCTTTGCGCGCAGGCATACGATTGCATTGGTGGGCAATCGCACGCGAGGTGGTAGTTGTGCTTCGGAGGTTTGCTTAAGGGACCCCACCCGGAGCCTTTGGCTCAATAGCCTGACCCACAAGGCAGTGGGTGGTTTGAAGGTTTGCTTGAGGGACTCCGCCCGGAGCCTTTGGCTCAATAGCCTGAACCACAAGGCAGTGGAGAGCAGATCCAGCTCCGGAATGTGATTGCAGAGACGGATTGGGATCCGCTTGACGGCCGTCACACGCAGCCTTTGAGGTTCTGGAACAGTTATCATATGTTTTGCGACCGTAATTGGATACGCACCTGCGACCACGGCTAGACGTAGGTGGGTTTTTGGCGGGTTTGCACCAATTTGACCAGGGGCTGCCTGGCCTGAGGTGGGCAGTAGCAAACCATTGAACACCCGGAGGTGTCCTCCCACCGTCAGAGACAATGCGTGGCACTCGTGCTCTACGCCAATAGAGCATTGAGAATATCACCCGTAACCTGTTGTCTCCCATGGCTAGGTTTTACGGGAAGTGGGCCATCGACCACTTCCTAACCTCCGGAGAGGATGGACTAGGATACTGCCAGGGCGCCCAATCCTGACAGGAGAACGACTCGGGTCCTCAGCCAAAGCCTTCGATTAAATGAACACCCGAAAGGCGGCGGGTCTAGCACATGGTCAGTTAGCTGACTCATGAGGATTGATGTCCTGGATCTTAGCAGGGAGAAGGGCGAAACTTAACTCCCACCCAGCGGTCGCCACGTGGAGGCGCCCAGGACATGAGACTATGGCGCAGCAGTAGCAGCAGTGGGTAGACCATCTGTCAGGATCTAGCCACCACCGGCCTCAGCGCACCATAGGCTCTCCCGCCATATATATATATATATATATATATATATATATATGTATTACGCCTATACATGTCAGCGTCTATAGCTTCTTGATGTTCGTATACCATACACCTTAGGTCATAAATCCGAAATGCCTACGTTAGTCATCCCTTCCCTATAAGCCCATCTACTCCTGCAGTATTTCTGCATGCCAAAGGTCAAATGACATATCAAGGAGATTTCCCAGTTGTTACGTTTCCAAAGAGATATATGATGTTTCCTTACAACCATATATACATACATATGTATACACATATATACATGTATATATATAGTTATATAACTATCTATATATACATATACTTATATATTTATATCATATATATATTATATATATATATATATTTCGCTTCACACCGCGCTCACCATGCATACACACATACACTCCATTAATTGTCCATTAGCAAGGATTGCAGCCATCATGCAGATTATTCGGCTAGCAAAGCCATACGTAACCTCAAATAACAATAAATCCCCTATTAAAAAGGCCATCTGCTACACACGAATTCCGTTTTGTCTAGGACAATTTCCCGTATACTATCACACTTCCATCTTTTTTCCGATAGATACAGTGCACTTCCTTAAATAAATTTTCATAATCCGTTTCCTATTGAACAACTTATTTCATGTTATATTTCAACATTTCCACTTTTTAACTTCGCAATTATGCACGGCACGCATCACATTTGGAATTTTGGTGGTACTGACCTCTTCACTAACACGTTTGGCAAGAAATTCACGCAGTAAAACCCTTAAATTTTCAGAAGTCAGAAACAGGTTGTCCCCATGAACAACAGCCCGCATTCAAAATCGCGCCAGTGGCGGATGGAACTCTCCCGTCACCGAGGCCAGAAGACGAACAAAATTCGAAGAAGTGTATTTAACTTGTTGGGAGTTAAAGCAAATATACAAAAATTGACGGAAGATAGAATAGGAAGTTACAAGGAAAAAGGTGTAGAATTTATAAACACTACAGGGCTCCCCTCCTAGAACGTGAGTCGGGAGAACGAACGCTCGAAAGTTGTGAGTAGTTGGTAGTCATTATTTTGGAAGGCAAAACAACAGCGCGTCCGGAGCTTGTGTGCTTTGGTGCATATGGTTCACTTACTGGTTCAGTGGAGGCTTTAGAAGGGGGCACACAGGGTTCACACATTGGCTGGGTAGGAGGGTTACTGGGAAACGTCTGTTCGGTGGCTTGTTGTGATGTTTTAGTTTCGACGTACGCTGGTTTTAAGCGATCAAGCCTCAAAGAATCTTTCGAACCGTTTCTATCCAATACAAAGTATTTCTCTTTGCGAGCAAGAACTTTGAACAGGCCCTCATACGGTGGAGTCAAGGGTTTACGCACCGCATCGACGCGCACAAAAACGAAGGGGCAGGTATGCATATCGGAGTGGACTTGCTGATTCCGTGGGCTGAACCTGGGTGGTGTTGGCCGAACTGAAGAAAAATGTTGTCGCAATCGTGCCACATAGGAAGTCGGGTCTAGTTCGCCCGTGATTCTGGAATCTAACACCATCTCACCGGGAAGCCTGAGAGTTGTGCCGAAAACCAGTTCAGCGGGGCAACAGCCTAGGTCTTCTTTGACCGTGTTGCGAATGCCCAGAAGGATAACTGGCAACCGTTCGGACCAGTGCGTGCTCGATTGTGATGCGGTAATTGTGGCTTTCAGTTGACGATGAAAACGTTCAACTAAACCGTTGGCGGCTGGATGGTAGGCGGTTGTGCGCAGATGACAACAACCGAGTAAACGACTGAGGTCTTGAAAGAGAGTGGAATCGAACTGACGACCTCTGTCTGTTGTGATAGTGGCTGGAGTGTCAAACACAGATATCCAGGTTTCAACGAAGGTCCGCGAAACAGTTTCGGTGGAAATGTCTCGTAAAGGAACTGCATAAGGCCATCGTGTGAAACGGTCGACACAGGTCAGTAAATACTGGAAACCGTTGGATGGAGGAAGTGGTCCAACGAGATCAAGGTGCACATGTTTAAACCTAGCGTCGGGTAACGCAAATGTGCGAGGTACGGTGATCGTGTGCCGATGTATCTTGCTAGTTTGACAAGTGACACAATGCTTCGCCGATTTTTGGATGTCGGAACGCATATTGTGCCATATGTAGCGGTCGGCGCTTTACTTGACCGTGGCTTGAATGCCAGGGTGGGAAAGGCCATGCAGATGATCGAAAACAAGTCTGCGGAACAAAAGGTCTTGGCTTTCCAGTCGATAGAGCACAATAGACTTTGGAATCGGAATTAACAATAGGCAATTGCGAGAGTTTCAAGGAAGTGTTTGTCTTCAAGTCTGCGAACTCAGGATCGTCTTCTTGGTGAGCTGCGATATCCTCGAGATTAATAGTTTGACGTGATATATGATGGAGATCAATACGAGACATTGCGTCAGCAACAGTGTTGTTAGTGGCATCGACGTGACGAATGACTGTCGTGAACTGTGATATGTAGTCTAAATGAAGGGTCTCACGAGGTGAAAATCGATCGGAGGAACCGCGGAAGGCAAAAGCTAGCGGTTTGTGATCCGTTAGGATAGTGAAGGTACGTCCTTAAAGCAGATGTCGGAAGTGCTTAATGGCAAGGTAAATAGCCAGAAGTTCCCGACCAAATGTGCTGTATCGAGTTTGAGCAGACTGAAGCTTTTTAGAGAAGAAAGATAAAGGTTGAGGTTGGCTGTTGTTCAGCTGCTGTAAAACGGCGCCAACGGCAGTTTGTGATGCGTCTGTCCTGAGAACGAGATGTGCATCAACATCGGTTTTCATGTGGCTAAGCGCTGTGGCGTTGGATAACGCCTGCTTGACCCTATCGAATGCCACAATAGCTTCTGCTGTCGGCTCAAACTTTCGGGACTCGCCTCTTAGTAAATCTGTCAGAGGCCGAAGTAGCCGGAAACAATCTGGAATGAAACGATTGTAATAGTTGACCATCCTGAGGGAACGACGCTAATTTTTGAAGGGTTGAGGCATTGGGTAATCCGCGATTGCCTGCGTTTTTTCGGGGAGTGGGCGAATACCATTGTGGTTGATTCGGTGACCGAGAAAATGGACACAGGATTGGCCGAAAATGTATTTGTCAGCATTAATCGTCACTCCATACTGAGCAAAAAGCTGGAAGATCAGACGAAGATGTGACAGGTGTTCCTCATCGTTTGCACTGGTGACGCGAATGTCGTCGGTGTAGGCGAGGACGAAGTCTAGTCCTCTTATGACTTGAGCAATGAAAGGTTTGGGCAGCGTTTCGCAATCCAAAGGGCATACGGACGAATTTAGGGAGACCGAAGGGGGTAGTAATGGCGGTATTTGGAATGTCCTTAGGAGCGACAGGAATGTGATGGTATGCACGAACTAGGTCGATTGTAGAGAAAACAGACTTTCCGTGCAAGTTGCTAGATAAATCATGGCTATGGGAAATTGGGTATCTATCGGGAACAGTGACACTGTTGAGCGCACAGTAGTCGCCACATGGTCTCAAATCGCTGGTCTTTTTGGGCACCAAATGAAGCGGAGATGCCCAGCAGCTTTTGGAAGGGCATATGATCCCGAGGTTAGGCATATGTTCGAACACTCTCTTGGCCGCTTGTAGTTTGTCCGGTGGGAGGCGTCTTGGCTGGGCAGACACAGGAGGACCGGTTGTGGCGATATGGTGACAGATATAGTGCTTGGGCTCTAGAGTGCCGTCAGCTGCTTTAAGAAGGTAGGGAAATTGTTGCAGCAGTGATGAGTAGCGTGACTCTTTAGGCAGAAGTACATGAAGCTTAATTGAATTGACCGTAGCGAGCTGTCCGGAAACAGTTAACGATGTAGTACCATCTCGTAGCTTGCCACATCGCAGGTCTACGACCAGGCCGAATTTTGTGAGAAAGTCAATACCAATGATGGGCTTCTGTACATCGGCAATTAGAAAGATGAAGGTGAAATTTCATCGCAATCCAAGGTTAAGTGTCAGCAGCCTCTGGCCATACGTCGCGATCTTGGTTTTGTTAGCTGCCTATAAGGTAATTCCGGATGGTCTCAGAGTACGTTTTTCTAAGGATCGAGGTATAACGCTCACCTCTGCGCCAGTAACGACCAAAAAATGGAGTTTGGTGGTGGAATCGAAAACGTACAACAGGCGACTAATGGTTTGGCCAGCAGCAGCTGTCGCCATCACTGGCTGGCGTTGTCGTTTCCCTGCCGAGAATCCAAAAGCGTCTTCGGGTAGTTACAACCTGGGCGACAATTACGAGCGGCATCGCCGAAACGGCGGTGGTAGTAGCAGTATGATCGCGATCGGCTGGTGCGGAATTGACAACGGCGGCCCCTCCTTGAGTTGAATCTACGGTTATCAGGTCGTTCACGACCGATGTGAGACACAGCGAGTTCTAAGCGCGAGAGTCGTTCACTAACATCCTCAAGTGCGGTACTTCCAGATGGACTAGTGGAGCTCGGTCCAGTCACATTATTCACAGCAGTTTTAAAAAAGCGTTCATGGACTTCGTCAGCCGCTTCGGCTAGTTTGTCCAACGGAAGTTCATCAGCAAGGACTGCTAAAATTGCCATGATGTTTGTTGGAAGGCACTTAGTCCAGATCTGTCGAAGGATGGAATCGTCCAGGGTCGAGGAACCCACAAGTGAACGCATGTGCCGGAGGAGTTGAAACGGGCTGCTATCTCCAAGCTCTATGCCTGAAAATAGCATGTGTAGCCGTACTTCATCGGAAGCCGTAGTGCGTTTTAGCATGGCTGAGTTGAGCATGTCATAAGGCGAATCAGTCGGCATGGGATTAAGCATATCGATCACCTCCGAGGCTTTCTGTGAAGGATGATGAGCGGTGAAGTATGAAAACATCGATGATGGCGAAGTGATCCTACGAAATCGGAAGATGGCCTCCGCCTGAACAAACCAGACACGTGGGTTTGAAACACCAAAGTTGGGTAAAGAAAAACCAATAAAATTTTCACACGGTTCACGAGGGGCAGAGTAGTCAGACATAAGGAAAAAGGAGAAAAGTAATCAAAAAAATTAAATAGACAGGGTCACCAAATATAGTGTCTGACAGAGAGTTAGGACCACTGCGAGTGGGACCTTAGCTCGGTTGCTCACGGTCAGGTTACAAAAGGTGAAAATTAGCAAACCTGTCTGATGACACGAACGGAGGAATAGAAACGCTGATCGTAAATAGAGATCCGACAACAGATGCGAAGCACACACAACACTCGAAGGCGGCACAATGTCACCGAGGCCAGAAGACGAACG
>OX104071.1:38092091-38237107 GCA_944474145.2 Dicrocoelium dendriticum | reverse complement strand
TAGCCAATGTCGCTTGGTTTCCCCTACTGACTAGCTTCAAGTCATCTGCGAAGATGTTGCCGGGATCCTCAAGAAGAGGAGCCAGGTCATTTATAAACATAAGAAACAGCAATGGATCAAGTACCGTACCTTAGGGGACACCGCTGTAGGCATGGCTAACACTAGAACTCGCTTCCCCAACCCTGACTCTGAATTTCCATCCACTTAAGAATTCAGAGATCCATAGTAATAGTTGAGGATGCAATCCAAACCATGTCAGCTTCTCAATTAAAACCGATGATTCACTGAGTTAAAGGCTTTACTGAAGTCCAAATAGCACACCTCTACCGATATCCCACTATCAAGACATCGGGTAATCTCGTCTAAAAAGCACAATAAATGAGTAAGACAAGACTTCTTTTTAAGAAAGCCATGTTGTTCCGCTTTAATTAGATTGTGCTCAGTCAAGTTATCACAGATCCTGTTCCTTATAAGCTTTTCCATGCATTTCAGCATGATGCTGGTCAAACTAACAGGTTTGTAGGTAAGAGGCACCGTCTTAGAACCCCTTGTGGATGGCAACAATAGTCGCCTCCTTCCAATCACGTGGCAGCTTGCATTCTTCAAGAGACTGGTTGAATAACTCCGCTACTGGATAATGAAGGATATCAGCTAGAGGTTTAACTATGGCGGGATATACACTATCATGACAAGCTGATTTATAAGGATTCAAACTTACCAGCACTGTGCAGTCCTCTGACACATTGAGAATAATTTCCGGCATTGTGTAGCTAGTTGAGCAGCGCGGCTGTAATGGCAAGCCCGACCCACTATTCTTCAGATGCAGGTTTTGGTAGACACGTAACAGCGCTTCTACTTTGTCAACATCGTCTATAGCCTGCCTAAATCGTCGGATGTACTCGTCATGGTCGAGCGCCTCTGCCGGCAACATTGGGAGAGTGATACCGACCGGTAAGCGCAACTCATGGCCTAGTTGCAGTAAGGCTGGGGAGAAACCTGTAGAACTGCGCAGCGAAGGACGATACGCCAAAACACACTTCGGCAGGCAGTCATCCTACTCCCCGTCGTGGTCCTGCTCAATGAACACACGTAACATGCTCTTAAGGGTCCTGTACGTTCTCTCAACCAACCCGTTACCTTGCGGGTGGTATGCGGTTGTCCTTTTCTTCACTATCCCAAGTAGCTTGCAAATTTTCTTTAAAACAGAGTTTTCAAACTATGAGCCTTGGTCTGAGTGGGTAAACTATGGCGCTCCGTAACGAAAAATCCAATCGTTTACCACTGCAGTGGCGACCGAACGAGCTTCTTGTGGTTTTATGGGTACGGCTTTGCACCATTTAGTAAAATAATCCACCATTACCAGTATAAACCGGTTCTCTTTCTTCGTGGTCATCAGAGGTCCCACGATATCAACAGCTACACGATGATTCGCGCCTTCAATAGGCATTGGACACAACGGAGCTTTGGGTGATTTATTAAGCATTTTACTGCGCTGACACACATCACACTGCTGACAGAAAACATTAACATCGTTGTGTATAAGCAACCACCAAAACCGACGGCGCACGGCTGCCTAGGTCTTGCGTTGGCCACCGTGACGGGTTTCGACATGTACTTGTGCAACAATTAGGTGTACTTTGGGCCGAGGGACAACGATTCTCAGGGGGCCATCTTGATCAGGACGCACGTACAGCACTTTGTCGATGATTACCAGCTTAGGCCAAAGATTCCACAGAATTCTAGTTGCTTTCGAGCGGCCAGCCAATTCTCTCCCTGTCGATTTTGGTCCGCCAGTAAGCTGTCTAGAGTGTATTAAACCGAAATCCGGATCAGACGCCTGCAACGAACTCCAGTGATCAGCGCCAGCGACGTCAAAAAGCGTAGCGACCTGGCCGTCGTCTGTTAGGGGCCGAGAAAGAGCATCAGCATTGGCATGCTGTCTGCCGGAACGATACTGACCAGTGAACTGATATTCGTGAAGACGCTCTTGCCATCGCGTAATTTGTCCTTGTGGATGGTGGAAGTTCTTCAGCCACTGGAGCGATCGGTGGTCGGTGCGAACTACGAAGGGCCGGCCTAACAATTACGGGCGGAAGTGATTAAGGAAGTAGACCAGGACCAACATTTCGCGACGTGTAGTGGAGTATCGTCGTTCACGTTTATCTAACTGGCGTAAGCTGTCACCTTTTCGGTCTTGGCACTGCGATAGTACTGCTCCTATGGCTGTTTCACTCGCATCGGTGCTCAGTATGAACGGTCCGTCATTATCTGAGGCATCAGGAAACTCTAGTACAGGTGGAGATAACAAAGCATTTTTCAACGTCTCGAACGCAGCCGTACACTCACTGGTCCAGACGAATCAGCGACTTTGTTCTGTGAGACGATGCAACGGAGCCGCAATCGCAGCGAAGTTTTTAACGAACACGCGATAGTAGGATGCGAGTCCCATGAAGCTCCGAACCTCGTTCGCGTTGCAAGGGGTTGGCCAGTTGAGTGTGCGCCCGGTCTTTTCTTTCTCAACTTCGCACCCTCTATCGGAATTTATGTGGCCAAGGAAAGAGACCTGTTTTCGAAGGAAGCTGCGTTTTTTGTTTTTAGAGTTAAACCGGCGTCGCCTAATCTGCTTAGCACTTTTGCGAGCCGACGATTGTGTTTTTCTTCTGATCTGCCGTGGACAATGATGTCATCAAGATAAATCAAGCAGCAATGTGGAACCAGCTGACCTAACACTTTTGGCACTAACCGCTGAAATGTGGCTGGTGCATTAGTGAGGCCGAACGGCATAGTTTCAAACTCGTACAATCCGGATGGAACTGCGAACGCCGTCTCTGGTTTGTCAGAAGCATACACTTCCACTTGCCAGTACCCGGATGCCAGATCAAGCGTTGAGAACCATCGAGCCCCAGCAACTGCTTCAAGGGTGGAATCAATCCTTGGGAGAGGGAAGGGATCCCGTTGAGTGATCGCATGCAATGTACGGTAATCTACGCAAAACTTCAATCCTCCGTCTTTCTTTTTAATGAGTACTATGGCTGACGATCAAGGGGAAGAAGATGGTCGGATAATATTTTGCGTAGCAGGTCCTTTATCATTTCGTCTAATTGCGGCTGATAATGGATGGGCACACGTCTACACTGTTGTCGTATCGGATGATGGCCCATTGTATCAGTTCGGTGTTGCAGTATGGCAGTCCTCTCAGGATGGTCACGATTACGTCGAACACATCAGAAAATTGGTGTAAAACTTGACCGAGAGTTCTCTTGCTTTCAGACCCAGCCTGGACGTCCTCCAACAGTTTAGCCGACCAATGGCTATCCGAAGGTTCGGAGCCCTATACCGTTACCTGGAGGAGGTGTGCGGGCGGAACACTGCTATTTTGGAAACTAACAGAACGCGTTTTAACATCTATTACAGCGCCCAGCGTCTTGTTTCCTCTCACTATCAAAGCGCCTCCTGTCACGTACTGCCGCCACCATGTGATGTTGCATTGATACGTAGTTACAGGTAAGATAGATGTTCCATGATCACCTATATTTCAGATCCACTGATATCTGCCGCCCACCGGCTTGTTTCCTCTCACTGCCACAGAGCCTCCTCACAAGTCCTGCCGCCGCCATGTGATGTTGCATTGATACGTAGTTACAGGTAACATAGATTTTCTATGCTCACCTCTACTTCAGAGCCACTGATATCTGCCGCCCAGCGCCTTGTTTCCTCTCACTATCAAAGAGCCTCCTCCAAATACCTGCCGCCGCCATGTTATCTTGCATTCATACGTAGTTAAAGGTAACATGGATTTTCCATGCTCATCGCTCTTGCGGAGCCACTGATATGCGTCGCCCTCTGCGCTGCGACCTGGCGCTGCCACAGAGCCTCCACCCAAGTCATGCCGCCGCCATGTGATGTCGCATTAACACGCAGTTACAGGTAATATCGATTTTATATGCTCACCTCCTTTTCACAGCCAATGATACGCACCGCCCACTGCGTTCTTACCTAGTGCTGCCACACAGCCTGCTTCCAAGTCGCGCCGCCGCCATGCGGTGTTGCATTGATACGTAGCTTTAGGTAACATTGATTTTCCATCATCACCTTGTCTTCAGAGCGCCTGAGATGTGCCGCCCATTGACCTCCAACCTCACGCTGCCACAGAGCCTCCTCCCAAGTACCGCTGGCGCGGTGTGACAACACCATTAATCGCCGCCGCAGGTTACATTCCTTGTCTATCCTCATTTATTTTTCAGATTTCATGTTACGTACGTGCATTCCACGTATCCTATCATAGCACCTTGTCCGGTCTTCCTTCGCCTTCCAGTTACCCCAATATTACCATTCCTTGGAGCACGGAGCAACGGCCCTTTTCAGGGCCACCCCCTGCATCTGTGTCTTGCCGTCCCACAGCCCATAGGAAGTATGCGAACTACCGCTATCTCCTTGCGGCGGACTACAAGCTCACAGGTAACGTGAGTGGCTCCGTAGTCTTCAGATAACGTATGGGGGCATTCATACATCAACACGTGTTCGCAACCCTGCGGCCTATGCGAACAAAATCGCCCTCCAAACACAAAGCGGTAAGTTAACCTTTCGCAGTCATTTTCAACCTGTAACATGTCGTTGCATCCGTCAATTAATCCTAAACACTGTTTCTTTAGCGCTCTGACACTTAGCAATGCTCACATTCATGAGCCATCCCCTCATACTGTAACGATATTTGATAAACCATTTTTCAGTATTCTCGCTTGGTGGGTGATGAGCTTTCCGAACGCTCCCCACTTACACGAGAATATTTGCATATGGTTTGAGCGTCCCGTCTGCCCACTTGTCATATAATCAAACACCGCCTTTACAAGGGATTGCCTACTTCAGTACCATGTCACGACAAATTCGAGAATAAACTATTTATTTATTTATTTATTTATTGATGTAGCCATGCATATACGTCAGCATTATGTGGACAACATCTTGCGCCAAACATTTACATCCCATTCACCACGTTGTGTTACCTCACTATCCCAGACACTAAAGTATAGGCGTATATGTCATTAACGTTAACTAAACCGACTATTATGTTCAAGTTAATACACCCAGTGACGTAGGTATTACGTAGCTGTTGCTGCATGGTTTTCAGATGTACATTTTCCCTACTTCACATAACACCATCGATTAAGTCAGTCACCCTTAAGGACGCCATATTCTTTGCACCATACCCACTGCCTCCTGAAACCACTTTCCCGCATAGCACCTCTTCCGCTCAGAAATCACCGGATCACGCAATTACATCCTTACATACCATCAATTCATGCGAACTCCTTTTCCCTTGCGTGATTAACGGCTATAGCACATACCAAAGGGAAATGCGAACCAATAGATCATCCTTGCAACAATCGTACGCACTTCAAACTGACATATATAGATATATATGCATATACACATACATGTATTCTTCAACCGCAAATGTATATCGCATAACCAATTGCGATATAGGATCACTTGCTTACCATGCAAAATACCAATCGGGATATATTTCCCATCTACTATTTCACAGGTATCATGCCTACAGCATGCTTCAGTAAAGAGACTAACAATACATCCTTATATAACGTTCATTTTTGTTAACTTTGATCATATCAATCTCGTATACCATAATCAATAACCTATGCATTTATACACACGTGGGCATTTCAGTGCAATATATATATATACATTTCCTACGTTCATATATATATATATATATATACATCATTATATGCATTATGCATCAGTATGTATATATGTGTCATTATAACAGATATATATACATATATATGTATATCAATCAATATTTATTTACCTATATATTTACATATATGCATAGATCTACATAGATATATTTATACACATAAACATATATATATACATATATATATGTATATATATAGAGGGAGAGCTTTACACCGCATTTCCCATGATTACACATACACACTGCATTATCTATCCATCAGCAAGGATTCTCTTCATCATATCCAACACGCGGTTAACAAAGCCATATGCAAGCTACACTAGAAATCAATCTTCACTTCCATAAGCCAGCTAGTCAACGCCGATTCCCCTATGTCTTGCACAATTTACCATACATTCTCCCATTGCCTTCTTTTTTCAAATACATACCGCGGACTTACATAAACCATATTTTAAAGTCCGTTGCCTTTTTAAGGACTTACTTATAGTTATATTTTAACTTTTACACTTTTATTAAACTTTGTAAGTAAGCACGGTACAGATCAAATTTCCCATTTTTGGAGGTTCTGACCACCTTGGAAACACGTTGCGAAAGAAAGTCCTCCATTAAAATTATTACTTTTTCAGAACGCAGAAAACGGTTGTCCTCATGAACAACAGCCCGCATTCAAAATCGCGCCAGTGGCGGATGTGACGGTCCCCACATCTGAGATTTGCCTAGCGGCGGGTTTGGTTCGGTAGGTATGCTAGGCCAACTGGAGAGAACATTAGATGGCGGTTTGTATATATATATATATTGTATACACATGTTAACTCGGTGTATGTTTTGTATTGAAGAAGGTTAATGTGCTTCTCATAGTTAGTTGTTGTGATAGACTACAGGAGTATTGGAAAGCACTTGGCGCTACATTTGTAACTGTCATCATGGTGGATGAATCTGAGAGATTCTGTTTGTTTGGTGCGTACTATTATCGGAGGCTTGATGAGGTTGAGTCCGATGTAAAGAAATTTGCAACGCAACAGCTTTTTGTAGGCATACGGCTGTGACTCCACAGCATTATGAACGGCAAAAGTGGAAGGGGTTGCCAAATGAGTACCGTACCAGTTCGTGCAGTATCCATGTGTTAATGGCAGGCGTAGCAAAGTTCCTGGAAAACTGTAGGTTGACATTTTACGGTATAACAAATGCTACACCGTTACAGGATGCTGATTGCTGAGCCCATTTCTCTTTCAAGTTAAATGTTGAATTTTACGAACGAGAGTAATTGCATTTGTGTCATTGTCATGGTTTCCGTTTTGGGAAGCCATGGCTATATCCACAGAACAGGCGGTTGACGGAGACGCGGGAGAAAGAGGGGTTTCCCTGATGTTCGTGTTCAACTTGCCAGAAGACACTGGCAAGTCGTCAGATCCTGCATCTATTTGTTCACTGCGGAATGTCAGTTTACTTGGTAGCAACGACCTTGTTAGTAACGAACCCTCAGATAGCGTGTTTATTCGGCTGTTAGCGAAGGACAGCAGCAGGTATCTGCCCTCGCCAAAAGAAGGCGAAAGAGGGTTAAAGAAGCTGCAAGACCCAAGGCGGACATGAGAAATCCGTCGGGCGCCCATTCCCCCTCAAATGCTACTACTACGCAATTGTTGCGACTGGGAACATCTACGACACTAGAGTCTATAAAAACGAACACTAAACTGAAACCACCGACGTCGATGGAGCGTTCGGTAAATACTCCGCGTCGCGGAGACTCGTATACCGACTGCAGTGTTATTTTCAGAAACGCCACTGAGTCTTCTGCTGTGCTCGCAAAAGACCGTATGCTAGATGATCTTCAGTGGTTTAGAATATGGGTTACCGAAATCCTGCCTCCCGGCTTCCCCGGTGTGACTGTGCGCATATTAACCAGACTCGATAAATTGCCAGCTGACAAGTCTCGCCCTAGCTTTTTGCGCGTTGTTCTGTGCACCGCGGAGCAGCTCCAAACACTTTTGCATTTTGCCTTTAAGCTCAAGGGTATTGGTATCATTGTGCTCCCAGATCTCCCTCTGGCGGATAGGCTGAAATTGCGGGAAGCTGTGAAGGATCTTAAAGCCCGCCATGAAGCAGAACAAAAGGGTCTCCGCTTGGTGGGTTTTCGGGTGGTAAGCCGGATTTGATCTTCCCTAAATGCATTTATTTTGTCACGTATATTGTATACAAATCACCTCTCGGTGCTAGGGACTACGCAGGTCTCTCATTTAAGTGCGCCGTTAGTCGTCAGACTACTGATCATCCTGACAGAGTTCCAGATATATTGCGCGCGGACTTTCAGACAATGAAAACCGAAGCCGCAACGTCGCCTTGTGTCATTTGGAAAGTGACGACATTCAAACGGCTTGGGACAGAGTTAAATCATGCTTGAGTGAACTCTATCACCCCCATATACCACTATCTGGCAGGAATACAACTAGGGCAAAGCCACCCTGCTTTGGTTCTGCTGTACTCAACAAACGTGCCGGATGTTGGCGTACTTACTTATCTTCTCCTTCATTATGCACCTTCAAGCGATATCGTGAGGTTCGAAATGCCTGCAGACAGTATCTACGAGGTGCTCGTCTACAGTATGACGTTTAGCTCGCTCGTATATCCTCATCAAACCCGAAACGGCTATTCTTGCCTTACTAACTTTTTAAGCGCTTGTGAACACTGGGCCGAAGCCGTTGATTGCGAGAAGGCAGTGGACGTGCTGCTTATTGACTTTCCCGAAGCTTTTGACACCGTTCCACCTTCGCGCGTTTTGTACAAGCTGAATTCCTGTGGTATTTCCGGACCAGTCTTACGATTGATTTCAGCTTTTCTAATCGGAAGGGAAATGTGTGTGCGGGCGGGTTCAAGCCTGTCCTTCCGCCAATATTTCTCAGTGGTGTTACCCTAGGTCCGGTTCTTAGCCCCTGCTCTTCACTTTATACGTTAATGAGCTACCTGATGAATTCGGTGCGCCATCCCTAAGGTTTGCGGATGGCTTGAAACTCTGGTTCATGATAGACGAGCCGATTGGTCTACTGACCCTACAGAGGGCTCTGGATAGACTTTGGGAGTGGTCAATTTTGTGGCAGTTGCCCGTCAATTTAACGAAATGTTCTGTTTTACGCGTTGGTCCGAATGACCCGCCGACGCGTTATTTGCTTGGCGGCAACGAGGTACCGCGAGTTCAACTGCCATCTGACCTGGACTGTTTCACCCAACTCGACTGCCAACACTTCGTGGCCATCCATTAAATTTGCACGAACCCGGTCTGACCGGGTTTGGGCAGCTTTTCGGTTATCGCGTAGGGTTATAGCTTATTGGAACGCATTGCCTGCAGACGTCGTGATGGCACCGACGGTGAAAGAGTTCAAGCATCGACTTAACGCTCTCAGTCTGCAGTTTAAATTCCTCTTCTTCATGTCTTAAACTTTTCTTAGTCTACTACGGCCTACGCTTATTGCACTCATTTTAACTTACATCTTAATATTGCCTGCGATAATCGAGAAGCTTGTCATCTCCGTTTCCTTTGCTGACACTACTGCTTTCTTTTATTCTTCGCGTGGCCGGCACAGTGGGGACTGCTAGTGCACGGCACATGGGCATTGTTTGTTTGACCATGTGAATAGGGTGTGTTGATTTGGCTCTCCTTTGGCACATCAAGGCACCGGTTTCCCTGTTGGATCAACGACGTTTTCGAGGGTGGAGCCTTCGCGGGAGTTTCCTACTGTTCCGGTCTCACTTCAACTTGAACTTGAACTTCGTTGAGTGGTAGAGGGCAAAAAGGAGATCCTGTGTCAGCTCCTTCGCTTCCCGACCTTTTAAGGATTGCAGGCGATTTGGCTGTCATAGCTCAGGACGTAGTATCAGTCCTGTAGGATCCTGTAGTACTCAGCAGGAAGATGTCTAGCAAACGGTTGAAACTCCCTTCTGATTGTACATTGGCAAGCAGGTCCGGCAGTCGGTTCCGGTCAATAATTACTCGAGTAGAGGGAGTAACATCTGAGCGGACTTTGAACCTCCTCGGTTTAAACAGCTTCCAGCGCGGTCAGCCGGTTAATGAAGGCCACACCGCCGTACTTGAATAGTTCCGGAGGAATTCCCTCTAAGCTGGCAGCCTTGAAACGCTTCAAGCGTCGAATCTCGAGGCAGACTTCCGCTTCGCTGGGTGGATTCAGAGGGACGAGCCAGGGTGGACAATAACGTATACTGCATGGATGGTGAAGGCCAGTTGAACTGCGAGTGAAAGTGCTCGGCCCAACAGTCCACACGCCTCTGTTGGTTGGTGATCGGAGACTCACCCACCTCACAAATGACCTCACTGACACCAGGCTTCCTGAGGCCAGTGGACCGAATGAGTTGTAAAAGCCTGCGAGCGTTGCCAGAGAGGGCAGCCGTCTCCATCTCTAAAGCACGCTCAGACCACCATGTCTCGCGATCCTTGCGTAGGCTTCGCTTGAGCAGCCGGTTGGCAGAACGGCGCCGCTCGTTGCAATCTGATTCCGCCGGGATATCTTTGCAGCGTTCGAACAGCTCCAGAGAACGAGCAGAGATCCAAGCCTTCAAAGGGCGTCGAGTTAGGCCGCAGCATGACTGTCCGGAAATGGTCATTGCCTTCCGTATACAAGTCCAGTGTTGTTCCACCTCTTGCGGTGGGTTGCAACTGAGTGCATATGCCAATGAAGACTGACATCTTGCCTGGACAGAGGAATCAGTTAGTCTGTTTACTTCAATTTTGCAGGTGTTTCGTGTTTCGGGATCCTCCAGAACACATACAGATTTTCGCGCAGTCCAGAGCATGATCTGAGTCAACGAAGGTGGACCAAAAGGATCTGCAGTCCAGTACGCTGCCGCGCCATCTGAAGCTAATTGCAATGTGATCAATTTGAGCTCACTGTTGTGTTGGCGAACGGGGACGCCACGTTGCGGAAGGCTTCTTCGTACGCCTGAAGTTAGTGCTCGAAAGAAACAGTTCCCGGTAACTTTGTCTAAGACACTGATGACGTGACCCATACACTACTATCGGGAGATGCGCTACATAGCTTCCATGTGATTGAGTAAGTCAACCCCGCGTTACATCTATGCATATTGCTTTCATGGAATAAATTTTCTTTTACCATTCCTTAGTGTTTGCGCGTTGTGGGTCAAGAGCGCCTCACGCGCTCCCCATGATGACGTGAATATTCGGAATCGGTACAGACGTCAGCGCTCCATTTGTGTCTCTTTTTCGTTACCATTTCCATATTTGCACGATTACTCAGCATAATGCATTCAACGCAGTTGCATACAATGACGGAAACAAATGAAAAGCCATGTGACTCCATTCCAGTTGTATCAGTAGCGTTAACAACGTCCATTACTTACGTTCTTTTGTCGCAAAGACTAAGGTTACCACTGTGGCTTCTCTCCTGGCAAAAATAATGCCTTCTATGCGATCTATATGCATTTCATAACCACTAGTTATGGAGGCGCGCCCCGCCTATGGCGCAGTCCTCTCCCATGCCGATTATGCTGCCACCAACGTGAGAACTACGTATACTTATGTAGTGCCAGTCAAGAACGCCTGTGAGACCAGTCATTGCTAATTCCATAGTGGCAGAATTGATGCAGCTACGCTGGGAACAGTTAAAATCATTCAGGTGGGCATGCAGATGCAGTCTCTTTTCATTCGTTAGCAGTGCTTACTATACCGCCGCTGCTGGGCTATTATGGTATTAGTAACCGCCCGTATTTAAGGACTACGGTTCCAAAGACGGCGATTATGCTAGGTCCGATAACGACACCAATGCTCTGCGAGCAATATAGCACTACTAATAAGAAGCCCTCAAGATATGTGCAGCAAGTATATGAGGCTTCCCTAGAGCCCATATGGATGCACATATCATGGAACCCAATCAGCATAATTGAAGGCCGTTCATGTAGGCTCCTGGCGCCGATAACATAACTGTCGCTGTAGGCCATAATCAGGCTTCCATGTGGAATATGCATAGCCTTACTAAGCGCCGTTCCTTTACCGCAGTGAAGTCAAAAATATGTACCTGTATAATGATTTTTATTGACACTGCTGATATAGAACCCATGATACTTTTCCATGCATCGCTCGTGCAACCAATTGCGGCCAACACTGGAGGGCGGTTCAGTGAACAAACAAATGCCACCCGTGAAGCAATCATATAGCCCTGCTATGCACCCGTCACGTTCGCAGAAACCTAAACATACCTATAGCCTTGAGTATATGTGGGCTACTGGTATGAAAACATCACAAAAAGGTTACTTGATTTTTCCCTTCTTCGTTTTGCCATCCTATTATTCCCCATGCTTCCTATAACTTCAGCATATACAGGATATGATAAATTTTCCTTAGTATTATTCATAACGCGTTATTAGCTTATTAATGAAATGCGTAATCTATTTACTTTACTCGTGACACCTTGCTATGCACCATTACAGATACCGCTTAAACTCCATGAAACCTGACAGCCACGTACTTAAGTATTTACTCATTTACGTACGGATAAAGTCATTTCTATCTCTGTAGTGAAAAGAATGTGCACGTTGGTCCACTGACGTCCAGTTGCGGGGATTTGCATTAGGTAAACAGAGCAGGGACTAATAACGTGCCGTCCCCTTAAATGGGATAGGACTGAGGATCAGTGTTACCGTCACACGCAGACAAATGTATTTCTACATAAGGATATAAGCATAGTTAGATTAGAGGAGCAACACCATTTCTAATCATGTTGAAGTTGCAACATTAGGAATGCATATATTTGTAATTAAATATACGCATTCCCTTTCAGACAGCATTATGTATACATAAATGTACGCCTTATTAACCTATATCTATATATATATATTTGGGATTGAGGTTAATAATGCGTACATTTCTGTATGCATAACGCAGTCTGAAAGTGAATGCATATATTTAATTACAAATATATGCATTCTAATTTTGCCACCCTTTATATATATATATATATATATATATATATATAAAGTTTCATCAACCATTTATGTACCCTATGAAAGCTTGTAGGACTAGTTAATACTAGTCCGAGACGATGCGCGGAATTAAGCGCGGATATCAGAAGGCAATTGGAGTCGGACACAGCGGACTGTATTCGATGGGCTACAACAAGAAGCGGACGGATGAAGCGAGGCAAGAGCGTACACGTGAGCGCGGGACTTACAAGGCAGTTGTGTGTCGAGCCGGTTGTAAGATTAAAACAAGAAGGAGTAATGTACAATCGGTCAACAAGTAAATTGTACACGAAAGATAAGAGTTATCTTTTTGGGCGCTACAGAGCTCCCCCCCTAGAAGGCTGAACATAGAAAGCCTTCGAAATCGAAAAGGAATGTCGAAACGAGGTTCGTAAGGCGAAATCGTGCCGAGTAAAAATGAATGAGCGTTCGTGTGAATGGGGGTTCGTCGGAAGTCGGAGTCCGCTGTGCCGTATATGATTCGTTATTTATTGAATGCAGGGCAGGGTGCATTTCGGCGAGCCGTTGGAGCGGGCTTGTCGGACTACAAAAAAACTGGCTAGTCCAGAAAAAGGCCGACAGGACCTCAACCTCCGCTGCTGCCAAACGGTGCGCTTGGGAGTGGTCTCTCCCCCCGCCGCACCCCGCCCCGCGCCAAAACGACCCTCGTCCCACGTAGAAACGACCATGGTCCCACGGAGAAGCGACCCTCGTCTCGCGAAGAAGCGATCCTCGTCCCGCGGAGAAGTGACCCTCGTCTCGCGGAGAAGCGATCCTCGTCCCGCGAAGAAGCGATCCTCGTCCCGCGGAGAAGCGACCAGTGTTCGCGTCAGTGTCCACGAGTGGGCCAGTCGATCGAAGGGGAGGGTTGGGGCATGTAAGGAAGAGAAAATAGAAAAACACGCGCAGAAAACGCCAAAAAGAACAAACGAATGATCTGCGTGTTTTAATATTTTTTGGTTTTTGAATATTTTTTTGAAAAAGGTTTTTCGGGGTTTTTTGTTATTTTTGTTTGTTTTCAAAACGTTAATCGACCAAAAATGAAGCAAATATATACCATATCTACAAAGTTAAAAGTATTTACACTGTACATAGTCGGAGAAACGGACGGGCTTACGCACCTCCCGACCACGGCGATTGGTCGTGGGAGGCGGCGGGCTAGATTCGGAAGAGGTTGGGACGGCTTGTAGACCGATATCGTGGTCTGGTTGAACTGGACTAGGATGCTGTACGTTGGTGCGATGAGTTGTGACGTCGCACGAAGCACTACTAGACGAAGTAGGCGAGGTGCTCTCTTCCATAAAAGCGGGTTTTAGACGGTCGATGGTGACGACTTCGTGTCGACCACCGCGGTCAATAGTGTACGCCTTACTCGCACGATGCAGCACCTTGAAGGGTCCTATGTACGGCGACTGAAGAGGCTGTCGAACACCGTCTGCGCGAAGAAGGACGTGTGAACACGTAGACAGCTTCTCGGGCACGTACACTGGTGTCTTCTGCGATCGAGGAGCGGGTGGACGTAGCTCACGCATCTGGTGAGCCAATCGATCAGTGTAACTTCCGTAGTCAAAAGTGGAAGTACATGGGGCTGGTGCTACCAGCTGTCCGGGCAACCGCAGCGTGCAACCGTAGACTAGCTGCGCTGGTGTGGCGTCGAAGTCAGTCTTAACCGTGTTTCTTAAGCCTAGGAGAACGAGGGGAAGCGTTTCAGACCATGAAGGATCTGCGTGCGCACGTAGCGCTGCCTTCAACTGGCGGTGAAAACGCTCCACCATGCCGTTAGCGGCCGGATGATACGCTGTCGTCTGACGTGGCGACAGCCTAAATCCTTAAGCAACGTGGCAAAGGTCGACGAGAAATGTGACCCTCGATCGGTGGTCACGATGGCGGGACAGCCGTATTGAGCTACCCAGCGCTCCATAAAAGCTTTCGCTACCGTTTCCGAGGAGCAATTTGGGATAGGGACGGCCTCAGGCCATCTAGTAAATCGATCGATGCAGGTCAGTAGATATACCGAGCCTTTGGAAGGCGGCAGAGGACCTACGAGGTCGACGTGCACGTGATGAAAGCGTGCGTCTGGCGTCGGAAAAGTGCCTAATGGGCTTCTCGTGTGCTTGTGCACCTTCGCGCGTTGACACGGAAGGCAAGCAGCTGCCCAGGTACGGACGTCCCGATTAACATTGCGCCAAACGAATCGTGCGGTTACGAGTTTAACCGATGCACGAACGCCTGGATGAGACAAGCCGTGCAACGCGTCGAACACGGTCTGCCGAAACTCACGTGGGACGACTGGGCGCGGCGTGCCCAGAGATAAATCGCAGAGTATAGTGCCGTCTGATGATGTCAGCGGAACGGGTCGTATGTCCAATGAGGGAGACCTGCGTAGTAGATCAACCTCAGGGTCGTTGAGTTGCGCTGTGGCCATGGCTGCCAAGTCGATAGCAGTGCCGGCGTCAGCGGAGATAGCTTGAATGCGGGAAAGTGCATCGGCGACGGCGTTGTGCACACCTGAGACATGCCGTATATCGGTCGTAAACTGAGCGATATAGTCAAGGTGGCGCGACTCTCTAGGAGAGTATCGGTCGGTAGTCGAGCCGAGCACGTAAGTTAGGGGTTTGTGGTCGGTGAAGACGACAAAGGAGCGGCCTTCTAGGACGTGTCGAAAGTGACGTATCGCTAGATATACGGCAAGTAGTTCTCTACCGAACGTGCTGTAGCGAGATTCGGTAGGTTGTAGGCGTTTGGAGAAAAACGCTAAGGGCTGCCACGTGTCGGCTACGCGTTGCTGCAAAACAGCGCCGACCGCGACGTCCGAGGCGTCAGTACTAAGGGACAGTGGGGCGGTCGGATCGTGATGCGCTATGGAAGCTATGTTGGCGATAGCCTCTTTCAGCGACTTAAAAGCAGCGCGTGCTGCGGTAGGAAATTCGAACGTCTTTAGTTTCCCTCGGAGAAGGTCCGTGAGGGGTTGCATCAGAGAGGCGCAGTTGGGTATAAATCGACGGTAAAAGTTGACCAGGCCATCAAAACGCCTGAGCTGTTTGAAGGAATGAGGCTCGGGGTAGTCGATAATGGCTTGAATTTTATCTTGCAGTGGCACGACGCCTGCAGAAGAGATACGATGGCCCAGGAAATTAACTGAATCGACACCAAACGAACACTTTTCTGCGTTGATCGTCACCCCGTGTTGAGATAAACGATCAAAAAGTGTTCGTACGTGGCGTATGTGCTCTTCTCGTGAAGAGCTTGCGATTAAAATGTCGTCCAGATACGCGTAAGCGAAGTCTAAGCCGCGACAAACTTGGTCGATGAAACGCTGAAAAGTTTGCGCGGCGTTCTTTAGGCCAAATGGCATGCGCAGAAACTCGAACAAACCAAATGGAGTCGTCACGGCAGTTTTAGCGATGTCCGCCTCGGCTACCGGAATTTGGTTGTATGCGCGTACCAAGTCGATTTTGCTGAAGATATTTTTACCCGCCAGACTGGCGGTGAGATCCACTATGTGTGGGATCGGATAGCGATCAGGCGTGGTTACCGTATTCAAGGATCGGTAGTCGCCGCAAGGACGCCAGTCCCCCACAACCTTCTTCGGGACCATGTGCAGAGGCGACGCCCATGGGCTGTTGGACGGTCTGACGATGCCAAGTTGAAGCATGTGGTCAAATTCGGCTCGTGCTGCCCGTAGTTTGTCTGGAGCAAGCCGTCTTGGCCGTGCGCTAACTGGTTGACCGCGCGTAACTATGTGGTGAGCGACCTCTGTCGTGACTGGTGGAAGCTCTGCAGCCGGTCGAACCAGTCCCGGGTATTCGGAGAGGAGGCTCAAGTAGTCGGACGGTGCGTCTGCGATCCGAAATACAGGGCTGATTATCGGGGCATCTGAAAGGACACCATCAACACCTAGTTTCGTACGGTCGTCTAAAAGTCTGTGGCGACCAGCATCAACAAGCAACCCAAAATGTCGGAGGAAGTCGATACCGATAATTGCGAAGGGTACAGACGCAACCATGAAGACCCACTGAAAATCTCGGCGAAGATTGAGGTCTAGATTCATCATGCGCTGACCGAATGAAGCTATCGGAGAACCGTTGGCCGCACGCAAATTGTACGTAGGCTTCGAGTGCTTGTCGCTAGCGGTCGCTGGGATGACGCTGACTTCCGCTCCTGTGTCGATGAGGAACGTGATGGAAGAACGTCGATCCTTAACGTAAAACAGTCGGTTTACTTGGTTATTAAATGATACGTTTGTAGTGCTAGTATGCGGGCTATTCGTTTTCCCTGGGTCGTGCCTAATGCAGGGAGCCCGACAACGTCTAGCTCTTCCACCGTATTGGCGGTGATACCAACATACTACTTCGACGGGTTTGACATTATCTGACTGAGAACTTGTAAGGAAAATGTTGCGCTTTCGTGCCGAACGTGACGTACTCGGTGCAGGCGCAGACGAGCCGCAATGAACGGTAGCCAAAACGTGGTCAGCATTTGACCGTGGCACACGCTGCTTTGAAGCCTTCATTGCTGCTATCCTGCTACGAAGTAGCGCAATTTCCTCGTCTTTAGAGTCAGATCGGTCTAGCGACTGGGAACAAACATGGGATTCGGTTTTCATCGGTGAGCATACGTCACCGGAGTTACTGGTCGTCTGCTGCGGAAAACGTTCGAACGCAGCGTCTGCCTTGGTAGCTAAGTCTTTCAAGGGTGCATCTATAAACATGGACAGCATTACCGGCAATGGCTCTGGAAGACGTGCAAACCACAGCTCCTTTATCCCTTCTTCGCTCAAGAATAAGGGACCAGCGATGCGCTGAAGTTCGCGGAGCAATGCCGACGGCTTGCGATCCCAAGCATGAGACCATTGAGCTGCTTAAATCGTGTTCGTGCGCTGGGTCGTAACTCTTTCAATATCGCTTGCTTCATCGTTTCATACTTTGCCTCATTCGATGGGCAGTGTAGAATGTCCTCAATCAGCGTCACTACCGACGGAGGAAGGCGTGGGCGAGCTGATTGTACCTTGGACGGTCCGCCGTTATGCCATTATTTTCTAGTTCGATCTCGAATATCTTAACCAACTTCTGGACTGTGTTCCATGAGAATTGGAACAGCCAAAGGAAGCATGGTTACGCTGTGAAACGACTCAGATGCAACTCTCGAGATGTGAGTCGAAAGATAAAGAACGAACAAAATCGATAAAGTACTAAAATTACGCAAGAAACAAATGAATATATGTATATAATCGAGAAATGGACGAACTCACAAAAATCAAACGAGAAAAATGTTGAATTCGCGCGTGCGAATCGGGGTCACCAATTTGTAGGACTAGTTAATACTAGTTGTGGCTCTTCAAAGGGCTCTGGATAGACTCTGGGAATGGTCTGTCTTGTGGTCGCTGCCCATAAACCGGGCAGTATTCAGTGCTGCGTATCGGAGCGTCTGATTCCTCCACAAGTTCTGTGCTCGATGGGAGTGAACTCCCTCACGTGTCTCATCAGGTTGATCTGTGTGTCGTCCACTGTTCCACACTAAACTCTGGAGACAACTGGAAGGCGGTTAGTAAAGGGTTC
Organism: Dicrocoelium dendriticum; assembly: GCA_944474145.2. Taxonomy (NCBI): domain Eukaryota; kingdom Metazoa; phylum Platyhelminthes; class Trematoda; order Plagiorchiida; family Dicrocoeliidae; genus Dicrocoelium; species Dicrocoelium dendriticum. The sequence continues at coordinate 38,218,849 of OX104071.1, read as the reverse complement.
CGAATGTTGTGGTTTATCCGTCGTTCTTTCGGGACCCTAACCGCTACACACATACACACACTATACACGTTAGCTAGAGGTGGGGAACACCTCAGCTACTGTGCCGCAATACCTAAAAGAAACAAGGTAATAAAATGCTACAGGTGCAAGCCAGCTGAGCTACCGGTAACGGATAGGCATCGTTCCGGTAAGCTACCTGCCAGCTCCTGTGCAGCAGAAAAAATTAATTTACTATGCAAAATTATAAAATGCTAAATAATGAGATCGTGTTTGGAGGTGGAGGCTAAGAGGGATTGGGTGTGACAAATAAACTCAGCACGAACGCCACTAAGGTTGGCTCCTAGCCATATCAACAAGTGTATCCAGCCAAACGTATTCATCGTCTTTCGGACCCCAACCAGGGAGCCGAGACGCTCCAACCGAGGCCAGCTCAGAAGTGAGGGCTTTCATTCCTTTCGACCAAGTCATCGCTTGGCCACCCCTCCTCTTCTTCCATCCACACCCCCGGCGCGCAAACAATGTACGTCGCGGGAGTCGGTGGGCTGGCATGCGTAACGCGTGGCCGAGTTATACTGAGCTATACTGAGAGGTGCCTCCGGGACCCTTCAGAGATATTCCAACCAGGTTGGTCAATGGTTAGAGGTCAGACAAACTCAGTCTTCTGGTCCTCCAGGCTGGGGTTTTAAATGGGATGGCATCCATTTCTGGGAAACTAAGTCATGATCACTTCCCCGGTGCCTTTCGGACAGGCTTTTTAGCCAAAGGCTTTGGTTGAGGACCCTAGTCGTCCTCCTGTCTAGGTTTGGGTGTCTTGGCAACACCCTCAGCCCACATACAACCATGACAATTTCCCCAGCATTCAACTCTATCCTGCATCGACCGTCAGTAGATTAGCAACGGTCACCTTATCTGCTGTGCACAACAGGGCGAATAAGCGAAAACATGTTACTGCTGGCGCCTCTTTCGTTTTTCACCTGTTTCTCTTACTCCCATTCCGACCCAATTACTAACATAATTTTTGTAATTCCCAGATTAATTGACTGCAACCGAAGTGCCACTGGAGTAGAACCATCTGCAGCCACCTTCCCGCAACATCCACCGGACGCATATCGGCAACAGTCCCTTGTAACACCATGCTGTCCCCTGGCTGCGTTAAACGTTCGCATTCTGAGAGAAACCGGTTAACAGGCTGCACTTGCACGCACCTTGGACACACTGCGTATTGACGTGTGTTGTGTGTCCGAAACTAGGATCTATGACCCTAATGGGGTTGTTGAATTAACTGCATCCGACTTGTCCTCTCGTTATTGGTTGCACGCATCCGGTGACGCTGATGCAGCACTCATGGGTCAACGTTGGGTAGGTATCATTCTAAGCTCCAAGGCTGAACCATCGTTAGTTGTTTGAATTCCGGTGAGCAGCCGTTTGCGTGCAACCCGTTTGACGGCATCAACTAAGCTTGATTCATGAAGTAGTACAAGACGCTGTTTGTTTGTGATTTCCGTTGATGCTCCCACTGACTGCAGTTCTGATGCTGCCAAGGACATTCTGTCACGAACTGAACAAGCTGCTACGCAGTGCTACTAGTTCATATAGTATAGTACTTGCAGGGGATGTGTATGCACAAATATGGCGTCTGACTTCTTCTGAAGCCAAGCTAAGTGTTAATTATGGTCTTAACTCCGAACGGACTGACAACGGCGACCGCCTGACGCAACTGTATTCGGAGTACTTGTTATTTTTTACTATCACTGTTTTTAGACACACTGGGAGCCGAAGTGCCACTTGGCGTCCTTCTGTAACTGGCCAACGATGGACCCAAATTGACCACATTGCCATAAGTTACAGGTGGCGTGGTTCCATTCTGGATTGCCGCTCGTTCTGGAATACCTGCGTCGCCTCTGATCATGCCTTGTTATGCTGTCGTTTCTCCATGAACTATACTGGGAGTTGCACTAAGCGTCTTCCCTGATTGACAACTGCGAAGTTGTCTCAGCCTCCGCTCAGGCAAGCCTATAAAAACGCACTGCGTACCGAACTTCCGCTGCATTGTCCTAATGACACTGAGCTTCAGTTGAATAAGATCTATGCCGCCATGCACGACGCAGGAGCATCTGCTTGTGACACTATAAATCGTCATCGCATCAGTCACTGGATATCCGAGAAGTCGGTGAACCTGTTGGAATCCAGAAGAAAACTTCGGCTGGATCTGGGCACAATGTGACCGGACGGACTATTAGGTGGGAAGTAAACCGGAGCCTGCTTGCTGACATGAAAGCCTGGTGGACCAGTCGGGATCAAGAAATGGAGAAAGCAGGAGCAGTAGGCAATTACCGCAAGCTTTTCCACCTGATCCGCACCACTGGTTCCAGGAAACCAGGCGTCAGTGAGACAATCAGAGACAGCGCAAATGCACCGATACAAAATAAGGAGCGCCAGATGGCTCGCTGGGCGAAACACTTTCAAGAACAGTTTATTTGGCCTGCTCCCGGACCTCTTCCTACTCAGATGATGCAGGACAGGCCATGGACAGTTAGTTTGAGGCTCCATCGGAGGCTGACGCCCGAAATGCGATCACAGCCCTCAATGGTTTTCGTGCCACTGGCCCAGATTCCCTTACACCTGCACTATTTAAGGATGGAGGCGAGGTCTTCTGCAAAGCACTGACCTCCCTATTCTAACATATCTGGAAGGAAATGTCCCGTTTAACTGGGGTGAATCGATTATAGTAGCAATATACAAGGGCAGTTGCACAGACTGTGCTAACCACAGTGGTATTAGTCTAACGCCAGTTGTGACAAAAATACTGGCCTCAATTCTCGTTCGTTCCCTTACTACGGAGCAAGGATCACGGATTAGGGAAGAGCAGACAGTTTTCCGCCCAGAACGTGACTGTATAGACTACATTTTCACTGTGCGGCAGGTGCTACAGCAGACATTTAACGTGTTCGGTACTCGAACACTACAGGCCATGTCAGAGTCTATGATGACCTGTCGGATAGCTTTTCGACAACAATTGGCGTTCGTCAGGGTTGTCCGATTTCTCCGTTTTTGTTCAATTTCGTCGTGGAATCCATCATGGAGTGTTCCGTTACGGAATCTCACGATGTATGCGTTGACGTCCAGCCTGGGGAAGTTTAGTTGATCTTGATTATGCGGATGATATTGTGTTGCTTTTTGACGATGTTGCAGCAGCCCAGTCAACCCTGAATAGCCTGTCTAGAATAGTCCCATTATTTGGCATGAATTTCGCACTTTCAAAGTGCAAATCGTCGTTGTAGGACCACCAGCCACTTGACGATCCCTTGCCCCTAGATAGCTAGGAACTCGAGGTAGTTGATCAATGCACTTAATTTGGCAGCTTTATCAGCATCGGTTAGCACATAGAAACTGAAGTCAGTTCACGCATTGCAAAAGCCAGAACTACATTCTTGAACCTGCGACATCTTTTGTTACAGAAGGGAGTTTCTCTCCGTCTGAGGCCACAATGGGGGCCGTACTGCTCTATGGTAATGAGGCTTGGCCCCTTCGGTCTGAAGACGTGATGCGATTTCAAGTCTTTGATCATTGTTGTCTGCGGAGCATTGCTGGTGTCGGACGGCATCAGCGTGTCCGAAACGATGATGTGCGTAGACGAGTACTAGGTAGTGATAATCATACTATCTCCCTAGAACAACAGGTAGCACTGAATAAGTTGCCTTGGCGCGGGCACGTGCTACGTATGCCTGGTCACCGCTTACCTAGGAGGGCCTTGTTTAATCTCCCAGATGTGGGGTGGCGCAAAGCTCCTGGTGGACAAGTTGACTTGGCAGCGTGAGGTGAAGTCACTGACAACCAAACTGGGGCCGTTGGTCGGTCTCGCCTTCCGGGCTGGAGTCCACATGATTCGTATTGTGCTTGGCTCGTGACTATACAGGACATGGCTCGCAACCGACACCATTGGCGCGTCTGCTGCCGTCTCCTAGACGGACTACCTTTTTAAAGTGTGTTTGGTGCTGAGTTATCTCCAGGGTAATGGCTGCTTATGACGCGAGGCAGTGAAAGCCACAAGGAAGCTGTCTCACCGATGCCACCTTATCTTTGCACGATGGCCAGCTGTTTGTGACGGTATGTTGTTTACACAAGGTGTAGGCGCCTTGACCCTGAATGTTTGCTTAGGGCATTAAGAGTTTCAGAGAAGTCCCCCTTCTCTACCTCTTATTATTCTCTATTTCCTAGGTCATCATGGTTGTATGGCAGCGAAGCATCAGTTCAAATGGCTGATGTACTGCTGTTGATGATGATGATGATGGTGCGAGGCATCGCTTCAACTGGCTGATGTACTGCTGTTGTTATGGATGTCCCAATTCCGGTGACGTTTTTGTCACTGGAACGCAGAGCGACTTTAGCATACACGAGCGCGTGTTTCGAAGTCAGGTAGGTGCTCCATATTGGCTTGCAATTTCGTATGCAGCAATGTGGTAAGTTTGCGCCCTTTGACTGGACTGATAGATGGGGTCTCCAGGTCGCACTTTGGCGCCAAGATTGCCGTAAACGTACACACGATAGGAATAGGCCGTGATGCGCGCAGAGCTGCCGTAAGCGATCGCAGTTATCTCTCCTACAAATACCATGGTCATTTTTGACCACTGAGTCCACGTTCGTCAACTTCAAACCCGCCAACCTACGCGTTTAAGTCCGCAGCAACTAACAGCGTGTCCGCTTGGCGCTTTCTCAGAGGTCGGTGAGTTGACCTTTGAACTCGGCTTTAACTGACTTTGGGCTCCGGTCTGTGGGAGCATACGTTGCCACAACGAACAAACAGCATATGCTTGCTCCATGCCTTGCGTCAGTTGTTGGACCACCGTCACACATATTGGCGGCCCACCCTAGTCGTGTTCCTCGACATCAAATGTGCCTTGGATTCGGTTGATCGATGTGCCCTTTGGAAATGTCTACTAAGGAAAGGTGTGTCCGAGAAATATGTTAATATTATCCAAGCATTATATGCGCGTAGCACGGGCAGAGTGAGGGCTTACGGCAAGCTGTCGCCACCGTTTAATATCTCCAGCGGTGTGAGACAAGGATGCCCGCTGTCACCTTTCCTCTTCAACTTCGTTATTGACGAAGTCATGGAGATTGCATTTACAGGACATGATTTGGAAGGTGTGGAGCTACTCCCAGGAGAACTATTTCATGATTTGGAGTATGCAGACGACATTGCCCTCATCTGTGACAGCTCCCAGACGTGCCAAGCCGCGCTGGACAGATTAGCACTGGCTGTCAGCCGCTTCGGGCTTTGCTTTGCACCATCGAAGTGCAAAGCGTTCCTCCAATATTAGCAGGGATCGCCTCCTGCGCTGACCCTTGGTGGGGACCAGCTAGAAGTCGTTCAGAAATTCAATTACCTGGGAAGTTGTATCAGCGCCCTTGGGATCGAAGATGAGATCACGAACCGTATAGCGAAAGCTCGAAGTGCTTTTGCTAACCTTCGCCACCTATGGCGGCGGCGCGACATTACACTCGCCCTGAAGGGTAGAGTGTACAATGCAGCGGTACGTTCGACCCTACTGTACGGTTGCGAAACCTGGCCCCTAAGATCGGCGGACATGAAGAGGCTAGTTACGTTCGACCATCGGTGCCTTCGCAGTTTGGCTCACATCTGGTGGGAACACCGCGTGAGTAACGAGCGTGTTCGACGCCTTGTTTACGGCCCAGGAAAAGGAAACGAACCGCTCAGCACCGTTATTTCCCGCACCAGGCTCCGATGGCTCGGCCACATGTTGCGCATGCCAGCCCACCGACTCCCTCGACGTGCGTTGTTTGCTCACCGGGGATGTGGGTGGAAGAAGAGGAGGGGTGGCCAAGCGATGACTTGGTCCAGAGGAATGAAGTCCCTCACTTCAGAGCTAGCCTCGGTTGGAGCTTCACGGCTCCCTGGTTGGGGTCCAAAAGACGATGAACACGTTTGGCTGGATACACTTGCTGACATGGCAAGGAGCCGACCTTAGTGGCGTTCGTGCTGTGTTTCTTTGTCCCTCCCCATCCCTTTTAGCCTCCCCCTCCACCTACGATCTCATTTCTTAGCGTAAAACATAATTTCTTTTCTTTTTTACCTAGTAGCTGGCTGGTAGCTTACCGGAACGATGCCTATCCGTTGCTGGTAGCTCAGCTGGCATGCAACTGTCGTATTTATTTTTCCTTTATGTATTGTATTTATGTATATATTTCCTTTATGTATTGCGGTACAATAGCGGAGGTGTTTCCCCACCTCTAGCTGACATGTATAATGATGATGATGCTCCATGCCTGGACGGTCGTAATAAGGTCTCTAGTTGGATCACGCAGAATTGGCTGTTGACGGAAATCCAGTCCAGTAGCGCACGTGTGCTCAGCACCGTCCCCACACTAGCATGACCAGCGGCCTTGGTAGCCGAGTCTAGATAATCGCAGCTTGGAAATACAAGTGGAACTCGCAGACGGAGAGATCAGTCATAGTGTAGTGCTGAAGTCCTATAAACTGGTCTCAGGGAGACAACAGTTATCAACTGCAGATTCTAAAGTGCAAACAAAGTGTCTGTGATCCCATTTGCATTCTCATCCAAACATTGCAGGTGACCGGCTTGCGTTTGAAGCGGACGCTTAAAAAGGCTTAACAGTACGATAGCGGTGCACCATTAGATCTAAGCTCCTGACCCATGTGTAGAGAACACTCGCCCAACGCGGCACTGTGTTGTGGTCTGGTAAACTGAGGGGTTCATCCAAGGCTAGAGGATTAGACAGACGTGGAATAAAGTTCTTGAACTGTGGTACGGTAGGGCGCGGTTTAGCTGGTTTGGCCATCAGCACCTCGGCCGAATTTGGCATTTTCGGAGAGCAGAGGGATCGAGTAAAGAAGCGTGTGATCATGGTAGTTCTCAGTTACCAAGCCCAAGGAAGATGGTTGGCTTAGGAACCCAGCTCGGAGCCTTGAGTCACAAATACTTATCCCTCAAAACAATGGAGCGACTAACGTAAACCGCGAACCGATGGGAGCGGACCACCAGAGCAAGGATAACACGACTTTCTAGTAGAAGAAAATTAGTTGGCGCCAGAGAACCCGACTGTAGTGGCTCGATGATGAGAAACATTTCCTGGATCACTGAACTCGCTGCAAGGCACGGAGGCTGACAGTCAAGTAGCTCGCATGCCTACACAGTATTCGAAGTGCACTTGGAAGCCGGTGGCCATCAAGGTTGTTCATCCCTCATCCGTCATGTTATCAAGGTTGCAGAAGTGAGTTGTCCGTAACCATATAGCCGGTCACATTGGCTTTGACACAGTGCCATACGAGCCCTTGTGCTATTTAATGGGGAACCAAGTGACCAGCTTAGAACCCACCTACACTCTGAGGTTGCCACTGATTATCCGCGACTGCTTATTCACCTCACATACAAAGACAAACTTAGTGACAGTTTCCTCCGCAGGAATTCGTTCTTCCATCGACAACCTGGAGACACGCCCGGTAACCTACAGCTCCACCGCATCAACAATCGCGACTAAGTGATCACCACTTCTTCACTCTACCTAGTTTTTGACCATTGTATCCTTTTTTGGGTCTACTCGCGCTTACCATAACGATGTACCGTCGTCCTGGTGATGTTGTCTGTTAAGCTGGATAGCCTTTTTCAGGAAACAGATAAATAAGAGATATATACTAAAGACCGGTGTCCAAATCTGTAAACTCCTTGGACTCCATCTGTACAAAACATATCGCAAGGTGTTTTCCTTGATCCAAATGCTGAACGACGTAATTAGAATTGATCATTTCAAAACTCACGCAGCCTCCAAACCACATTCATTTACTTGGGTCATAGTCTCTGACCCCCACTTGGACCTAGAAAACGCGCATAACTGACGGACCGTAACTATCGCCGGAGCTTTCCCGACCGTAGCTGACTGCCCCACTGGATGCACTTGTGTTGTATTATATTTGTTTCTTTCCAGTCATAAGCTAGGTGCCTCAGGAGGGCTCTTTGTTTAATAGCTGTGGCGTTGTAATTATTAAATGCATTCGAGTCTACATTCGGGTTAGTGTTGCAGTGACTCAGACGTTGGCTTACGATATCTTTACTCTGGGTCCCATTTCCCGCTCCTTCATCTCTAGGATATCTCACCGCAGCTACCATCACCTACAGTTGCATGATTAACAAGACATCAGTGCGAACTATGGTGCTGATACCACTTTTCCTGAACCACTTATCATGGAGTCTGTCCGCCGCGATACATGTGTTCTTACTTAGTTCCTTCGCATGTTACTGTTGCGTGTTATCCTGTGCTATCTGTTTCATGACTCGTGCTCTTTCGCCAGGGATTTATCCCACGTGTTTTCATTGATTTTCCTCTTACTGAAGCTAATTATTATTTTTTCGGATTTTACGGCTATGGTTACCGGAAGTTGACGCTGCATGTTCCAGGGGGTTGGTCTGTTACCAGTTATATAAAGGTTCATTGGGCCCGACTTGCAACCATGCTGCAGTGTGCAGGATACCCGGAAGCAGATACTAGATTTGACGAGTTCTTTGAAAGACTGTTGGCTGGATACACCGATATACCTGACCGCTCAGATATTAACGATGATGATGGCTATCGGAATTTAAAGTCCAGAATGGTTTGGTTCCGCATTTTTCTAATTTCTTGGTTCCAGTTGATCACCAACCCAAGCGAATTGGAGTTCCATTGGAAACCATCTTGGTTGGAGCTGAAGGCCAAGGTGGATACAAAGTTTGAGAAGTGATTTCAACCATCTTGTGAAATGTTTCTCATACATTTAGGTTTATTAGGGAAGTTGAACACGAAGCGAAATTTCCCGGGATCTCCAAACCACCTGAACGCATTGGTGAGTTGGTTCAGTAGGTTATGGATTTCTCTTGTTCCCAGTCGTTGTTGCATTTGGTCGCATTACCTTACCTGAGGACAAATATCGTTACATCTATTAGGGATTGGTTACTAATAGATTAGGATCAACTTTGCTTCAGTGTGTATGCACATTGTTAAAACACTTCATTTTTTCACCCAAGGTCTGTATATGTGGCATTGAGAAGGATCGAGCTCAGTTACCAAGCGATAATCGTTAGTGTATTCCTGCATATAAAATCCCTTTTTTGCCTTGCATTTATAAAAAGTATCCCCCCACTTTGTACAGTAGCAGTATCTGTGTTTTCAAATTCCCATAACCTGCTTTTTGTACGAGTGTTTCTTTACAAAGCATTTAGCTTCCTAGATCGCGCCAATATTTAGATGATTAACTGCTTCTCTTGTCTATGTACTCACAACTTGTAAGGAGGCTGCTACGATCGACGATTATAAATCTGTCATGACGAATCGAATTCTTGTGACCATTGGCACGTTGTCTTCACAGTCTACACATCACATCCATTTGGTCGGCGAAGTGATTTGGTACATGGAGTGTAGGTTTTTCTTTGCTTCTAACTAGCTAGCTGAGCGATACGACCCTGGTGCCACGATTCGCCGCCTGTCTGAATCACTTCACCCACATTCTCGACTGGCTGTCGTTTGTCAACAAAGGCTTTTCGTGAGTATGCACTGCCTCTTAAAGTTTGTCAACAGGCAGCTTTTTTCACCAAAGTGTTCCGGTTACTTTCTGATATGATGCAACTGGACAGTTTTACCACACACGTATGTGAATACCGAAAGGACACATCGTGTCATCCTAACTTTTGACAGCAGTCTCCTTCTTTTATTGGGCCGTCCACATTTGCCAGAGTGATGTTCTGTTATCCTAAAGATCCTAACTGACAGACAGTTAGGATCTTTAGGATGACAGAACATCAGCTAAAAAGGTGACCTTTTTCAAGGATAAACAGAGATATGCACTAAAGAGAACAGGCTAAAATCATGCAAATGTTGGATCCCACATGTTCAAAGCATAACGCGAGGTATTTTTCTAGATCCGAATATATTTTAAACTCTTGTGCGACATCCAGACAATTGGATGGGTGGAGATACGGAAGGATGAATGGCATTTTTATTGCTACATTGATGAATATGTTTTCATGTATGGTATATTTGCTTAGGTATACTCTGTGGCGGTGTGATAGGCGTGCTCGTGCCCCTATTATTATCATCATGATGAAATGTCTTGCAGTCAAATAAGTAAAGAATATATTCCTCGACGGTGCGAGGCATAGTCCAACCCATTGGTTTGGTCATTATGTACAACGGGATCGAATGGGACAGATACTATTTCTTCGCTTTTTTTCAGAGCAGTACCCAAACTATTTTGCAAGGCTGATTGCTCAGTTGCGTCTTTCAAATAGTTGGATTGGTTGATAATAATAATAAATGCAGCTAAATCTAAATGTTCTGGTAAAGTAATACGGCCAACCGTGGATCCGTCTCCAGGGGACCTGCTTCCATGCAGGTCAGTCCCACGAAAGTTTCACCCGCACTTCATGTGCTGGGTGCAGCTTTAAAACATGTTTGCCATCTGCAATTGTACTTACCTTTAGGGCTTTTTAAGTGTGTAAATATCTGGACAATTAGACCATATAGCCTGTACCATCAATCGGCTTTTTGAGTCAAACACTTTTCTTAGTCCTCAGAGAGTCTATGGCATCTTGCTTCGCATGTCTCCGTCTATTAGTTTGGAGGCTAAAATTCCCTCACCTAGTCGTTGCTAAAAGTGGAGTAAAGAATATAGACTATGAGGTAGAAATGTAATTACGGTCATGATGATAAAGAAGAAATTGTTGTATTTAAATACCATTAAGAAAGGCCGACACATTTCTCGATCAAATTGTGCGGTGGGATCGCTGTACTAGGTGGTTAATCGGATTATCGATATGCGAGACAGTTCTGAAAGGAATCTTCTGGTTTATCCGACAGTTGCCTGTGTTCGCAAAATATAGTTGTTGTTATCGCGGAACGCTGATAACTGCTATCTGCTTCTGGGCTCTTGTTCTCTGGAAAGTGGAAGAAAAATTTAATATTACAAGACGAATGTAAAGGATGGAAAGGTAAAGGAAAAAACTGTTTATATCTCGACGATGTGAAAAACGGATTGAGGTTGATCTGGTCGAATTTTATGAGTAACTGGTTGAAAACAGTTTCTGTTCAAGTTGTCACAAGAGAAGAGGTTTCGGATTGATGCATTACTGGCAGCCGATGTGTGTAGGATTTGATATTGATGGATGTTATGAAGCACTCCGTATTTTTGTGCTGATACCTCCGGGTTGGAAAGCGAATTGGTTAGAAATACGGAAAACGACTCGTTACTAAATAAATAGATGTTAAGATGGTCGCAGACCAAAAAAGATTCGTCAACATCTAGATAATCTATATGTTTTGTTTTCCAGGACTCAGTGTGATACTTTCCTGTATTGTTATGCCGCCGGCCAGAATGGTTTTTTGAGGCTAGCATTTGCGGGTTGTCAAACTGTTGTATACGGGAGATATAAGATGATGACGGTTGATACCATATCTTTGATATCTGCTAGACCGTTTTCGTATGCCATCTCCTCCGTGACATTTTGTCTTAGCAGCTCGGTGGCATATTCTACAACTAACAAGGTGCGAATCTCCTTACGGAAGATTTCAGATGATTTGCGTTCTCGCAGCTTAGACGGCAACCTGTTCTATATTTTTGCGTAAACGTTAACGTAAAAGTTCGTACGTGCCTGAGTTCTAGGCCTTTCATTTCCAATTCACTGCATTTTATTTCGTTATCTTTAGATCTTGAAGAAATATTGAATCATACATCACCTGAGATGCGTATCCATGATTGTCAACATACTACTGTGATGGATTTACTCAATGAAGCCAGGGTGAAACGTGAACAGTCCAAACTATGTAAGACCGAGGAGAATGCAGCTTTTGTCGCTCCTAATTCTCATCCCGCTGTTATGGAGCAGGCAGGACGAGATTCAGAGAGAAATCGGGCACAAAAGAAAGCAAAACGATCGTCTAATAAAGCTCTATCTCGCGTTGTCGATCGAACTGAATGTGCTTCAACATGGCCAGGGTAGGTTTTCACACCATATCTCTTCAGCTGTATCGTTTCCGCAGCCTCATATGTGCGCGATCATTAAGCTTTTGTTGCTCTTTTTATTACCATCTTATTATTAAGTGCAGGCGATCACCGTTATGTCAATCTGAATTCCCAGCTTTGCTTATGTTGCCGTTTTCAGGCGCCCTTTACAGGAGGAGTCCGCCACACCCAGCTGGGGCGATTCGGTGGTAATGAGACTCCCATCGGTCACTTGAATCGATGCTTCGCTGCCGTATAACTACAATGGCTTACGGATAGTATACTAATAAGGGGAAAGGCGTTACCTAGCGTTAAGCCTTAATGCCTTGAACAAACACTAGATCAAGACGCCTATACCTTGTCAACAGCAAACCGTCACAAACAGCTGGCTATTATGCAAGGATAAGGCGGCATCGAGGAGACAGCATTCTTGCGTCTTTCACTGCCCAGCATCGTTATCAACCATTAGCCCGCAGATAACTCGGCATCGGACACACTAAACATTCAGTCCAACTAGGGAACGACAGCAAACACCCACTTGATGCGGATCGCGAGCCATGTCCTGCAACATCCTGGGTCAAGCACAAGATGGACCACTTGGACTTCAGCCTAGGTGGGACGGACCAGTGGCACCCGGATTTTTACTTAGTGACTTTGTTACCCGCTGCCAAGTCAACTTTTGTCCACCTCGAGTCTTGCGCCACCGTAAATCTGGCGAACGAAACAAAGTGATCGGATATGCGTAGCACTTGCCTGAGCCATCTCAACTTATTCTATTTATTTGTTGGTCTAGGGAACTTGCCTGCCCAGTACTTGCAAATGCACGTCATCATTACGGATACGCTGGTGCCATCCGACACCAGCGAGGCTTCGTAGGCATCGATTATCAAATACTTGAAAGCGCCCTAGCCCGTCAGATCGAAGTGGCCAAGCCTCATCCCCATGGAGTAGGACGATTCTCAGTGTATCCTTATAAACACAGCGTTCCAAACGGAGGGCAACCCCTTTCTGTCGCCAAAAATGTCGCAGATTCAAGAAGGCTATTCTAGCTCTTGCAATGCGTGAAGTACTAACATTTATTTTCGACAATTTATGTATATAGCTCAAAGTTGTGGTTTACAGAAAGCGCTAAGGCAGGCCAGTGTCTCGGCAGAACATAGAAACACTAGTATGGAATCAAGAATTCTATAAACTGGGCAGAACGGCACACCAAGTTGATCACTGCCTTTGGGTGTTATGTGTACCGTGTAGGCAGATGGCTTCGCGCATATATCTGTCATGCACACTGAGTGGCCCGCAAATAATGGAGACACAGATCCGAAATGTCGAAGTGTGAAAGATCCAGGGTCTTGAGGTGTCTCGCTGTGGCCAAATAAATCAACGGTCGTTCAAACTCACGGGATGGTGGATAACACTTGCTTAACACGTGGCCACATATTAAAATCTCATCTGCATGAGATCCGACACTATATTTGTCCGAATTAAGTTTATAGATTGGTTTCGTGTTGTCTACGTCACAGATAACAGCGTCCATAACATATGCAACAGTCTGCTTGACAACGAGCAAGTCGGGTTTGATAAGGGAGCTCAAAGTCGGCACTCTGGGTTCCGATGTAATCTCAGTACCCTGATGGCGGACTGCCCTTTCGCGATGTCCTTATGCTTTTTATATGGAACACAGTGTGCGACTGCACCTGCACGAAGGAGGTGTGAGAGCGTTCTCTTCTGGATACAAGCTTTACGATAATGAAGAAGAGATCTTGATGAAGCTGGTCTGCCTCTAGCACGGCGTGTCTTTATTGAGAGGACCCCCGCCCGCACCCGAATCAGTCGTATGAAAAGCCAAGAGATTTTTTCCGGTTTTCTGAGCAACTGGTGGACTGAAGGCGCAGTTGTGACCTCGCAGAGCGCGGAACCATCGACAGAGGATGTAAAAGTCGTTCTTCATTCATCTTGTGCAGAATCCTTGTCGAAGACAGGCTATTCGCGCATAAAGACAGGAGCTTTCGCTATGCAATGGATCGCAGATCGCCCAACTGACTATAGGAAGGGAGTTCGGCAGATGGTGCTCCAGGCGAGATTTCCGATTGAGGAGAATCGTGGTAGACAGATATGGTATACTGAGGTGAAAATCTTCGATAGCAAAGTAACGGTAGGCAACCGATGTATCTTCGGGCAACCGCAAACAAGGAAGCGGACTAGTTCATCCATATTTTAGAGGTATAACGACGTTCTACCGCCAGAAAAAGGCTGTGCGTGTGACTGGATAGTAAGAGGCTGCAGAGTATTTCTATTCTCTTAAGTGGTAACTTCAGGGAAGCTATGGTAGATTTTAGAAGCTGAGAGCAGGGGGTAATTTGCCTTTCCATTCGTACGGAAGACTGAGATAACTGAACAATTCGTCCGATTGAAGTGACGATATGATGATACATGAACACGAGAGTGTACAAGCAGTAGTTTTTCTTACATGGTATACAATGCTATTGAGAACAGCCGACATCGGTTGGCTTATTCTTGGGCTAATGAGAAGACTCCTCATGCAGCGTTCTGAGACGATCTACCAAGGCCAGCCGCCCCTTGCAAAGATGATCACATCGTCAGCATGAGCCAGTGGGGCAAGATCACTGAGGTTATGCAGGCTTATGAAGGGACTCGTCCAAAATCATGATGAAGAGCAATAGGGATGGTCTATCCTTATGTCAGGCACCCCTCCGGGGATGAATGTTTATCCCGTTGAAGGCAAACAGAGAGGAGGTCTAATAAGAGGAAAGTTAGCTTAGTAGGAACGGTGAGGCACCAAAAGAAAAGGCGGTTCTGGGTAAGTAATCGTGGAAGACTGAGTCAAACTTGGGAGATATCAACAAGGGTGAAAATGCTCGAAGCCTGAAACAGCCATCCTTACGAAGAAAGCCAAACTGAAGCCGGTTCACAGAAAAGAAGGAACCCATCCATCGAAGAGAATCCAGGTGGAGACAAAGGTCACAATAACGGATCGAAAATGTTTGAGGTGTGAGGATTTGGACATCTTGGTCACGAAGGTAATCCGCGCAACGTTCATGTAGAGCGGATAGCTGGAAGATGCAAGAAGACAGTTGAAAACAGGTGTGACAAGAACGAAGTTCATCCAGGCTGTATCCTTCTGAGTAATTCGATCGACACCGGGTATTGCTCCTTCTATAAGCAGAAGAGCGAAACGCATTTTCTTAGTGGACACCGATCGTACCAACTCGAGATTAAGATCCCACAGCGGACAAGGATCACGGTTGAGAAGAAACATCGGACCAGAAATCAGTAAACTCTGGAATCTCCAGCAAATAGGCAGTTTGCCATCGTCCATCCATTTGAGGTATCATGACAGCGAAGCATCAGTGTGGAGTACTGCTGATAACTTACTTTTCCTTACATACCGGCGTAGGTTAGCGGGCGATGCGACCTTAAGAAACCGATTACAGTCCACTTTTAGTATAAGCATATCGGATAAAAAATACTTTGCTTCAATACAAGACCAAATAATTGTGCGAATTTGTAGAACAAACTGCCAACAGCTGTATCCAGGAAAACTTGTATACCACTGCCCTTATCAGTTAATGTCTCCGACCAGTACTGTGTGCTGGTCTTGCAATCTCCTGCCGGAAGGCGGCATACCCCAACGTAACAGTTTCTCGGTTACTTTCTTCATACCTCTAGCCACTATTAAGGTACTTATTCCGAAAACAACACGCACTGATGTTAGTGATCGCTTGGCATTCGACAAACTTGATTACTTTATTATAGCTTGATCAATGACAAAATGCGGTCTAACACTGCACCGGCTGGTTTGTTTCGAACCACCGACTGACGAATTGTAGGATTGAGGTTATTTGTTCGCTTCTTCCACTAGCGTGCAACGCCCATACCTCTTCTTCAGTTGTCGTCACTAGTTACTTTGTATCTATAGGCTAGCATTACCCGTTACTGCAAATCATTGAGGCTTTAGTGGGCCACACTGGTTTGACTAATACTACTAATAGCCTGTTCGGTGATTCGCACCGGGTGCCGCAGGTTTGAGATTTTCCCTTGGGAAGAATATTGTTTGTTGCTGATTCGAGATGACTAGTTAGTATATGGATCATTCACCAAGCTCTTTAGCGGTATATAACCGTCCATCTCAGAATGATAGTGGTGATTCGCGGATCACGAATTCAATTGATAGGCAAGAAAGCTTAGTTACACGCTTCGCCTACACTATAAGAGTCAGTGCTATGTCACTATGCACCGAGGCACTATCAAAGTCTCGGCATGCACTGTTATTCATCCAACTTTCCTGCATTGCACTATGGCTAACCTGCGTCGCAGTAGACATTATTTCGTGCCCCATTCGAGCAGTGTCCGCGCTCCCTTAGCACCCAAATTTTAGCGCTTTTCGCGAAGAAATGAGATCGTACCGAGAAACCAGTTCGGTGAGCATATTGTGTTGGTTTGGCAGAATACTTCCAGCAAGGTGGGTGTTGGGCTACGCAGTTTTGATTGGGCGGCGCGGCATTTTTCTGGCTGTTTTCACTGCTGTAGGTGGCACTAAAGGTTTCTCCTCGATTGCTCAACTGTCAGCCTCGCATGGGTTTGCATGTAGGTACATTGCTCATGGTTGTCTTTTGATCAATATGGGACGACGAGTTGGGTTTCAAGTTATGGTCTTCCATACCTTGTGCTTTCGAAAGCTGCCGCGAAACACGCCGTGTGCCGTTTTATCCGTCTTGCTGTGTTGCGACTAAATTAAGAAATTAACCTTGCCCCCACCCAGCGGTTAACGCAAAGTTGCTTCCCTCAGTTGCGATGATTGCAGATTTAAGGGAAATTGGTCCTTTATCTGTCACTGCGGGTTCCGGGGAATCTAGGACCCTATTACCACTCTGTTTTTCAGGCTACGCGTGGAACTATCAAGTTATATAACACTGTCAGTTATGACGATATTCCTTTCGATTTCTGGGCCTGATCAAGATGTTGCGCGTCATTTTATGCATTATTTGCATGTATTAACCGTACAAATGCGACCATTCGCTTCGTGCTACTCCCCTTGATATCTTGCGGACTTTTCGCCCACGGCGAATAATTATCCGCGTGGGCGCGATACTACAGACCGCCGAGTAAAGTGGAACTATGAAATCCTTCTACTCTTCTCGCTTCATTGCTCATACTTAAGTGGGTTTCACAGTACACAGTGTGTTAGGTCATACAATGTATCCTTACTATTTAGGCCCTGAGTTTATGTCCAGTGTCATGCGCTATCTCCCCGCTGTTTAGGGAAGTTAATGAGGTGGTCCATTCCGCTGGTTACGTCATCTTTAAGCTCGTCCGTTGCATGAACATAGCACCTGCTTGCTTAAGCTTACTTCGGTGTAACTTATCAGACGCACACACTGTTTCTTTCTACACCTTCGATTGGGTCGATCACTGTGCTTTTTGGGACTGTCTACTGAAGAAGGGTGTGCCCGAGAAATATGTAAATGTCACAAGAGCGCTGTACGCGCATAGTTCGGGCCGAGTGAGGGTTTATGGCAAGCTGTCGCCGTCCTTCAGTATATCTACCGGTGTGAGACAAGGTTGCTCGCTAGCACCATTCCTTCTTAACTTCTCCATCAACGAGATCATGGAAACTGCGTTCACTGGACACGACCTTCAAGGCGTGCAGCTGCTCGCAGGTGAACGATTTCTTGACTTCGAGTAAGCCGACGACATTGTCTTTATTTGTGACAGCTTTCAAACGTGCCAAGTGGCACTGGACAAATTATCACTGGCTGTCAGTCGTTCTGGGCTATGCTTTGCACCCTCGAAATGCAAAGACCCCCAAGATTGGCAGGGACCCACGCATGCGCTGACCCTTGTTGGTGATCAGCTAGAAGTCATCGAGAAATTCAAGTATCTTGGCAGCTATACCAGTGCCAATAGAATGGAAGATGAGATCACGGACCGCATATCAAAAACTTGGGGAGCTTCTGCTAGTCTCCGCCATCTGTGGCGCCCGCGCAATATCACTCTCGCTCTAAAGGGTAGAATTTACTATGTAACCGTTCGTTCAACCCTGCTGTATGGTTACGAAACTTGTTTCACCAAGTCGACAGACTTAAAGAGGCTTGTTACGTTCGATTTTCACTGCCTTCGTAGCATAGCTCATGTCCAGTGGGAGCACAGTGAGTGTGTTCGGCGTCGTGTATTTGATGCAGGAAGAGCGAGTGAACCGCTCCGCACCAGTATATCACGCACCAGGCTCCGATGGCTAGGCCGCGTGTTGCGCGTGCCAGCCCACCGACTCCCGCCACGTACATTGTTTGCGCGCCCGGTATCTGGATGGAAGAAAGGAGGGTAGGCCAAGCGATGACTTGGTCAAAACAAATGAAATTCCCCACTTTGAGGTTGGCGTCGGTTGATGTGTCCCGGCTGCCTGGCTGGGGTCCGAAGGACGATAATCACGTGTGTTTGGATACACTAGTTGACTGGCAAGGAGCCGATCTCAGTGACGTTTGTGTTGTGAGTTTCTTTGTTCCTCCCCATCCCGCTTATCTTCCCCTTCCAACATCGATCTCACTGTTGACGCATAATATGTTATTAAGTGGCCGGTCGTCTGTTTTTTAGCATTCTATATTTTTAGCATCTTAATTTTTTCGTTTGTCCTAATTTTATGCATTGCGGCACAATATTGGAAGTGTGTTTCCCAGCTTATGTGTTTCTTCATCTTATGTGTACTTATGATGATGATTCTTTCTACACCAAAATAAGAGGTAATATGCACTTTTCCATACAAAAAACAGCGCTGAGCACGGATTATTCTGCCTTCTACGTGGATTCCTTACCCTCGGGGGCGAACGACGTCGCCTCACCACAGCTCAACTCTGCGAATATGTACGGGAGTGGCAGACCCAGAATGGCGCCAAACTTCAGCGTCTCGGTGGAGCTTGGGGCTGGATAAGCCGGGTGAGCACTGAGTGGCACGTTTAACTAGTGCGATCCCTGCTTGATTCTCGCATTTACTTGTCACATGACCACTGCCTGCGTCTTCTGCTCTTCCTGTGGGGACCAGCTGCACATGGTTAACCTTAGCGGATGAGCTTCGCTATGGTAACCAGACCATTGAATCTAGTTGAAGTGGCTGCCCATCGGTGAACTGAATAGGTTATAGTTGAAGCAAAATAAAACATGTGCAACTGCCACTCCAATAGCGGCCCGCGCAGCACATTTACGACCTTTGATTCTGTAAGTAAACGTGACAGAGGCTGTCTCAGTGCGACTAGGCGCGAGAACATAGAACGGAATCTCGAACGCGTAGAAGAAAAAGACAGCATTTTTGAAAGGCCATTGTGCAATGGATGAATTCGGTCATTTAGAATCTTTGAACATAATTATTGCAGATTCCAGGATCCCCATAGATGATCGCACTAGCGATGGAATTTTTAGACTCACCACTGCATCTAACCATCTTTTATCGATCGTCTCATAAAGATGTACTCTCTGGGGCAATTCATGGAGGGTGTCCGGGGCAAGCTGGCGGCTTGCACGAAGTCACAAACTTAACTACTAACTTACGGAGCACTGAACCTGTTGCGGCTCCCACTGACCGTACGAATAACCGGTACAGCTGCTCGGATCAATGACCAGCCATTTCTCACATCCCCAGACGAATGGTTTTGGCACAATCTGTATTCAACACCCGGCAAATAGTGTGTATAATCAAAGGTTGGGTCAAAATAAATAGTTCATGAGATGGTAGTAAGTAGAAGTGTGTCTCGACGGGGAATCGAACCCCGGTCCACGAATTTCCGGTCCGCTGCTCTACCACTGAGCTACTGAGGTCTGACGATTAGGTGCGCAAATTTTAATACATGACTTCTGCTTGGTGCGTGACGTATTGCCAATGAGCTCACAGTACCTGTCCTGGTGTTGCAGATTGGCTCACTCACCCGTCACTTCCCAATGGACCGAAGTACCAGTCCTTCGGATGTCCATTGGGCGCTGGTAAATTACTTTTGGATGTTTGTGAGTAGTGTAAAGTTTGTAGAAAGTAGAAGTCGCGATTAAAATTCACGCACAATAATGTGCCTCGACGGGGAATGGAACCCCGGTCCACGAATTTCCGGTCCGCTGCTCTACCACTGAGCTACCGAAGGCTGACGATTAGGTGCTCAAATTTTAATACATGACTTCTGCTTGGTGCGCGACGTATTGCCAATAAGCTCACAGTACCTGTCCTTGTGTTGCAGATTGGCTCACTCACCCGTCACTTTCTACAAACTTCACACTACTCACAAACATCCAAGATTAATTTACCATCGCCCATTGGACATCCGAAGGACAGGTACTTCGGTCCATTGGGAAGTGACGGGTGAGTGAGCCAATCTGCAACACCAGGACAGGTACTGTGAGCTCATTGGCAATACGTCACGCACCAAGCAGAAGTCATGTATTAAAATTTGCGCACCTAATCGTCAGACCTCGGTAGCTCAGTGGTAGAGCAGCGGACCGGAAATTCGTGGACCGGGGTTCGATTCCCCGTCGAGGCACATTATGGTGCGTGAATTTTAATCGCGACTTCTACTTTCTAGAAACTTTACGCTACTCACAAACGTCCAAAATTAGTTCATGAGATAACAACCTAGGTGAAGCTTCCTGGATTCCGGCAACCGCTAGATACCTGAAAGTGCGCTTGTTAGTTGTCCACGGAGTGTGCTCCTTCGCGGACTTCAAGGTTGGTCATTCTTCTTGGCGGACTTCAAAGTGAACTGCCCTCATTGACTAGCAAATTACCTTCAAGATGCGTCGGACCAAACTTCTCCGAGCTGCTAGCGACAGAACTGACTTTGGGGGCTGCTATGAGCGGGCTCCCTTAACAGAAAGCATCTTATGTTCGAAAGAATTAAAACATAGTGCTCTGACTGAAGTTTTTGACTGAGGTTTTGGGACAAACGTAGTGAGATATTTGACGATAAATGATCTAAGTATGGTAGTGCCATTCACATCGTACTGCGTAAGTCACATGCAGATAGACATCTATCTTTATCCATAAAGGTCCAATTATGCTACGAAAAGCCGCGTGGATGCATAAAATCGTTTGGTCAGCATTCAAACGAAGTTCAGCTGGCATCTGTCGAGAACGATGCACTAAGTCTTCTCAACGTCGGCCGGTGGCCGAGTGGTCTGCGCGTTTGGTTTGCAACCATAAGGTAACCGGTTCGAATCCGCGTAGGGGTGGGCATCTTCGCGGTATACTCAGCCCGCGCGCGACTGGTGGTGGTCGCGCGGCAGCGAAACGCTGTTACGGCGTACAGCGGACACATTATTATTATTATTATTATTATTATTATTATTATTATTATTATTATTATTAATCTTCTCAACTTCAAGTCTATTACCAAGCGATAAGGAAATACGCATCTCTTGAAGTCATCTCTGTCTTCTGACACTCGATCTCTGCAAACAAGACGCATCCCCGCAGGTGTTCTTGTCAGGATTAACCCCACACTCGTGTAAAGTGCACTCGCCACCCACCAGTTCTGTGGCCTACAAGTACGGACCACTTTAGGGAGCAGCTGACATCGGTATCTTCCGTAACCCGTTCAACGACACGTTCACCTAGTATCCTCCACCAGTCTGAGTAATGTGGTGCCTTATACCCCTTCTCGGTGAATCTAAATCAGTTCCTTTCGGTTTGCGTACAAAACCCTGTCACTTACACGATAGAGTTTTTTGAGACCTATACTGCACTTAGAATTGGAGTGAACACATCCTCAGACGCATCCATAGCATATTGCAATCAGATGGAGAATGCGTTGCGCTATATCACAGTTAGCATGTAAATCATGACTGTCCGCCGCCTTCCCCCACGACTCAGTGACACAAGCTGCTAGTTAGTGGCGCAGGACGCCAGTGATCATGGAGCCGAGAGCCGTTCACTACGGGTGAATCTCGATAGGACGAAACGTCCGTCTAGTGCTTCTTTGGAGGACTATCCCATGTGGGATTTTGACAACGTGCGGCGTTCCACATCTTCTTTATCCGCATGTCTAACGTTCGCGGTAGTTCCTTCCCGAAAATTCCGATATATTTGAACTTAGCCACATCATCTCTTAATTTCAATCTTTCGATAAATTTAGTTAGCCCATGACTCTGCTGTGCCAAGTCGTTTTCGCAACTTTAGTGCACGCAGCACCTTCCACAAGACAGCCACATTGCCTCGCTACACGGATGCGCAGCTCGTTCATAAGCTGGAGGTCGGTCGAAAGTACACTCCCCTGGTAACGAAATTTGGTGGTGGTTTCCAAAACGTCGTTACCAATATGGATTTGGGGCAGGCACAAGGATTCCGTTTCTGGTGAAGGCTGAAGGCTTGTTTCGATTGTGAGCCCGAACTTGGAATCTGTCGTATCGAGAGCCGTCGTCATGTGCTACAACGCATTCACGCTGTGTGTAAACAACGCACAGTCGTCAGTAAACAGCAATATACGGATGGTTTTCTCACACACTAGTGTTCTCGCCCCGAAACGACGAATGTTGAACAACCCACTATCAATACGGTGCTCCACACGGACACAAGCAACATCAAACGAACAAGACATTATTGCACTTAGGTAGATGTTACACAGGGCAGGAGCTAAGACAACCCTGCTTTACACTGTGGGCAACAGCAGTCATCCGAGGTATGTCCACTCAGCTACACTCTTGCCTGCATACCACTTACACGGATGACCAGACTTACCCAACTCGGCAAGACAGCTTCCTTGAACGTTCACTGCCCCACGTCATAATCAGCCATTACCCTGCAGATAACTCAGCACCAAACCCTTTAAACAGGCAATCCGACTAGGAGAGGGCACCAGACGCGACACTGGTGTCGGTTGCGAGCCATGTCCTGCAAGGTCTCGAGCCATGCACAAGACGGGTCACACGGACTCCAGTCCGGAAGGCGAAACGGGCCAACGGCCCCAGTTTGGTCGTCAGTGACTTCATTTCTCGCTGCCAAGTCAACGTCTGTCCACTTCGAGCTTTGCGCCACCCTACAACTGGGAGACTAAATAAGGCCCTCCTAGGTAAGCGGTGACCAGGCATACGTAGCACGTTCTCAACCCAACGCAACTTATTGTGTGCTATCTCTCTTTAGAACAACAGATAGCACTTAATAAGTTGCATTGGCTCGGGCACCTGCTACATATGCCTGGTCACCGCTTACCTAGGAAGGCCTTGTTTGGTCTGCCAGGTGTAGGGTTGGCGCAAAGCTCGAGGTGGACAGACGTTGACTTGGCAGCGTAAGATGAAGTCACTGACGACCAAACTGGGGCCGTTGGCCCGTTTCGCCTTCCGGACTGGAGTCTGCGTGACCCGCCTTGTGATTGGCTCGAGACTTTGCAGGATATGGCTCGCATCCGACACCAGTGTCGCGTCTGGTGCCCTCTCCTGGTCGGATTGTCTGTCTAAAGTGTGTTTGGTGCTGAGTTATCTGCGGGTAATGGCTGCTTATGACGCGGGCAGTGAATGCTTCAAGGAAGCTGACTTGCCGATGCCGCCTTATCTTTGCACGATTGTCTGCTGTTTGTGACCGTATGTTGCTAACACAAGGTGTAGGCGCCTTGACCCTGAGTTTTTGCTTAGGGTACTAAAGTTTCCAGGTACGTCCTCTTTTCTCCCTCTTATTCTTCTTTATTCCTTATGTCATCATGGTTGTATGGCATCATCATCAGTTCAAATGACTGATATATTATCGATGTTGTTCTGTTGTTCTGTGCAGCACAATAGCTAAGATGTTTTCCACCTGCAGCTAACGTGCATGATCATGGTGATCTGTTGTTCTAAGGAGCTAGCATTATTATCACCACCTACGGACACGCTGGTGCCATCCGACACTAGCAATGCTTCGCAGACAACGATGACCAAAGACTAGAAGGCGCCTCAGATCTTCAGACTGAAGGGGCCAATTCTCACTACCATAGAGCAGAACGGCCCCACTGTGACCTTTTAAACACGGCCTCTCAGATGAAGAGAAACTCCGTTCTGTCGCCAATGATGCAGCAGGTTCACGAAGGCACTTCTGGCTATTGCAGTGCGTGAACTGACTTCAGTTCCTATGTGCCCATCGTTTCTGATGCGGCTGCCAACGTAAGTGAATAGATCAACTACCTCGAGTTCCTTGCATTCTAGGGTCACGGGGTCATTAAGTGGCTGGTGGTCCTGCAGCAACACTTTGCACTTTGAGCGTGCGAAATTCATACCCAATAATGGGACTACTCTAGACAGGCTATTCAAGGTTGACTGGGCCGCTGTAACATCGTCAGAAAGCAACACAATATCGTTCGCATAATCTGGACCTACTTGCCTTTCACCAGGCACGATCTCAACACATACATCGTGAGATTCCGTAAGAGACACTCCGTGATAGAGTCGGAAACGAAATTGAACAAAAACGGGGGAATGAGACAACCCTGACGAACACCACTTGTGGGAAATCTATCCGACAGGTCACGGTAGACCCTGACGCGGCCTGTAGTGGTCGAGTATTGAGCACGTAGGATGTTCACATATTTCGTGGGAACACCTTTCTGTGCCGGTATTTCGAACAGAATGCATCGATTGACTGAATTGTACGTACTCTTGAAATCGAGAAACGCAGCTATTGTTGCTCTGCGCTATGTGTGGCGCTGCTCTAGCGCCTGCCGCAAAGTGAATATATGGTCTATACAGCTACCTCCTGGGCAGAAACCGGTCTACTCTTCCTTAATCCCAGATTCCCGTTCCACAGTGAGACCTATAATTTTGTCAGTAATGGCGTTAGACTAATACCACTGTGGTTAGCACAGTCTGTGCGACTGCTCTTCTTGTATATTGTCACTATAACCGATTCACTCCAGTTAAACGGGACACTTCCTTCCAGATATGTTCGAATAAGGAGGTCAGTGCTTTTCAGAAGACCTCGCCTCCATCTTTAAATAGTGCAGCTGAAAGGAAATCTGGGCCAGTGGCACGAAAACGATTGACGGCTGTGATCGCGTTTCGAGTGTCAGTCTCCGATGGAGCCTCTAAACTAACCATCCATGGCTCATCCTGCATCACTTGAGTAGGAAGAGGTCCGGGAGCAGGGGACCAAATGAACTGATCTTGAATGTGTTCCGCCCAACGAGCCATACGGCGTTCCTTATTGTGTATCAGTGCAGCCGCCCTGTCTCTGATTGTCTCACTGACGCCTGGTTTCCTGGGACCAGTGGTTCGGATCAGGTGGAAATGATTGCCGTAATTGCCTACTGCTCGTGCCTCCTCCATTTCTTGAGCTCGACTGGTCCACCAGGCTTCCTTGCCAGCAAGCAGGCTCCTCTTTAGTTCTCGCCTAATAGTTTGTCTGGTCACATTGTGCTCAGAGCCAGCCGGGATGTTTCTTCTGGATTCCAGAAGGTCCACCGACCTCTCGGTAATCCAGTGACTGGGGCGGTGGTGAATGATAGTGCCACAAGCAGATGCTCCTACGTCGTGCATGGCGGTATAGATCTTATTCAACTGAAGCTCAGTGTCATTAGGACAATGCAGCGGTAGTTCGGTATGCAGTGCGTCTTTATAGGCTTGCCTCACTGAGCGCTGAGACGATTTCTCAGTTGCCAATCGGGGCAGACCGTGTGAAATACCTTGGCGAAGTCTACAAACAGCGTGTGCAATGGCTGGTGTCGCTTTCTGCATTTATCCTGCAACTGACGTGCCGCGAACACCATATCTATGAAGCTGCGCCCCAAATGGAATCCATATTGCTCTTACGCCACTTTTGGTTCAATGATCTCAGTTATGAGGTGGTTGAGCAAGATTCGTGCGATCACTTTACCAACACAGCTCAGCAAGCTGATACCACAATAATCGTGACACATTGCTTGCTCCCTTTGCCCTTGTACAGTTGTAGCACGATGACATTCTGCAAGTCAGCAGGCACTTCCTCTTCAAATCACACGCGTTGCACCAAGTAGTGCAGTACGTTTACCAACGCGAGTCCGCCGTGTTTCAACATTCCTTGCATTATCCCGTCGACTCCGGTGCACTTGCTGTGTTGCATGTTGGCAAGTGCTCTCTGTGTCCCATCCAGTGTCGCAAGACACGTCTTCACATCTTATTGTTGCAGCTTTTGTAACGTAGCCAAGTGAATTTCTGAACGGTTGGCCAAAGGTCGGTCGAAGTGCTCCCGCCAGATCTGCATTATGTCTTCACTCCGGATGCCGGCAGCATTTGGAGTAGTGTCGAGCAGCGTACTCAGCGGTTGCAAGATGAGTCCATACACCAAAAAACATCGCAAGCTGTATGCCGTGACGGCGCTGTGCCACGCGACCATCACCAGTTGCACGCGGGCTGAGTATATGGCGAGGACGCCCACCCCTAAGCGGATTCATCGGTGACCTTATGGTTGCAAACTAGGCGCGCAGGCCACCGGCCGACGGTCCATACACCGCCTTCAAGGAGTCAAAGAACTCTTTATGTTGTCGGTGCTCGGCGTAGCATTCCATTTGCTCCGCCTTCTCCATCCACCATGCACTCTTGCTGCGACAGAGTTCTCGACTCAATCGCCGTCGACCTTAGCAAAAATGACTTCTTCTCTGCATTGGGAGGGTCATCTACATGTGCAGCGAATGCTGCATTCTTCTCCGACACCAATGCGCCAGTGATCGCACTCTTGTCCTCACACCACTCGAGCTGCTTACAGTTTGCTTGCCCGATGGTTTACTCGGCAGCAGCCACCTGATTATGAATGTGGTGCCACAGGTCACTCACTGATGCGTTGGATCGTACACCATCAAGGTGAGTAGCCATCGCTTTCTTCAGTCCCATCCTCTCATTGGTACCTAGGGAGAGAATATTAATCCTTTCGCACTTGCATTCTTGGGGTGATGATAAAAAATTCTTTTAACAGTTTTTCATTGATTTGGGGTGTAAGAATGCACTTAAACATTCTCCGCGCCGTCAATGGCTACATCATACAGGGCAATGTCTCTGCAGTGGACTGCATGCATCAGAGGTCACGAAAAACTGTGCATCTGTGGAACAAGCCACTTGTGGCCGTCCACTACAGTGACCTTTATGCGCGAAATGGCTAAATTTGCCGGTTCACCGCAGGTGAGCAATACGCAGATTTGCGAAACCGTATATACTATTTGGTCTTCATCAACTTGTGATCAGCGCCACACTCAGCCATGCGCAGTACATGTGTCATGCGCACTTCACGCATGTCACGCTGGCGTACGATGACATAGTCGTGCCGGTGAGCGCCATCTTTCCTTGGGTGCAACCTGTGTGTTCGTGATCATCAGACCGTGAGTGGCGCACAGTGAGAGTAGCCGATCATCGTTCCAGTTGGTTGTACCAATGCCATACGGACGGAACATATCTGACGCGCGCGTTGAAATAACCCATTAGGAATAGCCAGTTGCTCTTCGGCACAGACCCTATTACTAGAAAAACTGAGTGTAAACTGAATCCCTCATGTCATCAGGATAACACATGGTTGGCGGCATTCGGTTTCCGATTCGCCTGTCACTGTGGCCAGCCACAGGACGCCTGCGCCTACAGAGGGACCATGGATGGCTTGCGCTGCACCACCCACAGCTCCATCCACACACCACATATCTAGTGTAAACTCGAAGGAATAAGACCGGGAAGCATGTAGATGGGAGCCACGTTTCATCAACGGAGCCGGCCCACACTCATTCACAGACAAACACAGGATAACACATACGTTCTAATAAAAGTGGCAAACTTACCTCAACCAACTCACAGGCTGTGTCATCAGTCGTGCGCCGATACTAGTCGGTACTGCGACCAACTGGCCATTTAGGTGGTCGGATAATAAAAATACGACCCCATGTTCACGTGGTGCCGTGAAACGTGTAACCAGCACCAACCTCATGCACCTTGCCTTGGTCAGTGAGCCATCTCACTGAGATCAGCAGTGTCGATTCTGCAGCGCTCTAGTTCCATCGCGACCAATGCAGTGCGTCGCTCGGATCGCTCATACGTGCGCCAGCCGATTTGTGTGCGCACGTTCCAGCATTTATTGTTAAGAGGTTTGCGCAATGGTATGCGTTTGCGCCGAACACTTGTTAACTATCCGGGAATTATTGACGTTTTCACTTATTTCTTCGCTTCTAACTGCTACTCTTTCACCTTCAACTACTATACTATAATGATGATGATGTGGCGGCTCCACCTGTCATCCGCTTAATTTCATGATTTTGTTTAGGTCTGTTGTTTTTACTACCATTCCTACTATTGCTACTCTTTCACCCCACTAATTCAGCTTCTGTTCGCTGTCTTGTTCTCTTATTTTTCCCTACTTTTCCTATTTTATCACACCACTTTTATTTTGGCGCAAGCTTAGGGGATTTGTTTCCGCATTCTTATCTACTCAGCTCAGTGTTCAGCGCATTTCTCATTAGCGGCAACAGATCACTGATGCACTTTAACTGAATCTTGTCTTACTACTAATCCCTTTCGTAACATCGCTTCTTTGCCTGCGACGATACCATCCGGCATATTGTATTTTTAACCTACCCACTGGTATTTTTCAAAGTAGTTCTCTCAATGTAAGTAAAATGTCCCCCGAGAAACCATTATTGCTACAACGAAACAGTTCTGATTGATAAAGTTCGTTCAAGTCTCCCAAGAAACCTAATACGCCACGCAACTCCTCCATCTATTTGCAGATTAGACGAACTGGTTTATCACCGCTTCTTCCACCAGCTGATTTGGCTGTTTTGGCATTCAGATTTTCCCGGGTTGAGCCTTAAACACAAATAACACTAGTTTTTCTCATTGAATTTTCATCAACTCCACCTATTATTTTGATTGAACTTGTCAGTTCGGTGGGTGTGGGGTTGTCTCAACCGAAATCACACCAAATTTGAATGTCGTACCACGTATCTACTGAGTTTGTACTACCCGTGTTTGTTGCGTCAAGTTCTTCGCTCCCCGATTAGCCGCCTACGGTTGTAGTAGTGGTATTTGCCCAGAATGTACACAACTGTGTGGCGTACTAAGTGGCCATTGTATCTAGGGATGGAAATAAATCTTCAAGCGATGAACACTGATATTTGAAGTTTTCTTGGAGCCGCTCCACTGAACTCGTCGCTGGTTCTAAGCGCTAAAGGAACTGGATCAATCGCGGACTCGTTGGTATCCCCCAAGTTGGGCTCCTTCAATGCAGCAGTCACGCCGTCTGCTATCGCCTTCAACTGGTTTCATAGTTTCCCTCTCTTCTTTCCGTGTTTTTGTGCACTGTCCGTTTATCGAATATCATTGCTTTGATTTCGTTCTTGGAGCAAACAATGCTTGGAGTGTTTTATACGCCAGCCGAATGACTATTTAGCTGCAGCACAGCAATGCTAACAGAGAAGGGGTATTGCAAGTGAACACTAGTCAGAAGAGTAGTCTAAGTAACCACGAACAAGGATAACTTCACCAATCCAAATTTCCAGCTAATTATAATGTGACGAGATTATCGTCTAGCATAAACCATGATAGTGAAGGAATGATTTATGAATCGATAACGTATACACAGTCGTGTAGGTTAGTTTGGTCGAGGACGCTATGAAGGAGAGCGAGGGTCACTGGTTGTTACTTCCAACGCGGTTTTTCGCAGGATCTGAGGAATGTACTCCAAAATGCCAACAAGTTCGCTTTGAAGTATCTACACAGATATGTGTTTTAACGTATGACCAGGTTCGTTCATATTTGCATTAACTGGTGGCATAGGCGTGGAGGCTACTGCCCACGGCACCATCGTACCGTGTCCGAATCCCAGTCCTCTTGTCTTTGGCCTGCTGAGTACAGATTATCACGAAGCTAGTCGTGGAACGCAGTGCTTTGCGAGCGGGCAACGCGTAACCTTTACTTGGTTTCACCTACAATCCCATCGACCGAATTCACCAGAAATCTAACCGCGGTTCGCATTGCAATTACTTTTTTCCAACCGAATGCTTCAACATGACCTCCACTTAGCTTGGCAAGTGCTTTGAAATACTCGTTCAGGTAACCCAGAAATAATACACGAGAATAGAACGAGAGTAGAACACGAAGCGTCAAGCGTCCTAATACGTGGACGGATCTCAACTGAGCCACGTGAAACGGCGGTCTCTTTTGTGTGCGACTACTTCACGCGAAATGACTACGATTAGTTATGGCACTGTGTGAAGCTTCGGTACCACTCTGACGGATAAATTCGTCACCGATTTTAAGCGAGGGGACTACTTTACATGGGGAGAATAGAACGTCCTACAAGTGACGAAGTTTAGTAGACCTTGTGCGTTTGTCCGCATTGATTTGTAGCTTAGCTGAAAAGTCCGTGGCCTAATGGCGGACACCTATGTTCGGGTTATCTTCGTATTTCCATATAATCACAACTTTACTGCCACGTGCTGAGTCTAGAAGTGCATACAAAAATTTTGTTGCTTGACCAGAAACTCTTGATACTAACTCGTATACAGGCGGCAAAATAATCCCTCGGTGTAAAAATGATAAACGGTTGAGCTCCACAGTCGAAATTAGTTAATCGCAGTCCGCAGATTAGACAGGTCTAAGCATAGTCATTGTCGTTAAGACTGATACGCATAGATGACATTGAAGGTGGAACTAAGTATACGAACCTGGCCACACCTGCATAGATGGATCTGGGACTAGGATAAATAAACTGTTGTGGTCCATCTGGTCGTGTCTGGGTTATCATTCCTTCGAGTGTTTATCTCTTATATTTGCAATACTGCCGAACTGCACACAATGTCTCCTTTCTTTAGCACCGACATGATGCATGCCACCAACTTTCTGTACTGTTTCTCTCCAAAAGCAGTTTATCGGATGCAGTGTTTTCCATTCTCATAGAATTCTGCTTATCTATGTGTGTATGGATCGACGCTCTCGTCTCAGGGACACAGGAAGTCACCACTTGTTTTTTGCCATCTATTGTTTGTTTTACGGCCCGCATAGTACCATTGAATTCGAGCAGTTGTTGACATTGTACTCCTATGCCGTAGTCGCGTTTGTTATATTTTATTAATCAAACATATTCACACATATGACAACCACTTGCTCCTGATTAATCTTTTCCATCCGTATTATTTGGTTCGGCTACTGACTCACCCGTCTCGTGAAATGATCCAAGAAGTGAATGTCTCCACCTTTGCCTTCTTTTTACGCATCTCGTTCCTCTACACTACCATATTACCTCTTATAGACCGAAGATTGGTCGGCCATCACACCATACGCGCTGCAGTTTCTAACAGCCGAAGCTGTTCCTGCCAATCTGACTGGACTGTCTTCTCCCGGAGTCGTCCGTCACTCCTCTCGTCGGCTCACTTGTCCTCGACCCTTTGTGGACTCAAAACCTCGTGTGCATCAGTGGTCTTGGCTCTTGGCCCCACCTCCCCCAAATACATCCACAGCCGATTCCCAACTGGCTGAGAAGTTCGACCTGGAACTCAAAGAGCTAAGTGATATGTTCACCGAATGGCTTCGCGCCCCACGCGGTCTCGGTGGGCTGGCTGACGCAGAGTGGATGGCTAGCTCGTCCGTGGCTGCAACGGGTGTCGCCGGCCGTCGTAAGAGCAGTTCCAAGGTGGAAAAGAGTTCCGGTTCGGCGGATGAGCAGTCCAAAGAAAGCGATGACTCTGGACGTCTGCAAATCATTGGTGCCACATCGGACTCGGACAGTGAGGAACCGGACCATAAACGTGATCGCAAGTCGAAAAGTGCGGGAAAGCGCCGCCCACATGTGACCACTACGGTGTTGGATGACACAGTCCCTCTACCCCTTAGGTGCGGATGATAACGACCTGTTTTACGCAAGGGTTGTTTGTCTACGTGTTCCATTTTGCACCCATTGCTGTCCTGTGTCAATTCCTATGTCCAAACAAGCAATATCGGTTATGCACATCGCGCTTCAATAGCATAGCTTATTTTCCTGTTTAGTCAGAGACCCCCTGTGTTACGCAAATCCAAGCGGAGGTCCCTGTCTATTGAGATGTACACTGCCACTCATCTGCTCGCTTACTTAAAGCGTTGATCACCACGTTGCGTATACCTACTTTTGAGGCGATGGTGTCTACTTTGATCTACGTTAATCCAGTTCCGCGGTTACTCCACTCAACACGAGTCTGGTTCTTTTTGCACGCTCTCATTTACCCCCGTCCACCGTACTAACATTACTGGTCTCTGTCATATATTCTAGCTCAAGCTTAGTCTGATTATTTTATCGCTATTTTTGAATAACTAGCTCTCCAGTGTCGTCGTCACTGAAGACCGTTTTTATCATTTTATTCTGGGTCTTATTGGTCATTAGTCACCAACTGACCTACAAAGACAACGCAAAACGGGATTCTTTGGCTGTTCGCTTTGTCAGGGTAATTGATTAATTTGAGACTCATTCCTCTTCACCCACATCACTTGTCATCCTGCTATCCTTCGGACGTAAGCTTTAAACTCATGGTTTACCGGGCTTATGTGTACCAGTATACTGTATTCTTGGTTATATCCAGATTTTTACCCGCTCCGTTGCACTTCTTCCTGGTTGGTTCGCAGATCGAGTAACCAAAATTGAAAAGATAATTGAGCGCTTGCTGATTGAAACGCCACCGCTGGGTACATTTGCAAGTGTCTGTGGCTTCCAACATTTTTGCGGTCCTGTATCGAATGACCGAAGTTCCCGTAACTACCCTCCACTCTCTACGTTAATTCCACCAATCGGAATCACGACATCCGATCAGTACTATCTTCTTGGTCTCGTTCAGTTGCACTCACTCCGTTCATAGCACTGTCTCAGAGCACTTATCAACAGCGCTATTCCCTTTGAGCCTTCTCTGTTGAATGCAACAGAGAGGGAGAATTATTTCACATGACATAACAGTGTATCGATTAACGATACTAAATGACTATCTTTAATTGCATTTCAGGGTTACCATGTGAGCGGATCTGATCAGTTGTGCAGCTAGCTGTTCAGTAGGTGTGCGTTAGTCGAGTACTGGAATGTCGAATTAATTTTGCGCTAACACAGCGGTTCAGTGCATTCCGCACTCATGGGGCTGACCCATCCCTCCCCGCCGTCATCCTAGTAAGCGATTATCCGGCCGTCACTTTTAGCCATCACATGGCGGTGCTGCTTTGTATTGTACCCCCACTTGGAAGAGGCTTAGTAAATGGAGAAGGCCCGTCCTTAGTACTGATACGCTAATGCAACGTCGATTACATGTGCCTTCTATGACAATCGGCCCATCACAGGCGATCAACTGATTACTTTCATCACTTTCCTTCCTAGACATTGGCTTCCTGGTTAATCGTCAAGTGTTAGCTCTTTCAGCGCACTGTTCTGCGTCCCCATCCGGTTGCGTTGCTTCTTCGTAGAACGAGTGTCAGTTATGTGATTATAAGCAAGTGATATGTAGTTCCTGGAACGCCGTTTTTCAGATGTCCCACGCTTCTTTGCGACATCAGCTGCCAGTCTTCATCCTCGTAGCTTAGTGATGCAGTTAGATACGCGTTGACTAGCCATTCGAATGCCCCGAGCTTGTTACCCGACTCCTGTTATTCAGTTCTTATTAGTTAAACAACCTGGGAAACCCTAAGTTCATTCGCACACATGCAGTCATTCATTTGGATGTACATCCTGCTCTCCCCAACTGAAAAGCATGCACAATAAAATCGATGATGGAGTGCTGTATTCGGAGTGAACGACACCACATTCTCTTTCGAAATGTTCAGTGTTTACTTTATAGTTACTCGCTGTCCATAACGAGACTCTTTGTCGTCATCCAAACACGGCGTGTGTCCCAGAACCAAGCAATGACGGAGGTCTTTTCTAACTACCCGGAGTTTGACATATCTACGGCACTTGCTGGTCATTATCCAATGACTATGTGGCCCCTGTGGTCTGGCCTAGACGGTGTGCCGAATACTTTCACCGCCCTCCGTTATTGAACCATTCCATTTGGTTTGGCATGGCCGGGAAGTAGGAACGGGCACATTTGCTTAATTTTGCTGATTAACACCGAACGTGAAATATCAGCTGTATGTCGACCCCTCTTATTTTAAATTTTCTTGAGTACTTCTTATTCTAATCTGCTTTCAGTCCAACCACATGGAAGCTTCAACCGTTCACTCCTGAGCAAAAGCGGCTTTTTCAGCAACAGGTATGCACATGACAACGTTTCCCTTTTTAACCCAGTTAAAGTATGCTCTCACTGAATTTCACACGCTTTGTACATTGCATGGACCCGAATTACTCTGTCCGATTTGCTCAATGGTGAGCAGAAATTGCGTGCTGCTTATAATTCTAAGGTTAGACAGGATAGTTTTGCGATCCTGGAATCGAGAGACGCCCTTGTTTAAATCGCATTGGTTTGCTATACCTTCATCCACCTTCCAATAATCAGATATAAAGGCATCAGCAGCATGTCGGTTCCTCGCAGCGACGCTTCGCAGCCACCATCAGTCGCGTGTAGGTGAGGGACACTGCTGGGTCGACCGTACCTACGCAGCTTCAAATCGGCCACTTGCCGACAAGACTCAGATATATGTTCCTTACAGTTATAAACACAGCTGTTCTTCTGCATTCCCGCGTGCATGAACCCCCATATGGCGTGCACTATTCAGACCTGGTAGTCTTGGAAGAAGCGCGATCTCGCTTTCCTCGGTTCCAAGTATCTTCCGCCATTTTAAATCGCCTAACGATGTTAAGGGCTTGTTCCATCCCCCGTAGCAATCTAAACGGAAAGTCACAGTTGTGCATAACAAAAGGTATTGTTGTCTACGGAGTGATCTCATATTGACTCAGCAGATTTTGTGAATACTCTACTCACCTTTTCTGCTACCTCCTAAAACTTGGTCACAACGCCAGCTGACCGCGCAGTATAGTCCCTTGAAATGTTCTCTGGATTTTCTCCTTCTCATTTATTAATCATCGAACGCTCTTCCTATCTGTTTCCTTTATGAGCCCGCGTTCTATGTGTTTAAAAAGCGATTCGACGACACCCAAACCACTTGCACTATTCAGTGAATGACACGCATTCACCCAGTGTGGACGTAAACAAGTAAACTCCCTATGCTCTTCAGTTTTTCATGAAATCAAGGCAGATGAGTCCACACATTCGTGTTGATGTGTATATCATAGTGCATCTGCAAATGTACGATCTACCTCATTGGCAACATTCTTCATTGAACTTATGCTCTTCGTCTAGACCACCCTGTGGAAATTCTTATGCTTCACCTTT
This sequence comes from Dicrocoelium dendriticum, assembly GCA_944474145.2. NCBI lineage: Eukaryota > Metazoa > Platyhelminthes > Trematoda > Plagiorchiida > Dicrocoeliidae > Dicrocoelium > Dicrocoelium dendriticum. The sequence continues at coordinate 38,183,608 of OX104071.1, read as the reverse complement.
TCTGCCCGTATTAAACCATAGTCTTATTGTACCCCAAAGTTGCATACCTGCATTATTGACCATATGATGCCCGCATAGACGTAGTTGTCTGCTACTTTACGGATTGATGGGATATCTGCCTCTAAATTCACACTGATGCTTGCGCAGTGACCGGCAACAGGTATCCACCGATATTCCCTTGTTGGTTTTGTCTGTTCTACGGTGTTTACTCCTGTCGAGCTTGCTCTTTGAACCTTGCTGCATAAACACTACGTCTCTTTGTTTTTTTCTTCTGCTTAATGCTGCGACCGTACTTTATTCCAGGTGCATGAACTCACCGAATGAGTAGCACCGGGAAATTTTACCAGCCAGAGTGCTTTATTACTGCGTGTTGCGTGGTGTGGATGTTTCATTACCCCTTTTAGTCATATGATTTTATCCTCGACTTCACCGCAAGCTGTTGTGAGCTACCTTGGGGCTTCTCACCTACTCATTCCTGTCATCCAGAAGCTCTTCGAATTGTCCTAACATGCATACCTAAGTAATGTACTGCATACCAACAATTTTTAACCCCTTTGCCTTATCACTACCCCGTTTCCCATCCATACTGTTGTACAGACGAGCGCCCGAAGTATGTGCGTTCCATTTCCGGATACCAGCGACAACGCCGCTCACGTTTGACTGTTCGATCTTGCCGTTTTTTGTAGCGCTTGGACTGCGTGTAACGATTGGCGGAAAGACCGATCGCACCTTCAGCAATTTGTTATCCCAGGAGAAAACAGGATTCTTACACAGGTTGGGCCGTCTCACAATGGCCCATCATCTATAGTCGCGCTTCGCGTGGTGTACATCCTATATCTTACATCTCGCAAACATATCGATGAAGCTCTCCTATGTGTGTCTCTAGCCAGCATATGCGATTTGGTTTGTCGTCTTTTCCTTGCTACTTCCAGCTGATTTCATAGCTATATGTGCGGCTCTTTTGCCAGAAGAATTAGTTTTGAACTAATAACTTATTGTCGCATAAGTTTTAAGGACAAACGGTTTATTCGGTACAGTCGGTTATACCAAAATAACTTCTGAACATACATTGTTTGTCCTCTTACATTAGCAACGACACTTTTGGGCCCAGAAGAGTCCCCTTTAACTAAATCAAACAATATAGGAGGAAGGTCAGCCAATCAGCGGAAGCGCTTACACGGGCGATTACGTAGTCTGAGTTCGGTCACCAAATGCGTTAGATTCGTCTCTTCTTGGTTGTCTGTCATTTTCGATGAACCCATCTGTTCACCATGACTGGACATTTCCATCACACAGATGACACGCAGTTCTCCGTTTAGTGATTTTACCATACACTCCGTCTAAAAGAGAGTTAGCCACCGGTAAGAGATTCGTAGCCAACTTACTTGCTTCAAGTAGAACTCCTGACAATAGTCACGAAGGTACACAAAATCGTCGGATGGCCTGTTACATGTGTGTCGTCCGCTAAACCGATGAGCAAACACAGACACATACAGATCGATTGATCGATAGCTGATTCGTCCACTCTTGCTCCTTGTGCTGATTGGTTCCTTTTCGACTTATTCATCTGGTGTAACCTACAAGCTATTTATTACAGTTTTTGACACGTCCCATCCGGTGTGTGTTCTTATTCACTTCTTGCGCGGACTAAGGGTCCAGGTGCGATCCGGCAATACTCGAGTAATACGTATCAGAATGGCGACGGTTGCTACGAGCCCTCTTGCTGGACTGTCATGTCTGTGGCCTGATGGTGCAGAAAAACCCTCTCTACAGTCGTGGATACAGTGGGAAACATCTTTCCAACATCAAATGACTCTCTTTCCTGTGTTAAACCCCTCTATCGTGTTATCCGATACCCATTGGATTATGTTATTCCGCCAAGCCCTTGGATCAGAAGGACAACGTCATTTTGACGCTATGAACTTGATGGCTAAGACCAGTATTGTGCACGTGATCCAGTTGTTTGAGGAATTGTGGGGAATCCAACAAAGTGTGTTTTCCGCTCGTTATCAGTTTTTCAAGCTACAGCAACGATGCGGAGAAAGTGTAAATGATTTCTTCGCCCGCATTCATCAAGCTACACCGGAATGCCGGTACAATACCATTCCCTCAAGTCTGTTTGAAGAAGTCATGAAAATCCAGTGCCTAATTGGTGGAGTTACAGATGATGGTGCAAAGGAAAAATTATTGTCCCAGGAGGAAGAAACCCTTTCCTGGGAAATGACGTGTAACTTTGTACGTCAAAGGGAAAACCTAAAATCCCAACTATCCACCTTCAACCCTCCTCAGCCTGTGGAATGTGTAAACAAACTGTCACCACGGTTATCCTCTGAAAACAGGGTACGGAAGTTCGTCTGCTACCGATGCGGGGATCAGCACACTTCTCCCACCCAGTGTCCTCATACTCGCACAAAGGACAGGAATTGCGGAAAACTTGCCCACCTGGCACGTGTTTGCCGTTCCCCACGGTCACAAGTCTCGATCTAATCATTGAACTCCGACGACGGTGAGTGCCCAGATTCCCAGCTAAATTTTATGAACCATATAATTTCAAACTGCTCAGTTATGACGAAAGTGTCTCCATATAGGATCACGCTTCATGTTAATAACGAACCTGTTTTATTTGCATTAGATACTGGTTCCGCGGTGACATTGATTAGTAAAAACGCGCTCTCATCTTTACCCGACCTGGAACCGACTGATACCGTTTTTAGAACCTATACAGGAGAAGTGATTGATTTACTTGGGAAGTATCAGGTACGAGTGCCGCATCAGGGTAGATCACACAGTCTGGTACTTCATGTCGTGCCTCAGGCTCCAGTCAATTTGCTTGGTCGCGATTGGATGAAAATGTTACCACAAGTATTAAATACTATCCACTCCGTGGGGGAGGATACCTTTGAATCGGTCCTTAAACGATATCCAGAAGTGTTTGACGAGCAGCAATTGGGCAGACTCAATAATTTTAAAGCAAAAATCCATATGTCAGACTCAAGTACACCAAAGTTCTTTAAGGCCAGAACACTGCCCTATTCCTTACGACCTAGAGTGGAAGACGAGCTGAAAAGGCTTCAAAGAGAAGGTATAATTGTACCAGTTCAACAAGCTGAATGGGCGGCCCCGATAGTGCCTGTACTTAAGCCCGACGGTAACGTACGAATCTGTGGTGATTATAAGCTTACAGTAAATCGAGGTGCCATCATAGACCGTTATCCATTATCGAAAATTGAGGGTTTGTATGCCAACTTGTCTGGAGGAGTCAAGTTCACTAAATTGGATTTGAGTCACGCCTATTCGCAGGTAGGGTTGGATGAGACCTCCCGACGTCTTACGACGATCAGTACACATTTGAGAAAAATCGAATACACTAGACTGCCTTTCGGGATTAACTCAGCGCCGGCGATCTTCCAAAGGATAATTGACAATATCGTGCGTGACATACCGAACACTTGCGCATATCTCGATGATATCCTTATCACGGGTCGCACAGAAAAGGAGCACTTGTACACGTTGGACCGGGTGTTGCATAAACTCTCTGAACACGGTTTGCGTTTGAAAAGCTCCATATGTGCTTTCCTAGTTGATTCAGTTGACTACCTCGGTTATAGACTGGACAAGCATGGTTTACACGCGCGGAAAGATCAATTACAACCCATTATTTCTGCACCCTCACCTCGTAACGGAGCCCAGTTACGCTCGTTCGTTGGAATGCTTTCACATTATCGTCGGTTCCTACCTAATCTTGCTTCTGTTCTAGCACCACTTCACAACTTGCTGAAAAAAGATTCTAAGTGGGCATGGGGCGAGGAAGAGCAACAAGCATTTGACAGGGTAAAAGGTCTCCTTGCTTCTTCACCAGTCTTGGTACATTACGACCCCAACAAACCCCTCATCCTACAGTGTGATGCTTCACCTTTTGGAGTCGGGGCAGTGCTGGGACATAAAGTCCACGACGGAACAGTTCGCCCTATTGCTTTCGCGTCTCGCACATTACAACCTGCTGAGAAAAATTACGCACAATTAGACAAGGAAGCACTGGCCGTAGTATTCGGAGTAAAGCGGTTCCATCAGTACTTGTGGGGCAACCAGTTTGAGATACAGACTGACCATAAACCACTGTTATCACTTCTCGGTAAGGAACGAGGCATAGAACAACTTAACGCACCCCGAATGGTACGCTGGGCCCTCCTACTTTCTGCTTACAATTATCAAATCCGATACATTGCCGGTCCTCACAATAATGTCGCTGATGCGCTCGGTAGATTGTCACAGATTGACCAACAAGAGGAAAGAAGTGACGCGCCCTACGAGTTTGTCCAACTTTTGCAACACCTAAATACTACACCCATATCTGGCGACATGGTTAGGAATGCTACAGACAGAGATTCCGTTCTGTCGACTGTGAAACGTATGCTGCTGCGTGGCTGGGGTTCGCGAGCCCCTGGTGATCTGCGTCCGTTTTTCAATTGTAGATTTGAGCTGAGCCTGCATGAAGGATGTATCCTACGTGTATCTCGCATCGTTATTCCATTGACTCTCAGGTCAGTTGTACTGAAAGAATTACATGATGCACATCCAGGTATTGTCCGCATGAAAGCCCTCGCCAGATCCTACTGCTGGTGGCCAGCGATTGACCGAGACATCGAAGCACTTTTGAGTACTTGTAACACATGCCAAAAATATCAAATAGATAATCTGACAGGCCCAATTCACCCTTGGCAGTTGCCCGACAGCCCATGGGAACGTGTCCATGCCGATTACTTTGGCCCGATCGAAGGAAAAATGTTGCTACTTTTAGTAGATGCATACTCCAAATGGATTGATGTGCATGTTGTTGCAAACGCTACTGCAGAAGCTACAATCAATGGCGTACGCTCTAGTCTATCTACACATGGCATACCAAAAACATTAGTCACTGACAACGGTCCGCAATTTACGAGTGCAGCGTTCAAAGAATACCTGCAGTGCAACGACGTTCATCACATGACTTCCGCACCGTACCATCCAGCGTCAAACGGTTTAGCTGAAAGAGCGGTCCAAACCGTGAAAGCTGGTCTTCTAAAGCAGCGTAATGGCTCGTTACGAACCAAACTTGACCGATTCTTGTTCGCATATCGGATCACACCGCTAGAGTCTATCGGAAAGAGCCCTGGGGAGGCAATGTTTGGGCGTCGACTACGTACGAGGCTAGACCTACTTTTTCCAGACCCCCGTCAGACCAGGCTTTGCCAGCAACAACGTATGCATGAAAGTGGACGCGCACCAGTTAAGCCCCAGAAGTCGATAGTGGAACGTGATGTTTACACGAAACTACCACATGAGCAGTTATGGCAGCCTGGCACCGTGCTTACGAGCTCAGAAACGGAGGCCGAAATACAACTAGAGAGTGGAGAGACAGTACGCAGGCACAATGATTTCATCCGGCCCCGCACCCCAGTCACACCGTACCCTGGGGAAGAGAAAGTGGTTCCAGAAGATCTGGAGGAGACAAACAAAAACCAAACGGAAGAAATCGATCAGCCGATTGATATTCGGAAACCGCACCGCTCACCTAAGCCGATAGAACGTTACATTTCACAACTGTGATTCCATCTGTCACGTGAGGGGATGTTACATGTGTGTCGTCCGCTAAACCGCTGAGCCGATGAACAAACACAGACATATACGGATCGATTGACCGATAGCTGATTCGTCCACTCTTTTTCCTTGTGCTGATTGGTTCCTTTTCGACTTATTCATCTGGTGTAACCTACAAGGTATTTATTACAGTTTTTGACACGTCTCATCCGGTGTGTGTTCTTATTCACTTCTTGCGCGGACTAAGGGTCCAGGTGCGTTCCGGCAATACTCGAGTAATACGTTTCACGGCCGACTCACCGCTGCCCGCCCTCAGTTGCCTAGCACGAGAGGCTATTCTGTCATCCACGCTATAATGAAGTCAGTCGCGTCACGTAGGCATTAATTTGATAACCATGCCAGCCTTCGGACCTCACTGTGATCTAGTGGTATAAGCCCTTACATACAAGAGTTAGCTGGCAATTTGGATCCCTGCTGACCGCAAAGTGACAAAACGGTCCTCTAATGTTTTTCACATGCTAGTGGCTATCTGACCGCTCTATGGGGTGACCGAGCCAAACTGGACACTTGACTTTGAACTAGTCGTCATTCCATATAATGATTCAACTATTTTCCGCAGTTTTTCGCTCCTTTCTTTGCTCGGTTTCTTTCTCTTTTTCTTCCACTGTTGTTATTTATTATCCTTACGACGACGCGATCCGTGGAAACTGGGCTCGCGGCACATTTATTCCTTTAGTGCTTTTTTTACTTTATCCGACATTAACGAAAAGAGGAGTTCAGTCGTTTATTCTTAAATTCCGGTGAACTCCACTCACGCCTTGAGATTCAGGTACACTGATTTTTTCAGTCCAAAAGCGTATCCAGTTGCTTATCCGGTGTTGCTCTGACGAAATTGTATGCGTACCTTCCCCGTCCCCATGAACTGCTGTGCATCGTTTTATTTGCATCCATGTGCGCTTCCCATGTTATGTACAGTTGTTTTTACGTTTTTATATCAGGAAGCTGATCGCTTTCTCCGCCCTTGGCTTCCCTTCGTTTACCATATTCAAGACTATACCTGTGTGGTTGGCCCTCTGCGCTCAGCTTCCACCATTGCTGATCAGCGTTCCACATCGGTCCAGCCCGGATCACAAGCAAGAGCACGTGACCATCCGCTTCTGCGTCCCGACCGTCCGATTCATGTGAGCTTGGCAGAAATTGTACGCGATGCTGTTGCTTGCTTGCCCAACGGAGAGGGTACGCGAGCGGACATCACAGTACTGGTCCAAAACAGCGGATATCTCCTTCCCACGGTGAATCATCGCAAGGCAAGTAGCTCCCATCTCCTCATATGCTTCTACTGCAGTTGTGCGGTTGACACTTGATTGGGGAGTCAGAGACACCGGCTGTCTCTTAGATCTTCGACGAATTTTGATCATGCATATTTTTCGAACGGTGCTGATCGTAGTCCTTTTGGGGTTCCTTCAAGACTGCAGGCTTCGGCTACCTCTTAGTACATTGTGCGTCGCATCTGAATATATGGTATACGCTGGCGTGCTTTCGGGTCCCAATAACAGGGAGCTCTCGTTCCACTTCCCATATGACTTGTTCGATAAGCTGAGGAGGGTATTTCCATTGTATTAACGTTCGTCGTTATCTTATCGGGGAGTATTTTGCCAAATAGTTGGTCCGACATCATATAAACTTGGCAAACTATCTCGAAAAGGATTCACATCAATCTCATCCTTCTTTACCTACAACCAATAGAACGGCAGTCCCGACCGCATTATCGTCTGTAATCCAGTTCATCTCGATATTTTGCCTTTATTTTGCCAACACTGTTCACATCGGTGAAATGATCTTACTTGTCTGACTGTACTGCACTGAATTTTTGGTGGACATGGGAAAACTACTGTGAGTCCAATGTGCGGCAAAAGCAGCTTAGCCCGCACCCCTGTTTCAAGGCACTGCATTTAAGTAAGATCATGTATCCTCAAGTCACAGCTCATTTATAATTTCGGAGTGATGACTTGGAGATGGGCAAGGGCTATCGGTCGATGCGTCTCCACTGGTGGGTCTGAATTTCCGGAATCGATCCTCGTTGCTTATCCCAATAAATAAACTAGGAGTTTGCGGTAAGATGTGAATTCGAAGAAATGTCTGTATGCTTCGTAAACATATAATCTTCATCCGACCAATTAGTGCACTGGAATATCACCGTCATGAGCGGACATCTCCCAAATTTATTGCTTGGTCGCAAACCAAAATCACTCAGGTTCTTCTTTTTCTTGTTTACTACTGGTCTCAAGGATATTCTGCCACTGTAAAATGTTCGAAGAAGCTCACGATTTCTCTCTTGCTTACCATTAAAGAGTGGCCTAGTACTGGTGTGACTGACAGTTTCCGTACATCATTTTGTGGTCTGCCAGCAAGAGTTAGCTTGATTATAGTCTGCAACTCGTAAACTAGCAGCGTGCCACTCCTCATCACATTTCTCTCCGTTTTCTAAAACGCTTCATCTGTCTTGTGACATCGCAAATTCGACTTCCAAGTCATGAGACCAACTTCCTGATTGCTCGCACTTTCTATTTTTTATCCAAACGCTGAACAACCCCCTTTGGCGTAGATATGGTGTCTTTCGTGTGCATGTGCACGATGAGTCTTGGTCGGGGCTTCAGATGTCATCCCACCAATCACAGTACCCACTCCATTCTTTCCGTAAAGTTGTTCTCTGACATTTCCAGTCACATATTCTCTCTGGGCTAGGCAAACAGATAACCTACAGGCTCTCCGCCATTGTACGTACCCGTAAAGCTGTGATCACGCTGTTTTTGTTGGCATTGATAGCCATGTTTCACGTTCCACAGTGACCACGTTTTAGCGGCCACTGTTGTCCAAGTGTGCCATAGGACCAGATTCGTGTTTAACATTTTGGGGAACCTGACTGTCTAGGCACTTATCCGTTATTGCTGCGTTCGAAGACGCTACTCTTCAATATCTTCACTTGTCGTGCTAGATGCGTAGGTACACATCTCGTACTCCGTTCAGCTTCTTGCGACTTCTTTCATCTCGCCACTTGTGCAACAAAGTGTTGGTACCATTAGAAATTGTTTGACTATGCATGAACTGTCTGCCATAGGACAGATCTATCCGGTCCGCTGATATGAGTAGTCCTTACCGTAGGCTATATGATGTCACGGGTCCTTTGTATTCCGTGACGTAGATGTCCTCTTCTACCTACCTAGTAACATGACAGCTTTTGTCACTGGATTGTGCAGAAAGGAGAATATCGCGTCATTCAGCTAACCGTTAAATAAGATCAGATGCTCGCTAAGCCTGGATGCTTTGTCGTTTTACTTACGCCCAAAATGCATTACACAGCTGGTGGATATAGTAATTACGGATAAATACATCATGATGACTGGTTGATAACACCATCGATAATCTAACCCAGTCTATTGGAAGCTTCCAATTGCTCCTCTGGGACGCTATTCTCATATAACAGTAGCATCTCACGGACGGAAATTGTAAAGAAACACCACTCGCTTCAACTTTACTATGCCCATTAAATTTTGCTATGTCAATCATGGTTATGTCAACCGAAGCTACGATTGAGATTGCGTATCGCAATCCAAGACACACGGCAGGTACTCTAAAATCCAACGTTCAACTTTTCACTGCTGTGTCAAGCGGTGCTCTCTGATCTCAATGGCCTAGTGATTACGGTGATAGCCGCCAACCACTGTGTGCCGAGTTCCACTCCCGGTTCAGGCTATCTCTACTGAATGAGTCCAAATAACGAAACCGGTCCGTCGTGGAGTGCATTGATGGAAGAGAGCCACACCGAAACCCTCCATGCTTGTTTCTATTCATCCTTGTCAGTGCGTTTTGCTAGTCGGACGGTACCAATGGTAGCGGAATTTCGGACGGCACCATGTTTTGTTGGGGCTCGGTGATATGACCAATGGTTTCTGTCCTATCTGCCAGTTTTACACGCTTGTCGGAGTGCAAATGGACAAATTCCATCGGGATCTGTTTGCCTTTGAGATCTGCATGTGCGTTCTATATATTACGCTGTCCTTCGTACATTCCCTTATGATGGTTGTTTTACGATACTGAAACATGATTATCATGCTACACAAGGGACAGACGTTAGGATATAACAACTGCACACTGTTTCCTTACTCTGTGTTACCCTTTCTTTCCACCACAGCTTCAACAGTGCGTCAGCTCGGCGCTGGATCGCTTGCAAGGCGAAGCTGCGGACCCATCAGTGTATTATAACGCGGCTCGCCGTGTGTGGGTGTATCGTCACAGAAACAGAACGCCAGAGGAGTTCGGTAGGTTTCTCACCGTCTGCGGTTGTGCTTGCTTGTGCCTGCGTACGTCACGGATCACCAATGGAAAGGTCGCATAACTGAATGGATATACCTGTGGAATTTAAGGGATACGGCATCCAGGAATGGAGCGGTTACTACTTGCGAACGTTCCTATGGGGGAGTTGCCACATTGAATTCGACATCAGGCGAAACGATAATATAAAATACTGCCCTCATCATTGGGCGAGATGTTTGGGAAGAATGCGGATGAAATGGGTACGTTGCGCGTGGGTACCGCGTGCCATAGCATACGTTAAGTACATATTCCAAGGTCCCTTGAGGCGGAGTGGACTGTTATAGAACACCGAGAAACCCATTTATACTGCTCACTGTTAAGCGTAATCAGATCAAAAATGGCTCTGCATCCATTTCGTATTTATTCATTTACCTTGACGTAATGATTGAGGAGTGCACTGCTCCGATTCCATGTAGCATAACTGGTTTCGTGTAAGAGGTTTTTTTGTTCGGCTGTATTGTATTGAGTAGATTGGCGACCGTCCCAAAATGTGCTGCGTTTTGACGTTTAACCTTGAACGCAAAAGCTACTTTTACAGTTCTCTTTGAACTGTTCTTTCGTTCCTATTGTGAACGATCATTCTTCCTAGTATTGGTTGTACTGCTGCACTACTTCGCCTTTGAGACTGAGACTGCATGTCTGCTCAACCACGCGCCCAACCAACGGAAAGAAATCAAAAACCCAAGGCTCGGTAGACAGGGTATATACTACAGAATAAATCGTCTCTATTTGTTTTTGAACCATACGTATTGATTTTGAAAGCATGGTCACCCGACCTTCGGCGTCTGGCCCTCAGCCAATGTGAACGAGTTCCGTCCCACTGGCTTACCATATTTGGCAAAATCGTTCGCTTCCTTGTTCGACTCCGCTCAAATCCCGGACGCCGGCTTGAATTCGCTGGCTAATCAATTCTCGCCAAATTTGGCACAACAGGCGAACGCAGTTTCACGCCTATGCGCGTGGCCTTCACACGCAGTTGACTGATCACGTGCAAGCTGACGCGCACTGTAGCCACCGCGCGGGGTTGCCGCCTTGTGAGCGGACATTGACTGCACCTGGTCTCTACTAATCTCTTCAGTATAAACCTCCATTTTGGCTCTTTTTCGTGTGCCTCAGTTTTGCTTAGTTGCGGTCGCGAAAACCGGTTTGCTCGACGATGCGGCTCGAATTCTGTTTTGGTGCAACTAACCGAGGTCGATATGAGTTGCCTGCTGTTTGATATTCAACCTAGCTATCTTTTGCAATACATTTGGTAAGCGGGATGTGTCCTTTGAACCATCTTACTGATTTACTTCTAATAGATTGAGCACATCGAAATTGCCGAGCTCATTACCTAATTGCCCTGGGGTACATTACATGATCACCGTGGAGTCCTGTTATGGGCTGAGTGCCAGATATTTCCTATTCAAAATGACTTGATGCACCGGTATTCCAAATTGATTGTTCCTTGGTTTACCTGTTCAAAAGTTACTTGTTAATCGATCACAAATCGACGACCAAAACATTTGACCCAGCAGCACACCGAGGAAGTCACCTCGTTTGGTGATGAGACCTTTGCATACCAATTGCGAAGCTCGGCGAACAGGTGAACCCAAGATATTTCTTGTTTGCAAAATATTTTTTCCGCATATTAACCTTTCATTCCTTCTCCCCATTGTAGCCGCGCTGCATGAAGCCCGTTGCGCGGTGAATGAAGCGAAAAAGTCCCTTCAGCGTGGTGAGGTTTGCACTGGCACATCGACCAAGTCTCACAGTGGTTCATTGCAGCTACATCCCCACGACTCCGAATACCCACGCATTCCCTATGGGACGAGTGCCCGTGCAAGAATACCGCCGCAAGATGACCACAGTCTTTTGCAGAGGCATCTCGGGATACATCGATCTGACATGGGGCATTTGTACCAGTCGGACGAAGACGCACAGTCGGACTTACACATTCCAGATATTGAAGAGTTGGAGGCCGCTGATATGATGAGGCAAGCTCGGGGGGAGCTTTCCGACTACTCTGAACAATATTCATCATATGATGATGAGGAGATTGATCAAAATGATGATTATGGTGACGATGCGGACTCTGTCTCGAGATACATGCCTGAGGGATTGTCGCAGGACGGTCGTATAAAACGATCAGCATCCGAAGAGGATTATTTGTATCCTTCTTCATTTGAACGAATTCCATTGAAACACTGTCGGGAGTCAACGCAGCAGGCCAGACAGCCACAAACATTTCAGATTCAATCTCCACAGCATTATTTACAGAATGAGGAAAACTTTTTAGAATTGCATAAATCCATCCGCAGATAACATTCGTGGTTCATCTTTACTGTATTGCCACTGTTACTGCACATAACCCGTGGAACATTGTCTTGTTCTTACTCTACATATATATATTCATCCGCCTTCATTTCTATACATTTTTCCTGACCAGCTTTCTCAGCTTATAAAAATAAAGGAATCTAGCCTACTGCGCTTTCATCTACCCATGGAATTTACTAAATAGCACTTGTAATTTAGAAGATATTGGCAGCTCAGGTTGTTGTTGGTGGTCTGAGATTTCGTTGAGCTCAGCAGTTTGGTTGCAAACGTTCCGTCATCACTCGCGATGACATCATCAGTGCGCATTTATGTAGCTGGGCGGCACGACACGAAGCGTCAGTGAGTGTGAATGATCGATCTTCTAGCCGCCATTCTGAGTTTGGATCGTTCGACGGGCACATGACCATAAAAATTGAACTCTGATTCTTGCCTCGTAGCGTACGCGCGCGTGCCTCTTCGGTTGTCATCGTTGTTTGACGCATTTTCCGGAGTTCTGTACCGTTAGATTTAGTCGACTAATTTGGTGATCTTTCATCCGTAGCGCTGCATATATAGCATCTATTTCAACGCCTCGGTTTATTGAATTGTCTGTAGTATACCGTACTGCCATGCTAGAGAGTTTTTGGAAGCAAGAAAAGACTTCATTGCTAGGACTCTACTGGTCAACGGTTACCATACTGGGTTTGTCAAGAAGTACTCCGTAGTCCCTGAATCTGTGCTCAGGGCCAGAAAGAAAGACGATCTTTTCTCTGTTTCCTTCAAAGAGGATATCCCCTTCGAGTTACTTACTAGAATGCTGTCTTCTGTGCTAAACAAGACATATCCGGCAGCTCAAGTTCACGTCCTTGCCGAAATATCTCTCATCACGCAACGTCTCAAAGATGGACTAAAAATTAAGTCCGAGTCCGTTGCACTATGTCCGTCCGCCTGCATCTGTGGTGCTAGGTACATCTGACACACCGCTCGGCGTCTAACAAAACGCATAGCAGAGCGCTGCGCCGCCTTCTTACATCATGGAATTCAGAAAAGTGTCTTGTGTTCCATCATCAATGCCGAGTTAACGAATCATTTAAGCTACTCCTAGTTGCCTCGGGGAGATACACAAAGGGACTCAGAAGACGCTTCCTGACTATACCTGAATTTCTTGCTGTCAGACACCCACAGCCAAAATGACGCCATTCGCGAACTCTCGCGCAAATGACAATTTTGCCTTGGCCCTCACGCAGTAAAGTGGCATAAAGCCCACCGGTCCATCGTGATTTCCTAAAGCCAGAACGAACAACATTTGTGCGGGATAACCTGAACTCAAGTTATTTCGTGTCTTCTCATTCAGCCGCTTACAGACAAATCATGGAAAGAGTAAAGCAATGCAATTGAAAAGGGGTCAATAAGGAAATCTATAAACACTGCAAATCAAGGACATCACCAGTCATGACGTAACCTAATCTGACCATGGCAAAGCAATACTAGCCACAAGATAGAACTGTTTGCAAAGGTTGGGCTTCATTCGCCGGATGGCGGAGGCATCAGCAAAACGAAGCAACCTCGGGTTGTTCTGTCTGCTGATAACCTTGATAGTGCCACGTGGGTTTTCGCACAAGGTGCAATCCAGAAGACGCTGGGTGATTGAGCTGGCAAGAAGTTTAGGGCCACTATTTGCCGGGTTCCGTGAAACATGATCCTAGTTGATAGCCTTCTCTCGGTTCGGCCAATGTACGTGCCACCGCAAGTACAAGTGAATTGGTAAACACATGAGGCGGTAACCTGAGAGCGAGGCTTATGCAAGTTAAGTTCATGAAACAGCTTCTTGGTTTGACGTAATAACACGAGCTCAGCTGCGTAGTAGCACCATTTTATCGGTAGCACAGTCTGTCGTTCTGTTCCCCTTTGTATGGTAGCGTGATGAAAAGTTTTTCTTTGGAAAATCCACCCGCTTTACTTTCTTAGCAACCTCATTCCCATACCTGGCAATAACTTTGTTCGGATAGCCGTTATTGCGTAGGGTAGACTCGATGCATCGTAATACAGCCTCGATTGACTCTTCAGAGCATATTCGGCGTGCTCTAACAAAACAAGTTCGAACTGGGGATCGTTTATAGTTCATTGAATAGTAACTGTTGAAATGTAGGTATTGTCCGGTCCAGCTCGGTTTCCGGTAATCGATCTTATGAGTGAAACATCATCTCTTAAGTGCAACATCAAGCAACTGAAACAAAGCATCTGATTCAGTTTTCATAGTGAACTTGATGTTAGGAATGCATTTTTTAGCGTTTCCAAAAGAACTTTCGCTTACTGGGTATTGTCAACTACAACAAAAGTATCGTCGATATACCTTGTGTACAAGTGTGTTGCCCCAATGACTTCGCGTAATATGTTACTCTTCAGATGACCCATGAGGATGTCAGCTAGAATCGGTCCGAGAGGGCTACTCATCGCAGTGCCTTCAATGTGACCATACATATTTCCGTCAAAGCAAAATTAGACGTCTTTCGTACAAATGCTGAGTAAGGTCTTTAATCGATGTGCAGACAGGCCAGCTTTGTTTAACTCCGTCAACCTCAGACGCGAGTAGTTAGTTTAATGCTGTCAGTGGACTTGGCTTACCAGTTTTACATCACAGAGGCTGAAGAATCTAAATTTATCATGAAGGAAAATTTTGATTCGTTGAAACAGGTACACCGAAATGAAAATGTTGTGTTACTGAGACCTGACAGGTGCTCTGGAGTTGTCCTCGTGCTTAAAAATAATTCGTACGTAGAAATTCGTCACATCTAGCCTCACCCAGACAGCCATCACACCCCCGGAAGAGCACTACGCGCGTTTAATGCTTTCGGGAATCCTCAGCATTGCGCATGCCATTTGACCCCGAAACTCGACTGTTGCCAGTCCGTGGTTGAGACCACTGAGCCGTCCCCCGTATCTCAGTGGTTTTAACCAAGTACGAGCAACAGTCGAGTTGCGAATTCGAGCCCTACCAGGGTCTGATGGATTGCGCACTGCTGATGATTCCCGAAAGCATGAAACGCGCATATAGTGCTTTTCCGAGCGTGTGATGGCTGTCTGTGTGAGTCTAGATGTGACGAATTTCTACCTATACCATTAAACTCCCCCTACTACTCCTCTGTAAAAATGATTCATCCTCATCATTATACACGTTGTCTGCAGGTGGAAAACACCTCTGCTATTGTGTCGCAATGCAAAAGACAAGAAAATTACAAGAGAGGCGCACCGGATGGACATCATTCCGGAGAGCTAACAGCGGGCTATCGTGCCGCAGAACGTTTTATTACATCTAACGAATGAGATCGTGGTTGCGGGAGGAGGCTAAGCGGGGGGGGGGATGGACAAAGGAACTCACAACACAAGCGCCATTGGGACCAGCTCCTAGCCATTTCAGCAAGTATGTCCAACTAAACGTGTTCATCGTCTTTAGGACCCCAGCCAGGCAGTCGGAATGCACCAATGGACGCCAATTTCGATGTGAGGGTTTTCATTTTTCTCGACCAAATCATCGCTTGCCGTCCGCTCTTCCTCTTCCAACCGCACGCCCGGCGTGCAAACGACGCTCCTCGCGGGAGTCGGTGTGCTGGCATGTGCAACACATGGCCCAGCCATCGGAGCCTGGTGTGTGCTATAATGGTACTGAGCAGTTCACTCGCTCTTCCTTCACCTAATACGCAACGTCAAACACTCTCATTGCTCATGCGATGCTTCCACCAGACATGAGCTAAGTTGCGAAGGCAGCGATGATCGAACCTGACCAGACTCTTTATTTTTGTCGACCTGATGGGACAGATTCCACAACGGTATAAGAGGGTTGAACGGTCGGCTGCATTATAAACTCTACCCTTCAGGGAGAGAGTGATGTTGCGTCTGTTCCACAGGTGGCGGAGATTGGCAAAAGCACTTCGAGCTTTTTCCATACGGTTCGTAATCTCAGCTTCAATCCCTTGAGCGGTAATATAGTTGCCCAGGTACTTGAGTTCCTGAACGACTTCTAACTGACCACCACCAAAGGTCAGCGCAGGGGTGGCTCCCTGCCGTCATTGGAGAAGAACTTTGCATTTCTATGGGGCAAAGCATAGTCCAAAACGATTGACAGCCAGCGCTAATCGGTCCATTGCAGCCTGGCACGTTTGGGCGCCGTCAGATATGAGGGCAATATCTTCTGCATACTCCAAGTCAAAAAGTCGTTCACCAGCAAGTAGCTGCACACCTTCTAGGTTGTGTCCAGCGAACACTGTTTCCAGGACTCCATCAATGGCGAAGTTAAAGAGGAAGGGTGACAGCGGGCACCCTTGTCTCACACTGCTGGAGATATGGAAGGGGGCGACAGTTTGCCATAAATCTTCGATCTGCCTGGACTATGCGCGTACAGCGCTTTGATAATGTTTACATATTTATCGGGCACACATTTTCTCAACAGACAGTTCCAAAGGACACATCGATTCACCGAATCGAAAGCACCTTTGATGTAGAGAAAACCGACAACGGTGGGTCGCCAATAAACATGGCAATGCTCCAACAATTGACGCAAAGTGAAGATGTGGTCGATGCAGCCTCGATTTCGATGAAACCCGGCTTCCTCTTCGCGGATCTGGTCTTCACGAGCGCCAGTCAGTCTGTGGGGAACGACTGAGGCAATCAGTTTAGAGGCAATCGAGATCAGACTGATCTCTCTATAGTTGCCGCATTCCGAACGGGAGCCTCCCTTAAAAATTAGGACTATGACGGAGCGGCTCAAATCTGTCGGGACAGTTTCTTGCTCCCAAAGTTCCACTAGCAATTCGTGTAAGTCATCCACAAGGGTAGGTCCCCTGAATTTGTAGAGAGCCGAAGGAATTCTATCTGCACCAGCGGCCTTATGCAGTTTCAACAGTCTGATCTCACCTTCGACTTCTGCGCGTGAGGGTGGATCTATGGAGACGGCCTATGGAGAATGGCACACAATATCCGAAGTAGAAAGCGATAACTCAGACTGGTTAAACTGCCTTGCAAAGTGTTCGGCCCAACGCTCCAAGCGATTTGACAAGCTGTGGATCGGCTATCCACACTCGCCGCGTGTTGTCTCGATGCTTATTTTCCCTTAGACGGAATAATTTACGATGCTTACCAACGGCAGCGGATGTTTCCATTTCCGATGCACGATGAGACCACCAGATTTCGCGGTCTCTCTTCAGGTTAGCATGCAGTTTTGCCCTGGGATTTTTGCGAGTCACATTATATTCGCTTCCAACCGGAATATGTCAGCGAGCATCCATAAGTTCAAGAGACTGTGTAGAGACCCAATGTCTAGGTTGGCAATTTGATTTGCCACATGAAGGTACGCCTGCTAATAATAATGTTTGACGAATATACGATCAGTGATCTTCGACGGTGTTCAGTGGACGCTTACTCATGCTAGATGCCAATGTAGTTTGTTACGAATTCGGTTCACCCTGCTTCGCCAGCTGGCTGGTGTCAGTGCGTTCATAGCGACGTTGTGGACGTCGCCGAAATGCACCTGCAGGTCGGCACACACGGGAGCGTGATCGGAGTCCACGCTGTTGCTCCAGATCAAGCCACAGTTTTGGACACAGCCTCTCCAGGAGTAACTAATCGCGATGTGATCGATTTGCATCCATGGCTGGCCCGAATCTGGTGGGCTCCAAGTCACTCTTCTGCGGGTGCTGTGTCGAAAGTTTGTGATCGCGAGAAAGAGACGAGCATCTTCACACAGGTGTAGCAACCGCTCACCGTTATCATTACGGGAGGCTACATTATCTTGGCCGCCCAGATGAAGCTCATCAGGTGACAAGTATCCGACTTTGGCATTTAGATCACCAACAAGCACCACAGTGTCCGTGCTTCTTCTGTAACGAAGAAGATCGTTAAGTTGGTGATAGAAATCATCTTTCACCGAATCAGGCCTGCAGTTTGTGGGGGCATAAGCCGCAATGACAAATAGGCACCGTTTGTCCCCGCGCGACTTCGAAGCCTGGAACGAACCATTCAACCTAACGGCGCATATCCGGTTGTTGATAGGTATCCAGTCGATCAGGACAGTCTCAGCCCGGGGACTCAAAACAATGCCGACGCCAGCTTGATCTGCATTTGAAGCTGCATCATTGCCAGACAGGCGCAATGAGAATGTGCCGCCAATGTCGCATGTGGGGGATCGCAGAGTAAGCATGGAGCTCGAATATTGCAGGCGGGTTTCCGATAAACAGCAAATATCGATCGAGAGGGTCTCGAGTGTTCGGGTAAGTGCTAACTGTTGGCCAATCTGTAGCAAAGTACGCACGTTGAGGCATGCCAGTCTTAGCGAGGACCGAGGACTCTAAAAGAAACCAGTTGAACTGACGTTGTCCGCTTGATTGAACATGTACTTGTCGACCGGATTGGTGCGACATCCTGCGGTGGTGTGTGAGTTGAAACTAAAAGACAAGCGACTATTGCAGCAAGGTGGAGGAAGGCCAAGAATTGGGGGATTGAAAACGGGGTGATGAAAGTGAAGTTGGAATGGGACGCTAAGGATGAAAAAGCGCAAGAAGGGGAATAATAAGGCGGGAAGGCTTAAGCAGTAGCATCCAAACCCTATTCTCCGTGCTCAATGCAGCAGATGGGGCGCCGTTTATTATCCTCTGCAACGGCCAGAGCATCAAGAGATTGTAGAAGTAAAGGTCTTGGTGTATTGCGTCGGCAGGATATTGTCAGGTTGCCCGGGCGTAGACAGGAAAACGATTAGGGTTTTCAACCAAAGCCTTTGGTTCAAGAACCTTACCGCAAGGCAGCGAGGTTTTGGCAATGGACTACAGAGCGCCCATTTTATGGAGTAAGGAGCCACCCTCACCTTAACCTGGAGGGACAAGAGACAGTTTGTCTAGCATCTAACCATTGATCAATCTGGTATGAGTGGCTCTGAAGGTGCAAAAAGCACCACCTAGCATAGCCCAATGGATCACTGAAACACACAAACCATAGCACCACGTTTAAGGTCCAGTCTCATCGCGATGATTACATTCCAAAGATGCAATCGGTGCGCACGTATGAGGGTAGATTCTTTAGAGATACAACAGAGAGAGACAGAATGGAAAAAGTAGAATAGTTGCTAGTGCGTGAGCTACGCACACTACACAAAGAGGGACTAATCGACGCAAAAGCTATGGCGGAACTCCGCCCCCGAGGTCCAAGATTTCCTCGTATGCACGAATTGCCAAAAATACACAAAGATGGGGTTCCACTGCGTCCTATTTTTTCAATGGTTGCACCAGAAACTGGCATGATGATTGGCAAAGAGAATAGTCTGTACGTTCTGAGCTAGCGTTGTAGTCTAAAAGACACTTTTGAGTTCGTTGGCAAAGTTCGATACTTGAATTTTTAAGATAAGCACCTGGTATCTTTCGATGTCTGTTCCCTTTTCACGAAAGTTCCTTTGGATGATACTTTGAACACCATATGTATGCATGCGGAAAAGTTGGCCTGCCTACACATCGATTGAAGACCTTACACAGTATTTGTACGAAGGACGTCTAATTTTGCTTTGATGGAAATATGTATGGTCACATTGAAGGCACTGCGATGAGTAGCCCTCTCGGACCGATTCTAGCTGACATCCTCATGGGTCATCTGAAGAGTAACATATTACGCGAAGTCATTGGGGCAACAAAATTGTACACAAGGTATATCGACGATACTTTTGTTGTAGTTGACAATACCCAGTAAGCGAAAGTTCTTTTGGAAACGCTAAAAAATGCATTCCTAATATCAAGTTCACTATGAAAACTGAATCAGATGCTTTGTTTCAGTTGCTTGATGTTGCACTTAAGAGATGATGTTTCACTCATAAGATCGATTACCGGAAACCGAGCTGGACCGGACAATACCTACATTTCAACAGTTACTATTCAATGAACTATAAACGATCCCCAGTTCGAACTTGTTTTGTTAGAGCACGCCGAATATGCTCTGAAGAGTCAATCGAGGCTGTATTACGATGCATCGAGTCTACCCTACGCAATAACGGCTATCCGAACAAAGTTATTGCCAGGTATGGGAATGAGGTTGCCAAGAAAGTAAAGCGGGTGGATATCCCAAAGAAAAAGTTTTCATCACGCTACCATACAAAGGGGAACAGAACGACAGATTGTGCTACCGATAAAAAGGTGCTACTACGCAGCTGAGCTCGTGTTATTACGTCAAACCAAGAAGCTGTTTCATGAATTTAACTTGCATAAGCCTCGCTCTCAGGTTACCGCCTCATGTGTTTACCAATTCACTTGTACTTGCGGTGGCACGTACATTGGCCGAACCGAGAGAAGGCTATCAACTAGGATCATGTTCCACGGAACCCGGCAAATAGTGGCCCTAAACTTCTTGCCAGCTCAATCACCCAGCGTCTTCTGGATTGCACCTTGTGCGAAAACCCACGTGGCACTATCAAGGTTATCAGCAGACAGAACAACCCGAGGTTGCTTCGTTTTGCT
Source organism: Dicrocoelium dendriticum (assembly GCA_944474145.2). Taxonomy (NCBI): domain Eukaryota; kingdom Metazoa; phylum Platyhelminthes; class Trematoda; order Plagiorchiida; family Dicrocoeliidae; genus Dicrocoelium; species Dicrocoelium dendriticum. The sequence continues at coordinate 38,162,876 of OX104071.1, read as the reverse complement.
GATGCCTCCGCCATCCGGCGAATGAAGCCCAACCTTTGCAAACAGTTCTATCTTGTGGCTAGTATTGCTTTGCCATGGTCAGATTAGGTTACGTCATGACTGGTGATGTCCTTGATTTGCAGTGTTTATAGATTTCCTTATTGACCCCTTTTCAATTGCATTGCTTTACTCTTTCCATGATTTGTCTGTAAGCGGCTGAATGAGAAGACACGAAATAACTTGAGTTCAGGTTATCCCGCACAAATGTTGTTCGTTCTTGCCATCGTGACTTGGTTGAATCTGATATTGATAGTTGTATATAATAAGATTCTTATTTTGCTGTTCTGCGCATCATCTGACATTCTTGTCCTTTTGCTAGCTAGTAATATTTTTTGTAAATTTTGCGTATCGGCTTCGTAGTTTTACCCGCCTGACGAGATATATCCAAAAAGTTCTCGCACTTGTTCTCGTTGTCTGAATGGGCATTATCGTTGGATGAGTTATCAGACAAATTGAACCTCCCAGTTTACATTCCTAAGTATGAAGCCTTATTGTCACGCGTTTTCTCGAATGTACTTACTTTCGTAGAGTATTTCTTTCTTCCAGTTGCATTCGTTTTACACTTTACAGCGACGGTTTTTTTGAGGACCGTAACCGTTCGGCAACCATGGGTTGGACTCACTGCACTGCTCTACACCAAGTACATCCATGACTATTTCAGGAACCTTTAGCCTCGTCCTTCAACGACCTTCGAGCATTTTCATGGTCGTCGTGATACATGTAGCAGGGCTGATGGGGGAAACCAACCCATCGCTTGATTTTCCCTCTTATTATTCCACTCGTACTTTACTCTCCTTTTCACGTCCCCATTACTATTCTTTCTCTCCGTAGTCCGTAGTGGCAGTGCTGCTAACGTTTCGCCATTTGCATCCACATCGCTAAAGCATTCAGTAGTGTCCGATCGTCAAAACCGTTTATCAGGTCATCTTACCCAGTTCTTCATGCTGCGTTCAACGACAGGACGCTCCTACACAACACCAGACATAGTGGGTACCTAAATGTGCCGTTTTCCCCAAACTAGGACTCCCAGAACACGCGGCTGTCCAACTTACTATGCTTGAATTTTCCTCTCTCTATGGGTTGCACGCGCCCTGGGATGCTGATGCAGCATCCACGAATTAAGCTGGGGGTCAGGTTATTGAGCCAAAAGATCCGGGTGGAGTCGCTCCAGCAAACCTCCGAAGCACAACCACCACCTCAAGTGCGATTGCCCACCAATGCAATCGTATGCGTGCGCGCAAAGCATTCAGCGTCGGGTGCTAAAACGTGCGCACACTACTGGACCGGAACTCGAGTGAGCGCACCGAGCGACGCACTGCACTGGTCGCGATGGAACTGGCGCGCTACCACATCGATATTGCGACGCTCAGTGAAACCCGGCTCACTGAGCAAGGTAAATTGCATGAATCAGGTGTTGGCTACACGTTTTACTGGGTAGGCAACGCCGCCTCGGCACCACGTGATCATGGGGTCGGATTTGCAATATCCGATCGCGTCCATGGCCAGCTGGTGGGTGAACCAACGGGCATCAGCGCGCGACTGATGACTGCTAGCGTACGACTCGGAAGAGGTACGTTTGCCACTTTAATAAGCACGTACAGTCCGACCATGTGTTATCCTGATGACACGCGTGATCAGTTCTACAATCAGCTATCTTCCGTGATACGGTCTGTGCCGTGGGGCGACCGATTATTTCTGCTGGATGATTTCAACGCGCGCATTGGGCGTGATGCATCGGTGTGGACAGATGTTATCGGTTCGCATGGTTCAACGAATGCGAACGGTGACAGGCTGCTCTCACTGTGTGCCACTCACGGCCTGACGATCACGAATACTCGGTTTGCACTGAATGCGAGTGATATTGCAACTTGGACGCACCCACGGAGCGGTTACGCACACCTGCTCGACTATGTTATCGTGCTACAGCGTGATATGCTTGAAGTGCGCATGACACGTGTACTGCGTGGAGCTGATTGTGGCAGTGATCACAAATTGGTGCGGACCAAACTATACATTTTCGTAAATCTCTCCCGCCGTGAATCGGCATAAATTTAACATTCTCTCCCTCGGTACTGTGGCGAAACGTACTGAGCTGGAGAAGGCGATGGCTGCAAGCCTGTGTGATGTGGACTGCATAACCACAGTGGGCGTCCTGTAGCACCACATTCGCGACCAGGTGACAGCTGCTGCCGAGGAGACCATCGGGCGCGCAAACTGTAAGCGGCCTGAATGGTTTGATGAGAACAATGCGACGATTGGCACATTGGTGTCGGTGAAGAATGCAGCATTTGCTGCACATGTCGCAGACCCCAGTGACTTCAGGGAAGAATAGTCAGTTTCGCAAACTTCGATGGCGACTGACTCGCGAGCTTCGTCGCATAAAATATGCATGGTGGATGGAGAAGGCGATGCAGATTGAATGCTACGCCGACCGCCGCCAACACGGAATTTTTTGACTCTCTGAAGACGGTGTGTGGACCGAGATTGGAGCCGCTGAGGACACTGATCGATGGTAGCTCAGGCGCTACCTGCACACAGACTGCAGACATAATGCGCATCTGGCAAAACCACTGATTGTCTCTTGAACAACCGTTCAGAGATCGACTGGCCTACTTTGAACAGCCTGAAGCAGCACGGTGAGAAGGCGAGTCTGGCGGACACGCCGACACTGGATGAGACGCAGAGAGCACTTACGTAGCTGCGGTACGGTAAGTGTGCCGGTGTCGACGGGATCCCGCCTGAAGTATTGAAACACGGTGGACCCGCGTTGTTGACTGCGCTGCACCACTTGGTGCAACGCGTATGGATTGAGGCAGAGATGCCTCCTGAGTTGAAGGATGCCCTTGTGCTACCACTGTACAAGGGCAAAGGGAGCAAGCAATGTTGTAGGAATTCTCGTGGCATCAACTTGCTGAGTTGTGTGGGCAAGGTGATTGCCCGAATCCTGCTCAACCGCCTTGTCAGTCAGGTTGTGGAACCGAACGTGGCGGAAGAGCAGTGCGGATTCCCTTCGGGTCGCAGCACTATAGATATGGTGTTTGCGGCTCGTCCGTTGCAGGAGAAGTGCAGAGAACGATACCAGCCGTTGTATTCGCTGTTTTTTGATTACACCAAGGCATTTGATGCGGTGAACCGCGAGGCATTGTGGCTGGTGTTGGGTAAGTTTGGTTGCCCGCGTAATTTTGTGAGTTTAATTGAAAGTCTGCACAGTGATATGCGGGCGAGGGTGCAGCTGCGTGAGGAGACCTTGGATGTATTTGCAGTTGTCTCTGGTGTGAAGCAAGGATGTGTCTTAGCTTCTGCTCTGTTTAATATTTATCTTCATGCAATGGTATCTTGTGCTTTTGATGCGGCTTGTGCTTACGGTGTTCGTGTGGAGCACCGTATTGATGGTGGGTTGCTGAACATCCGTCGCTTTGGTACGAGAACCCTAGTCTGTGAGACAACTTTCCGTATGTTGCTGTTCGCTGACGACTGTGCGTTGTTTGCACACAGCGCAGATGAGTTGCAGCACATGACTAGTACTCTGGCTTCGACAGCGGCCGCTTTCGGGCTCACCATCAACACTAGCAAAACTGTCTGTCTCTCTCAGCCTTCACCGGAGGTGCAATCTACAATGGTGGCGCAAATCAGCATTGGTTCTGAAATATTAGAAATCACCTCCCACTTCTGGCACCTAGGGAGTGTGATGTCGACTGACCAGCAGCTTCACAGTGAGCTTCGTATTCGCGTCTCGAAGGCTGCGGCGGCATTCGGGAAGCTAGAATACTGAGTATGGAACAACCATCAGCTTACCGTTGGCACGAAGCTGATGGTGTACAAATCCATGGTGCTGTCCGTTCTTCTATACGGCAGTGAAACGTGGACGATGCACCGGCGGGATGTGCGATATCTCGAGCGGTTCCATCAGCAGTGTTTACGACGGATTTTGCGCATCGGTTGGTTTGACAGAGTTGCTGACACGGAAGTGTTGCGACAAAGTGAGATGTATGCAGTGGCCTGCATACTTTTTCTGAGACACCTGAGCTGGCTCGGTCATGTGAGCCGTATGGATTCAACGCGGATACCGAAACAAATATTATATGGTCAGCTGAGTAGTGGGAAGCGGCATGTGGGGAAACCCAGTTACGTTACCAGGACACGATCAAAGTGAGCCTCTCACTTGCTAATCTTGATTGCAGGTCATGGGAATCGAAGGCGATTGGTCGGCGTGCATGGCGCGATCTGATGACGAAGGCAGTTGTCAAGATGCTGGAGAAAGATCTCATGAATGCGGAGAAGAAGCGATAAGTGCGGAGGCGGCAGGCGCCGATGTGTTGTACTCCATCGATATCGAGCGCATTGTGCTATAGCACCTGCGGTCGCGAGTGCCTGAGTGAGGCAAACCTAGTGAACCATGAGCGAGGCCACGCGGGGCCACCACCGAAACAACGACGGGTCTTGCAGAAAACGTAGGCAGAACTGGCGCAGCGTTTGTATGTACGCTGCATTCGATTTACTAACCGCTTGCTTGCATGCTGGGTCTCTTGATTTCAGGTGGTGGGCTTGCTATATTGTCTCATTATGTCTACGTGAACTATCTTCTATTAGCTTGCACACGTCGCTTAAATTAATTATATCATTTTCGCGTTTGTGACATTTTCTTAAAATATAATTTCTGACTACTTGAAACTATGGCGGATTTTTAGCAACCAATTTATTTCTTATGCTCATTTATTGAAGAGCTATGTCGGCATATCTGTATGTATTATTCGATCTATTTTATTTGATATTGTCGTTTCAAGTGATTGGCTGTTGCTTGATATCCCCAGTGTGACTGCGCTTGATGTGCATGTTGACAAGGTGCCTACCTGTCTGTTACCCAATACCTCGTCCATACTGGCCCCAGGAGTCAGTTGGCCGTTGTTGGACGGGACGGGGTGCACAATCCTTGTGGCCGTGTTAGGTTCAAAGTGTGGTTCCATGCACTCAGTGTGGAGCGGACTACGGTCCAGCCACCGCCTTGTGTGCGGTTGATTCCCCAAATACAGCGTGCTTGTGTTTGCCTGTGAAGGAGTGTGGGCCGGCTCCGTTGATGAAACGTGGCTCTCATCCACATGCCTCCCGGTCTTATTCTTTCGGGTTTACATTGGATATCGGGTGTGTGGTTGGAGCTGTGGGTGGTGCAGCGCAAGCCACCCATGGTCCCTTTGTAGGCGCAGGCATCCTGTGGCTGGCCACAGGGACAGGCAAATTCGAAACCGGATGCCGCCAACTATATGTGTAATTGGACATGGTGGGTGGACTTCTAAATTGTGACGGAATTCGTGAGCTTGTTTGCTGTGTTCACCATCGTATGAATGGATCAAATGAATTCTTCTTACTGGATGACGTTCGTGGAGTAGTGAAGATCCTTCGGAAGGGGAAGAAGCAGGGACTTTATTTTTTGGTGATTCAAATCCGCGACGTCACGGTATTGTTAAACGGACCTATGTGACTTTTTATAGGGAGAATCGCTTGCCAGGCGAAAACTCGCCACGTCCTGGAACACTGCCACTGTACTATTCCCTGGAACTTTAATAATCTGAACCAACCAGCTGGCACCAGGTGGAGGTTGTTGATAAAAGTTGACGCTGCCTTTCGTGCTGGCTGAACGCATGACGACTCTTTTAAGATTTGTTTTCTTAAAATCGGTAGTCAACATGAAAGAGAACGCCGCCGTATCCTCAGGCGGATCCCTCTTCTTATGAGGAAAACATTATATACCTATGAATCTTTTTCCAGAGGATGGTATTGTAATGAAGATAGCTGCTGATAAGTTACGAAACGGAGCAGTATAACGAGAAACCAGTTATCACTCTGGATTCTTGTGACTTGTGTAAACCCCAAGGATCTCGCGTGCGATCAATACTTGTTCTGAAAGAATCAGAAGGTTAAGGTCAACAAATGGAATGCGGATGATATCTGCCATGGTTCGCAGCAGGAGAAAGAATGAATTGATTCTTACTCTCCTCGTAGTCGTGTCCGGATCTGCTAGCATTCGGCAGGAACGGGCGACATCTTGACACCGACAGCGAGCTTCGTATTCAAGGACTGCTCGTCAAGACAGGAAGACCGCGAGCAATGCAATCTTCTACTGGAGATCAGACCTCAAGGCGCACATTATTAAGACCACCAGTGATAAACGGGGTGGTATATAAATGCTTCCAATAAGGATGCAAGTCCCTTAGGGGTGGTTTGTTAAGCATCGTTGAGTAACGGTGCATACGTGTTGAACGAAATGGAAAATTATAGGAGCTGTACGGACTGCTTAACATTCGATGACTCTAATACCCATGCTGTTGACTGAAATCCGGCTGGGCCTCCAAATTTAGCCATGATCCATGACCCCTTTCTGTAAAATTATTAACACACGCTTTGGTTTTATGGTGAGTGTAGTACTTTCGATTTTTACCCATCTTCACCCTTCTGCAGTTACCATGTTAATCTATGCGCGATATCTTGAAATCGCCATGTTCCCGCGCTCACAAGCTCCACCTCTTACAACGGCCACGTAATAAGAAACAAACGCAAGAATTGTGCGAGAAAGCACTGCACTACCTTGAAGTTGCTCTTCTGAAGAAGCAAATTTTGTGGCATGAGCGTAGCCATCTTACCTAAACATCCGTTCGCTACTTGGAAAATGTATGAATTAACGAGTATCAAAAACTCACGAGAATATATGCACAGCTAGGTATCATGTTGCTGCAAGAGACCTGAATGTACGGGGAAGCGGTTGACACATTTGCATCGATAGAACGATTCAGCTGTCATCGAGTCAATTGCTCTTGCGCATACCCAAAAGGCGAACTTGAAGTCATCAATTGCACAACTCTTCATCATGCATTTCAAGTCAAGTCAAAATAGGCTTTCTGAACCCAAATGGGAACATTTTCGGCATTTTTACCCTAGCATTGCGGATATGGTGAGGCATAACGTAGGCATGGAATTGCAATGAACAATGAATTTCTACGGGTTAAGAAGCAATGCTTTGCAAGTCCCGTTGGGTGGTTTGGTAGGGTTATTAAAAATTAAAAAGAGGGAATTGTCGTTTGTTTCGCTGTAGTCTTGCTCATAGTCTCACAGCACAAACATGTAACAGCGAATAAATCCTATGTATATTCCAGGAGTCGGATGGAGATGTAGTAATAGGTAACAAATTGTAGATGCGTAAGTGCATCATCCAAACGTCTTTTAAATATGGATAATGATGGTGCAGAAATGATCAACTCTGGAAGAGCATTCCACGGGTGACAGACGTGGAAGGAAAAGAAATTCCTGCGGCAATCCAAGCGGCTGTGCCGTTTTGCCAATTTTAGTGAGTGGCCTCTCAAGTCGGGTTTACTGCTGAGTTTCAATAAAGAGCGGCACACATGATGTGGATTGTTCAGAATTAAGCACACCATTATCAAGTCACCTCGTAAGCGACGGTAAAGTCCGCTGAATACCCTTAGTCGTTCCACCCTCTCCTCGTATGGAAGATGGTGCACTCCAATAACGTACTTTGATGCTTGACCTTAGGGCTGCTCCAATAAACTAAGGTTGTGTATTAGCCATGGTTGCCAGGTTTGAATTGCATATTCGACACGAGGACGAACATAGGCACTAAGCATCTGCCGGAAAATTGAGTGATCTGTTTTTCCGAGCGCTCGTCGTAACAGGTCCACATGTTAGTTACCAGTTTTTGAGGCTTACGCGGGTTGTCTGGAACAACCAAGATCACACTGAACGAGTACGCCCAAATCACCTTCGGCGGCAGCTGGCTGCAGCACATGCGTTCCGAGCTTGGAACAGTGGTTGCTCTGTTGTCGTATTGAGAGCACCTTGCATTTGCTCACATTGAATTGCAGCGAATTTTCGATGAAGCACTGATGTACAGTATCTAAGTCACTCTGAAACACGTACAGGTCATCCTTCCCCTGAAACTTGCGCCAAATGATACGTCATCGGCAAACAGCAGGAATTTAAAACACTGAGTCCCCTTCAACCACTTCATTAACGCAGTAAGAAGACATAGGTTGCGATATGTTAACATTTCGATTGCTCTCGTCAGTCGCTACGCAATACAGGCAGAACAAAATACGCATTAAAAACGATCCACACTTAGTAAGTGGATAAACAAACAAAATTGATGTGAATGACTTAATCAGATCCAAGGCAATCTAACTGATTGCCACACTACACGAAGGATTCCTCTCCACAGCCGTCCGAGTAGCTCGCCAATCAGTTCGGCCTCTAACATCATCTACCAGCTCACTTGCGGTTGCGGTGATACTTACATCGGAAAGACTGGTCGCCGGCTGACTCAAATGGTGTCGGAACACTTCTCATTGTGGCTAAGGCAATTGCTGTCTCATCAAGGCGGATTAGACCAAATAATGAACCGGGAACCCTGCCACGTGTATCACTAAACACCTGATGACGACTAGTCACCAAGTGAACCCAATCAATTCACTCAAGGTGTTATTGCACAACAGGAACCCGACGTTGTTGGTAATTGTCGAGGCGTTACTGATAAGGTTGAATTGTCCCGCGCTCTGTGCCCAGAAACAACTGAGGAAATCAGATAGATTGATGAGCAGTGTTGAAGTTTTTGGTATAATTCAGGTATTTAATCATTGTCAATCCCAACCAGCAGGCTTAGGCTAGTCTGGAAAAGTACCAGACGCAGGCGTTTCGACCTTCTGGGTCTAGTCAATGGTGCGACTCCCAGCGGACCCCTGCCGGGTTCCGCTCCCATGACTTCCGGATGCCAGCAGCTAATGCCACTTCCCCATGGGTGACAGCCGCGGACCTGCGTGCTTGGTAGTTGGCCCGGCTCATCTTCCACTATCATGCTAGTTACGAACTGTGCAGAGGACAATGGTTAGCCTCACGAGCTAGGACTATCCGCATTGGAAAGCTTTTTTGATTTTTTGCACCAACTAGATAACACATCCTTCGCTGCTTGCTCGGATTGAACCATGAGTTTTTGGATTCTGGGGCCACATCCTCAATAAGTTAATGAGAGAGGTAACCTTTTGCGTAATCGCACCACAATATTATCCGTGGTAAGGGTTTCGCGGATTTATCTCCTTCTTCTAAATCTTCATTTCTGGCCCCTTGACTATCGTGTGTAAGAAGCTCTGTCACACCATGGATGAATCTAGTGTTTCAGGTATCAGGCTTGCTGTGTACTTCTTCGGAGTTTCTTTCCGTATGTCGCATGTTCCACGGAGCCTCAGAATAAATAAGTATCCTACACGATCCATGTTGCTGCGCGTTAGTGGAGAGCAGAACGTTTTCCACATCAATTTAGAATTCCAGTGTCTCTAAGAAGTCTGGGCTTGTCAAAGTGTGCAGACTTCGGGTGACGAGTAATTCCTACTAAGTTTGCAAGTTTGGCTTTTACGTTCATCAGAAAGCATAGTGACTCCCATTGGACTAGGTCGTCGGATAATTTACCTTGCAATATGATAGCTGCTGATCCGGATACGTTCGAGCAAACAACAGTCAGGGGACTATTGCTAGATCCCATTTTCGTTGAGCTGTAAGGATAAAGGATCGTTTGTCCTGACTTCCATTAAGTGATGATTGCTTATTTTTTGTTTTTCTATTTTTGTTTTTCTATTCAAATTAGCGTCACTTGCAACAGAAGAGACAGAAAGGGCTACCTCTCGGGTGAACTTTGTATCAATCGCGGCATATGTGACTGATGTTCTAGGGGACTTTGGCTCTACCATAGACCCCACAAGCTGCAGATGCTGAGGGTTTCTGTTCGGCTGCTTTGTCCTTTTTACATACAGGTGTCATCAAGACTGGTGGAATTTGATTCTGCACGCGTTTCAGTTGGTGTCTGGTTTTAATTTCCACGGGCACTGTTTACTTCTCGGAGTTACGGTCACATTTCACCTGCTGTACTGCCAAAGCTGGGAAAGACAAGGGCGATCGGGACCTGGGTGATCTTGGTTCAGGAGCAACAACTTGTGCACCATTCCTTTGGTTAAATGTCCATAGGTTTGACTGGTTCAGCCTTTCTTCCAACGAGCTAATCTTAATGCTCATTCACTGCACGGCTTCTGCTACCAACTGGTTGCGTCACTGGACTAGGACTAGCATACACTTGACAAAGGGGATGGTTAAACAGGCAGTACAGAACCGAAGGACATCTTGAGAGCTATTCATCTCTCGTATCTGCTGTTTGGACAAGCTAGCACACTTCGGATGGTACCACTTGGAACACTGCGAGCAAGCTAAGCCTAGGTTGACTAATTGATTACCTTCTCTTTACCCGCAATCAACCTTAGCTTAGAGCGCTTTTGGATGTGCACTTACTCGATGTTTGCTATTCAGCCTGGGGTCGTTACCTGCGCCATTTGTCAGCGCGGTACAACATTCGCAGCCCCACCCAGACTATTTAACATCGCTCATTTGAAATTTCGAAAAATCTCCTGATATTTTCGCCTTCAAATTTGGCTCGGAAACATATTCTAAAGACACAAAGTGTGAACACTTTACTCTGTTCCATCAGTTATTGGATCGCTGTCATCAAGACAGAATGAATACGTGGTGTACTTCCACCTGAGTCTTCCCGTGAACTTGCAATGATCCCTAAAGTGGACCTTGTGTCGCTACTGTTATTTCTACGGGCTTGAAAGTGCCCGATATATCGGAATCTCAGACTCAAGAAATCATTCTGTGGGTTACTCATTTTTCCTTGTGGATTTACCTTGTAGATCTCCCCCCATTCCCTTCGTGCTACTGTTACATCGAGGGAGGATTGTTTTCACTGGTTCCCGGCTCTGCCTCCAGCAGGATCCCCAACCGTCACAGATATAGGCTCGGCCTGCAGGAAGTCTTTAGTACACACGAGAAGTTGTCAATTTTGTGATATCGAACGGTTTGAAGTGTCTAATATATCGGATTATGTAGCGTCCGAATTTTTACTTCCCCGAACTGTGGCGTGCTTGTGTTTCTCATTGCTTTGAGAAAACTCGACAACACTAGCGTATCCTGCCATCTCTAGGGCATTCAGGTATGGTACTGCGGACAGTACGAGCGTTTGCATGGTGATCCTCTTGTTTCTCATACCGGAATGTGAAAAACTTCATCCGGAATAATTCAGTGAATCGCAGTCATCAAGACAGTTAACAAGCGATCTAGTACTAGAGATCCCTGCCCTGTGAGTTCGTTCCAGTAATATTTTACTCAGTTGTCCCTTTAATCCAAACAGTATTTCATATCGTAATTGCTCTTTCCGTCCTATCGAAATACATTGTGTCTATGATTTGTAACTTCAGAGCCTGACTTGATTCGTACTCGTTACGTCTCTTGGTAACTCCTTATGTAGGGTAGTGCACCTGAAAACACTGTTTCATTATTGCGCAACATTGGATTTTACTACTGTTTTAACTTTCAAAACGTCCACTTGTTTTACTGATGACATTTCCGATTGCACAGACTGCTTTTGTGAGTACCTAGCTGCACCGTTTCTCACTTCTGTTGATTCGTTTCCTATTTTTGTAGCCTGCACAATACACGTTTGGTTCAGCCTCATCCAACTTGTATACTGTCCCGTGTTCGGAAGATCTCTTACGTGTCATTGATTACCGACAAGTATCACAAGCGCCTCCCAACAATTGGTGACTCCGGTCCAGAATACGCCGCCCGCCGTTTTGAATCATCATTCCGACGAGCTCGTTCCAGTGACTTTATGATTCATTACTTGCGATCATCTTGTTTGCGCACCAACCACATTTTTATTCTCTTTTTGCAGTGGATTATCTAGAGCAGTGGTCCGCAAAATTTTTACCGCCGCAGACTGGTCAAGGTTTGATAATTTTATCCCGGCCCACTGAGGGGGCGCTGATTATTTATCTTTTAGATGTTTTGGTTTAATAATTTTAATTTAAAGCAGTTAGTTCTCTTCAGAAATTTGAAAAGCACGGTAAGAAGACGAAAACTGGTAGATGCATGCATTTCATATTGTCTTCTCAGTACCATTAACAATAACCGGTATGCAATTATATACTTAAATATGCGTGTGACCGAATAAGCATGAGGTGAAAAATGAATGACGGAAGTTCCAGCCCTATGTCCACGGCAGTCTTAAGCTGATAAATAATTGCTTTATCAGCTTAAGACTGCCGTGGACATAGGGGTGGAACTTCCGTCATTTATTTTTCACCTCATGCTTATTCGGTCACACGCATATTTAAGTATATAATTGCACAACGGTTATTGTTAATGGTACTGAGGAGACAATACGAAATGCATGCATCTACCAATTTTAATTTAATCCCATTTAAACATGCCATAAGATAGTTACACTAAAATGAATATAAAATGATATACCACGTTAACACATTAGAACACTAAGTCAATGAGAACCCTGAGCTTATTTATCGACAACGTGACAGTTCCATCTGGGGATAGTGGGAGACAATGATACCCGAAGCATTTTGTTCTGTTGTTTTGTTTTGGCTGCTGTCAATGCAGAAAATTCCGCTTCGTATAGTTGGGACGTCGGAAATGGTACTAAGGATTTAAGTGCTGTGGTGGCAATCTGAGGGTAACCCACTATGAGTTTGAGCCAGAACACCAATAAAGTTGTGGTCTCGAACGTAGTTTTAAGGCCGCCGTCATTTGCAATCTACAGCAGTTGATCTCCTTCTTGCACAGACATGCTAGATTCGCCTGGTTTGTTGGTAATTTGGTCTCGGACCCATTCCTTACCAGTTCGCGGGTCTTTTGTGGTTGGGAAGTAGTGCTCGAACACTTGAAGGCTAAAAAGGTGATTGTGCACCAAATGGGAGAATGAATGCTCAGGGTTAGTCTAGCCTAAAATCTTCGCCAATGTTTGAAACAGGCCGTCCCCAGCACTACAGTTTAGCTTTAAATGCAGCTATTTTATCTGCTAAGTTGAAAACAGTTACCATTTCCCTTGAAGTAGACTGAGTTCATTAAGCAGGCTGAATAGGCCACACAGTTACGCCAGTTTTGTGATCCGTACCTTGTCACTGGAATTTGCTGCGAGCGGTGACATTTTCCGAGAGAAATCTTTGCAATGGTTCTCGTAATCCAAATACTGGATAACCATCTTATTTCTGTGTACAAGAGAAGACATCTGTGCTTTGCTTTCATTTCTTCACAAAGCTGCTCAAACAGGCGCGAGTTAAGGGTGTATGCTTTGATGTGGTTAATAACTTCGACATCAATCAACACGTTGTTAAATTCCGGTGACATTTGTCGGCTTGCTAGCAATTCCCTTTGAAGGATACAATGCGCAGATTTACTCTAAGGTGCAACCTCCTTAATCCGAGCAGTTAAACCAGACACTCGTCCGGTAATGGCAGCAGCTCCGTCTGTGCATATATCGATACAAAGTTTAAGTTGTACTGATGGATAACCATCCCGTGACTTGAACAGTTCTGCTTCTAAGGTGTAGGTTGGCAACGATAGTGCACATAACAAACCTTCGTGCACATCCTCCTGATAACAAGTAACATTACTTTGTTGTCGGCATCAGTAGATTTTTCAACTTGGGATGTGTACTACGGTGATGTATTAATCCTCTCCAACGATTGTGTCGTAATGTCTTCTGCTATTTCCTCAATGCGCCTAGTCACAGTGTTATCCGACAAAGGCACATGTGCTATCTTTTTAACAGCAACCTCACCTAGACCTTGACGGCAAATGACTTTAGTGGAGGGCAAGATCAATTCCTCGTCGATAGTGAATGGCGCTTTAGCCTTAGCAATACGGTCAGCCACCAAATATTATGCTCTCAGTGCATTCTCCTTTAGTAAAGTGGTGGTCCTTAATAATCTCTTATGTCCTTTGTGTTCCCGTTTTTTTTCTTCCAAACTACTCCAGGGGCCTGTCTTTTAATCCAGGGTGCTTGATGTTCAAGTGGCAAAGCAGATTTGGATGTTTCTTCGCCTCATTTGAGAGCCGGTCGCCGCAAACTATGTGTGGGAATCGCCTGTCCCGATAAATCCATATTTCAACTAGAACTCATAGTATTGTCTGGTACGAATTTTCTTTCCTTGACGTTGAATGCTCTACTCCTGTCTCTTCAATGGGCCCTTTCTTTTTCGCAAGGAAAGTTTCTAACGACGTCTGTCTCGTACTCATTTTTGCTAATTTGTATGTTGAATTCGAGCCCTCAAATGACCAAGATGTAACTTGGAAAATAACACATCGTTAAACTCAGATAGTAAATGTGGACGAAAAAGGGGCGAAGGTAAAACACAATATACACGTACACCAAGCACTGTTAAACATGAGAAAGTACCGGTGAACAGAGAGAAGAGCGATACACACCTCTCTACCAAAGCTACAACGCTACTGCCGCTCGAAGCCGCTCAGCTCCCGATTAACCTCTCCTCCATGGAGTCGCACAATCCCGAGAGAAATACACTACAGTAAATAAAATGGGAATAATTTAATGTTTCTTGAGTGGCCCGGTACCATTTGATCCACGGACCGGTACCGGTCCAAGGCCCGGAGCTTGGGGACCACTGACCTAGAGGATATGCCATCTCCATACGCGGTTAGTGCCGTAGAGCTTGTCATGGTCAATACTGTTGCGTTAGCCCCTCCACCTTTTTGGGAGAATCATCCTTCCTAATGGTTTTTGCACCTAGAACCCATTTTTTACATTCGTAGGATTTCTTCTGATTTTACCTTGTATAATCAGCTAATATTTCTCCTTATCCTCGCAGCTGAGAGACATTATATTTTGCCCCCTATTGTAATGAAATACGAGATTCTTAAACAGGCTATTGTTCAGCGAATCACGCCTTATGACAATGTTCGACTGCAGCAACTATTCACTGATCTGCAACCAAAAGATAGGATGCCCTCAGCCTTGTTGCGAGAAGTGCAACAGTTCGTTGGCACGTCTAACATGGACGTAGGGATTCACCGCGACTTGTGAATGCAATGCCACCCTGAAAGCTCTCAGACAATCCTTGATGTAGCAAGTGACCTGCCAATCATAAAAATTGCAGATCTAGCAGATCGCCTCGTCGAACCGCTCCAGCCAGAGACTGAAATCAAAGCACCTAAGCCACTTTGTGCTGGCGCAACCATGCCGACACTCGCGACTAGCCAGCCGTCGGCAATAAATGCATTATCATCGCGGATAGTGTCGCTTCAGCGCCAGATCGAGGAACTTACTTTAAACCGTAAGCGCCGCAACCGCTCTGGATCATCGCCCCGTCGCACAAAACCTGATGCCACTGGTTACTGCTTTCTCATTCGCGTTTCGGTAAGAAAGGTCGTAAGTGCGTAAGCCATGTACGCACCCTTGCACACCTTTCTATCACGACTGATGCCTCAGAGGTAGCGGTAGGAGCCGTCAAGCAACAATACATTGGTGGGCAATGGCTACCCCTCAGGTTATTCACCAAACGCCTGCAGTCCGTCGAATCCCGCTACAGCATGTTTGGCAGAGAACTGTTCGCCCTCTACCTAGCTATTCGTCACCTCCGGCACACACTCGAAGGCCGTGCTTTCACGGTCTACACTGACCTTCAACTCAGCTTCCGACAACTACTCACCACTAGAAACAAGACACCTAGACATTGTCACGCACTTCACTGCTGACACACATCATGTCTCCGGTGGCGACAATCCCGTAGCCGACGCTCTCCCACGCGTCAACCTCACTCTCCAGCCTTTGCCTACCGTCGACCTTGCCGCCATGGCATCGGCTCAGGCTCAAGATGAAGACATTCAACACACTCTGAAGTCCACTTCGCTGCATGTGCAACCTGTTCCTCTCCAAATCACGGAAGGAACCATTCTCTGTGACACTTCTAGGTTGCCCTAGACCCCAAGTGCCCGTCCTGTTCAAACGTAGTCCTTGACGCACTGCACTCACTATCACATCCTGGTCTCCGTGCATCTTTGAAACTGGTCACCGAACACTTTGTTTGACAGATTGTAAACAAAGATGATCGTACTTGCGCTCCCGCCTGCCTTTAATGCCAGCACTGCAAAATACATCGTCACACCCGCTGTCCTCTTGGCCCATTTCCCGCCCCGGACTCTCGGTTCGCTCATGTACACTTAGACCTAGCAGGTCCCTTGCCTCCTTCACGCGGATTCGTATACATTCTTACATGTGTCGACCGCTTCACCAGATGCCAGAAGCCATTCACGTAACAGACTGCACAGCTGAAACTGTTATCCGGGCCCTCCTAGATCGGTGGGTCTCGCACTACGGATGCCCATCCACCATTACAAATAACCGTAGAACGCCCTTTGAATCTTCCCAATTCGATACCTTCTGCAACTTTTTAGACTGCCGCCGCATTCATACCACAGCGTATCACCCAGCAGTCAACGGTTTAGTTGAACACTTCCAGAGACAGCTAAAAGTCTCGTTCTGCGACTCCTCCGACCCTAGATGGAGCGAAAACGTTTTGCTTCTACTCTTAGGCATTCGAAGCAGCATCAAAGCAGATTTGTAATGTGCACCAGCAAAGGTGGCCTACGGCACAACGCTAAAGTTGACAGAAACATTCGTTTCGTCTCCCGCATCGTCGGGTATGCTTCCGCCTAACTTTGCGTCCTCCCTACCTCAACGCATGCGTTCACTACGCATGACTCCGCCCCGTGAGCAGACTAGAAATGTGCAACTGCACAGCGGACTCTCTACCTGCACTCACGTCTTCCTCCGCACCGACGCAATAAGGCACCCTCCGCAGCCTCCTTACACTAGCCCTTTCAGAGTCCTGCAATGGACTCCGAAACATTTCACTTTAGACCAGAATGGTCACCGAAAAACGTGTCCATCGACCGCCTCAAAGTGGCTTTCTTTGACGAACCACTTGAAAGCCATCCTGGTGCTATCACACAAGCACCTGCACCTACGGTGACTTCCCGAGCACTGAATATCCCGAAACCGTTCCCCTTGACTCTCAACCTACCCCGCCTCAATTCCAGACAACTGACCGACGCGGTAGGCAGGTCAAAAGTCCGGCCCGTTTCACAGATGTTGTAAACGTTTGCTGTTTCCTTTAACAGGCCTTTTTCTTCTTTGCTGGTAATCGTGAGTCTCAAGTACGAACGTTCTGCAAACTCGACAAAAAACCCAAAACATTGAAAAGTTAAAAGCGTATTTGCTGTTATCATTCATGCCATGTTCCCTCTCCGCCGACCCTTGTCCACACCCTCTGAGTTCTACCTTCAAGAAACTCAACCGCTGGAACTGCCAAGGCAACCCTCGAGTGACTCGCCAACCAGCTCAACGCAACCCCGAGTGAATTGCCAGCCGACCCAAGGCCTCCTTTTTGACCCAAGAGAAGGTCAGTCGCCCACGGCCTCGGACGGCCAGTAACGGGTTGGTCCCCACACGATTGGCTAGAGATTGCCGACGAGGACGCTGGATTTCTTCGTGGGACGAGGACCGTGGACTGGAGTGCGGAGGGGGGAGTGAAACCTCACAAGCGCACTGTCGGGTCTGCAGCGGAGGGAATGTGCTGTCGGCATATTTTCTGGACTAGCCCGTTATTTTCGCAGTCCGACCAGCCCGCGCTGAAGCCTCACCGATGAGTACTCTGGTCCACACGATTATTATAAAGAAATAACAAAAGCCTGGACCCAACAAACTCCGCTAGGCACAGTATCTTGGAAGCCTGTGTTCAAGCCCATGCTACTATTCGTACCAATCCTACCCAGTTTTCACTCCACTAACAACTTCATCGAAAGCTTCCATCCTTTGGTCTGCTAGGGGTTGGCCCTTGTAGTGAACATAAAAACACACTGTTTCATTATTTTGCAACATTGGATTTTACCGTTGTTTTAACCTTCAAAACGTCCACTTGTTGTACTGACGGCACATCGTTGACACAAAGCGTTTTGGTGAGTACCTTGCTGCACTGCTTCTCGCTCTCGTTGATTCGCTTTCTATTTTTGTAGCCTGCACAATTTACGTTGGGTTCAGTCGCCTCCAACTTCTATACTGTCCCGTATTTGACACGTCTCTTGCGTGTCATTGATTACCGACTAGTATCCCAGGTGACTCCCAACAGTCTGTTGGTAACTCATAAACAATGGCTCCGTAAATGAATAATAAATGTGGGGAGCAAAGTTGTGGACTTGCCGTTAAGGGAGGAATTCAGTACGATAGGTGTTTATTATAGTATCACAACCTTTGTTCCAGGTTAGATCAATGGTCGATTTATCGGTATACTCGCTATTCCCATTTAAAGTGGGTCTGCTTCCACTGCTTCTGCCTAGAAGACATCTGCTCCCGCATAATTCGCGAACGGTCTGGTGCCATAAAGCTGAATGTTGTGGACGTAAAGGATGACGCAGATAAGAGGCATTTGCATCGATTCAGCATCTCAGTTAAAATGATACGGGATCAGAGTCTACTTAGGAATCAACTGCAGACCAAGGCGAATGAATTGCATGCCTCTTTTGGAGTACTATTATAGCAAGAATGAAGCGGCAAGGAAGCACAACCTTTATTGCATGCGATCACGGTGTTCACAGGTTGCGCGCACGCGTGCAGTTATCGACCATCTTTCCGTCCCACAACACAACATACATAAGCAATCACATGTCACCTTTGCGCCTTGTCAGTCGGAATATTTCATGGCCCTGTCTGACCCCGTAGCTTTGCCTCCGTAACTCACATTCTGAACAGCCTGAAGTTGTTCTAAAGCTCTTGATTTGCTTGATTTCGGTTGCGTTATTCGCATCGCAATGCGACTGGACATTACCGTGGTGCGATGGTTTGTGTGCCTCAGCAATCCACTGAACCATTCTGGCTGGTGCTTTCTGCTCCTTCAGAGCGACTCATACCAGATTGGCCAATGGTTAGAGGCCAGACGAACTCAGCCTCCTGGTCCTCCATGTTGGGGGTTGGAATGGGGTGGGTCCGTATTCCTTAAAACGGACTCCTTGTAGCTCAACGCCAAACCCGCTGACTTGCATTCAGGTTTTTGAACCAAAGGCTTTGGTTGAGAACCCTAATCGTTCTCCTGTCTAGGCCTGGGCAACCTGACAGTATCCTGCCCACACAATACAATGAATTTCTCTTCAAACAGTTCCTTGATGCTCTGGCCACCGCAGAGGATAATCAACAGTGCCCTATCTGCTGTATCGATCAGGGTGGATAGGGGTTTGGATGCTGCTGCTCAAGCCTTCCCATCTTCTTATCCCCACTCTTACGTTTTTCTCTCTTACCGTCCCGTTCCAGCTTCACTTTTGTCCCCTTTATTTTCAACCCCCAAATCTTGGCCATCCTCCACCTTGCTTTGCTAGGCTTTTACCTTCTAGTTTCAACTCACATGTGAACGCGGAGCGTCATTCCTGTCCTGTCGATAAGCTCATGTCCAACCAATGGGCCAAACCCAGTTCATCGACTTCCATTTGGAACCTTTGATCATCCTTCAGGTTGGCATGCTTCAATGTACGCACATTGCTACAGATCGGTCAACAGGCAACACTTGCTCGAACAGTAGAGACCTTCTCGATCGATATCTGCTGCTTATCGGAGACCCACCTGCAAGATTCGAGATCTGTGCTCACCCTGGGATCCTTTTCAGGTGACACCAGCAGCACTTTTTCATTGCGCCTATCCGGTGACGATGCAGCTTCGAGCGCCGGCCAAGCAGTTGTTGGTATCGCCCTGAGTCCCCGGGCTGAAGCTGCTCTGGTTGACTGGATTCCAATCAGTAGCCGGTTGTGTGCGGTCCGATTGGCTGGCTCGTTCAAAGTTTCGAAGTCGTGCGGAACTACTAGGTATCTATTCCTCATCGCTGCCTATGCACCAACAAACTGTAGCGATGACCCGGTATAAGACGACTTCTTTCGCCAACTGAACGAGCTCCTTCGCCACAGAAGGAGCTCGGACACTGTTGTGCTGGCTGGGAATCTGAACGATCAACTTGGAAAATTATCCACTGATGAACTGCATCTGGGCGCCCATCTTGGTGTAGGTTCCCGTAATGATAATGCTGAGCGGTTACTTCATTTGTGTGAAGATGCTCGCTTATTTCTTGCGAGCACTAATTTCCGACACAGCAACAGCCGACAGCACCGTCCAGAACTGTCGCTCGATTTGGAGCACAGGTGTGGACACCGACCATGCACTTGTATGTGCTGACCTGCGGATGCGTTTTGGCGGACGCCCAAGACGACGTTGTGAGCGCATTGACACCAGCCAACTGGCGAAACCAGCTGTTCTGAATGCCTATCAAAGTACGCTGTCATGCGAGTTGAGTAAGCGCTCACTGGATGCAATTGAAGCTCACTGGTCTCATATTCACCAGTCCTTACTAGCAGCAGGCAAATCCTCATGTGGTAAGTCTAATCGCCAACATGGACATTGGGTCTCTTCGCAGTCTCTGGAACTTATCGATGCTCGCCGGCATATTCCGGCTGGAAGCGAACACAATGAAACTCGCAAAGAGCTCCGGGCAAAACTCCGTGCTAGCCTGAAGAGAGACCGCGAATCCTGGTGGTCTCATCGTGCATCAGAGATGGAAATGGCCGCTGCCTTGGTAACCATCGTAAGTTATTCCGGCTGATACGGGAAACGGGCAGCAGGAGACCTGGTGTTAGTGAAACAATTTGTGACGAGAGTGGACTGCCTATCCACAACTTATCAAAACGCTTGGAGCGTTGGGCTAAGCACTTTAAAAGGCATTTTAATCGGTCGGAATGGTTAGATTTCTCGCCGGCCACTGATCGCCCTGCTCCGTGGGCTGTCCCTTTAAATCCACCCTCTCGCTCAGAAGTCGAACGTGAGATCGAACTGTTGAAGTTAAATATAGCCGCGGGACCAGATGACCTTCCTCCATCCCTCTTTAAATTCGGAGGACCTGCTCTTGTGGATGATTTACACGAGTTACTAGTGAAATTATGGGAGCAGGAAACTGTCCCAACCGACTGGAGCCGCTCCGTCATAGTCCTAATCTTCAAGGCAGCCTCACGATCGGAATGCGGCAGCCATAGAAGAATCAGTCTGATCTCCATCGCCTCCAAATTGCTTGCCTCTGTCATCCTTCACAGACTGACTGCCACTCATGAAAGCCAGATTCGTGAAGAGCAAGCTGGATTTCGTTGAGGTCGTGGCTGTATTGACCACATCTTCACCTTGCGTCAGTTGTTGGAGCACCGTCACATATATTGGCGGCCCACCGTTGTCGTGTTCCTCGACATCAAAGGTGCATTCGATTCTGTGGGTAGACATACCCTTTGGGACTATCTAGTCATGAGAGGTGTGCCCGAGAAAGATGTAAATTTTCTCCGAGCATTATATGCGCGTGGCTCGGGCAGAGTGAGGGCTTACGGCAAGCTGTCGTCGCCCTTTAATATCTCCGGCGGCGTGAGACAAGGATGTCCGCTGTCACCTTTAATCTTCAACTTCACTGTTGACGAAGTCATGGAAATCGCGTTCACAGGACACAACTTAAAAGGCGTGGAGCTACTCCCAGGAGAACGACTTCTTGACTTAGAGTATGCTGATGATATTGTCCTAATCTGTGACAGCTCACAAACGTGTCAAGCGGCACTGGACAGATTAGCACTAGCTGTCCATCACTTCCGGTTTGCTTCGCACCCTCGAAGTGCAAAGCCTTCCTCCAAGATTGGTCAGGACCACCTCCTACGCTGACCCTTGGTGGAAGAGGAAGAAGAAGAAAGAGGAGGAGAGGTGGCCAAGCGTTGACTTGGTCGAGAGGAAGGAAGGCCATCCCTTCGGAGCTGTCCTCAGTTGGAGCGTCTCGGCTCCCTGCTTGGGGTCCCAAAGACGAAGAACATGTTTTGCTGGATACACTTATTGATATGGCTAGGAGCCGACCTCAGTGGCGTTCGTGCTGCGAGTTTCTTTGTCCCACCCCATCGCTTTTAGCCTCCCCCTCCAACCACGATCTCATTATTTGAAATTTTATAATTTTGCATGGGAAATTGCTATTTTTCTGCATAGTAGCCGGCAGATAGCTTAACGGAACGATGCACATGCGTTACCGGTAGCTCAGCTGGCTTGCACCTGTAGCATTTTATTCCCTTCTTTCTTTTAGGTATTGTGGTACAGTAGCTGAGGTTTGTCCCACCTCTAGCTAACGTGTATAGGGTGTGTGTGTGTGGTTGCGTTATTCGGATTGTGGTTACTCCAGGGCGTACCAACGAAGGTGTGTCTGTCTGATTTATCGTCCCATCGACACATCCCTTTTCAATACTCTTTGGATCATGCATGCTGTCGTTCCTTGCTCGCGTTCCACTCGCTGTTTCTATTGTTGGGCTGGATTGCGCTCTCCAATCTCGTCCATGATGTCTGCACCTGTTTCGGTGCTCCTTCGTTCTAGTGCCTTTTCAGTGTGTTGCGTGATCGCTGCCTTCCGTGCCACTACACCCGCTCCTGTTCGAAGTTGTTTTTCCTTCGAATACCATGGCCGCATTAGAGCTGAGGTTACGGAGCGTTTTGCCGTCCCACTGTCAATTTTGACCTTCACTCCTTTCTGATCAATTACCGGGTACAGACCTTTCCAAAGTTCCTTGAACTTGCTCACCCGGGTCCCCTGTGTTTTGGTCGATCGTTGTTTCGTAGCTTGACTTGTTCCCCTTTGCTGAACGATCCCCACTCTTGAGCTCTGTATCTGACAATATAGTTTCGCTTATTTCGTAACTGTCGAGATTTCGTTTCTCTTCTGGCAGTTGCTTCCAATATCTCGTGATGCGCTGTCGAATGTTCCCACTCACGATCATTCATTAAGCAGGTGTCGAGTGCAATTCTTGGTTCTCTAATGAACTGTAATTTGAATGGAGAAACCTTGGTGGTCGACTGCATGCTGGTTCGATAAGCGAGTAGAACCTCCTGCAAGGCTTCCTCCCACGCCAGTTTCGTGCAGTTTATCCATGCCTTCATGGTTCTATTAAATCGCTCTGTCATTCCGTTGGTTTGCGGGTGGTACGGTGATGTGCGTCGTCTCTGGATCCCCCACTTGTTCAACATCGCCTGGAACGCCTTCGATTCAAAGCAAGGTCCTTGGTCCGTAATAACGTATTTCGGTATTCCATACCTTGTTGGCACGTTGAATTCGAATACCTGTGACACGGTTTCGCCTGTTTGATCTCTGATCGGCACGGCTTCTACCCATCGCGTGAAGTGGTCAATCATCACTAGGATGTAAGTGCTTCCTAAGCGACTCAACAGTACAATGAACAATGATTTATCACGGGATAAAAGCAAGTGCTTGACACGTCCCGTAGGATGGTTGAGGTGAATATGATAAAATCAAAATATGTCTGAGTCATCTATCGAACGTCTGCCGATATGAATAGTTTGATAAGCAACATCAGTGTAAAATTAAAATAAATTATCGGGCGGAAACATGCAGAAAGACACTGGGGTGCAGTGATTATTGAGGTAAAGAGTGAGAAAAGTAAAATATGGTCGCTCACTTAGGTCCATTTGATACATAAAGCCTGTAGAAATACATCCTTGGCGTAATCCACAGTAGGGGAATTTAGGTAACAAAATGTTGGGAGCTAAGAGCGACATCTAATCGTTTTTTGAAAACATCCAGGGTAGGAGAGGATACAACTGAGTCAGGAAGTGCGTTCCAAGATTTGCAAACCCGGAGGGAAAAGTAATTCCGTCGACACTCTAGACGGCTGTATTGTTCCTTCAACTTTAGGCAGTTACCCCTGAGCTGCGTGTTGTGGCTACGTTTCAGCAAATGGCTGCATACATGATTGGGGTCACTCAATATTTGATAGGCTAATATGAGATCACCGCGCAGTCTTCGATAGCGCCCGCTGAAAATTCCCAACAACTTCAGCCTTCGGTGATAAGAGTGGTAGCGCAGACCCTGCACATTCTTTGTTGCTCTCCGTTGCGGTGCCTCTATCGCTTCTAGGTCACGCTTCAACCAAGGTTGCCAAGCTTGGATAGCGTATTCAACATGCGGGCGCACGTAGGAATTGTGCATCATTGGGAAGATTGATGGGTCAAATCTCCCGAATGCTCTTCGCAGCATGCCGACATGCTGGTTGCCTCTTTTCGCAGCTACCTCAGCCTGTTTTGAACAGTTGAGGTCGCTCTGTACGATCACACCCATGTCACGTTCCTGGGAGCTATTCTGCAGTCCGTTGGTCCCAAGTGAATAGGTGTAGTTATGACAATGGCGTAATTGTACGACGCGACATTTGTCTACATTGAACGGTAGGGCGTTTTGAAGTGACCAGTTCGACACTGTGTTAAGATCGCACTGGAGCCGTTCATTGTCTTCCGGCCCTCTGATCCTTCGCCATATCTTGATATCGTCAGCGAAAAATAGGAAATCGGAAGTAATTGATCTCGCCAAATCGTTAATGAACACCAAGAATAGACGAGGTCCAAGAACCGAGCCTTGTGGTACTCCGCACGCCACATCGATTGCATCAGACAATGATTCTCGGACTCACCACTAGCCGTCGTTCTTGTAGAAAATTGTCAATCCAACTCAGGATTGGGTCGCCAATGCCGTAATTACGAAGCTTGTAAAGGAGAATGCGATGGTTTAAGCGATCAAATGCTTTTGAAAAGTCCAAGTAGATGACATCGACCCCTACTCCATCATCAACAGCTTCAGTCCAGCTATTACGTGCAATTAATAGGTTAGTATTACACGAATGCTTTTGACGAAAGCCATGTTGCTCTGGGGCTATTAAATTGTGGCTTTCCATGTATTCCATCAGCGCGTCTGCGATGATTGATTCCATCACTTTGGATAGTACTGGAAGTAGTGTTATTGGACGGTAGTTTGCAGGATCAGTGCGGCTACCTCCTTTATGAATAGGAGTGATGACCCCTCGCTTCCATACTGGTGGAATACGGTTCTCCTCTAGACATCGCTGATAGAAAATAGCCAGTGGTGCTGCTAGATCACTAGCTACTGCCTGTAGAGCCTTTGGTCGGATATTATCAGCTCCGGGAGAACTGTGGATACGCAAGGTCCAAAGACGTCCAATCCCCAACAATGCAATGGTTGGTCACTTCAATAGATTGCATCGGTGGTCTCGGTACATCCTTCTCACAGCTTGCGCAACTTCGAATTTATGCAGCTACGTCTTTTTGCATGGATGGCCAAAAGATTCTTCCCTGTAGCAGTTCAAAAACGCTCTCAAATCGCATATGGGCATTATCATGGCGCGCAAACAACGCATGTCGAGAGAGTCGGTCTGCTGGCCTGCGCAGCACATGGCCCAGGCATCGAAGGCTGATGCGTGATATAATGGTGCTGGGCAGTCCACTTGCTCTAGCTTCACCAAATACGAGATGCGAAACACGCTCATTGCTCAAGCGTTGCTCCCACCAGACATGAGTTAAGCTGCGGAGGCAGCGATGATCGAATGTGGCTAGCCTCTTCGTGTCTACCGACCTGATGGGCCAGGTCTCTCAACCGTATAAGAGGGTCGAACGGACGGCTGCATTATAAACTCTGTCCTTCAGGGCGAGAGTGATGTCGCATCTGCGCCACATGTGGCGGAGATTGGCGAACGCACCTCGAGCTTTTGCCATACCGTTCGTAATCTCAGCTTCGATCTCTTGGGCGCTAATATAGTTGCTCAGGTACTGGAATTCCTGAACGACTTCTACCTGATCACCACCAAGGAACAACACAGGGGTGGATCCATGCCAATCTTGGAGAACTTTGCATTTCTATGGAGCAAAGCACAGCCTAAAACGATTGACAGCCAGTTGTACAGAAGTACATCGGCGATCACCTCTTGCAAATCAGCCTTGAATTGTTCGCTGTGCGATGCTGGAACTTCGATTTCGTGCAGGTTGAAGTCCCCCACCAGAAGGACGCGACTGTATGGTCGTGAAAGGACTGGTTTCATCACAGAAGCTAAGCACTGATTCCTTCCCAAGGTGGACATTGGAGGGCGGTAAACTATTGCTAGTAAACACACAGCACCAAATCTTAGGTGCATACGACACCAAAGAGAATCGATGACTCTCGATTCTGCGTCCTCAATGATATCAACATGCAGGTCGGATCGATAATACAGAAACACTCCCCCTTCTCTGCTAGGTCGATCGTTTCGTATGAAGTCATGCCGGGTAGTGCAATCTCAGCATCCGTGATCTCCGTGTTCAGCCATGTTTCGGTGACTATAACTAGGTCCCAAGATGTGGAGACCTGACGAATACGAAGTTCGATTAGCTTGCTGATAAGACCTTGTGCATTGGTATACAAGCAGGTGAGGGCATCGGTTGTCGGTAGCGTGTTTGTGCATGCTGGTTTCCAGTGAAGTACTATGCCCACACTTGTGGGGTCGGCTACCGGTCGTTTTTTGGAGGACCGATGGCATAGGCCCTAGGACCAGTTCAGGTTGTTGTATGGAGTTCTCAGCGCCAACAATAGGGTAACCATCCTGCCTTCCTTTAGCTTCTGGTGTGTTTCGGCACGGTCTCCGTTCTGAGATACATGGTGACAGGATTGTATCGGTAAGTTGCTTGCTCAGTGTTACATAGTCTATCTGTGGCCCAGTGCTTATCGCGTTCATACGTATTTCGGATGGCTGCATTTTACCTTTTTTGTGCCACATTTGGATCACATGTTCTGCTATCAGTTCGGAGTGCAATGATACTTTCGTCACTCGGGGTCCACACCCTTTGTAGTTAGGTGGTAGCGGTAACCGTGATGTTGAATTAGCGATAACATTTTCGAGTGAGAGTGCTCACGAATAAAACGACATTCATCCCAGTCATGCGCTTTGGCCTCTAGCTCGCTTAATGTCTGGCGCTAGGGGACACTGAGAAAAAGGATAGATTTTGTGCCTTGTGGTTTACGGGAATCATCCGGATTTTGTCTGCGTTTCTGGCGTTCGCTCCAAGGAACATTTGAAAATATTCGTACAGTGCATGTGGTGGTACGGAGGCGAGTGACTAACAAAAGAACTGCCTCTGCATAATGTCCTGACTGAAGTATTATCTGTAGTAACCGCAAATTCACCGTAGTATACGGGGTGTGGGTGACGGACAAGACGCACTCTATTGACGGGTTTAGCTTGAACCCCTACTAGTTGACATAGGAGGTCCCACTGTTTCCTGGCCCCTAGTATCTTATATTTTATGGAGTTCGCCCCGGATTCCGTCACATTAGAGCATATAACAGTTAGAGAATTATGGTAGTTTTTCATGTACTCCATTTTGGAGGGACCAAAGGCTGCGTTCTTCGGTTGGACAAATAATCGGGCTTTGAGTCCCGTGGAGGTATTGGCAGTACTAACTTGTTTGGCAGCGTGCGGGGTGTAGCAAACCAAAAGATATTTCTTGTTTCATGTACACTTTTATTACTCAGTCATACAATATTGATTTTTGCTTTAATGCCGACTCTACGGCCATTATGAACTGCATCCGGCTCACCACTTGTCTCCACGGTGAGTTCCGGCACTGACGTACGCTCTCGCCTCGCTTCATCCGTCCGCTTCTTATTGTAGCCCATCGAATACAATCCGCTGTGTCCGACTCCCATTGCCTTCTGATATCCGCGCTTACTTTCGCGCACCGTCTAGGACTAGTATTAACTAGTCCTACAAATTGGTGACCCCGATTCGCACGCGCGAATTCAACTTTTCTTTTCTCGTTTGTATTTTTTGGTGAGTTCGTTACTTTTTCTCGATTATATGCCTGTATTCATTTGTTTCTTGCATAATTTTAGTACTTTTATCGTGTTTTTGTTCATTCTTTTTCTTTTCCACTCACATTTCGAAAGGGGCATCTGAGTCGTTTCATAGCGTAACCATGCTAACTTTGGCTGTTCCAAGTTTCATGGAACACAGCCCAGAGGTTTGGTTTGCGATATGTTCGAGATCGAACTAGAAAATAAGGGCATTACGGCGGACCGTCCGAGGTACAATCAGCTCGTCCCACGCCTTGCTTCGTCGGTTGTGACGCTGGTTCAGGACATTCTATTCTGCCCATCGAATGAGGCAAAGTATGAAACAATGATGCAAGGGATTTTAAAAGAGTTACGGCCCAGCGCACGAACTCGGTTTGAACAGCTCAATGGTCTCAAGCTTGCAGATGGCAAGCCGTCGGCGTTGCTCCGCGAATTTCAGCGCATCCCTGGTCCCTTATTCTTGAGCGAAGAAGGGATAAAGGAGCTGTGGTTTGCACGTCTCCCAGAGCCATTGCCGGTATTGCTGTCCATGTTTATAGGTACACCCCTAAAAGAATTAGCTACCAAGGCAGACGCTGCGTTCGAACGTTTTCCGCAGCAGACGACCAGTAGCTCCGGTGAGGTATTCTCACTGATGAAAACCGCATCCTATATTTACTCCCAGTCGTCAGACGGATATGACCCTAAAGACGAGGAAATCGCGCTACTTCGCAGCAGGATAACAGCACTGAAGGCTTCGAAGCAGCGGGTGCCACGGTCAAATGCTGACCACGTTTTGGCTACCGTTCTTTGCGGCTCGTCTGTGCCTGCACCGAGTACGTCTCCTTCGGCACGAAAGCGCAACATTTTCCCTGCACGTTCTCAGTCAGCTAATACCGAATCCGTCGAAGAAGTATGTTGGTATCATCGTCAATACGGTGGAAGAGCTAGATGTTGTCGGTCTCCCTGCATTAGGCAAGACCCAGCTGCTTCAGGGAAATCGAATAGCCCGCATACTAGAACGACCAACGTATCCGTCAGTATGCAAGCAAAACGCCTTTTTTACGCTAAGGATCGACGTTCTTCGATTATGTTCCTCATCGACACGGGAGCGGAAGTCAGGGTCAACTTAGCGACTGCCAACGACAAGCACTCAGAGCCTACGTACGATTTGCGTGCGGCCAACGGTTCTCCGATAGCTTCATTCGGTCAGCGCATGATGAACCTGAACCTCAATCTTCGCCGAGATTTTCAGTGGGTCTTCATGGTTGCATCTGTACCCTTCGCAATTATCGGTATCGACTTCCTCCGACATTTTGGGTTGGTTGGTGATGCTGGTCGCCACAGACTTTCAGCCAACCGTACTAAACTAGGGGTTGAAGGCGTTCTTACGGACGCCACGATAATCAGTCCCGTTTTTCGAATCGCCGATGTACCGTCAGATTATGCAAACCTACTGTCTGAATACCCGCGACTGGTACGACCAGCTGCAGGGCTTCCACCAGTCACGACAGAGGTCGCTCATCACATAGTCACGCGTGCTCAGCCAGTTAGTGCACGACTAAGTCGGCTTGCTCCTGACAAACTACGTGCAGCACGAGCTGAATTCGACCACATGCTTCAGCTCGGTATCGTTAGACCGTCCAACAGCCCGTGGGCGTCACCTCTGCACATGGTCCCGAAGAAGCTCATGGGGGACTGGCGTCCTTGCGGCGACTATCGAACCTTAAATACGTTTACCACGCCTGATCGCTATCCGATCCCACACATAATGGATCTCACCGCCAGTCTGGCAGGTAAAAATATCTTCAGCAAAATCGACTTGGTACGCGCATACAACCAAATTCCGGTAGCCGAAGCGGACATCGCTAAAACTGCCTTGACGACTCCATTTGGTTTGTTCGAGTTTCTGCGCATACCGTTTGGCCTAAAGAACACCGCGCAAACTTTTCAGCGCTTCATCGACCAAGTTTGTCGCCGCTTTGACTTCGCTTACGCGTATCTCGATGACATTTTAATCGCAAGCTCTTCACGAGAAGAGCACATGCGCCACGTACGAACACTTTTTGATCGTTTATCTCAACAGGGGGTGACGATCAACGCAGAAATGTGTTCGTTTGGTGTCGATTCAGTCAACTTTCTTGGCCATCGTATCTCCTCTGCAGGCGTCGTGCCACTGCAGGATAAATTTCAAACCATAATCGACTACCCTGAGACCCATACTTTCAAACAGCTCAGGCGTTTTGATGACCTTGTCAACGTTTACCGACGATTTATACCCAACTGCGCCCCACTGACGCAACACCTCACGGACCGTCTCCGAGGGAAACTCAAGAAATTCGAATTTCCTGCCGCAGCACGCGCTGCTTTTAAGTCACTGAAAGAGGCTATCGCCAACATAGCTTCTATAGCGCATCACGATCCGGCCGCCCCACTGTCCCTCAGTACTGACGCCTCGGACGTGGCAGTCGGCGCTGTTTTGCAGCAACGAGTAGCTGACACGTGGCAGCTCTTAGCGTTTTTCTCCAAACGCCTACAACCTACCGCATCTCGCTACAGCAAGTTCGGTAGAGACCTACTAGCCGTATATCTAGCGATACGTCACTTTCGACACGTCCTAGAAGGCCGCTCCTTTGTCGTCTTCATCGACCACAAGCGCCTCACTTACGTGCCCTGCTCGACTACCGACCGATACTGTCCTAGAGACTGGCGCCACCCTGACTATATCGCTCAGTTAACGTCCGATATACGGCATGTCTCAGGTGTGCACAACGCCGCAGCCGATGAACTATCTCGCATCCAAGCTATCTCCATTGACGCCGGTACTGCTATCGACTTGGCAGCTATGGCCACAGCGCAACTCAACGATCATGAGGTTGATCTACTACGCAGGTCTCCCTCACTGGACATACGACCTGTTCCGCTGACATCATCAGACGGCACTGTACTTCGCGATTTATATCTGGGCACGCTGTGCCCAGTCGTCGCACGCGAGTTTCGGCAGACCGTGTTCGACACGTTGCACGGCTTGTCTCATCCAGGCGTTCGTGCATCAGTTAAACTCGTAACCGCACGATTCGTTTGGCGCATTGTTAATCGGGACGTCCGTACCTGGGCAGCTGCTTGCCTTCCGGGTCAACGCGCAAAGGTGCACAAGCACACGAGAAGCCCATTACGCACATTTCCGACGCTAGACGCACGTTTTCATCACGTGCATGTCGATCTCGTAGGTCCTCTTCCGCCTACGAAGGGCTATGTGTATCTCCTGACCTGTGTCGATCCATTCACTAGGTGGCGGGAAGCCATTCCCATACCTAAGTGCTCTTCGGAAACAGTAGCGAAGGCTTTTCTGAAGCGTTGGGTAGCTCAATACGGCTGTCCCGCCATCGTGACCACCGATCGAGGGTCACATTTCTCGTCAACATTTGCCACGTTGCTTAAGGATTTAGGCTGTCGCCACGTTCAAACGACGGCATATCATCCGGCTGCTAACGGCATGGTGGAGCGTTTTCACCGCCAGTTGAAGGCGGCGTTACATGCGCACGCGGATCCTTCATGGTCTGAAACGCTGCCCCTCGTTCTTCTAGGCTTAAGAAACACGGTTAAAACCGATTTCGACACCACACCAGCGTATCTAGTCTACGGTTGCACGCTGCAGTTACCCGGACAGCTGGTAGCACCAGCCCCATATACTTCCACTTTTGACTACGGAAGTTACACTGATCCATTGGCTCACCAGATGCGTGAACTACGTTCACCCGCCCCTCGATTGCAGAAGACACCAGTGTACGTGTCCGAGAAACTGTCTTCGTGTTCATACGTCCTTCTTCGCGCAGACGGTGTTCGACAGCCTCTTCAGTCGCCGTACGTAGGACCTTACAAAGTGCTACATCGTGCGAGCAAGGCGTACACTATTGACCGCGGTGGTCGACGCGAAGTCGTCACCATCGACCGTCTGAAACCCGCCTTTATGGAAGAAACTACCTCGCCTACTTCGTCTAGTGGTGCTTCGTGCGACGTCACAACTCACCGCACCAGTTTTCCGCATGCTAATGAAGTCCAACCAGACCACGATCAGGGTCTACGAGCTTCAGCCGTCCCGACAACTGCCGAACCTAGTCCGCCGCCTCGAACGACCAATCGCCGTGGTCGGGAGGTGCGTAAGCCAGTTCGTTTCTCCGACCATGTACAGCGTAAATATTTTTAAGTTTGTAGATATAGTATATATTTGTCCCGTTTTTTGGCCGATTAACGTTTTGAAAACAAACAAAAATATCCAAAACCGAA
Source organism: Dicrocoelium dendriticum (assembly GCA_944474145.2). NCBI lineage: Eukaryota > Metazoa > Platyhelminthes > Trematoda > Plagiorchiida > Dicrocoeliidae > Dicrocoelium > Dicrocoelium dendriticum. Next base: position 38,130,936 of record OX104071.1, on the reverse strand, counting down.
AACCCTTTTTTAAAAATTTTCAAAAACCAAAAGGTATTTAAACATGCAGATCATTCGTCCGTTTTTTGGCGTTTTCTACGCATGTTTTCTTACTTTCTCGTCTCTACATGCCCCAACCCTCCCCTTCGATCGACTGGCCCACACGAGCAATGTTTTCGAGGACCCTGCCACGTACGCTGGTCGTTTTTCCGCTGGAAGAGTGTAGTTTCTCCGCGAGACGAGGGTCGCTTCTTCGCGGGACGACGGTCGCTTCTTCGGGGGAGACAGGTCGCTTCGCCGTGGGACCATGGTCGTTTCTTCGTGGGACGAGGGTCGTTTTGGCGCGGGGCGGGGTGCGGCGGGGGGAGAGACCAATCCCATGCGCACCGTTTGGCAGCAGCGGAGGTTGAGGTCCTGTCGGCCTTTTTCTGGACTAGCCAGTTTTTTAGTCCGACAAGCCCGCTCCAACGGCTCGCCGAAATGCACCCTGCCCTGCAATCAATAAATAATAAAGACCGGACGGCACGGCGGATACAAATTTTTGGCTACCTTTTATTCCGAACCCGAGCGGACACTTCTTTGCATACGAAAACCTTTTGCGAACTTCGATCCACAACTACTTGATTTCGGAGGCTTCTTCGTTCAGCCTTCAAGGAGAGGAGCTCTGTAGCAACCCAAAAGATATTTCTTGTTTCATGTACACTTTTATTACTCAGTCATACAATATTGATTTTTGCTTTAATGCCGACTCTACGGCCATTATGAACTGCATCCGGCTCACTACTTGTCTCCACGGTGAGTTCCGGCACTGACGTACGCTCTCGCCTCGCTTCATCCGTCCGCTTCTTATTGTAGCCCATCGAATACAATCCGCTGTGTCCGACTCCCATTGCCTTCTGATATCCGCGCTTACTTTCGCGCACCGTCTAGGACTAGTATTAACTAGTCCTACAGGGGTTACGATGGTAGGTGCCTCCGTCATATGGGTAGCAGCAACGGACGCGTAGGTTGTCGGCCCTATAACAGCGTTCACTGTGGTGGATGGCTCTGTTGATGAAAGTGTGGAGAGCGTATCTTTATGAGCAGCCGCTAGTTTTGGGTGGCTAACTCTGGATCGTTACGCTTACACTGTGCTGGATGGAAGCTTGATGTTGAGCATCGAGTTCGAGGCACTGATTTGTCTGGTTCATGTGAGACAGCTTTCACGGCTGCTGCATGCTCTACAATCTTTGTCAGTCTATTGCACTTATGCGTCAACACAGTTATACATCTGTCGTGTGGAAGAGACGTACACTCAGTGCAGAACCAGAGAGAATCTGTCGTACTATTAAGCTTTTTTATCTGGCTGAGACTAAGGCGAGCACATCGAGAATGGAAGTATTTTCGGTAGTTTCTGCATTCTACTCCAAATCGCACAAGTTTCTCACAGCTGTCTACGCCACAACTAACGTGCATTTCGGAAGCTTTGGGCTTAGCTTTCCGTGGGCAAGTAGTACGTGCCATTGTGACTGTCAGATCTGCGGAAGTCGTTAGTTGCAACATCTGCACTGGTATGCTGAATCCAAATGCCGTTGGTCAAGCTGGTGGTCTGGCAGACACCTGTTCGACTGCTGTAGAACAAATCTAAAATGGCGGACACAGACGGCAGTTGGGCCAGGTCAGTTCAGGTCAAAATCCGTGGACGATACAGGCTTCCGCCTAATGAGCGTCCAGCTTCTTGTACCAGTAAGCGAACCAGACCCCAATCAATGAGATCTCTGATAGTAGCGGGAGAATATCCATCAAATTCGCACAGATGGAAAAATAAACCAAAAGCAAAGTATTGGTGTACAATTCACATGGAGAAGACACGTATAGCACTGTATTCCCAAAGCAAAAGTAGAGTCCAGCACGGTAAAACAAAAACCCGCGGCATCCGTGGATACAGTCAAAGCGGGCTTCAAAATGAAGAGTGCCTTGCGGCACGTCAAAAGAAAAAGAGCTTAAAGCATAGGTGCCCGGTGCTACTGAAATTCAAAAACACAGAGTGCTAAATTTTTAATACGGAATATGTCAGTTATAATAGCGACAAACAAACTTAAGTATATTGTTATAAGGTCAGATAAGAAACAGAGTAACGCACCTGACCCCTCGCAAACTAACCTACGATCTACATATGAGGAAGATATCCACACGAATGTTCTCTGCGCAGCTGACCTAGTTGACTCCACGACTGCGGTTTACTGCCCACTAACACAGCCGATCTTCAGTAGCAATATCACTCATATCCAGAAATATAATATCACAAGTGGTACTAGCCCGACAGAAATAATGGTAACTCCGATGCTATCAACAGATCTACATAGAGGCCGCTCAGCTTCTCAGCCTACTGTTGCTACAGATAGTGAAAACCTAGACAACATGATCTGCATCAGCGTAACACAGGATTCACCCTGGAAGCTAATAAATAGCAAAAGAATTCCTAGCGCCGTCGACACGTGCTGCAGCTCTAACGACACCAACAAAGCCACTAACTCGATTAAGCTAAGGAAGGCGACACCTCAGAGCACACTCATATCGTTTAACATTCCTGATACTTTTCCAGCAGACAAAGTATTAAAAAAGCTTACGAAATACTCCAATTTGAAATGGAGATTATTATCGACAATCAGGCTAACACAATGCGCACCGATTATCCCTGCCCTATGAAGCTCTTTCGGATTCGTCTGCCGTAAATTCCTTGGTCAACCAGTGCGCGCGACTCCGCCGACTGACATCGTATAGGAACGTAAGATTTAGATATCCACCTACTTATAGCTCAATAGGCAAACCGACTATGCTTGTTACCATGCCACCCATAACAAGGCTGAGAGAGATGGCTACAAATTGTGTCCCAAACTACATTCAACCATTTGAACCGCACACATGTCTGGCTTCGATTTAAGTTTATCGGTGGCCACACGTCCGCAAACCCCAATGAATCAGCAGGCCTTGCAATTCTTCTAACAGAGCATCAACTTAACCCAAACATGCCTGAAACCAGTGGCGAGTATTCCGACTGTACTCCCGCAAATTCTTCCAACCATATACAAACAGTCAGTAAACCTGCCTACGCAACATGCATATCTTAGATTACTTCTCTTAAATGCTCGGTCCCTCAACAACAAAATGCACCATCTGCGTTTTTTACTTTTCCTCTCCTTTCTTGAGATTCTACTCGTCACAGAGACTTGGGGAAAAGGAACATACTTCTGATACCCAAGTTTACATCCCAAACTTCCGCAGCTTTAGCAGTAGTCGCACATGCCGCCGTGGTGGTGGTTGCCGCATATAAGTAGACAATAATCACAATGCAACTTCTGTGTGCGACCCACTTCTAGAAAGCCTTGATGACTGTTTGTATTAACATACAAATAAAGTGCAAGACCACCTTATTGGTTGTGTGTACAACCCACCACACTCGTAAATCGGATATCGTTCGTCTCGTGGTGGTCTTCTCATATGCCTCTGAGCAGCCGGCAGCTCAGAAAATTATTGCCGGAGACTTTAAAATGCCTGAGATTTCCTAGTATACACCACTGTCCTCATTAACATATGTGCATTTTGTTTCAGCAATCCATGCCCTTGATTAGATTCAACAAATCGCATCTCTAATGAGAAGTGAACACTTGCTAGACCTAATCTTTGCGAAGGACATAAGTCTTAGAAGCAAACGCATCCTCCACAATCTTCCTGTTAGTGACCAAAAGATAGCAGAGATCAGCTTCGAAGGAAGCGCCTATGGCCACGTTGCACTCAAAAAGATTATAGGTTTTCGTGATTATCATATGACTAACTGGAAAGACTGCAATCAAATTGCGATCTCTAGACTAGGATGACTAGTTCCTCTCCCCTGAACCTTAACATGCAGCTAACTTATTACACCAAAAATGTAATCTCCTATCTCCTATCATTGTTGTCACATTGTGATTGTTCGGCCGGCCGGCCGGAATTCGCTGCTCCTACCTTTTCGTCGTTCTTGAATCCAGTTCTTATCGCATATTCACCCGAGTACACTCATTCGATCAGGCTTGATCGGGCGTACACAGTGCGTAAATTTCCTGGACTGTATTCCTAACGGATAATCGCCTACTCTGATTCCTAATTTCTGCTGCGATCAGGTGTAAACGGAAGTGGACAAAATCAACGCTTTTGTTACTTCGATCGCGGTTCGAATAATCACTGGAAAGCATATCACGAGGCCAATCCATCAAAACCGATTCCAGCCAAATCGGTAGTTTTGTAAAGCGGCTACCAACACTTGCATCTTCTCCCGGCTTTCGCCAAACGACATAGCGAACCCGTGGGCTATCACCCAAGTCAAACTTCCGTGCGGACCTATCCTACCGGTCAATCGCCGCACTCTTTGTTGGATTTAACTGTACGTATGCGCCCACCAAAACCGACGGATTGACGCGTCAGGACACGGCACAGAGTTAAACTCAGAGTGGACGTGTGTACAGGACGACTGACTAACAAAGAACGCCTTGGTGCACTTTGTGATTACCGACCTGGTTGGTTTGTATTGACCTTGTGACACAGTAACCATTTTAGTCCAATTTAATAACCAGTTTAATAACCTGAGATCACAAGCCCTGAACTCCAGCGGCTAATCACAAGATGCTCGTTAGCAAGGTTAAAACGAGAAGCTCCACCATTAGTACAATGAATGGAGAGAAATGCATTAAAAAGCTCGCAAATCTCCCAGCTTATAACCAATCTGTAAGCAATGATGAAAATAAAGCCTCATGTTCTGTTAATATGCCTGCCAGCAAGTGTCGATTACCAAAGCGTAAAGTGACTGTTAAAACTCGCAAAGCACCGCCAACTTCTAAAACTGCGAGACCTTATAATTCAGCAGAAGGAAAATTATGCCCAGCTGCTCTGCCGTTTCAGCCTATTAACTTGCAAAACATCCAAGATGAAGTCACCCAGCCTAAAGTGAAAATGTTGTCGATAGATAGTTCTCTGGCTGTCCTCCGTGAACTGGAACCTATAACTGCCCTAATGCAAAAGACGTTGAGTCCCAAAGTAGAGCATATGTTACCCGCAGGTTCTCTTATCGATTCCATCGCAGCAGAAGTAGTCTCTATGATGCATCGTTCTAGAAATGCAGTTGTTGTTAATGTCCCGGATAATATTCCGCCTGCAGCCTTGCGAGATATATCACTTAAAGCTGCTAACATGGTTGGCACGGAATGCAGTTGCATAAGACTCAGAAAGAAAGTCCAGCGCTACTCGTGTCCAATCCTATTCAAAGTTAATAGCGCTTTAACCGCTAGTGAATTTATAAGCAGACTTGATCTAATTGCTGCCAACACTACCTTTAAGACCCTGAGAGTAATCGCTGACAGAACACCTTTACAAAGATTACTCCTGCATGGAGATTCTGACCTTATCTCTCGACGCGACTCGTTACCCTCAAATGGGGTCACATCTACAACCGTTGCTTGTCTCGTTCCCAACTGCCAAACTGACACCCCAACATTAAGGTTACCTACACACGATGACACCCATAACCAGTCCATAAGTATAATATGCCCCCTCGACTCTCCACTAACAACGCTACGTGCAGCGGATAATTTAGAGCCTAAGATTTTTAAAACAAAGCACCACAGTCGCTATCAACCTGCAACATCGCATCCAGGGGACAGTTATGTACAGCAGCCACAGATCACTAACTCCCTTGTCGATTTAGACCTGACCAGCATTGTGACCAGAGACCTGACTGCTTTCCTTGACGACGAAAGACCTAGAGCAATTGATACGCAGCAAACAAACGAGCCACTAGCTGGAGATAAAAATCCGGTATCTAGCAATCCATCCTCACTGAACGAGGGTTCTTCTGATCCTACCACCCAAAATCGACTCGGCTGATACTCAGGATCACCCTTTTTCCCACAAACTTACAGCCACACCTGCAGTTCTCGTGGTTAAACCAGTTCAAACCCCATCGCCCAATAAAATTGCCGCCTGCCCCATAAGTCCAAAGAAATCATTAGTTTACAGTCTCCTTGCTTTCAATATTCCTGACTCTACTGATCTCGTTGACGTCGTTACAACTTTAGGTAAAGTGGCTAATGTGAAATCTCATATGTTTAATGCTATTAGAGTGCCCAAGAGGATACAGGCCTACCTAGCACCAGTCAGATTTACCTCTGTCGATCAGCACACGTTGGAATCGCTTGTTAGTAAGCTAAGTGCCATTCGAACAGTTCCTTACTTATCAAACATTTACTTCAGTAGGTTACTTGCTCGACCCTATGTTTCTGTCCACTCGAAAACGTCTGCTGCGTCCATACTTGGTGCACCATGTTTACCTATTGACCCTTCCTGCAATGGCAATCCTACTTATATCCCTGATAGACTGAATGAGCAGTCTTTTTTTGTAGACCTGGGGAGGAAACACAGTGTCATCCCTTCCCAACAAGCCTTCAACCTTTTTCTGAACTTTCTCAGAAGTATTCAGACTTAAATTTGGTAGTTATTACTGCACCATCATCCGTTTCCATTCCAGCTCAAAATTATCCCACTCCTTCCACCTCAACTTATGATGACACATCATCAGATATTTACCCCAACTTATTCAACCAGTTAGCGTGTCTACCTATCCAGTCACAATCCACTAAATCGCTTCTCTTCAATGCTCGCTCACTTCAAAATAAGATGCCCACTCTTCGCTCCATGGTGTCTCTTTCAACCTGACTTTATCCTAGCTACAGAGACATGGTTCACAAGCGAAACTCCGCAGTCTTGCTATCACATTGATCAATATCATTGCTTTTTCGCGTGTCGAACCTCAGCACCTGGTGGCGGTTGCATCATTTATATATCAAATAACTTCCAAGCATCACTGCTGTGCGCTTCCCTTCAAGACAGCGATATTGACAGCATAATTGCACATGTTACTCTAGGTAGAACCTCGATGGTATTGGGTTGCATTTACTCCCCTCCGAATCCCAGTACGGATGACTTACGAACATTGGAACGCTTGTTTTGCTACTTAGCAGAATTACCAGTTAAATGTAAAGTATTAGGAGGAGATTTCAATATGCCTGATATTGACTGGAGGTCGTGCGCCGCACCTACTAAATATTCGAGACTGATGTCTTCTTTACATATATATGGATGGACACAACATGTCCATTCACCCACCAGGGGAAACCACCCTCTCGATTTATTCCTTACACTAGGCCTATCCAACGTTTCTGCTGTTGTTCTAGACAATTTCCCTGGAAGCGATCACAAGATGGTCCAACTCACCTTCGATAAGCCATTTTATGATCCTACCCCGACTAAACCTGCCGTCATCTACCGACCATACAATTTGTTACACATGGAATCGCTTTCCGACCTTCTGAGATCCTTGCACTGAGAAAATTTCTTCCTAACCAATGATCCACAAGTGGCAGCTGATGAGTTCTACAAGAACCTTGCGATGTATCTAGATGCTCTAATACCACTGAATTATTGCCTCATTAACGCAGTAAGAAGACAGAGGTTGCGATATGTTAACATTTCGATTGCTCTCGTCAGTCGCAACGCAATACAGGCAGAAAAAACACGCAATATATAGGGTCCACACTTAGTAACATAGATAAGCAGATAAAAATGATGGGAATGACGTAATCAGGACCAAGGCAATCTAATTGATTGTCTCAGTTGTTTCTGGGCACAGAGTACGGGACACTTCAATTTTATCAGTAGCGCCTCGCCAATTGCCAACAGTGTCGGGTTCCTGTTGCGTAATAGCACCTTGAATGAGTCGATTGGGTTCACCTGGTGACGAGTCAGCAAGAGGTGTTTGGAGATAGACGAGGCAGGGTTCAAATTCATTCTTTGTTTCGCTCCGCCTTGGTTAGACAAAAACTGCCTTAGCCACAATGGGAAATGTTCCGCCACCCTTTGAGCTAGCAGGCGACCAGTCTTGCCTATGTAAGTGTCACCGCAACTGCAAGTGAACTGGTAGATGATGTTAGAGGCCGAACTGATTGGCGCGCTGCTCGAACGGATGTGGAGAGGAATCCTTCGTGTGGTGTGAATAAGTCGTAGTTGGGCGGTAGGGTAGGTGCGCATTAGAGCGGACCTGAGCTTGTGACCAACTTCATTTGCTAAGTGATCCCCCTTGAAGGGTAAGAACAGATAAACATTCTTCTTCTCTGCAGTTTGCACGGGGAGCTTCTCCTTGGGGGGTCTGCTATGGGTCTGAATGAATTTCTCCGGATACCCATTAGCTAGCAAAGTCCGGTATAAAAACTCTTCTTCAGCCTTGAGTAATTCCGGACTGCATATCCGCCTGGCCCTGTAGAAGAGAGTTTTTACAAGGCCGCGCTTGTATGCAACTGGGGCGAAGCTGGAAAAATGTAGGTATTGTCCACCCCAGGTCGCTTTTCTGTACACCGTGCGCTGCAATGTGCCATCGGTCCTTCTCTTGATGAGCACGTCAAGAAACGGCAGTCTGTCTTCTTGTTCCTTCTCCCGTGATACAGAAAGGTTCGGGTGAATTGAGTTCAGGAGGGCAACAAGACGATCAAAATGTTCACCATCAGTGAAGACGAGAATATCATCTACGTAACGCTTGTACAGCTTGGCTTCACCTATGCAGGTAGCAACTTTCCTTTCAATCAGACCTAGGAAGATGTCTGCCAGAACTGGTCCCAAAGGACTGCCCATAGCGACGCCGTCAATCTGTTTGTATGCCGTCCCTTCAAACTCAAATCGCACATTCTCAGTACACACCAATATCAAGTCTCTCAGGAACTCTAGAGGGATGCCCACAGAGAGGTTCCGACTCAAAAGAAATTGGCATAGGTCCTCAACCGTTTCACGCAGGGGCACATTCGTGAACAGTGATTCCACGTCTATTGAATACATGAGCTCCGCGTCAAGTGTCGTTCGCTCCAGTATATTCACCAATTCAAAGGAGTCTTTCAAACAATGCGTGCCCAGGAGCTTACGCACGGGTTCTAGGAGCTTTGCCAACCACCGGGCTACTTTGTGGTAGGGTGAGTTATTCATACACGTAATTGGGTGTAGTGGAATTCCCGTCTTGTGCAGCTTCGGCGCGCCCCTCATTCTTGGTGTTTCTGTCCCTGTCGGTTTTAGCTGGCGATATTGTGACTCGGAGATGTACCCATGAAGCAAAAGAATTTGTAGATGTCTCGTAATTTGTTTCTCCACCAAGATATTGTTTTCCAGCGTCTTGTCAATACGAAACTTGCGTCCATCTCCGAGAATCGACTCCATTTTTGCGGTGTAATCCGCTTTGTCCATTATTACTACACCCGTGCCTTTATCCGGTTGCAGGAAAATTACATCTTCCATTTTCTGCAGCTCCTTGATTGCAACATAGTGTCCCGATTTCAAGCAACACCTCTGACTAATAGGCGCGTTCTGGAACTGGTGCGCGATATCCACTAATTTTGCCCGAAACCATCCTGCATCATCCGTTGATTTCGGCGATAGGTCGCTGAGTTGATCGTACAGATATTCGAAATTAATCTGTGTGTGGATCCTGTCCACATTCCTCGGCGGTATTCGGTATTTCAATCCCAGCGAAAGAACCTCCAACTGTTCTCGCGTGAACCGAGCTGTAGACAGATTGTACACATGCTTCTGGCCCTCGGTAGGGAAAGGAATGTTGGCCGCTCTCACAAGGGTACCTTGAAGGCCGCGCAGGGTCTTGGTCCTAGTACGCTGGAGAGTTTCAGCAGAAAATGCCTCAAATTTGAAACGGCAGACAAGTGACAAGCCATTCAAAACAACGGCGAATCGCTTTTGTGTCTCCAGGAACTTATGTTCTCGTTCAATGCAAGCCTCGATATGTGCGGACGCAATCCTGGCTAGATTCACACTGTTAGCGGGCAGCTTATTTTTCGACAGAGTTTTAACAAACCGAAATGGAAATCGACCTGACTGGATACATTCTTGATAAAATTTATCCCTTACGCGTTCCACCATGATCTTGCAGCGCAACGACAACAATCGATCCAATGACCTCACAACGTCAGCGGGGAGTCTTCTTTTAAGAAACTTGAAACACTGAGTCCCCTTCAGCCACTTCATTAACGCAGTAAGAAGACAGAGGTTGCGATATGTTAACATTTCGATTGCGGTGACACTTACATAGGCAAGACTGGTCGCCTGCTAGCTCAAAGGGTGGCGGAACATTTCCCATTGTGGCTAAGGCAGTTTTTGTCTAACCAAGGCGGAGCGAAACAAAGAATGAATTTGAACCCTGCCTCGTCTATCTCCAAACACCTCTTGCTGACTCGTCACCAGGTGAACCCAATCGACTCATTCAAGGTGCTATTGCGCAACAGGAACCCGACACTGTTGGCAATTGGCGAGGCGCTACTGATAAAATTGAAGTGTCCCGTACTCTGTGCCCAGAAACAACTGAGACAATCAATTAGAGTGCCTTGGTCCTGATTACGTCATTCCCATCATTTTTATCTGCTTATCTATGTTACTAAGTGTGGACCCTACATACTGCGTGTTTTTTCTGCCTGTATTGCGTTGCGACTGACGAGAGCAAGCGAAATGTTAACATATCGCAACCTCTGTCTTCTTACTTCGTTAATGAAGTGGCTGAAGGGGACTCAGTGTTTCAGGAATTATTGCCGTCATTCCAGAAAAATAAAATTAGAGTCCACCCCCGGAAATTTTTCACGCAAACTTGCACGACTCCGAAATTACTACTTGAAAACAAATGACTTCTCCCTAGTATTGCTACAACAAAGAATCCTTGCTCAACTTGACAGACTTCGGCATATCAGCCTTATGGACGCAGAAAGACGGGCGTTAAATAGCATGAATAAAAACCTAGAACTCACCAAGCTGATGAAATATAGAAACAAGAATACAGAAACCCCATCCATCCTGATTTCTGGTAACCAAATAACTAACAATCCAGCTAAAATAAGCAGGGATTTCAATAATTACTTTTGTTCTACTTTTAACACCACTGCTGCCGCTCCCTCGCACATTATCCCTCTACTTACTGATGACAAGATCTGCACAGTTGATTTTGAACTTCGTGATATAAATCAACTTATCACCTCTACGAAGTCATCATGGTATGCCGGACCTGACAAATTACCAACGCTTATAAAATACGGTGGATCTGACTTCCCTGTACTACTTTTAAATTTTTTTCTCTCTATCCATGAACACCGGTATCGTGCCATCACAGTGGAAGACGGCTGTAGTCATTCCTCGCTACAAGTCAGGCTCTGTGCATGAAAGGAGCAACTACCGCCCAATAAGCCACACTTCTATCCTCTATAAAATGATGGAGTGTCACATAAAATCCAAAACTGTGGACTTCATGATGTCGCGAAATCTTATCAACACCTCACAACACGGCTTCCTAAGCACGCGATCCTGCATAACATGTCAGATAGACTTTCTCAGTCTCCTGACTACTTCGCTCGATGACGGTTCATCAGCGATAGTCATCTACCTAGATATGCACAAAGCATTTGATCGTGTCCCTCATAACCACCTCTTATCCAAACTAACTGCATATGGCATAGACAACCCTCTGCTTTCATGGTTTGATTCTTACCTAACTAATAGAACCCATGTTGTTCAGATCGAGCACGAAACAAGCACGCCAAAGCCTGTCATCAGTGGTGTGATATAAGGTAGTGTTCTGGGACCCTTTTTATTCCTACTTTACGTAAATGATATTTTTGATGTCTTTGCCTCTGGCAAACTTTCCTGTTTGCCGATGACATCAAAATTGTTTACACTTTTAATCCAACTGAGATCAGTGATACGCTTAGAGTAATCCGGCATGACTTACATACACTGGACTCATGGAGTTCCAAATGGATGATGACATTCTCTACTGATAAATGCCACGTGGTATCCTGCAGATGTGACATCACACCAGGTTCGCTAACTATAGATGGTAAACCATTGTCTTACTGCCACACTATGCGTGACCTAGGGATCCACTACTCGAGCACCCTTAACTTTTCCGAACACGCAGGACACCCCGCAGCTCAAGCCCTCCGAAGCATTGGGCTTTGTTCAAAACATTTAAATTAAAAGAATCCATTAACACCATGTATAGAATAAAAACGCGCCCGCTGCTCGAATATGGCTCCATCACCTACTGTAATTCTAGAGTGAGTGATCGTATGACATCGGAACGTGTTCAACGATCATTTACTAAGCGTCTTCTAGGCTATTCCACCACCCTATCTTACATGGATCGTTGCGTTGCCCTAAAACTTGACCCACTGTGGCTGCGAAGAATGCAACTTAACCTATTCACCTTCTTTGGTAAAATTATCCAAAAAATACATTCTTCACGCCCATCGGTACAACGATCAGAATTATCAAATTATCGCGCCCGAAATAACAATCACAATAAAGTAAAAGTGAAAAGATCACGAACGAAACTGTCTGACAACTTTTTCCTAAATCGATACTCCATATTGTAGAACAGGCTTCCATCTGAGATACGTGCAATCCAGTCAGGGATGAAGTTCCGACACGTTATACATTCCTTTCTAAACGTCGAAACAGCGATCGGTATATTGCAACCTACCTTGACAAGTGAATCCCCGTAAGAAATAGGAGCAAGATGGATATAGTATAGATATCAGGGGATCTTTTCATTCTCCTGTTGCCCGATCTTACTGCCCTCCCCAAATTTAGCAGTAGCAATAACGTGTTTTCTAAAGGCAAAAATATCCTGATTAACAATGAAGTTCACACTCACCAAGACGGAAATGTGCCCTAGAGTTCCTCTCAAGCAAATTATTTCGCATTTGTTCTGCAACGCTAATTATTTTCTACTTATCTTTTCCCCTGGACCCCTCCCTTAGGTACGAGCTGCTGTGTTACGTGCTCAGCGAAATCAATGTTGATTTAATCCTTCTGCTTTTGACTGGATCCATTTGATAACACCTTCCGAAAACCTACCATGATCTTCCACGGTTACATTCACTCTGAACAAATCCCCTCAACGAAATCAGCTTCTCCTCTTACCGCACACAGCTGAACAGTTGGAACGACAGTTAACTTATCTTACTTTGCGTACAGTTTTCTCTCCCTCCCTGAAAAATACCATGCGTACATACAACATTTCTCAGTACCATACCAAATTATTTCGCATCATCAATTTTCATATTTTGATCTCCGACAACTGCCGGGGTTATCTTACTATTTCCTCCGAAAATTCTTCTCCTTTTCTGTAAAAGCATGTATATTCCTGAGGTTATCAGTTACCAGTGAAACTTGTACAATCTGAATCGAACAACGTCGGACGAAAATCTAGCATTTCACGTTATTGTACGTAAACCCACTTTTATTTGCTTATTTCTCTCCTTCCAGTGTTGGCCAGGGTTGGGCCGATCTCCCGAGGCTATGGATAAATGCTTCCGAAAAAAATGCAGCACACTCATGCAGTATGAGTTATCACAAACTAACTGGCACATATTACAAGTGCTTGATTCTAATCAGCCAAATGATGGCTGTGCGATGGGGAGAGCTTAATATGAAACACAGGCCCCCACAGTACGGTGCTGGAATTGAATCAGCTAAAAGATAGCTGTATGATGGGGAGAGCTTTTCATTGAACACAGGCCCCCCCAACACAGTGCTGGAAACAAATCAGATAAAAGATGGCTATACGATGGGGAGAGCTTAATATATATCACAGGCCCCCACATAACTGTATACATATAACGCCACAATAGCACATGGCCAGATGAGATGTGGAAGAGAAGTGTGGAAGCAGGTCTCCGGGAGACGGTTTCATGATGGGTCGTATTACTCCAATGAAACTGACAGTTTATATCTACTTTTATTCTTACTCTCAACTTCTACTACTCTTACTCCTTTACTATTTTTAATTGAGTTAGCACTGAAACATTCCTATGTGAACACAATAGATCACTGAATATCCCTCTCCACTACCCGACTTTGTTGTACCACATGACCAGGCTCGTAGTCTGCCTGTGTCTCGCATGTCGAGAAATATATCATTTATTTATTTATTCTGCTCGATGCGTCATAGGCGTGCTTCCCTCAAAACGAGTCAGACCACTATCCCGTCGCATATAATACGAAAGCTGAAGAAGCTACGATATAGACTTAAAAAGACTAACAATCTTAATCTACTAATCCAGCAAAATCAAATAATGTCATCCTTAGAAACAAATCCGTCCTTAAAAGTCCTCAGAGATGAGACCGATGCCTTAGCTTTCTGCAATAAACCTAGGAAAATGACTAGACTATTCCAGCGCAGGAGCAACTTCAAACATGCTATACTATCTTCCATTACACTACCCAACAACAGCCTTTCTGCAAGCCCGGCTCAGATGTGTGAGGTTTTCAATGAATACTTTTCATCGTTTTTCACAGAGCCGTGCATAGTACCAATGGTAAACATCCCCACCAAAACTGCAGATTACATCTGTATTGTTGAATTTGAGCAATCGGACATATAAGCTCTGATATACTCAATGCAAACGAGCTTTTATACTGATCCGGGTGGAATACCGTCTGCTATGATCAAATTCGGCGGTCCTGCTACCCCCATACTGTTTCAAAATCTTTTTCCGTCATCCATGAAGTCTGGTGTTGTTCCAGATGTGTGGAAATAAGCAGTGGTTTCACCAGGATATAAAAGTGGCCCACGTCAGTTACAGATGAGCTATCGGCCCGTCAGCCATACCTCCATTCTGTGTAGAAAAATGGAAAGGGTAATAAAACCCAAAATTGCTGAGTTCCTATTGTCCCGGAATTTGATCGATACTTCCCAGCACGGATTTCTGAGAACACTGTAATGTATTACTTGTCAAGTAAAATTTCTAAACTTCGTAATTCGTTCTATTGACCGTGGTAAGCGTCTGATCCTAATATTTTTTGATATGCGTAGATAGTTCGATCGGGTACCATATGGAAATCTTCTTGCTTTGGTATATCGGGCAATTTACATTCTTGGATAGCATCTTACCTTTCTGATCGGCACCGGGAAGTTGAAATAATAAGCAATAGTTCCACGAGTGGAAAAGTCATGTGGCATGATCCAAGGAAGTGTTTTAGGGTCTCTTCTGTTTTCGATGTACATTAACGGCGTCTTCGATGTCATCATACACGGCAAACCATATGTATTCGCAGGTGGTATTAAAACTGTCTATGAGTTTGATTTGGACAATTTTATTAACTCACTAGCCGACATACAAGCCGATCTGCACTAGCTGGAAACGGTGTGGCAAACGGAAAATCGAACATTCGTCCGATAAGTGCAGCTGCGTATGTTATCGGTGCAGTATTGCACCAAATTCCTTGATGCTACGCTGCAAAGCACTGTCCACCTGTCTCACAATTCGTGATCTTGGAATTCACTACTCGATCTCCTACAAGTTCGCCGAACAGGTAAAATACACGGTTGCAAAAGCTCGTAAACTAGGAGGGCTAATAGTAAAATCCTTTATTTTAAATGAATCCAACATCTACCTGGATAAGACCCGTATTCGTCCCTTACTCGAATACTGCACATTAATATACTCCGATCTGAGAAAAAGCGATAGAACATCAATACAAAATGTACAGCGCTACTTTACGAAACGCCTACTGAGAAACCCTGTTGATATTACCTACTAGGACCGTTGCTGTGAGATAAACAGAATCTCTCTGGTTAAGGAGACTAAAACTTAAGCTGAACTTCAAGTTTGATATAATTCACAAACACGTCTTTACCACAGACATTGAGTTTGTACTACGACCTTCCCTCAAGTTCACTATAAAGAATAGGGATAGCACGTTACAAATCGAAAAGGCAAGAATTAGCTTAAGATCAAATTTCTTTCTTAACCGCTATGCAGTGATGTGTAACAAACTACCGCGGAATCCAAAAACATGTAACTCAGTGTTTTTCGTACTCTAGTTAAACTGGAATTGACAGTGAATAAAATGAAGGATATGCTAAATATAGACGTGAGTATAGACACGTTGTATGAGGAAGGGCCGAATGCTACATAATAAATGACAAAATTCGCTGATGCGAAGTTAACCCACGTCTATCACATTTTTATTTATAAAACCCTTGTTCCGTCATTCTAATTCTCTTTTCTGTCCGAAGGAATCAGTGAACAAATTGCGGAGTGATTATCGAAAACCGTCGATATCACTCCCCACACATCGGCCGCCCCGATCGGATTGAACGCAAACCCTTCTTGACGATGCAATAACAAATGTGATCTTATTAACCCCACAGTCCGGATCCCGCACTATTGAGACATAAACTATTCATATATAATTTATTTATGACTACCTTTACACTCCTACTGTAATGTTACATATTGCTTTTTCTATCGAAGTAGTGACATCCCAGGATCAGAGAACAAGTCTCATTGCCCAGCGCTATCAATTCCTGTACTTTTCGAACGCAAGAGAATGATGAATCTGAAAAAATTTTCAGAACTGTCTAGCAAATCGATATTTCGAGCCGTCATGCGTTTTTGACACTTCCTCTGTACTTGGCCGGTCTCTCTTCCACACATGTTCTATATTCTTCTTTACTTTACTGTTGACCACGACTGGGTGGATCTTCTGAAGAAACGGGTTTAAAGCTTCCAACGCATGCAAGGTGCATTGCCATTGATTCCCTGGAGATAAAATAGTGCTTTACTCAAAAATACCAGCTGATGGTATGGGCTAGGTGGCTTGACTGTCCCCAATATTTACACACAAAATGCAGCCCTAAAGATGAGTTACGTAAGTGATGCTTTACTTGCTTTAAAAGCCACATCGGCACCCGGCCAGATGGGGGCAAGGAAGTGTGAGTGAAATCCAACGAGAGAATAACCCGCATGGAAGCAGGTCCCCAGGAGGCGGTCCCAGTAATGTTCGTATTATTTCACTTATACGTTTTATTTATCCACATTTGTCATCTTTTAAAACCTCACAATCCTCCCGAAATATTTAACTGATAATTAGCCATGTCCGCTAAAACGCTTGAGGACTGCTTTGGAAAATTGGAGAAATACAACATCCGCTCCTTGCGATTTTGGCGTATACCAAAAATCGTAATATCCAGTTGGACCGTACCTCGCAACGATGAGAGGTATACCTTTATTTTTATTCCCCAAATATCCATACTGCCCATGCAAGAGCATGGTACTACCTGTACATATATGATCAGCGCTGAATATGGGCGTAAATTCTCCTTTAAAGAGTATTATGCCCATTATTATAGTTAGAGTCAAAATGATGATCAAAGAGAAAAGCAACAGCAATTTGAAGGCCCCGGTCTGAAATCCTGAAATCATATACTTCAGATATTTCTATCAACCGACCTACAGTATAGACAACTTCCAGTATTGCCCCCAGATACCCACTACTACTACTAAGATCGTAAGTTGACATCGCCAGTAATTCAGTCCAACCTATTCAAGCAGTTGGTGCGTCTACCTTCTCAGACACAATTCTTCAAATCACTTCTCTTCAATGCCCGTTCAATACGTAATAGGATGCACATTCTACGTTCCATGGTAGCACACATTGAACTAGAGTTCATTTTAATGACAGAGAGATAGTTTACTAAAGATGCTCGTTAACCTTGCTTCCACTTTGACTGGTACAACAGTATTTTTTGCCTGTGGAAGCTCAGTATCTGGCGTTGGTCGCATTATTTATTTATCCGATAAATTCTAAGCGTCTCTGCTAAACACTTCCCTCACAGACTGCAACATAACACCATAGTTGTGTCACACCATAAAGTACTTGATGACTTTGCGTTGTGTTTACTCCCCTCCGAATCTTAGTGTGGATGATTTAAAAACTTAGAGCAATTGTTTTGCCACTTAGCGGAAACACCTATCAAAGATCCTTGGTGCAGGTTTTGTGTCATTTTTAAGCACATTTTGTGTGGACAGATTGCGACACGCGATATTGGTGACGTAGAGGTAGCTGTCACAGATGACATCCTAATGGTCCCGGGTTCGATGCCTGCTATCTAGTGAGATGAAATAACATCGCAATACCTCATAGCAGTGCAGTGCTCTTGAGCGTAAAACACCCAATTTCCATCAACTTAGTGGGGATTTTAATATACCCGGTATCGAATGGACAACGTACGCTGCACCTGCTAAATATTCGGGCCTATTGTCTTCCTTACATATACAAGGATGAATTTATGTCCATTCCCACATCATGGGTAACCCCATCCTTGACCTGCTCTGTAGATTATCTTTATCGGTAGTCTCTGCCGTTGTCCTAGACAAATGCCATCGTAGTGATCAGAAGATGGTTCAACTCTCCCTCGAAAGACCATACACCGATCTGTAGCGCACCAAAAGATAACTATTATCTTTTGTGTATAATTTCACCGATGAGCAATCGCACACTAGTCTTTCTTATTTTAATCCTTACATTACGTTCATCTTGACCTAGATCCGGCTCGAGACTTGACCGTCTTGTAAGTATCTGTGCTCACGTGTTTGCTCTTGTCTCGCTTCATCCGTCCGCGTCTTCTTGTAGCCCATCGAATGCAGGCCGCTGTATCCGACTCCAATCGCCTCCTGATATTCGCGCTAAATTTCGCACACCGTATCGGACTAGCAGTCACTAATCCTACAAATTAGTGACCTCGGTTCACACGCGCGAATTTAACTTTTTCGTCGTTTGTATTTTTTAGTGTTTTCGTTCCATTTGCTTGATTATATACGTGTATTCATTTGTCTCTTGCGCAGTTTTAGTAGTTTCATCGTGTTTTGTTCATCCTTCATCTTTTCGATTCACATTTCGAAAGTGCCATCTGAATCGTTTCACAGCGTAAGCATGCTTACTTTGACTGTTCCAAGTTCCATGGAACACAGCCCAGAGGTTTGGTTTGCGATATTCAAGATCGAACTGGAAAATAAAGGACCGGCCGAGGTACAATCAGCTCGTCCCACGCCTTGCTTCGTCGGTTGTGACGCTGGTTCAGGACATTCTACTCTGCCCATCGAATGAGGTAAAGTATGAAACGATGCAACTAGCGATCCTAAAAGTGTTACAGCCCAGCACATGAGCTCGATTTGAACAGCCCAATGCTTTCAAGCTGGGAGCTCGCAAGCCGTCGACGTTACTCAGCGAAATTCAGCGCATCCCTGGTCCATTATTCTTGAGCGAAGAAGGGATAAAGGAGCTGTGGTTTGCACGTCTCCCAGAGCTGTTGACGGTAATGCGGTCCGTGTTTCTGGACACACCCCTGAAAGAACTAACTATCAAGGCAGACACTGCGTTCGAACGTCTTCCGCAACAGACGACCAATAACTCCCGTGACGTATTCTCACCGATGAAAACCGAGTCGCATACTTGCTCCAAGTCGCCAGGCTGATCTGACCATAAAGACGTAGAAATTGCGCTACTTCGCAGCAGGCTAGCAGCACTGAAGGCTTCGAAGCAGCGGGTGCCACGGTCAGATGCAGGCCACGTTTTGGCTAACGTTCATTGCGGCTCGTCTGTACCTGTACCGAGTACGTCTCGTTCGACGGTAAAGAGCAGCATTTACTCTGCACGTTTTCAGTCCGACAATACCAGATCCGACGAAGAATTATGTTGGTATCACTGCCAACATGGTGGAAGAACTAGACGCTGTCGGGCTCCCTGCATTAGACTCAACTCAGCCGCTTCAGGGAAAGCGAATAGCCCGCTTACTAGCACGACCAACGTATCCGTTAATAACCAAACAAATCGTCTGTTTTACGTTAAGGACCGACCTTCTTCCATCATGTTCCTCATCAACACGTGAGCGGAAATCAGTGTCATCCCCGCGAACACAAACGATAAGCACGCAGACCCTAAGTACGTGCGGCCAACGGTTCTCCGATAGCTTCATTTGGTCAGCGGATGATGAACCTGCATCTCAATATTCGCCGAGTTTTTAGTGGGTCTTCATGGTTGCATCTGTGCCCTTCGCAATTATCGGTATCGACTTCCTCCGACATTTTGGGTTGGTTGTTGATGTCGATCGTCACAGACCTTCAGCCAACCGTACTAAACTAGGGTTGAAGGCGTTCTTACGGATACCCCGATAATCAGTCCGGTTTTCCGAATCGCCGAGGTACCTTCAGATTATGCGAACCTACTGTCTGAATACCCGCGACTGGTACGACCAGCTGCAGAGCTGCCGCCAGTCACGACAGAAGTCGCTCAACACATTGTCACGCGCGATCTATCAACGGGTGCCCGATAAATTACGCTCCGCAAGACCTGAATTCGATCATATGCTTCGGTTCGGTATCATAAGAACATCCAACAGCCCCTGGACGTCACCACTCCACATGGTTCCGAAAAATACGATGGGGGGGGGCTGGCGTCCTTGTGGCGCTTATCGATCTCTAAACTATATAACGACGCCTGATCGCTATCCTATTCCACATATCGTGGATCTCAGTGCTAGTCTGGCAGGTAAAAACGTTTACACTAAAATCAACCTGGTGCGTACTTAGAAGCAAATTCCGGTAGCCGAAGCGGACTTCGCTAAAATTGCTGTGACGACTCCATTTGGTTTGTTCAAATTCCTGCGCATGCCATTTGGTCTTAAGAATGCCGCGCAAGCATTTCAGTGGTTTATCGACCAAGTTTGTCGCGACCTAGACTTCGCTTATGTCTACCTCGACGACATCTTAATCGCGAGCTCCTCATGCTGAGAGCACTTGCGCCACGTTCGAACGCTTTTTGATCGTTTATCTCAACACGGGGTGACGATCAACGCAGAAAACTGTTCGTTTGGTGTCCATGCGGTCAGATTTCTCGGTCACCATATTTCTTCTGCAGCCGTCGTGCCATTACAGGATAGAAATAAGAACATCAGCGACTACACAGAGCTACACTCGTTCAAAAAGCTAAGACGCTTTGATGGCCATGTCAACTTATCGCCGCTTCATACTTAGTTACGCTACGTTTATGCAACCCCTGACGAACCTTCTCTGAGGGAAACGCAAGAAATTCGAATTTGTTGCCGCAGCGCGCGCTGCTTCTAAGTCGCTGCAAGTGGCTATCGCCAACATACATTTAATAGCGCATTATGACCCAGCAGCCCACTGTCCCTCAGTACCGACACTTCTGACGTACCAGTTGGGGCGGTTTTACAACAAAAGGTAGGTGACGCTTGGCAGCCATTGTCATTTTTCTGCAAACGTTTGCAACTTGCAGAATCTCCTTACAGTACTTTCGGTAGAGAACTATTAGCCATTTATTTATCCATCCGTCATTTCCGACATGTTTTCGGCCGCTCATTTGTCGTCTTTACCAACCACAAACCCCTGACTTACGTGCTTAACTCGACTACTGACAGATGCTCTCCTAGAGAGTCGCGCCACCTTAACTATATCGTTCAGTTTACGACCGATATACGACATGTGCACAACGACGTGTGCACAACACTGACGCTGACGCGCTTTTCCGCATTCAAGCGATCTGTGCGGATCCCGGCACCGCTATCCTGCTGACAGCCATGGCAGCAGCGCAACTCAATGATCATGAGGTTGATATTATACGCAGCTCTCTCTCAGTGGACATACGACCTGTTCCGCTGACATTATCAGACGGAACTACACTTTGCGATTTATCTCTAGGCACGCCGCGCCCAGTCGTCCCACGCGAGTTTCGGCAGACCGTGTTCGACACGTTGCACGGCTTGTCTCATCCAGGCGTTTGTGCATCGGTTAAACTCGTAACCGCACGGTTCGTCTGGCGCAATGTCAATCGTGACATTCATACTTGGGCAGCTGCTTGCCCTCCGTGTCAACGCGCGAAGGTGCACAAGCACACAAGAAGCCCAGTAGGAACATTTCCCACGCCCGATTCACGTTTCCACCACGTGCATGTCGACCTCGTAGGTCCTCTGTCGCCTTCGAAAGTCTCTGTGTATCTACTGTCCTGTGTCGATCGATTCACTAGGTGGCCGGAATCTATTCCCACACTTAACTGCTCTTCGGAAACAGTAGCGAAAGCTTTCCTGGAGCGCTGGGTAGCTCAATACGGCTGTCCCGCCATCGCGACCACCGACCGAGGGTCACATTTCTCATCAAAATTTGTCACGTTGCTTAAAGATTAAGGCTGTTGCCACGTTCAGACAACGGCATATCATCCGTCCGCTAACGGCATGGTGGAGTGCTTTCACCGCCAAGTGAAGGCTACGCTACGTGCGAACTCAGATTTATCATGGTCTGAAACACTTTCTCTCGTCCTCCAAGGCTTAAGCAACACTGTTAAAACTGGATTCGACGCAAAATCAGGGCAGCTGGTATACGGCTGCCCACTGCGGTTTCCCGGACAGCTGGCAGTACCAGCTTTGTCTACTTCCTCTTTTGACTACGGAAGTTACACTGATCGATTGACTCACTAGATGCGTGAGCTACGTCCATCCGTTCCTAGATCGCAGAAGACACCAGTGTACGTGCTCGAGAAACTGTCTACATGTTCAATATCTCGGAATATGCTTGGAACCGACTGTGATTTCATGATTTCAGAAGGTTTGAATACATGTCTACATGTTCATACGTCCTTCTTCGCGCAAACGGTGTTCGACAGCCTCTTCAGTTGCCATACATGAGAAATTTTAAAGTGCGACACTGTGAATAAGACGTACACTAGTGACCGCGGTAGCCGACGCGAAGTCGTCACCATCGACAGTCTGAAGCCTGCCTTCATGGAAGAAACCACCTCGCCTACCTCGTCTAGTAGTGTTTCGTTTGACGTCACAAAACACTGCACCAACTTTCAGCATCCCAGTTTAGTACAACCAGACCACGATCCCGGTCTACAAGCATCAGCCGTCCCGATATCTCCTGAATCTAGCCCGCCACCTCCCACGACCAATCGTCGTACTCGGGAGGTGAGTAAGCAGGACTAGGTACAGTGTAAATACGTTTAGGCTTGCAGACTTATATATATATATATATATATATATATATATATATTTGCTCCGTTTTGGTCGATTAACGTTTTGAAAACAAACAAAAAACAAAAGCACTGAAAAACTTTTTTCGAAAAAATATTCGAACAACAAAAGGTTTAAAAACGCAGATCATTCCTTCGTCCTTTCTGGCGTTTACTGCACGTGTCTTTCTATCTTCCCGTCTCTACATGCCACAACCCTCCTCTTCGATCGACAGGCCCACACGAGCAATATTTTCGAGGATCGGCGCAGTCACTGAAGATCCTGACGCGAACGCTGGTGGTTTCTCCGCGGAATGAGGGTCACTTCTTCGTAGGACGATGGTCCTTTCTCAGTGGGACGAGGGTCGTTTTGGTGTGGAGGGGGGATGCGGCGGGGGGAGAGAGCACTCCCAAGAGCACCGTTTGGCAGCAGGGGAGGTTGAGGACCTGTCGGAAATTTGCTGGGCTGGCCAGTTCTTTGTAGTCGGAATAGCTCGCTGCAACGGCTCGCCGAAAAGCCCCCCGCTGTGCAATCAAAAAATATTAAGTCACAAACGGCACGGCGGACTCCGATCTCCGGCGAACACCCTTTTGACCCGAACGCCCACTCACTCACTCGGCACGATTTTGCCCAACCAACTTCGATTCACCCCGCATTTACGACATCGAAGGCTCTTTTTTCAACCTTCTGGTGAGGAGCTCTGTAGCGCCCCAAAAAATAACTATTATCTTTTGTGTACAAGTTCACCGATGAGCAATTGTACACTACCTTGTTTTAATCTTTACATTACGTCCACGTTGACATACATCCGGCACCAGACTTGACCGTCTTGTAAGGACCCGCGCTCACGTGTGGCTGCTGATACATTTTACAGGAATGCTGAAAATTACCTGAAAGCCCTCATTCTATTGAGATATCGGCGCTTTCCGGGTAAATCAAAATCCACCTGCATGCTTGATAAACTTGCCAATAAACTCATGAAGCATCACAGTCGTTATTTGAAAACGAGAGACTTTGTAGGACTAGTTAATACTAGTCCAAGACGGTGCGCGAAATTAAGCGCGGATATCAGAAGGCAATCGGAGTCGCACAGCGGACTGTATTCGATGGGTTACAATAAGAAGCGGACGGATGAAGCGAGACGAGAGCGAACACGTGAGCGCGGGAACTTACAAGGCTGTCGAGTAAAGAGTCAGTTGTAAAGAAGATTGAAACAAGAAGCAGTAATGTACAATCGGCCAACAATTAAACTGTATATGAAAGATAGCAGTTATCTTTTAGGGCGCTACAACTTCACCCTTGTATTGCAATAACATAATTTCATTGCTGAATTCGAACAATCTAGGCAAAATAGGCGCATGAATGGGAAAGGAATGCGCTCAGCTGTAATAATAACAACCACGAACTTATCAACTTGTTGAAAAGCAAAGACGAAACTCCAGAAACCACCCATTTTGATTTATGGCAATCGAGGTGACTTAGCAGATTACTCCGATTTAACTTTTCCAATACCAATCGAATTATTGAAGGACAGCATACTACTATGCACTGAGAATATCGGTATCTATTTTCAAATATTCCTTATCGCCAGTTAAATGCGATGACAACTGGTAGGCCGTTGGGCAGTGCCAGCAGATTTTTATGCCAATGATTGAAACGAAATTGAGTGTCGAAATACCGCTTCTTTCCTACGATGAACGGTATGTGGATGCTATTTTGGTGTTTAGTTCATCAGAAGAACACATCGCACGTCTGGCCCATCCCCTGAATAACCTACATACAAATCAGAAAGTAACCAGCGAAATGGAAAACTATTGCCTCCCATATTTGGACATGTTGATTTGACAAACAGCAGATGGGTCCATCAAAAGAGATTTACCGGAAGTCGACTTGATCAGGGCAGTAGCTAGACTTTACCAGCTCCTCTCCGATGCGATATAAGCAGACCTTAGTCAAGACGCTATTCAGTCATCCAAGTAATATATGCACCACCAACAGTTTAGCTGATGAAATAATCTCGCTTAAGCATAGGCTGTTTAAAAGTCGCTATCTAAGAAGATTCATCGACAAACATAGTCAAGCGAAGGTACTGGGACAGAAGGTTTCGACAGTTGCTAAAATGAAGGTGTAAATCGAGCTTCCATTTAAGGGTGGTTTTGCCAATATGAGGACAACGAAGCGCATAATTTCCGCCGTCCAGAGGACTTATTATGCTGCTGAAGCTATTCTTATCAACCGAACTAATCGAATACCAGTTACCCAATAACGCAAAGACAAGCTTTTGACGCCAACTCACATTGTATTTAGCAGTTTACCTGTAGTTGAGGTACACGCCACATAGGCCGTACCGACAGAGCGTTGAACTTCAGAATAAGGGAACATGTAACTAAATGTGAGGTCCATCGCAGCCAGTTTCCAAATCAGATAGTCGTCCACATGCCCGGAAAAGCACTAGACTACAGTTTCAACCTGTTGGGCATCGTCAGTAGTGCGCATCCATCGGATCCGTCATGATTCGAACCCATGACCACCAGCGGCTTGAACCGCCAGTCAGCAGCTTATGCCACTGGGCCACGGGGAACAGCTTCGGACCGTCATGATTTACAAGCTAACTGCGATATGGCGCGTCTTATCCTCCACCGCCATGCAAGTTACGAACGTTGCAGAGGACAGGGTTGGCCCCGAAAGACACGACGTCCACTAACAGTAGCTATGTACGACATAACATTTAGAAACTGTCAGGGCGAGTATAATTTAATGTACTCATGAGTAGGGGGATTTTGATGTAATTATGTGAGGTCCATCTAGTGCTTTTCCGAGCATGTGGGCGACCAGCTGATTTGGAAACTGGCTGCGATGGACCTCACATAATTACATCAAAATCCCCTACTCATGAGTACATGTCACTAAATGGTTGCAGCGTCAAATCACCCAGTCGTCCGTTGCCCATACCATTTGTTCACGTAGGCCACCTGCTTGATCCACAGTTAGGCATTTACTGACCACCTGTCGTCCGTTTGATCCGGCCATAACGTTTACAATCAAGTTAAGACATGCTAACGCCTGTTTCCTGCGTTTCGCTGAGGCAGTCGCGATTAGCCGAATTAAACCCGCGCTTTGTCTGCAAAAACAGCTATTCGTTATCCCACGGCTGTCGTGGGCGTAGGGGTTTCACGCCTGCCCTCCACCCTGTTCTAACTTGTTCCGGCCTCACAAAACCATCCGTCTCATATATTTTCGTTATTGTGTTGGCACTGAAGAGACAATAAGAAATGCTGACATCTGCCAGTGTTCATCTCCTTACGGCTTTATTCAAAGCTTTTAACAGTGGGGACTGCTAGTGCAGGCCGCGTGGGCATTGATTGGTTGACCGTTATGTGATTCGTGTGTATTGATTTGGCTCCTCTCGGCTCCAAACCGCTCCCGCGAACTCCATCCTGGTTCAACGACGCATTGAAGAAGGAACACACATGGGAATCCTCCTACCGTTCCTGTCCACATTGAACTTGAAACTTGAACAACTACTTTAGCTTCGCCTTTAATACCACTACTGAGCTTCCTGCGTAAATTCTCCCCATGCTTGCTGACGATCAGCTCTGCACGATAGAATTCGACCTCCGTGATCTTAATCACCTTATTTCATCCATTAAACTATCTTGATATGCTGGACCCGGCAATTTACCGCCAACCTTGACAAAAAACGGGAGTCCCGATATCCCCACACTATTTTTGGATATTTTTCCTCGATCTATGAAAGCCGGTATGGTGCCACCACAGTGGACGAATGCTGTAGTTACCCTCCGTTGCAAATCAGGCTCCGTTCATAAAACGAGGAACTACTGTCCAATAAGCTATACTTCCATCCGGCAACAGAGCGAAAAACCTAAGCTACCGTTGCTTCGATGTCGTTTGCTGAGACAGGGACAGTCCCACCGCCAGTGGTGAAAACAGCTGGTGTAAGTGTCGAATCCAAGGCACGTGGGGTAACCACTCCCCGTCGTGCCGACTCTTTCACGGATAGTAGCGTTATATTCTGTAACGTTACTGAATCTGTGGCTGCTCTCCCAAGGGAACGCATCTTGGATGATATCAAGCAGCTCAAACTGTGTCACCAAGCTGCTTCCACCTGCCTTCCCCGGTGTCATTGTCAGAAAGATGACCAGAATGGGGAACGTCCCTATCCGTACGGCAAATCCGCAACCCCGACTACTTCGCGTGGTCCTTTCTACCCCGGAGGAACGCAAATCATTACTGCCATTTGCATGCAAACTTAAGGGTAGTGGTGTCAGCGTTCAGCCGGACCTACCACTGGCAGATAGATTGAAGTTAAACGAGGCTATCAAAGACCTCAAAACTAGACGGGCGGCTGGTGAGCAAGGCCTCCGTCTGGTGAGGTTTCAGGTGGTTAGTCAGAAGTTATTTTCCGCCCTATCAGAACCCATCTGGATAGCACATGACCCAAGGATGGTCGTGCTGACTTCCTTGAGGTAGTACTTAGCAACGTGCGTAGCCTAAGGAACAAGGTGCACGAGTTGGGTCTACTTGTAGACAAATCTCGTCCCGACATACTTGCTTTCACTGAAACGTGGTTGTCTCCGGATATTACGGACGGTGAGGTATGTTTACCTGACTAAGCACTGTATAGAACTGATCGCTCCATTGGTCGCCAAGGCGGAGGCGATGTACTGTATGTGAGCTGCAACTTAGATGTTTTGATGACCTACACAGTTCAGTCGTCAGATCCGACTATTAAAGCCCTATCAGCCGTTTGGTGCACTTCCTCTACCCAGTTTGCAGTTGTAGTTATATACATGAGTCCTGGAAGTTCTTCCATGGGGATAATTAACTTAATTCGTACTCAGTCCGCAAATAAGTGTTCAGTTCTAGGGGATTTCAACCTCCCGGAAGTCTGTTGGGCCCAGCTTTCTTGCAATTCGGCATCAGGAACATTCGGTGCAGACTTTCTCGAACTGACTCTCCAAGTGCCTTTGCACCAGTTCGTGGACTTCCCCACTAGGATATAGACAACCAATTACCATTTACTTTAGATCTAGTTTTCCCTGAGTCCCTCGAATTCGTGACTGAAATTTCGTAAGGCGCACCTCTAAGGTCCAGCGATCACGCATGCATTTCCTTTCGGTGTGCTCTTTCAAGGCACCAAGAGACCGCCGTTGAATTACTTCCGAATATTTGGCGGGCGGACTTTAGTGCAATGCGAACTAAGGCTTCAGTTCTGAAGTGTGAGATCTCAATGGCTGACTGTGCAGCTAGCCTGGGATAAATTCAAGGCATACCTTACCGAGGTTTCCAATCCCTCTACTCCACTCATGAGGAAAATAGGGTCACGGGCACAACGACCATGGATAGATAGCACAGATAAGCACCTACTCAAGAAACGGTCTAGGTGCTGGCGAACCTACCAAGCAGCTCCATCAGTCAGTACCTATGATAGTTATCAAGAGATTAGAAATAAATGTAAGCAACATCTCAGAACTGCTCGTCTCCAGTACGAGCAGGGTTTAGCGGACTCGGCCGCAGCTAATCCTAAGAAGTTTTTTGCTTACGTTAAAAGACGCAGTGGGGCAAAACTGTCTATACCAGTTTATTGCGAGCAGACGAGACCCGTGCGCAAACCGACTATGAAAAGGCTTGTATACTTAGTGATCAGTATACTGGGGCCTTTGCTCGGGAGACCTCTTTACCACAGGTTGAATTGGTTTCAAGAGTTCCAGAGGATTATTGCTTAGATGAATTTAGCATAACGGAGACTCCGGTCTTCGAGCTACTGCAAGGCATTAATCCCTCTAAAGCTTCCGGTCCTGATTCTATTCATCCGAAGCTGTTGCATGAATTGGCCACTGAGCTGAGTGGTCCTCTTACATGCGTGTTTTCAGTATCGCTGGACAGCTGCAGCCTACCTTCGGAATGGAAGGATGCAATCATCTGTCCGATTTTTAAGGACGGTGACAGCGCTGTACGCGCGAACCACCGGCCTGTCAGTTTGACAAGCGTGGTAGTCAAGTTGTTTGAAAAGCTGATAAGGGATTCAGTGGAGAACCACCTGAATAGATTCAACCTTCTCAGTGATGCGCAACATGGATTCTGCAAGGGATTTTCACGTCAGACTAATCTACTTGTAGCTCGTGAAAGATGGGCCGAAGCGGTAGACAGTGGGCACGCTGTAGACGTGCTATTGGTGGACTTTTCGAAAGCTTTTGACACTGTTCCACATCTTCGTCTCTCACTAAAATTGAGATCTTACGGGATATCTGGTCGCGCCCTTCAATGGGTGTCTGCCTTCCTTGAGGGGAGGGAACAGTACGTACGGGTGGGGCGTAGCCTTTCGCTCAGGCAAGTTGTCCTTAGTTGCGTCCCGCAGGGCTCGGTATTGGGGTCATCGTTGTTCGCGATCTATGTAAATGACTTGCCGTGAGAGCTAGGAGTGCCATCACTAATGTTTGCTAACGACCTTAAGCTCTGGAATATTGATATCCCGGGAGGTTCTGAAGCAATTCAGTGTGCCCTGGATAGGCTCTGGTAATGGTCTACCTTATGGTTGATGCCCATAAATAGGGCCAAGTGCTGTGTTCTTCGGATCGGAGCTGCTAATCCTCCCACCCGATATGTTGTCGGCGGTGATGAACTACCTGTTGTCACTCAGCAGGTTAATTTAAGGGGCATACACGCATCAGCACTTCATTCTGGAGACAACTGGAAAAAGACTGCTTGTCGAGGGTTTCGTATGATTTGGTTTATCCGCCGCTTTTTCGGAATCCTAACTGCCAATTTGTTTGTGAAGCTATTTTCGGCATTCGTCCGACCCCACCTGGAATATAGTATCAAGGCTTGTCCACCATGTCTTAACCGAGACAAAATGGACTTGGAGAGAGTTTTACGAGTGTGCACTCGGTTAGTGCAGGGTCTACGGGGACAGACGTATCCTGAACGCTTGATCAGCTTGGAGATGTACTCATTGCACTGCCGAAGGATAAGAGGGGACCTGATACTCACTTATCGTATTTTGACGGGTAAGATTGGCCCGGACTTGTCAAGGCTATTTAGTCCCGCTACGTTACCTAATCTCCGCGGTCACCCACTGAAACTGCTTAAACCGTGGTCTGATACGATAAGGACGGAAACTCGTCTGTCGCGCAGAGTTATAGATCGCTAGAATTCTCTTTCAGATCTTGTGGTTAGGGAACCTACGGTTAAGGGTTTTTGCGCGCCAGCTCGATTCTCTTGGGTGGCAACACCAAAGCTTCCCTTTGTCCTAACTGACTCACATTCACATGCCAGTACTATTGTTAATGACCCAAATATCTTGGTATTCTACTTGCTTAGCTCTTTCCAGCTTCTCTTTTTACATTCTGAGTTTACTTTTTTCTCTTTCTCCCTTCACGTAACCGGTCCAGTAGGGACTGCTAGGGCAGGATACGTGTGCATTAATTCGTTTGGCAGGGTGTGATGCGGTATTTGTCTTAGGTCCATCAGTGTTTTAAAGTCTGCCAACTTCTGGTTAAACAACCCGCTGAAGAAAGAACACTCACGGGATAATCCTATCGCTCCAGTGCCGCTGAAAGTTTAACATGATGGAAAGTCAGCAAGTTCAAAACTGATGACTTTTTTGATGACGTAATTTTACCAACACATTGCAATACGACTTCCTAAACTCACGGTATTACACAACATGTCAGATCGACTTTCTCAATATTCTGATTAGTTCGCCTGACTGCGGTTTATCAATTATAGTCGTGTACCTTGACGTGGAAAAGCCCCTTCATCGTGTTCCGTATGCTTTATCATATCCAAATTAACTGCACGTTGCACAGGCAACCCCCTACTGTCGTGGTTCGATTCGTAACTCACGTAGGGAACCCAGCTTATCCAGGTCCAAAATATAACAAGTCCGCATAAAACAAGTCACTAGTGGCGTGCTTGAAGGCATTGTCTTTGGACCTTCATTATTCCTATTGTATTTGAATGAAGTTTTTGTCTTTGGTAAACCTATTCTGTTCGCCGGTGATGTAATACTTATTTACACGTTTAACCCACTGATGTCAGTGATTTCTTATATGCAATCCAACGTGAATCACATATACTTGATTCATGGTATACTAAAGAGAAAATGTCATTCTCCGTTGACAAATGCCACGTAGTAACCTACAGATGTGAACACTTGGAAGCAATGGGTTATAAGACCGATATACAATGGTGGTGACAGGACAAACCCTTCTAATTACCGCCCGATATCACTGCTTCCCACTGTCTCCAAAGTAATGGAGAGCATCATAGACGATGCTCTGCGCGACCATCTAGAAAACCAGCTTCTAATAGGCCTGGAATAGCACGGGTTCCTAAGGGTTCACTCGTGCACCAAGAATCTTCGCGCAGTCCTTGATTCCTGTACAGCAGAGGCAGACAGTCATACTCCGACTGACGTGGTTTACCTAATTGTTCAAAAGCATTTGACCGGGTTAACCACGCAGTCCTATTAAGTAGAATACCGAGTGTGGGGATTCAGCATCGTAATACACGTTAACTAGAGGTGGGAAGCAACTCAGCTATTGTGCCACGATATTTAAAAGAAAAAATGCAACAGACGCAAACCAGCTGAGCTACCGGTGACGGATGGCCAACGTTCCGGTAAGTTAGCAGCCATTAACCGTGTAGTAAAAAATTACTATGCAAAATTATATTAGCATAAATAGTGAGATTGTGATTAGAGGGGGAAGCTAAGATGCATGGGGTGGGACAAAACAAATCACAACACGAACGTCAATAAGGTCGGCTCGTAGCCATATCAACAAGTGTATCCAGAAAAACATGTTCATGTTTCGGTACTCAACCAGGGAACAGAGACGCTCCAACTGAGGCCATCTCAGAAGTGAGGGACTTCATTCATCTCGACCAAGTCATCGCTTGGCCACCTCTCCTCTTCTTCCACCCACATCCCCGGTGAGCAAACAACGCACGTCGAGGGAGTCGGTGGACTGGCATGCGTAACACGTGGCCGAGTCATCGGAGCCTGGTGCGTGAAATAACGTGTTGAGCGGTTCATTTCTTTTTGCTGTGGCGTAAACAAGGTGTCGAACACGCTCCTTACTCACGCGGTGTTCCCACCAGATGTGAGCTAAATTGCGAAGGCACTGGTGGTCGAACGCAACTAGCCTCTTTATGTCCGCCGATCTAAGGGGTCAGGTTTCACAACCGTACAGTAGGGTTGAACGTAGCGCTGCACTGTACACTCTACCCCTCAAGGCGATAGTGATGTCGCGCCGGCGCCATAAGTGGCGAAGGTTAGCAAAAGCGCCTCGAGCAGCTGCATCAAGCCCTTGTGGATTTATTGATACCCTTCGATAACTCTCAGTGTTTCGGCTATTCACTTTCTAGAAGTCCTGGCTCTGGGAATTCTGAAACTATCTGCATTGTCTAAGGTTATTCATGAACGAGTAACGCGCGACTCACACCAGTACGAAGCACACGATACACTACAAATATCACACGCACATGTCTTATTTGAAGCTAGTTCCATGTCATTGCCTAACGCTGGACATCAGATATCGCTGCAACCTCCGTACGTAGGTGCATACACATTTCGCTTAGACTTTGAATTTCCTCGTGTCTCTACCCGCTCCTAGTGGTATAGGCTATACAACCAGATGTCTAAAGTAATGAGCAGGAAACGTAATCTAAGCACGTCATGTTCTTCAAACAATCAGGAAGATGTTCACGGTGTCCTGCGATTGTAGACTTTGAAATCTTCTTAGCCATATCGGCACGTACTCGGACTCGCATTTTGTGTAGCGTTAGAGTTGCGTCTTTCGCGATCCACTCCAAGATGTCATCAATCTCTTCCTCCGACAGAATACGCTCACGACCGCGCCCCTGCGTAGTATACGGCTTCTGATCAAGGGATCGACGAATCCAGGGGTAGGCAGTTTGATAATTCACATTGTTCACGGTTGCCACGACCTACCAGTCATCACCGTTGACTAAGGCATCCAGAACGCGGTCACGAATGTCTGAGGAGATACTCTGTCCAACAAGAGAAGGCATGTTGAGTACGCTGGAATGAAAGGCATCCATTCAGTCGTGCGCTTATGTTCCGACCATTCATTGCTCTCAGACCAATTGTGATCCAGCGTTTCGGACGTGAGGGGGGGGGGCGGCGCATAGTAGCTCGTGGCACTGCCCATGTCTATGGACTCGAGGTTCATTCACAAGTCTCAGCTAATCAACGGGGAGCGCGCTCACTTCACGATTCACGCACCAAACCCTAGGATCCGGCCAATGAGAACACACTTAAGGTCAGAGAACTGGTTCAGAACTGCTGGCGTGTCGCACAGTGTTTGTGAAATGTTGCACTTTCTTTGCAAAAGTTTGCACCTTGGCAAAATTTTGCGCTTTCTTTGCAAAATGTTGGACTTTTATGCAACGTTGCGGGAATTGTTCTAGAAAGTAAATGCCTGTCAAATCCCAGGTAGGGGAGGGCCAAGAATTGCGTGGTTGAAAATAAAGGGGATAAAAGTGAAGCTGGAACTAGACGATAAGGGTGAGAAAACGTAAGGGAGGGAATAAGAAGTTGTGAAGTCTTGAGCAGTAGCATCCAAACCCCTATTCACCCTACTGGATGCAGCAGCTAGGCACCGTTGATTGTTCTCTGCGGTGGCCGGAGCATCAGGAAATGTTTTGACGAACGATTCATAGTATTGTATGGGCAGTATACTGTCAGGCTTCCTAAGCCTAGGCAGGAGAACGATATGGGGTTCTCAACCAAAACCTCTGATTCAAAAACCTGACCGCAAGAGAGCGGGTTTGGCTTGGGTTACAAGGAGTCAATTTTAAGGAATAAGGAGCTACCCTCCTTCCAACCCCCATCCTGGAGGACCAGGAGGTTGAGTTTGTCTGGTTTCTACCCATTGACCAATCTGGTATGAGTGGCTCTGAAGTTGCGAGAAGCACCATCCAGCATAGCTCAATAGATCTCTGAAGCACGCAAAGCATCGCACCACGGTAATGTCCAGCCTCATTGCGATTGAGGATTGACCAGAAAACTATCTCCTGGTTAAGTACCTATCTAGCCGGGCGCACCTACCAAGTTCGTGTAAATGGCGCATTCTCCAGCGCCCTGGATGCGACGATCAGACTGCCCCAGAGATCTATCCTCAGGACCCTGCTGTTCCCTTCGTTCATTAATGACTTACCATCTTCCATTAGCAGCCATATACCGCTTTATGCGGACGATATGACGAACTATCCGCGAGCGAAGCGATCAGGTACATCTTCAGAGAGACATCGATGCTGCCCAATCCTGGGCATCGGAAAACGTGCTCCAGTTCAAGACCGTCAAGTGCGTGGTCATGCACATCGGACAAGGTGCGGACACTTCGTACACTATCGGCGGCGTGCCTCTTAACGACATATCCCAGGAACGCGACCTAGGTATTACTATATCCACCAAGCTGAGTCAGAGCGTTAACTTAGCCACATTAATGAGAAAGGCCAGCGTGTGCCTGGTCCTCCTTGGGCGTGTATTACGGTTATTCCCTAGGGAAACATATGTCGGCCTCTACAGCACTTTGGTACGCCCGCTGTTGGAGTACGATATACCGGTCCAGTCGCCGTACCTGTAGGACGAGGCTCCGCTGGAAACCGTCCACCACAGAGTCACTAAGAGAGTGGAGAGACTATCCCACCTCACGTACGAAGAGCGCCTTGTGGCCCTTAAACTCTTCCCACTGAAAAATCACAGGCTTCGTGGTGATCGCATTCAAACACATTCTATCCTGATTAACAACAGGCATCCTTATACCGACTGACTCGTTCGCGCCCGCACAGATCATCTAAGAGGGCACTCGCTTAAACTCATGACTCGCAGTAGTCGGCTTCAGTGCCAAAGAATAAGCTTTAGCGTGCGTATCGCCTTTGTCTAGAACGCCCGGCCTGAAACTGTTATCTCAACACATAATACAGAGGTCTTAAAACAACGCCGAGATGCTTGGCTTTTGCCTCACTGGCCTTTCATGGTGAAAGACTTGGGCCATTCGCCAAGCCAGCTGGTAGGGTCACTACTTTTGGCACACTAGCTCACGGTACCCCTCTTACTTAACTTTACCGAACAGTCCCTCTGTCCGTCCCCGTACCGCCACGTCTATGATCTCATTTGCAAAACAATAACACCGCCGACATTGGCCGTTTAGTAACTGGAAAATTCCTAATTCATTATCAAGAACAAAAGACCGAAGGTAAACAATTGTTTTCGATGATTCATCTTCAGACCTGTACAATCATATGGGTGGAATAGCAATGGGCAAGTACAAGTGGATTAACGATCAGTTCAGATGTGATTGATCACATGTCGGCCAAAGGCATGAACCAGTAACAAACAGCATACTAGGGCTGAGGTGCAGTTGCACAATTGCAGTTGCTCTCCGAAGGATACGTTTTGGCTGGCCAAGATAGCTTAACAGCTTCGATCAGCTTCTTTTGTGCACACAAAAGCGGTTGATACAACCGAATGCTGATCGCCTCGGCAGTAGCAAGGGTGCGGAGGCACAGGCCTTTCGACTGGAGTGCAGGGACCCTGTATAGTATTCCAAAGGCACTGACTGGGTCAACCGCATGCCCACTATCAACAAGATGAGCCATAACTGAGCTAGTTATAGCTCCAGTACCGCCTCGACGCAACTAGCGTGGTAGGTGCTCCTTAATGCGTTTCGACAGTTGCCGCGCCGTTCGACCGATGTAAGTAGCGCCACAAGCGGTCAGCGTCGGTAACTTGTCTTTGTTGTAAATACGGATGAGTGCCTCCGTGGAAAAGGTACACCTAAGTTTGGCTGATGGAAAAGTTGACTTGACAGCTGTTGAAAGGCTTCTAGTTATACGTTCAGCAATGGCGTCTCCATTGAAGGGTAGTCGTATGAAAAGTCCTTTTTTCTCTGCTGTCTGAACCTGCAAATGGTCGGGCTTACTTTGCATGTTCCTAAAAATGAAATGTGGGAACCTCAGTCCCAGCTTCTATCTGCCATTTTTGCCTTCAAACTATATTGGGAAGCGTATTTCAAAGGGGCAGAGTCCGAAAACTTTATTCTGTTCCAACAGTTATTGTATCGCGGTCATTAAGTCTCGGAAGAGGCCATCATGAATTGATAGGGAATATGCAGTACTATCGAGACGTCTCGCGAAATTATAGAGGCGCTTCAGGCACACTAATAGCGCAGAGAATTACGCGGCTTATAAAACACAACAGAACCGCTGTAACTTAATGAAACTACGGAAGCGTGCAGTCTACGAGACATTCTTGTCAACGAGTGCAAAGCGCCCAAGAATATTTTTGCATATGTTAAAGGCAGACAGATTACCTGATGAATTACCTGTTTTGGAAAATTCATTCTATGAACTGGTAATCACCGAGGCAGTGCGGGCTATGGCACTTGCTGCTCATTTCGAGTCCGTTTTCGAAGCAGCCACTCCAGCACTTGATTATGAGTCAATCGATACCAAATTGGATACCATAGCATGCTTGGTAGATGAAGTTACGAACTTGCTAACGAATCCAAATTGCGCCAAACCGCCGGGACCAGATGGTCTACATCCATTGCTTTTTAAAAGATTGACATCTATCATTGCACTAACAGTAACAGAATTGTTTACTACCTCTGGCACTAGGCACCGTCCCATGAGATTGGAAACAAGCAATTGTACGTCTGTTCCCTAAAGGTGGTGATAAAAGCAAGACAGAAAACTATAGGCCGACTTGTTTGGTACCAATATTGGCCAAACTACTGGAAAAATTGTCAAAAGGGCACTGCTTCAGTCTGCAAAATCACACAATGTACTCACAGCAGTCCAACATGGTTTCCTGCAGGTACGATCGTATACCGCTAGCCTAACTTCAAGGCACAGCTGGATTGAAGCAGTGAACGAAAGAAAAAACGTTGATGTCATACTGATAGATTTCAGCAGAGGATTTGACAAAGTGAATCACAACATCCTACTATTCAAACTTTCTGGTTACGGTGTGTGTGTGGTAACTTGTTGCGTTGGATTCAACCCTCCTCGTACGAGCATCAATGGTGCCTTCAGGTCAGTGATGGTTTACTGCCTATAGTAGTGTGCCACAGGGCACAGTACTTGGCCTAACACTGTTTTTATTTCACAACAATGATCTGCCAGGACACTTGAAATCTACGTGCGCGCTTTTCGCTTATGATTTAAAGGTCTGGAGAGAAATCTCCTCATCCGTAGACTAGGGTTTACTACAACTTGATCTCGACGAAATATCATCATGGACATCATCTAACTACTTGCCGTTGAACCCGGGTAAGTCCGAACTAATCAGCATAGGCAAAGGCTCTCGTGACAGAACGTACAGTATCGGTGGTCGACGGCTATACCCAGTTACAACGGTAAAAGATCTCGGAGTATTATCCTGGAGGGATTTAAAATCTGTGGACAATACACACAAAGTTTATTGTTTCAGCCTCCTCATGCTTTGGTCACTGAAACGGACATTATATGTTTGGTGAGAGGAAACTGCTGTTAGAGTGTACGTCGCATTGGTGGGTTCGCTGTTGAAATACGGTACACCAGCCTACTATCCCAGCACGAAGGGCGAGATGAGGAAACTAGAGTTGCAGCCCCTGGCCACCTGCTTGATTCATACACTTCGTGGCCTATCCTATCAACAAAGGTGACAAAAATTGCGGTTTCACACCTTAGTGTACAGTAGATTAAAAGGTGATCTGATTACAACCTTCAGAATTCTACACTTGGGACACTTTCCCCATCTGAGGTGTATATTCTGCGTTTCCGATGCATCGATCACCCGTGGGCATGTGTACAAACCTGAAATTACGCGGATGGATCATGTTATTCATTCTCAATGCTTCGCTCGTCGTGTGATACACTTCTGGAACTGGCTGCCCAATCTTGTTGTTGTCGTCGCAGATTCTGCACCATCTTACAAGCAACGCATTGTCAATAACTTTGGTAACCTAAGTTTCAATGCGGATGCAATGTTCGATCTGCTCACATCGATCGGGTATGTGCGGCTTCTTTAGCGATCTTACAGGACTAAGGCTTAAGTCTAACGTTAGTATGGCGTTTTAAACTATTTTGTGTGGCCGAGACCAGACTTGCGACTTACGCAGACCATCAGCCTGCATTGGTCTATATTGTTTTGTCATTTTTTATGATGGAGGTGACCAGGATTGTAAATTTTATTCTCCTAATACGATGATTCTGATTCATCAAGACAGAGTTAAAACAAGCGGAACCTCGGGCATGCGGATTTCTCGTTCTATGCCCTAGTCCCGGTGCACCTTGGATATTTTCACTGGTATTCATCTGTCGTGAGTTCGCACCAATACTTTTCCCCCTCTTGTTTGCTGTAGTTGTGGTTTTACTATTTCACTCTCCGTGGTTTTTTACTGTTATAGCATAGTACTCTCGGCTTTTGTAGTTTTTGTTGTTGGTATACTTACGCTGGTTTTGCACCTTACACATGGCTCCCCACGTGGATTGCTAATGCGAGGAGTATAACTACGGCACAGGAGTAATGGAAGCAATTCAGTGCGACTTATGTTTATTATGGTATCATAATACTTGTGCAAGGTTAGATCAATCTGCGATTGATATTTATGGTCGCCACCCTAACCTGAAGTGGATATGCTTCCACTGCATTTGCCTAGCTCTTAGTAACTCTCGCGTAGTTCGCGAACAACAGTCGGATCCTCATGGGGACTTCTTGGCGGACTGCATGCAGAGGCTCCATGCTGCGGAAAATTAATCCGGGAACAGAGTTAACTCATGAATACATTACGAAAGAGAATCGATGAGCTTTATTTGTCCTGTGATCGTTGCATTCGTACTGCGGTAATTGCGATGGGCAGGCAGGGGAATGTGCTTGTCCACAATAAAGTGGAACCAATTATTCGGAGAGCGAAAGTTTGG
>OX104071.1:38058670-38091923 GCA_944474145.2 Dicrocoelium dendriticum | reverse complement strand
CAGCTGTAAGTGCAACCACGCACTCCAACTGCGGAGAATAATCCGAAGGAATAACGCCGGGAGGCTTGTGTATGGGCTCCACGTTTCATTCATGCAGTCGGCCAACACTAATACAAAGGCGAACACACGTACGCAGCATTTTAGCGTAAAAATCATTCAGGGCGCTGGCTGCACCGCAGTGGGTTTCTACAAAGATATTATGAAACCACCCTTCATGCCTAGCGCGAAGAAGAGGGCCTGCATTCCGTCCCCTACAGCAATCATCAATCGCTTCCTGGAGCCATTACGGACGATGCAGTTGTTAATAGACGGGTACCCGCCTTGTCCATACGCATATTCAGCGCAGAGAAACCTGGGAAGTTAAACTACGGGCATCCACTACAAAGGACACAATAAAGTCATGTATGTGTCGAAGCATACCGCTATACAGCTATAACTCCCCCTTTTTATTTGCATATTAAGTTAGTTGGTTAGTTAGCAAACCGCCATAAGTAGAAAACGTCCACAACTTATTCAAAACATGTCCCCCAACAGTACAAAGTTAACTTTAATTGTGGATAATGATCCCCGTCGAGGCTATTCTGAATGTTCGTTTGCTGTAACAGTACGGCGAAACGCTACGACGTCCAAGTGCGTAACTTGCGGCAAACGCCTCCCTTCCCGTTCTAAAGCTGGTCAATACGCTCTGTGAGAAGAGCGGTTGCCCACTTCATGCTGTAACATCGAGAACGCCCTGGATGAATGCATTCAACGCACTGCCTCCTAGGCCATAAGCTCCCATTGTGCATAATGTCTAGTAGTAGTCAATGCCAAACGCCTTCCGGCAACTCGTATCATCTCAGTATATAGCCCCGCCGTCCTGGCCGTGTAGAATAAGGAAGACGAGTCACTCGCATCATCGATAGCCCGACCTGCATATAGGTCTGCAACGCCCACACTAAGCCAAAGCCACACTTTCTCCTTTACGTCAGCTGAGGCATTACCCAGTATGGTACTGGGTCCACCGAAAACTAGGTCAAATAGTTGGGCTATCGGGGGGCTCGCTAATGCTCCACCGGCTTTCAGCCTATGCTCAGCTGAAAGCATGCCCCCACGGAGGCTGGCCTATAAGCCGAAGGCCAAACTCAATACCCGAAATAAACTTTCCCTAGTGAAGGG
The DNA here is from genome assembly GCA_944474145.2 of Dicrocoelium dendriticum. Lineage (NCBI taxonomy): Eukaryota > Metazoa > Platyhelminthes > Trematoda > Plagiorchiida > Dicrocoeliidae > Dicrocoelium > Dicrocoelium dendriticum. The sequence goes on along the minus strand of OX104071.1, from coordinate 38,090,765 downwards.
AAATGGGACCGCAATCATAATCATTCAAAGTCCAGCCACCAATGCCGCTAAGTTTAATCCCAAATCCGGAGCTAAGCCCATTGCTACGCCCTCAGCATCTCGGACACAAATGAAGTTAGTTCTCAATAGACTTTATGAGTTAGAGAAAGTGATCAAAGCTAAACAGTCCCCAAGCAGACCACAAATCCCTGAGCGTACTCTATCTTTTTGGGGACCGTTGCTAGTCCTTATGAACGCAGCCAAGTCGAACATAGCCGCCCCAACGGAAAGGATTTTGGATGAACAAATACTTCACGAGCAGTTAGTCGATTTGTTATTGGATGAATGCGAACACGGCATTAGCCTAACCACTGCATGCCAACTCAGTAGTAGGCAAGAACATGCACCCAAAGTTCGCCCCCTCTAAGTCATGTGCCAAACAGAAGAGGAATGCCGAAGTATGCTGCGACGGACTAAGTGCCTCAAAGGTGAGCCGCAGTACGCACTGCCCCGCCTTTTCTAGGCCGGATAAAAATGAAAAAGCCTGTTAAGGAGCTACGTGCTCGCCGAGGAAGTGGTGAAACAGAAATCCATATCGTTGATTTTTGCTTGGTTTGGAACATCTTGAGAGTGCGGTGGAGGCCCATTCTTGGCATCCCTGGAGAGTAAAGCACCCGAATGGGCTACGCGTGTTAACTGCCAATGTGCACAATCTAAGGAGTGAATTGGATGAGATTGTCTATTGCCTTAAGGACCGTCCAGGCCTGATGACCTACACTGAAACCTGGCTATTTACAGACCTTACGGATTAAGAGGTGCCTATCCCCGGTTACCACCGCTTCCGATCCGAACGACAAGCAGGGAGGTCTGGCGGTGGCGTACTGGTCTATTGAATGACTTAGTAAAATACATGTAGTTGAAATGATTAGTGGCATTGGTGATGTTTACGATGCCTGCTGGTGTCATGTTCATTATAGACGGTGTGCCCTCACCTTTGGTGTTGTCTACAGAGCGTCTTCAGGATCCGGTGCCCGCTTGATGGACTCGATCAGGAGGCATGGTGCAGGAAAGAAGCCTTGTATCAGTGGGGATTTCAACGCTCCTCCTGAGGACTGGAACCTGTTTTCTTGTGGCCGACCTGCAGAGTCCCTGGTGGCCAAATTTCTCGAAACCATTTGCCATTGTAATTTGCTCAAACAGGTCACTACGCTAACCCGTATTCCACCAGTGCACACGTCGCATATCCTGGATCTCGTGCCCTCCCCAGCACCCTCAGACATCACAAACCTTTCTGTTCTACCGCCCATTGGCATCAGTGATCACTGTACTGTCTCATTCCGGTGGACATGTTGCTTCGCTGTTGCAGCCAATGGACCTACCAACCGCTTTTCTGGCATGCCTATACACTTCGTCTGAAAAGCGCTGCTAACATTGTCGGTCGGAGTGCCACTGAACACCTCAATGTGGACGAAGCTTGGAATCCCTTGTACTCCACGCTGACAGTGCTAATTGAACGGGTCCTAGCTTTCTCCAAAAGAAGATTCAAGTCCACAAACCCTACTTAGATCGATCACGATTTGAGATCGATGATGAAAAGTGGAGGTAAACTATGGTAACGTTTCAGCATTACGCGATCTGAGCTTGACTACTGCCACTGCAAACCGGTCAGGTATGCTTGCAACATGAAGAAAGGTAAGCAAGGCCAAAATAGAAGTCGTCATTAGGTACACTTGCTGGTACAACCTCCGAGGTGCTCTTATCATACCTAAAACGAAACACCAAGGCTGGCAGTGGTGCCCTGTATTGTCTCACAGTGGGCATTTGGACCTGGGTTACAAAGACTTAGAAAAACTAGCCTTTTGGCCCAGCAATGTTCCTCATTTCATTGGACCGAAACACCGCCCACTCCTCCTTCCCAGTTGGAGCACCTGAACGTTAACATTGACTTTGTAAGGAAACATCTTCTTGACCTAGACCCGTATGTCACGCCCGGTCCTGGTCGTTTGTAACCATTGTTCTTTAAGAGCTTGGCTGGACACACTGCCCCTCCTGGCTGACAAACTTTCCGTCGCGCTTTTAAGCCCAAACCGCTTCCAAAAGCCTGAGCTGTGGAAATAGTTAAACCTATTTACAAAGGAGGGAACCGACAGAATGCAGCCAGCTAACGTCCCATCTGCCTGGATTCACTTGTGCAGTCACGGAACAAATTCCGAAGCTGGCCATTCACCTTCACGGCGATGAGTTGGAGTTTCTCTCTCATAACCATTATGGCTTCCGAAGGGGGCCTTCAGGGGCCAAAACATTGTTGGTGGCTAGGGAAAATTGGGCAAGGTCCTTAGGTGCCAGTAAGCGTCTGGAAGCTGTGTTACTTGCGTTCAGTAAGGCTTTCGTCAAGGTCCCGCACGAGCGACTCCACTTCAAACTCCAGGGAAACGATGTTCCTGGCAATTGGCGTTGTTGGATCTCAAGTTTCTTGGAGGGTCGCTCCATGCAGGTTAAAGTAAACGAAGCGATTTCTGCGGCAGTTCCCATGACCCGTGGGTCCCCAAGAGTACTGCAATCCGCCCAGGGCTCTTCAATATACTTCTCAACGACCTGCCAACCGAATGCCGACTGGCGGCTTAATCAACGCGGCTGAGTTGAAGCGGTGGCTCAGCGTATCCGGTCTGAAAGATGCGGACAGGTTGCAAGCGAAACACTACCTGCTCCACGATTGGGCACCAAAGTGGCACTTGGCCATTAACCGCTACAAATACGCTGTTCTGCTCATCTGTGCTCCTGCGCCATTTAAGACTCACCATATCGGTGGTAGCTTGCTTAGCAATGTCAACCAGGTGAGCGATCTCGGGAAAAGGGTGTCTGCTGATCTCAACTCAATTGAAATCACCCGGAAGCGGGTCGCGACCGCCGACAGAATACGTCAAGATACATGGAGAGCCCTCGCTCTTGTCTGACACCAGCACTCTTCAGAGTAGGCTTTACTACGCACATGCCTCTAATCCTCGAGTGCGGATTGCCTGCTGCTTATGCTGTCACCAAGTCCGAACTTGACATGATCAAGAAGGTTCCACAGCGTGGGTCCAAATCCGTTCCATAGTTGCGGGCATTAGCTTACCCCCACGGCTTCAGCGGTTGAACCTATTCCCTATGGACTAACGTCTTCGCCGCGGAGAAATGATATTCGCGCGGAGTATTCTAGGTGGTGCGCTGGAGAATGAACTGCAATCCTCCTTTCGTCTTAACATAAAGTATGCAACCCGAGGCCGCCGGTTGAAAGCGCGACGCCTCTGTGTGCGGTCCGATCTGGCCCTAGCCACCTGAGTAGTGAATGACTGGAACAGCTTGCCAGAGGCTGTCGTCGATGCGGAGACAGCAAAATGTTTCAGACGACCGTTGGATCCCCACTCACTAAGTGCGCAGGGCTTTTGCTGCCCTACTAAAACTACAGTGGTGTTCCGTGAAACCTTGTTCCGCAATTCCCCCACCCACCCACCAAGCGATCGGGAGTTGACGGAGCCGACAAATAAACGGCCTTCTGTGCTCTAGCAAGCAATGAAGCAATGCAGCAGTATAGATGAATCCAATCATTGTAGAACGAATTAGTAGAACGGGCAGCTGCGAAATTACTTAAGGAGAGCTGCGGTAATTTATAGTGAAAAGGTTGTGTAGTTGAAAAGGAGGTGTCTAAGTAACTGCAGTGAAGCTTTGAGGTTACATTTGCATAATAATATAGAAAAGCGTGGCCACTATCGCCTAAAACGAACGACGCGTAGGTGCAGTTCTAAGGTATCACAGGCAAGACAGATGGACAGAAAGAACAGTAGAGGTAAGAGCCAGGTTCGTAAGGTACCACAGCCCGCGCTTGCTTGGGAGAGATTAAGGCATACAGCTAAGCATAGGAGCAGTGATTTACAGGAACAAATGCAATAACGGAAGGTAAGGTAAGGTAGTAGCGACAGCGATGCTATGAACCTGCGAAGATGGAGTTAAATGCGACAGCAGTGCCATAATGATTTACTTCACCACGAAGTGGAGCTCTGTGGTGCCACAGTAAAACCTGATGTACGGAGATAACAGAGGAAAGTTTCGGGATTTAGCGTGTGAAAGAATCTGCCCATAGGTAAGAGAATAAAGGGCGTGCACTGGCGAGCCGTAAGTTGAGATACGCGAGCCGTTACAGCAAAAGTTTCTGTTGTTAAAGGGTGAGGGTGAGGGAGCTGGCAATGCCATAAACCTAAAGAGGCAGTCTGGGACAGCGGTGGCAAAATCCGTAAGTAAACTACCCGCGGTTGGAGCTCCACGGTGCCACAGGTAAGGCAACTGGACAAAGATAGCAACGAAGGAAAGGGCAGGTTGAAGTAAAAGAATCCGCGCTTATTTGAGAGCTTGAGGGCCAACCGCTGCCGTGTAGTCAGTTTAATTGTTGCGTGGTTAAGGTTGGGAACTATTATAGTAGCTGACGGGAAGGTTGGTAGGGGGCCAACGATGCTATAAACTTGCAGATTTTAAAACTGGGGCAGCGGTAGTAAAGCGTTTAATTGAACCACTCGAAGGTGGAGCTCTACGGAGTCAAGGGTAAGTCAAATGCAAATGATGAACAGATAGTTAAAGAGTCCACTTCAATGCTGATCAGGAGGTGCCCTTGATTTAGAGAAGTATTAGACAAAATATTAGGTACTCAACTGCATCACATAAGGCACAGATTCATTGAGTTTCAATCCTCTCGCTTGAAGGCGCTTTAAGACGTTTGCAAGTGCTGTCATATGTTGGAAGTCGATACGACCAGTAACCAAAATATCATCCAAGTAAGCGCGAACTTCGCAAATGCTTTTCACTAAGATGCCTATAATTCTCGGAAAGCTCCCCGGTGCATGGTGTATTCCGAATAATAACCAGTTTTAGCATAATACTTCCATGTGTGTATTAATCGCAGTAATTTCCATCAACGGTGTTTGCGGCGGATTCTGCACCACGGATGAGGCAAAATCGTTGCGAACAAGGAAGTGTAGCGTCGAAATGAGATGCATGAAGTAGCCTACATGCTTTTGCTGCGACACCTGAAGTGGCTCGATCACGTGAGCCGTATGGATTCGACGAGGATACTGAACCAAGTATAATATGTTCAGCTATGTATTGGGAAGCGGCGTGCGGGGACACTAACACTACGCCACCAGGACATGATCAAAGAGAGCCACTCACGTTCCAATCTTGATTGCAGGTCATGGGAATCGAAGGCGTTTGATCGGCATGCATGGTGCGACCTGATCACAAAGACAGTTGTCGAAGTTCAGGAAAATGACCACAGCATCCAGAGAAGAAGTAGTGTGTGCGGAAGCGGCAAGCACCGATGAATTGTGCTCTATTGAAAGGGAGCGCAGGCTGCTGTAGCACATGCGGCCGCGAGTGCTGCAGTCAAACAGGCCTAGTGAGCCATGAGCGAGACCACTCGGGACCACCAGCGAAGCGACGACGGGCGCTGCAGAGAATGTACACAGAGTCGGTGCAGCGTTCGTAAGTAGGCTGCAGTCGATGTACTAACCGCGTGCTTGCATGCTGGAGCTCTTTATTTTAGGTAGTGGGTTTGCCATTTGTCCCAATGCCATTTTCCCATTTTAATCTCTACAATCTTCTAGAAACCTGCAGACGTCGCTGAAGTTAATTTTAGTTAATTTGGATAACATTTTCGCGATTTTGGCATTTCCTTAAAATATATTTTCTGACCTCTTGAACTTATCGCGGATTCGCTCGCAACCAATTTATCCTATACGCCCACTTATTGAAGAGTTATGCCGCTGTGTCTGTATACATTATCCGATTTATTTTATTTCATCTTGTCGTTTTAAGCGGTTGGCTGTTGCCTGCTATCCCCGTTGTAGTTGGGCTTGAGTTGCCAGTTAACGAGGTGCCTACCTGTCCATTACACACTACGTTCGTCCACATTGCCTCGTGGAGACCGTTAGTAGTTGCTGAAGGGGATGGGATGCGCGGTCCGTGTGGCCGTGTTAGGAGCAAAGTGTGGTTCCTTGCACTCATTGTGGAGTGGACCACGGTCCATCCGCCGCGTTGTGTGCGATTGTTTTCCATATTCTGCTTGCTTAGGCTGGCTTTTGAAGGAGTGGGGGCCGGCTCCGTTCATGAAAGTTGGCTCCCATCTACATGCCTCCAGGTCTTATTCCTTCGCGTTTACCCTGCATATTGGGTGTGTGGTTGGAACTGTTGGTGTCGCATTGCAAGGCACTCAGGGTCCCTCAATAGGCGCAGGCGTCCTTTAACTGGTCGCGGTGACAATCAAATCCGAAACTGGATGCCGCCAACCAATTTTCTTTAAGAATTCCTGCAGCTCAAGTTGCGAATAAGCATGGCTTAGCTCAAGTTTTCCATCTCAGATAGTTGCGTAAAGATCATCTTGCTGTGGAATAAGATAAGGTTTTGCGCTCACTTTATTAGCCGCCGGTATATAGCCGCCGCAACCAGGAACTGAGCCATAAAGCTTCGGTAAAGGAACGGTGGGTGCAGCCCCGTAAGAAGGGCGTAGAGGAAATTATTTCGTCCTTGGGTAATCGTTCTAAACACATCTTAGGACGGGTTGCGAAAGGTAGACACCGTGCCTTGTAAACCTTTGGTTGAGTCTGTGGCTTGATATTAAAACAAACTGAAATTACGTGCTTGCTCGGGCATGTTTGTATCAAAAACTATGGCAAAGCTTTGTAATGGTCCGGTATACCTATAACTCGGGATGGTACGCAAAGTATTGCTCCGTGCACAGAGCTGACCTAATGAAAAGCTGGTGGCTCACGTACGCCGAAACCTTGTCTACAGGATACAGGGAATGAACTTTGAGAAAGACTAAGTGGGCCAAACGGGGAGAAAACTATCCGCAAAAGAACAAGCATGTATGTCGCTAACATGAGGTATTGTCACAGGTCACGGCGATTCTCGATGTGGAAGGACACGAAGGTACATGGGACGGCATATAAACTCTAGTGCAATGGGGTACTAGCAAAGGAAGCAAAGTCCCCGAGGTATGGTTTTCTACGGAGAAATCAGTGAACCACCGCTTGGATCTCAATCCTGTGTATCTATAGCTGAGAAGTTGCGAAACTAAGGAACAAAATTTCGAACAAGACATAGGCCACGGTACACGAATCGCCGAGGCTGAAATCAGACGCTACGTCCCAACGACAGTTTCCGTGAGATTTTCCTCTACGCAGAAGTTCACGGAAGATGTCGTTGCGAAAAGTGGCGAAAACTCTGTCCTTAAATTACTCAGCGCGGCGAACGTATTTAAACGCTAAATAAACAAATAAATAAATAAATATTTTATTCTCGACAAAGCGTGGTTCGACTTTTGGGCATGATCATCAAATGGCAATATCGTACATGCTAGCATGATTGGCAGCACCAAGCGCTGGAGTAGTACAATTGGAGACAGTAGTGTGGGCACATATTGCCCAAAGGTTGTACAAAGTCTATGTCCACAGAATGCGCAATGAAGAGATAAGAATCAGCTCACTAATGTGGAGTATGTAGACGAAAAATTGTCCGATGAGGTTGTGTACACATTGCAAGTCAGGTAAGTGAAGCATGATGAAAAATTTGAAAAAACATTTAAGAATAGTGGCACGTTACTAATCAAATATGTAGGCCTTTTCGAGTGAGCGTAGCTATATGCACGGAATTTGTAAATGTGGTGTCGGTCAACATGCCAATGTGTGTTGGGGGCGTTGACTTTATTGAGTGGCAACTCACATCCGCCACGTCACAGTGTGGGTAAACAGACATTTGTGGTTTTTGGTAGGGAAAAGGCTTGCCAGAAGAAGACCCACCACATAATGGAACACAGCAGACTGGTGATTATGATATTGAGAAAATTGCATCTGACCGATTATCCTCGCGGATATTCGCAGTCATGTTTGCCAGTTTGTTTCCCGTGGTTGTGTAGTCTCCGTCGGAGTCGGCCGCAAGGGGTTGGAGACGTTGAACTCGGACCACTCAGGTGACTTGTGTTGATTTGCTTCATTTTGTGGGTTCGTATAGTGTGTCAGGATTGCAAGTGAGGGTGATTTCTTTGTTTTCTATTGTTTTCATGTCCAGGGGAGCGTCGCAGGTATGCCCTCAGATGTGTCCCGTGCATGTAACCTTACCATTTAGCAAAACTTTTCAAGAGTGAAAGTAAATCAGAAATACTGTCCACATCGGCAGATTGTAATAGGCCCGGCAAGTGTTTTAACCAGTTCCTCGCAAACAGCTTAGGTACGTCTGCGTTAAGAAGCAATGAAGGACAAGTCAACGTATCATCCCCTTGATTTGCTTGCACGTCAGACACACCAAAAACGGCGAGTATTTCACCAGCGTGTGATGGTAACTTAGAACCATTTGGAGTCATAAACAGGTTGAGCAACTTTCGGTTGTTGCTCAATGAAACCGCGACCTTAGTATCGAGCACCAGATCTTCTGGCTGAATTCCAATGTGCAAAGCAACAATATACGGGGCTATTCCAATTTGGTACTATGTGAATGTGTGCAAAAGTAGGTAGAATATGGGTTTGTCGGTGGTTGCCATAATTTGAACAGTACTGTAGGCAGGGCGCGGTATCGGTCTTTGAAACACAGTTAAAGCGTGCAATAGGTTCGACCTTTCCGCAATTAAAACAGGTAGACCGTTTGTGGCTACAATCATTAACCTTTTCATGCTTCTTGTCACATGGTAGCACGTAGTAACGTTTGTTGGTAAGTGACAGTCTAGGTTCAACCCCATGGACGGCACCTGAAGGAAAATCGCTCGGATACGGAGCTACTTGTTGCGCAACGCTTTCCCTTTGGCTGACCATTAAGCGAGCTGTTTTCCAAATGACTTTATTCTCGTCTTCTGACAACAGGCGTCTTATAGTTTTATCGTCTCAAAGGCCAAGCAACAAGCAGTGCACGGTCATCGTCTCTTCGACGTTCGTTGCGGGAATTTCATTATGCCTGCTGTCAGGAAGAGGCTTTCGTAGACGACTGATGAATTCTGCAACGCTTTCCTCTTCTTGCTGCCGTAAATGTGAAACGCTTAGGCGTGCAGTTAGCACACGTGTTTACTGCCTTCAAAGGCCATCCTGGAGGTTAAAAAAGGCCGTCAAGGAAAGCTTTCGTACAAGGGCAACACATCTAAAAGCCATTAGTCTTCTTCACCGTGGACGTGAGTCAGTAATTTGATACGTTGGGTTTCACTGAGTTTGATGCAAAGGTGTAACTGTGAGAAACGCAAGGTAGTCACAGAAGTTCCGTTTCCAAGGATTCCGGAATGCTAAGGATGGCTTGGACCACGTGGTCCTCCAAAAGGGATCAGGTGGGGTAAGATGGCTCATGGTAAAATATAAATAAAAAATATATTTTATTCTGGAATGCATTGAGCCATACCGACTCAAGTATGCTCAAAATTTACAAGCAATTGTGTGGCGCAGTAGATACGTTACAACACACGTAATTGGCTGTGGCCAATGTTGTACAATTTGCGGAAACATTCGAATCAATCATGAGGAGCAAAATCAACAGTGGATTGCCAGTAAAATGGTTTCAAGTGTGCGTATAATAAAAATAGCTCAGTAAGTAGAGTGAAGACAGTATGTGAATAAAGTGTAACTCTATTGTACGTGTCCGTAGAACGTCGAGAAATGACTGGGCGATATGCCATTGTGTAACAGTAGGCAGTGACTTTATTCCGTGGCGAGTCACATCCGCCACGTCACCGTGCTGATAAGCGGACTTTTGTGGATTTTTATAGGGAGAACGCTTGCCAGGCAAAAACCCACCACGTTCCGGAACACTGTCGTCGATTGCTATGATCGGTCATGTGCAACTGGCAATGCTAGTTATAAAGCATCATTTCCTTCAGTTGTTCGCAGTCGGGTTACTCCTCTGTTGGCCAGACAAATGACACAATCAGGTTCTAAGTGTAACTTCCGCACCATAAGACCACCGTGCAACAACTAGGGAACTAAAGTACAGCGGGTGGATCGCTGTCGAACTGTCGCAAAGCAAAACACGTCAGGTACGTGGAAGGCAAAATTGTACTCTACCTTCCAAGTTGTACAAAGCATTGATCCATTATCCTAAACTAGGCAACGACAAATGGGTGAGCGGGTTACTGTTAAACGCCAGCGGATGCAAGCAACAAATGGAAAGGCTTAAGTACCTTGACCGTGCGGATGCCACAGTAGCGGGGTCGGGATGGGAAAAAGAGAAACAGGTGGAAATATAGGAGGAGAAGCCAGTAGCTACAGGTTTGTACTTATCCACCTTGCTGTACGCAGCAGATAAGGCGATTTTCGTAACCTGTGCGACGGACGGTGCAGAATGAAGTTTAGGTTTGAAGCAATATGCCATGGTTGTATGTTTGCTGAGATACGGCCGGAGCACCCGGACATAGGAAGCAGGACAATCAGGTTCCCCGACCAGTGCCTCTGGCTCAAACGCCTGTCCGCATGGCAGTGCGGAGGTGAAAAGAAGTAAGTTTTATAGAAATGGACACCATCCCGTTTCAAACCTCCAACCTGGAGGACCAGGTGACAAAGATTGTAATTTCTCCAACCACTGATCAACCACGCAAGGGGCCCGCAGTCACCATCCAGTAGCGCTCGTTGGGTCAAGAAGGTAAGGAAAGAGTTGCACCATCTTAAGAAGCAGGCACGTTGCGAACGGTGCGTACGGCAGTCCACCCGGGATCCGGAAACCCATTATCCTTACAAGTTTCTTTTTCATGAACAAGATCAATCCGTGGCTGTGTGTTACAAACACTTAATAAGAGACCAAATTAAATATAACTGGGGACGGGCTAATACACATCGTTGCTTTGGATGCAGTCATTATGACGGCCGAGAGTATCGGGGCTAACGCTAGTGATTGCTGAAAACAAGCACGGGTGGTGGCCATAAGCCACATATTAAAATAAGCAAAAACAGTGATGCCCGTATAATCAAGGTTTATAGGTCTCCTTATTTGGTGTATGCTGCGATGGTTTACAATGCAGTCAGCGCATGCACAATAGGATAGTGCTGAAAATAACATCCCTGTATCAATATGGACACACCAAAATGTAGGAAACATGGCACACCTACTACCCAAACCGCGTTGGTTCAAGCGGGGTGGACGGACTCCGGAAACCGCCGGGACTGTATGTGCACAGTATAATCGCAACTGTTATCACCAAGTAAAAACAAATTAAGAAGGGCTTTCGGTCCAAATGCTTTTCACTACTTGGCGGATTCACGAAGAACCATACGCTTCTCATTGTGGTAGAAAACTGGATACAAAGCACTTTACTTAGCACAGGTTGAATAACTTGCGTTTGGCAATTCATAGTCGCCTCGGATACTACGGAATGTGGCGAAAGCGCAGTTGCAAAGCAAACCTTTTGAGAAAAATGGTTCCAAGGAACAGCTCGACAGGAAGCGGAAATTCCGCGAAGACAGAAGGTCCACTGCAGCCAAATCCCTCAGTCATACTTCCCTCTGTACTGGCTTTAGATGGAATGGGATCCAATGAGCATCGCTGCTAACTATCATCAACTTATAAACGTCGTTTTACTGTCGCCACATATTTCTTTGCTTGTATGCTTGTACACTGGTTCTTGCCTGAGGTTGTTCCTGATAACGTGTGGGTGTGCATCTCAACTCATCACTGTGTTCGCTGCCAGCGCAGTTGGCTTTGCTAGGCCTTCCGCTACAACCGGTGGAACCCTGCATTCCCACTGTTCAGCAGCTCGGATCGACCTTAGTTCCTACTGGGACGAGTGAACCTTTCAGAAAGAGAGGCAAAGTGGTTTTCTGATTCCGGCAACAGGGAGAATTGAGGCAAGACCTCTTAATTCCAATGCCTTAGTGGTGGTTGGTCGATTTGTAAGCGTCTAGTCGCTTTTGCTTTCAGTTTACTGCCTCCCACCAGAATAACCTGGTACATAATATCACACTATATGGTGTGATTGCTTGATCCGAACATAACAACAATCATGCTGAACAGTTGCTCAACAAACTGCGGAGCGTCAGAATAACATACGACGAAATAAGGTGTTCATTCAATGTCACTGCGCTCCTCACTTCGATCGGTCACGAATTGGCCAAAGAAACGATGATGGAACTACTTGAGAAGGAACTGAGCACAACGACAACCATACGACCTAAACCTTCTTGGGAAGTCGGGAAGCTCTGCATGACAACTTATATCTGCATTTATATACAAGTGCGCCAGCAACGGAGAGGAAAATCCATGGAGTCCACAATTTTGGGGCCCAGTGCGAATGCCCTAATGTTGAAATGGGAGCGCATTGCACTGCCGTCTATCAGCACAAATCTCAGGGTAAGATGCGTGAACGACAACTGCGTGTGAGAAAATGGAACAGAGTGCAGGCCACGTACACTTTGCACAACTGCACATTCATGGATATCAGCTTTACGATTGAATTGGAGGCGGATAACAAGTTACCATATTTGAATGTAGTGGTCATTAAGCATACCGACAGAGGTATCCAAATACATGCAATTAGTTAGCATCGACATGTGCATTATTTATTAAACAGCATTCGTAGCCACCAAACCCGTCACAGGAGGAGCTGCCATGATGCGTATGCGAACTGCAACACAGCCGAATGACGGAGACTGTAATGAATGCACCTTTATCAAGATTTCGTTTACTGGTTATCCGATAAATTTAGCAAAATACCTAAACGCACGACTTTAAAAGCAGCGTCAACCTTCAGCGGAGGTAGCAAGCAAACATATTGCGCTCCTCTGCATCAAGTAGGTTTTTGAAATATCCAGTAATTTGCTGCCGTCACGTGAATGCGCCGTGACTCACCAACTCTTTCAACCTAAGTTAATTGGCCTCAAGTCCCATGGCAACATTCAATCAGGTTAACCAAAACGATGTCGTCTATTAGACCAGCTGCAGCGTTTACTAAAACAACTACGTCGGACAATCCGGCTGGAAGCTTTGTGCACGAAGCAACGAACACAAGGCGGTCGTCAAACAACCTGGTCCGTAAAGATTGGTTGCTGCGCATGAAAATAGAGAATGTGAGGAACCTAGCACGGAGGTACAAAACACCAAGGCTGTTCATGGAAGCCATGTGCTCTACATTGAACTCACGTACTCGACATCTCGAACCGATGGCCGTATACGCAACACTACGCGCAAGCGACCGCTAAGGGAATCGGATGCACATAGTGGAACGTATGAATTTTCAACCAGAACTGACGACAGACTCGCTCACAAGCTCATGTGGACAAATTGTACTAGACAAAATGAATAAACTTCAAAGGCGTGTGCACAAAAGCCAGGCGAACGCGGATGGAAATCGTTACAAATAGGTTTGTGCGTCTCCACGGGCAACCACGGTTTTATAGAAACGCAAGACACCAAGCTCGGTGCAATCTCACTGAGGCTTTTCTACGCTACTTCTCGCCCTTCAACTGCGCACTGATGATGTCACCACGCTTGGTGACGGAACGTTTGCAACGAAGCCGTCAAGCTCAGCGAACAGGTCAACCGCCATCTGTACAACCTGAGCTACCAATCTTCTGTTCTAGACCCAATGAAACACTAACATGCGCTGGGATAGAAGGGTGCGCTACACTGCGTACGTGTATTCCGGCGATTCCAAATCAACCAACCAATATAAAGGTAACCCTGTATAGCAGGCTAACGGCAATAGTACAGCAAGGAAAATTACGTACCTTTCCATATTTTTTAGTTTCGTTGTGCTGTCGGTGGCAATAGGGATAACACCAATGTCGGCTTTTTCACCTGTCACATTCTGTCTGCATGACACACAACCTTACTATCCTGTGTTTACCAAGAGGTCAACATTGCTGCGGCAAAGGCATTGGAATACAGACGCCTTCAGCAGCTAGATGTTTACTTGCTGTTTGAAAGCTCCCATAAATGGGCGTTGACCACATATTCCCATAGATTGCTCAAAGCTTTAAGACCCGGGTAGGTTACGTGAAACAATGAAGGACATAAAGCCTTTGCTATGTAACTTGTTTCCAACTGTGAACCCGCGTCAAGTTACATACCTTGAGTTGGAAGATCTCTTGCACCTAGGTTTCCAACCTACCATTTGGAATGCGTTCTTCGTACATCCGAGCCCCACGGCAATGACGATAGTGTAAAGTAAACAAACGCATTTGCTGAGGTCGGATGGTATAAAACAAAGCAAGCAGCACTAACCCAGACTTAGATCCACGCCCCTGAGCCTTCTCAATTAGGGCGCACTAAACATTGTGAGATTATGCAGTGCTGGTAGTACATATTTTAATGTTGGACGGACGTGAGCAGACAACCCGAGCTAGTAGATCTCTGGCGTCCGTTTTGCAAATGACCCCGAATGGCGCAAAGCTGCCCGTTGACAGAGGGGACTTTGCAACTTTTCTGGGATGGCTGCCAAAGTAGGGGATACAATCAACCACAAGTCCCGCTCAGTAGCCGCGTTGCTCATTAGGAAAGCACCAGTGTTGTGGGTGCCGAAATGTTCGGGCGAACTGATTGGGCGTGTTTGATAGGTGACTATTACTTTACTGCCCAGTCGTGCAGCAAACCAAGCTTCAATTGTAGTTTGGCCGGCTCTTCAGGCCCAGATACTTCTGTCCACAGCTTGAGACCATCAATGAAAACCGGCAGTTTGTATGAAGCATCTCTGTAAAGTCGTTGCGTCTGAAAACTTCGGGATTAGGGACATAGTCCTGTGGAACCAAGATGCTCATGTGAACAGGCCTAGAAAAACCGCATTGACCTTCACTCACATAACACAGCAATACGGAAAATCATCGATCCAGGGGAGTACACTGCAAGCGATGCAGAGCTTTTGGAGCTTGATAGGGTGCCGTTCAAGTGGAACATTAGCAACTGCTTTGCTGAACTCAACAAAAACAATCGCTAGGCGATTACCCGAATCTGCTTACTGTTTACTACCCGCGGGCAACGTAGTTTAGCGATAAGAAGCGTGCTTTCTGGAAACCGTGCTGTGCAAGCGTATTAACGTTCAGAGCCTCGAGAGGAAGTTTTCTATCGTCTTATAAATGATCAACGTCAGGCCGATCGGTCTTCAGTGTGCAAGCTACTTTTGGTTCCCTCTTTTGTGTATTGGCTTCACAATAGATAGTTTTCAAACAAGCGGAAGGTACTTAACCTCCAGGGAGATCCGAAAGTATTGAGAGGATGGCTTGGTGGCGTCCTCGGCCACCGACTTTCATCATCATCATCATCATGACACGTTAGCTGGAGGTGGAAAACACCTCAGCCATTGTGCCGCAATACAAAAGGCAAGAAAAGAAAAAACAAACAAACAGTGGCACGCTTGCTGAGTCCCCAGTAACGGATGGACATCGTTCTGGAGAGCTAACAGCTGGCTGCCGTAAAAGAAAGTCATATTATGCCTAACGATTGAGATCGTGCTTGGAGGGGGATGCTAAACAGGAGGGGGATGGACAAAGGTACTCACAACACAAACGCCATTGAGGCCGGCTCCTAGCCATATCAGCAAGTGTGTCCAGCCAAACGTGTTCACCGTCCTTGGGACCCCAGCCAGGCAGTCGGGATGCACCAACCGACGCCAACTTCGAAGTGAGGGTTTTCATTTCTCGCGACCAAGTCAGCACTTGGCCTCCCCTCTTCCTCTTCCAACCGCACCCACAACGCGCAAACAATGCACGTCGTGGGAGTCGGTGTGCTGGCATGCGCAACACGTGGCCCAGCCATCGGAGCCTGGTGCGTGATATAATCGTGCTGAGCGGTTCACTCGCTCTTCCTGCACCAAATACGCGACGTCGAACACGCTCATTGCTCATGTGGTGTTCCCACCAGACATGAGCTAAGCTGCGAAGGCAGCGATGATCGAACGTGACGAGTCTCTTCATGTCTGTCGACCTGATGGGCCAGGTTTCACAGCCATATAGGAGAGTTGAACGGACGGCTGCGTTGTAAACTCTGCCCTTGAGGGCGAGAGTAATGTCGCGTCTGCGCCACAGGTGGCGGAGATTGGCAAAAGCACCTCGAGCTTTTGCTATACGGTTCGTAACCTCATCTTCAATCCCACGGGTGCTAATATAGCTGCCCAGGTACTTGAATTCCTGAACGACTTCTAGCAGATCACCACCAAGCGTTAGCGCAGGATTGGGTCCCTGCCAATCTTGGAGAAGTACTTTGCATTTTGATGGAGCAAAGCATAGCCCAAAACGACTGACAGCCAGTGCTAATCGGTTCAGTGCTGTTTGGCATGTTTGAGAGCCGTCACAGATTAGGGCAATATCGTCTGCATACTCCAAGTCAAGAATTCGCTCACCAGGGAGTAGCTCCACACCTTCTAGGTTGTGTCCAGCGAACGCTGTTTCCATGACTTCATCAATAGCGAAGTTGAAGAGGAAAGGTGACAGCGGGCATCCTTGTCTCACACCGCTGGTGATACTGAAGGTTGGCGAGAGTTTGCCATAAACCCTCACTCTGCCCAAACTATGTGCGTACAGCGCTTTGATAATGTTTACATATTTATCAGGCACACCTTTCCTCAACAGACAGTCCCAAAGGGCACATCGATCGACTGAGTCGAAGGCACCTTTTATGTCAAGAAACACGACAACGGTGGGTCGCCAATAAACATGGCGGTGCTCCAACACTTGACGCAATGTAAAGATGTGGTCGATGCAGCCCCGACCTCGACGAAATCCGGCTTGCTCTTCACGAATTTGGCTTTCACGAGTGCCAGTCAGTCTGTGGAGAATGAGAGAGGCAAGCAATTTAGAGGCAATCGAAATCAGACTGATCCCTCTATGATTACCACATACCAAACGGGAGCCTCCCTTGAAAATTGGGACAATGACGGAGCGGTTCCAGTCTGTCGGGACTGTCTCTTGCTCTCAAGGTTTTACTAGCAACTCGTGTAGATCACCTATTAGAGCAGGTCCACCGAACTTGAAGAGGGCTGGAGGAATAGTATCCGCCCCTGCGGCCTTATGCAATTTCAACGGCCTGATCTCACGTTCGACTTCAGCGCGTGAGGGCGGATCCAGGGAGACGGCCCAAGGAGAACGGCGTTCAATGCCCGAAGAAAGTGATAACTCAGGTTGGTTAAATTGCATAGCAAAGTGTTCAGCCCAACGCTCCAAGCGTTTTGACAGGCTGTGGATCATCTGCCCACTCTCGTCGCGTATGGTCTCGCTAACACCAGGTCTCCTGCTGCCTGTTGCCCGTATCAGACGGTATAACTTACGATGATTACCAATGGCAGCGGCTGTTTCCATCTCAGATGCACGATGAGACCACCAGGTTTCGCGGTCCTTCTTTAGGCTAGCACGTAGTTTCGCCCTGAGATTTTTGCGAGATTCATTGTATTCGCTTCCAGCCGGAATACGTCGGCGAGCATCCATAAGTTCCAGAGACTGTGTAGAGACCCAATGTCCGGTTTGGCAATTTGTTTTGCCACATGAAGACATGCCTGCTAATAGCAACGCTTGACGAGTGTGCGACCAGTGATCTTCAATGGTGTTTAGTGGGCGCTTACTCAGCCCAGATGTCAGCGCATCTTGGTACACATTCAGAACATCTGGCTTCGCCAGCTGGCTAGTGTCAATCCGTTCACATCGACGTTGCGGACGTCCACCGAAGCGCATCAGGAGGTCGGCACAGACAAGTGCGTGGTCAGAGTCCACGTTCGTGCTCCAAATCGAGCGACAGTTTTGGACACAGCCTCTCCAGCGGTAACTGATCGCGATATGATCGATTTGCGTCCATGACTGGCCCGAGGCTGGTGGCCGCCAAGTCACACTTCTGCGGGTGCTGTGTCGAAAATTAGTGCTCGCGAGAAACAGGCGAGCATCTTCACACAGCTGGAGCAATCGCTCACCATTATCATTACGGGAGCCTACACCATGTTGGCCGCCCAGATGAAGCTCATCAGAGGACAATTTTCCGTCTTGGGCGTTTAGATCGCCAGCCAGCACCACAGTATCCGTGCTTCTTCTGTAACGAAGGAGCTTGTGAAGTTGCTGGTAGAAATCATCTTTTACCGAATCAGTGCTACAGTTTGTAGGGGCGTAGGCCGCAATGACAAACAGGCACCGTTTGTCCCCGCGCGACTTCGAAGCACGGAACGAACCAGCTAATCTAACGGCGCACATCCTACTGTTTACTGGGATCCAATCAAGCAGGGCAGCTTCAGCCCGCGGACTCAAAACAATGCCGACGCCGGCTTGACCGGCATTTGAAGCTGCATCATCGCCAGATAGGCGCAATGAGAATGTGCCGCCAGTGTCGCATGTGGGGGATCTCAGGGTAAGCACGGAGCTCGAATCTTGCAGGCGGGTTTCTGATAAACAGCAAATATCGATCGATAGGGTCTCTAGTGTGCGGGCAAGTGCTGCCTGCTGGCCAATCTGTAGCAAAGTGCGCACGTTGAGGCATGCCAATCTTAGCGAGACACGAGGACTCCAAATGGAAACGGATGAACTGACGTTGTCCGCTTGGTTGAACATGGACTTATCGACTGGATTGGAGCGAGGCCCTGCGATTGTGTGTGATTTGAAATTAGAAGACAAGCGACTATTGAAGTAAGCTGGGGGAGAGCCAAGAATTGGGGGATTGAAAATGGGGGGGATATAAGTAAAGTTGGAGCGGGACAATAAGGATGCAGAAGCGCAAGAAGGGGTATAAGAAGACGGGAAGGCCTGAGCAGTAGCATCCAAACCCCTATCCACCCTGTTCGATGCAGCAGATAGGGCGCCGTTTATTATCCTCTGCGACGGCCAGAGCATCAAGAAATTGTTGTAGGAAAGGAACCGGGGAAGTAATTTGTCAGGGACCGGCAAATAATTTGGATCCAACTCGATAATCCTCCGCGCCTTGTTCGTGGTACTTTCTTTGTGCTCCAAGGAAATGGGATTGGTGGGCATATAGGTACGGAATACCGTGGCCCCAGCCAAGTACACTGATGAAGACGGCAAAGCAAAAAGCAGGCTTGCACATCATCGCCATGAAGCATAGTTTCATCCTCTCCCGAATAAAAATACAGGCTTGCCACCACCCGCATTAATACCTCCTCTTAAGTAAGAGAACCGCTTTTACCGGTAACTACAAGGTTGCTCAGCCAGATGACGCTCACGTTTATCCCTCTTCCCAGGTTTATTCGGTTTATTCCTGAGCGCCTTGTAATCATAAGGATTAGAAGCCAAACGTGAACACTGGAATCTGTCCCCCAGTTTTCGTCTTCTATGCAGCGGGATTTGCAACATTATTAATACACGAAGGGCTTTTAGGGACAGCTCAGTCAGCAACCGTTGGCACAAAATCGATGGGAAACACTAGCAGTGGTACAGAGTTTTGTATGCCTTGAAAGCTGCACAAAAGCTAGTGGGGTCGTTGGAAACGAGAATTTGGTGCGCGCCTTGAGGTTCTTCTTGTACTTTCCACTCCGAGGCGTTCATAGCGCCGTCATGACCTCCGTCTCTCCATCAAGGGATGCATTTATTGTGCCACTGTCCACGCTGTGCTGTTGTATATTTGTGAGCTTTTGCCTGCGCGTACTAATAAACTACGTCAACTGTCTGGTTTAAAGTAACGTTGCTTGCGGCCCATCGCCCGTATGTGGCGGCTGAACCACGTAACCAACGCTGAATTCTGACAGGGTGCCTTGGGTGAGACAGGCACTCCCTCGAAGCGCTAAGCGCGCTGCGCCAAATACGATTGCTCGGACTCGTACGGCGTACGTCCGTTTAGCCTCTTCCGTCACATGGATTGTTTGCGGTCGATGAGCAGGGTTGGATGAGGCGCCGTGGTGGGCAGCCTACAAATTGGGGAAGCAGGATGAAAAAGCTGACGAAAAAGCCAGCCGCGGTTGGTTCCTTCCGTCTCCCTGGATGGGTCTCAAGGATGCTGAGTGCGGTTGCTTAGAAATTTAGGATGTCAGCAGGAAACCAAAATCAATGGCGTGCGTATCTTTACAGGTTGTGGTGCTTCCTCTTCCATCCCCCAATAAAATACATCCAAAACAATCACCGAATTGTTTGTTTCTTTATTCGTTTACGCTAACCTTGTTTTCCAACTCCACCATGGTTCTGATAGCACTAAGTCTGTACACAGATCGTGCTCGATAGGTAGATATAAATACACACGTATAAATCAAGATTTGTACAAATTCGGTAACAATAGTGAGCAATTTTATGCAAAGGAACTTCCAACCGGTATTCAGAGCTAACTTCTGGGTGTACTTCAGTCCATAACAGTTGCCGTCCCTTGCAGGCGGAGTGGAACGGCGAGCCTGTATTTTCGACGTAGTGCGTTTCAACGGTGAAGAGGGGGTCGCCTTGTCCATAGAAAGGAAAGCATACGGTGCTTATTTTCACCTAAGTGGCTGATGAAACTCGGGAGCAGATACGGTGATGTTTACGTTTTCTCGCAGTTCCGAAAAAAGTTCTCTGCAAAATTGTAGTTCAGGCATAGAAAATTCAAAGGTCCTACGAAGTTGTCTGCGAAAAGCTTGCTAACAAAGAACGCAGGACCTACGCCAAATGTATGGGTAGCTCAAAGACATTTGGATTCTAGAAAAACGTAGGGCAAGCTCTAAAAGTACTGGCGTTCCAGCCGAAATTCCTTAAGCTGGCAGTCACTTGAAGGAATGCAAGCTTCCGTTATGTTTGAAAGCAACGCACAGAAAATCAAGTACTTGCCGACATAATAGCTCGTTTGCTTCTGTGAGTTCTCGGACGACTATCCTGCTGAAACGACTGCCGCGGTGTATGTTTCTAGACTGGGGTTGACCTGACGCCTCCTGGAGGTTGCCTACGCCTATCGGTCCATGGACTTGGCTGTAGTGTGTTGGATTTAAGTTCCCTGCTCTGCAATCTGGTAGCATTCTTCTGCTGACAGGGTTCTTCCAAGGGCGTTTGAAGCGTTGAGGCTGTTTGTCAACAAGTCAAATGGCAACTCGGCATATCATGTTAGTTGTGACGAACACAGTGTTGGTCGCTTTTGATGTGCTTGGCGTACCCTTACCTGCGTTCAAACCAGCACGTTGCACGTGATGTTACCGCTTTTGCTCTAGGTCGTGCCTGGCGTCCATCCCGGTAAGCACGTTCAAGTACTGGCTGACCCGGTGTAAACGGACGCCGCTTGGCATCATACCGCTGACTAAAGCCACCTTCCGTTTTGGGATTCCATTCACTGGCTGTGGGCTCTGAGAACCGCCGAACTGCATCATTTGGCATGCGAAGTTTTCTCTTCATCATTGCCTCTGCTGGTGATATTCCACCCGGTGTTTGTGGATTTTGTATAGATCGGTACAGAAATAGAAAGCGGTCGATCACCTCCTCTAGGTCTCCCTCCCTCCTTGATTTGAGGAGAGCGCGTTTGAATGTATCCACCAACCTCTCCGCTTGGCCATTCGATTGTGGGTGGAATGGTGGAGACCGCAAGTGTTTGATGGCGCAGCGTTGGCAGAATTCCATGAATGTGGCCGAAGTAAACTGTGCTCCATTGTCCGTCACCAATATTTCAGGGCAGCCGAACCTGCTGAAGATTTGTCGCAACCTAGAGACGGTTGCGCTGGTTTTCGTGCTTCTCATGAGGAACACTTCGGGACACTTGCTATTAGCGTCGACCACTATGAGAACGTTCTGGCCATTGATTGGGCCTGCAAAGTCTACATGAACACGACTCCAAGGTTTAGTTGATTTAGGCCATGAGCGGAGTTCAGTCTTCGGCGGTGCCCTCGAGCTAGTAGCGCAGATGCCACAACTTTTAGCTAGCTGCTCTAGCTGCCTTTCCATAAACGGCCAATATACGTAACTTCTGGCAAGCGCTTTCATTCGGTTGAGCCCTGTATGTCCTGCACGTAACTGTCGCAGCACTCTTTGTTGCAACGCCCGCGGGATGACTACTCTGTCTGAGAACATGATGCAATCGTCCACAATGGAAAGCGAATGTCTTCGCTGATAGAACTGCTGCATTTCGGCAGATGAACACGAACGTGGTCAGCCGGTTCTGTGGAAGTGTGTCACCTTCTTCAGGATTGTGTCTCGAAGCGTTTCGGCCCGCACAGCATCGGCCGTAACTGGCATACCATGTAGTGCCTCGTTCACCAGGAATTTGACATCAGGTTCGATTTCATCTAAGGCAATGATGGTGTCCTCGTGTTCTTGTTGCTGGGAATCAATGAGGCGTGACAACGCATCTGCTTGGCCCAGCGAATTCGTTGACTGATAACGGATTTCAAAATCATAGCCCAGCAATGTAAGTGCCCATCGTTGGAGTCGATTGGCTGTATAGGCAGGAATTCCCTTCTTCGAGCCGAGAATGGCCAGCAGCGGCTTGTGATCCGTCAAGAGTTTGAAGCGGCGACCATACAGCATTTTGTGAAATTTCTTCACAGCGAACACTATGGCAACTGCCTCCTTTTCGATCTGACTGTAGTTTCTTTCATCTTTCGTTAGCGTCCTGGCGGCATGTGCGATCGCCTTCTGAGATCCATCTGGGAACGTATGGGAAACTACGGCACCGATTCCTAGACTCGATGCGTCTGTGGCAAGGACAAATTCCCCGGAAGGATCAAAATGAGTTAGGAGTAAGTCTGAAGCCAACAATGACTTGACCCACTCAAACACAGTCTGGCATTCTGGCGTCCAATTCCGGGTTTGGCTCCGGCTCAACAACTTATTCAATGGGACACGCAGGCGATGTAGTTCGGGCAGAAAAGCGCTGTAATGACTGATTAGGCCACAGAATGAACGCAGCGACTGCAAGTCCACAGGTGGGGGCATCTTTTGAATAGCTCGGATATTTCTAGGTCAGGGCGACGATCGTCTTTTGAGAAGATGAAACCGAGAAACTTGATGGTTGGTGTAAAATAGGTACACTTATCTTCGCGGATACGGAAACCATATGACTGGATACGTACAAGCACTTCAGCGAGCCGCTGAAATAGTTCTTCTGCCGTCCGACCCATTAAAATGATATCATCCAGGTACGCCGCGGCACCAGAAACTTCCGCGAGCATGGTGTCTACCAGCTGCTAGAAGATGGCTGATGCTGTTTTCACGCCAAAAGGGAGGCGGTTGTTTTGGTACAAGCCACGATGCGTGTTGATGGTCAGCAATTCTCTTGAGCTTTCATCAACCTCAACCTGGAGGTAGGCATCGGACAAGTCGAGCTTGGCGAAACACTTCCCACCATTTAGCTTGGCAAAGATATCATCTGGTATCGGAAGGGGGTATTGATGGTCGTCCAATGCTGCATTCAGGCCAGTCGAAAAATCGGCGCAGACTCGCACTTTACCGTTCGGCTTTTTCACAGCAACAATCGGCGCAGCCCATGAAGAGTAGTTCACTGGTGTGATGACACCGGCTCGTTCCTGTCGGTCGAGCTCTTGATCAACTGCTGTCATGGCTGCATACGGTACTGGTCCTTTTGCTCTAAAGACTGGCTTGGTTCCTTCACGGAGACACAACTTTGCTTTGAACTTAGTGCAGTGGCCGAGACCATCTTCAAACAAGGTGACAAACTGCTGCTTTAGCTTTCTGGTCATCTCTTCTATCGACAAGGATGAATGTACTGGGTCGGTTTGTACTATATTGCAAATCTGACTCATTGGGGCATCAAACAGTTGTAATTTTTCCATCCAGTCAAGTCCAAGGGGGTTCAAGTTTGGTCGATCAGACAAGTAGCAGGTTCCGGCCTTTTCCACTCCGTTGAATGCAATTTTGCAATTTATTTCTCCCACCGACTTCAGCACTCCAACGGATGCATTGTGAGCGATTTTGTTGGAATCAATCATTTGCGGCTTCTTTATGTGCTTCCAAGTGTTCTTGGAAATGATCGTTATATCTGATGCGGTATCGAACTGCAACCGGGTTGGGATTCCGTTGATAAGCACAGTGATAAATCGGCGGAGTGTTTTAGGATCGCTGTGAAACGTAGCAATCACCGATAGTGATACTGCATCAGGTTTTCTGAAATTCTTCCTTCGGTAGGACTGCTTCACATTTCTTGGCCGGGACTGATGGCAAAAGTCTTCCTTGTGGCCGCGTTTATGGCACCTATCACAAATATGACGCTTGAATTGACAGTATCGTGCGAAATGCCATTCACCACATGACCAACAAGGTGTAGGCGGCTTGTTCGGCTTTCTGTTGAACGACTTATTCGAGCCAGATTTTCTTGCTTTTTGCACAGCATGAACAGTATCGGCAATGGTGGGGCGACTCTGCTCAATCCTAGCCGTGTCGTGTTTCAAGGTAATTAACCGTTTGCATTCACCTACAAGAGACTTCAATGTCAAATCTGGATCTTGATCCAAATTAGCAAGGAGCCGAGTGCGGATTTCCGCGTCGCGTGGAGACTGTAAAGCACTGACAAATATAAGACACTTAAACTGGTCATCCGTCAAACAGCGTAATTTGAAACGTTCACATTCGCGGTTAACCATGTCTGCTAGTGCCCCATAATCGTCTGTATCACGCTTTACAATTTTTAGACATTGATAGCGAATGCTAAACAATGATGTTGACTCACCAAAAATTGCTTTGAGTGTTGCCACTGCTTCGTTGAACGTAATGTCGTTCGGCTCTTTTGGCAATATGTGGTCAAGGAATCTTGTATGTTCATTAGTTTTCAGCTTGCGGAGCAAAAGGCACACTTTCCATGAATCATCTTGACGGCTGAAATCCGTCTGGAACATATCCTCCCAACGTTTGAACCACGCCTCGAGAGTGGATTCGGAATCAGCATCATAATGAAATTCAGTGATTGAATTCGTAAGAAGATCAAGTGAAACAGCCTGCGTGTCCGGTGTAGCTGCTCCGTTTGATTGTACGTTTAAGCAATGCGTTAAACTTTCAATCAGTTTCATTTGGGCTTCCATCTGGGATTGTTGCTGAAGAAGCAGCTTTTGAAAATGTTCGGCAGAAAAATTTGTAACATTTCCGTGCTTGTCCGTCGCCATTGTTAGATCTTCCCCTTTTCGCTATTCCGAATTAACCAACCAGGAATTTCTCCGCAGCAATTCTAGCCCAGCCGAAGAAAAACCAAAATTCCAACAGCCTTGACCACGAAAAACGTGTTAACAAAAACTCTGCCAACGTAGCCAGAAAATGCCGCCGAAAACACTGTCCTCTCAACTCTGAGGCAAAAGTCCAATTAGCCGGGTTTTTGAAAACGCATTCGTCCGCTCGATCGATTGCCTGATCGACCGCACGGGGTAAGCGATTATCTTTAGCCCAGCTTTCAGTCACCATTATACACTTCCCTTTTTTCTTTTATGTTTTTATCTGATTCCCGGATACCTCCCCTCCTGAAGCTGTCGCCGTTGTGTATGAAGCTAGCCGGGGATTAACCTGGAGCCTCCTGGAAGGGATTCTTCGCCTGCCGGTGCATCGCCTTGGCTGTAGTGTTCTGGATTCTAATTCCGTACTCTGCGGTCTGGTATTATTCTTCTGATGACAGGGTTCTTCAACTTGCCTACAGAGCCACACACACACTACAATAATTGGGCACTTGAAGGTCAGGCCGTGAGTGGCACGCAGTGGGCGCAGCCTGTCACCGTTCGCATTCGCTGAATCAATGCCATGCGAACCGCTGATAGTTGTCCACACCGAGGAATCATGCTCACCTCGCCCGTACAATTTACCCAGTAGAAATACATGACTGCTTCACTGCACAGAACGTATTACGGTGAAGAACAGTGTAGAAGTGATCACGCGCGTCTCCAAGAAAACACATGGTCGGACGGTAAGTGCTGATACGCCTGGAAAACTTGCCACTTCAGAATCGTTGGCCAACAGTTATCAGTCAGGCGCTGATGCCAGTGGGCTTAACCACCAGCTGGCCATGTAGGCGTTCGGATAGTGCAAATCCGGCCGCATGTTTACGTGGTCAGGTGGTGGCGTTTTATGCCCACCAGAAAGTATAGGTAACTCAAGCTTCATGCAACTTACCTCGCTCAGCGATGTGTCTCACTGAACGCCGCAATACCGGCTTTGTACCTGGCCAGTTCCATCGGGACCAGTGCAATGCGTCGCTCGGGGCGCTTACTCGTGTTCCGGTCCGGGGTGAACGTTTCGGCACGCTGTGTTGAGTGCTTTGCGCGCAGGCATGCAATTGCATTGGTAATCAATAGCACGCGTAGTGGAGGTTGTACTTCGGAGGGTTACTTGAGGGACTCCGATTACGAAGCAGGAGTCGGTAACGAAGACAGCGACAAGGCTGGACTTCTATCGCAGTAAGTGTGTACCTTGACTTAGTGCGATGATTGGCGTGCCTCAGCGTTCCGTTATGCTATGATAGATGGTGCGTTTGCACTTTCATAGCCACTCACAACCGATTGGCTAATGTTTAGGGTCCTGATAAAACCATTCACCCAAACCTCAAATTTTGCGATGAAGTGAGGTGCTTCCCTTCGTAAAACAAACCATCGGTAGCCCAGAGCCAAACCTCCGCTGCCTGGCGGTTACTTTATTTTGAGAACCCTGACCGATCTCCTGTCTAGGCCTGAGAAACCAGACGGTATTAGGCTCACGCAGTACTAAATCATATTTCAAACAAATTTTTAGTGCTCTGGCCATCACAAACGATTATAAATGGCGCCCTAACTGCTACATTGAGTAGGGTGGATAGTGGTTTGGTTGCTAATGCTAAAGCCTTCCCTTCTTAGTATCCCTTGCGCGCTTTTTTCCTGATCTTCCCGTTCCAACTTTAACGTTACCCCACTGTTTTCAAACCCAACTCTTGGCCGTCCCCATCTCGGTTCAGTAATCCTTCAGCTGCTAATTCCGACTCACATATAGTCCCAAAGTGTTGTTTAAGTTCAGCTAACAAGTTTCTGTCTAGCTAAACGGACAAAATCAGTTAATCTTTTTCGTTTTGGTGCCATCAATCATCGTTAAGACTGGCGTTTCTCAAGGTGCGCTCTTGGTTGCAGATTGGCCAGCAGGCCTTACTTTCCGAACCTTGGCGACCGTCAGTCGATGTCTGCTGCTTATCAAAGGCAGGTGTTGTGGTCTTCTTTGTATCGCGAGATTTGACGACCTCAAGCCCAAACCTTAACCTAAAGCAGCAGTCGAAAGTAGTCAACGAAAAACACCTTCTTGCAGGACAAACGGGTACATAGCAGACGATGTCAGTAGTTTATATTCTTCCAACACAATGACGTTAAAACTGTAAAGGTATAAACTGTCATTGGTTAAAACAAGGTCACGACCATGAGCCAAGCGGAATATACTCAAGACGGAATGCTAAACACGCTAACTGAGCATTTTTGTTAGAGTCTGCATCTCCTAACATCTCCCTTTTGAATAAATAGCACACAGTTTCAGCTAAAGGTTTACCTGCGTTTGCATCACAGAATTCCGGCGTCAATCTGCCCATCTTTTTAATGTCAAGTAGGTTATAGAGGCAGGAATTTGAGTCTCCTGTTTTAGTTTGGCGCCTTCGGGATTGATACCGAATGTGTCGAAGAGCAGTTCTAATGGCCACCTACTTCGTGTTGCTGATGCATCCGGAAAGGAACGAACTTGTAAAGGATTCACATTTCGGATCCAAAGCACAGAAGTAATAGAAACGTCGTACGTGACACTTTCGGTTCGACGAATGCCAGGTCCCAGAGTCCAAGCAACCTTGTTGTTGCGGTAATGCTTTGCAGGAGAGGATGCTGTTTGAAGAGAACGCAGTTCTGAGCACCTAGTCGTCTGGTTTGTTTCATTTAGGTGCACAGCTTCCGTTTCGGGTTAGATGTGCTTTCAGGATTCTTAACGACATTTATTTGTCAACGGATTGAATTTCTTTAGTCGTGCTCGTTGCTCCCGCGAGTAAGTTATGTTAATTTTCCTGTGTATTTGCTGTAATTTTAGTTTTCTTATTGGGTTCGTTTTCTCCACTCCATTGTTCCTGTTTATCCCTGCGTCCGATTGTCAATAATCGTTGGTATATCTGTTTATATATACAGGTTCTCCCATCATTTTTCATTGCCCATTACCTTCATATATCACTGTTGTTACTTGTTTGGTTATGTCGCTAAAACACTCCTTGTTGTGTAGAGCGTAGTGGTGCTAGAGTATTAGAGAAAAGAAGTCAGTGCAGTAGGTGCTTACAATGGTACCATAATGTTTGTTCGCAGTAGGGCCAAAAGCCTATTGGAGTATAATCTCTTCATCCTAACTTGAAAGCAATTTGCTTCCATTGTCTAGGTTTGGCGAAAACCTGCTTGCGTTTACCTGATGGGCGCCTGATGCAGTCTCAGCATATTGCTGCTGAAGAACCTGCTTCTGACAACGACAACCTGCGGAGGCTTAATGCAACTGAGGCTGGTTAAGGAATAGGGCTCTAATTGTAAAAATATTTCCAGCAGAAATTGACGTGTTACATGAATATTTTGAGCATCATGCGCGTTTTACTGAACTTCTCTAGGGGTAGGCAGTGAAAGGTCAGCATTTACTACAGGGAAGAACAGTCATACAAGACGCTGAGACCAGACGTGACTTAAATAGAAGGCGTGTTTAGGACTTACTTCGTATTTTTGGTCTAAAACAACAGGCTAGCATCAACAAGTTTCCTCAGGTTGGTAGTTAAAGGAGTGTAAGTGGGCTGCTTACGAGAGCCTTACAAGGCTGTGGTTTGCAGGATTTAATATTCTGAGTTATCTTGACCTACGTACCAACCGAGCGGGCATATTAGTTAACCCAACAAATGGTTAATATCAGGTAGGCAACTATAGGTTCGCTCCTAGGACAAAATCGGCCAATTATTAACCTTAAGTAATACCAAATTTGGTTCTAATTTGTTAGCTAACAGTGGCCTCGGTCGAAGAAATTCGGTTAAATCTTCTCTAAACGGGCTTATCATAAAAGATGCTAGTTGTCAACTTCCCCCGACGAATGTTCTCACCTGCTCCCATATAGCTTCTCCACAGAGTATAACTGGATCACAGTTTAATATACGTGTGGCAGCCACAAAAACCGCCCTTGCTTGAAAGCAATGTTGTGACATTGCTGAATTTGGTCCTTGCAGAATTTCAGGGTGCAAGTGAGCGATCGACCACGACTAAAGCTGCAGTTTTAGTGGCAATGAAAATTAGTTCTCTATTAGCCGTCATTAGTCCAGAAGTCAAAGTTAAAGGAATGCTTACTGACAACTTTTCCAGGTGCGCAAACTCACCTGCCAGCTGCAAGTGCTGGATCTATGTACAGAAAGGCCGGGTTGGCTCGACGTGGTGGGAAAACCAGTCGTGACCGGGGTCGCCAAAGCGAGTATGTCAGGTAACGTTGGTGCTAGTTTGTCTCCGGGGGTTCAGGTAGGATTCCCATTCAAACCTACTTAAAGTGTGGCAAAATCGGGGACCCCTGAAGGTTCTACTCCCGAGAGGAGCAATAATAGCTTGGCTGAGAGCGAAGAGTAATTGCGGTAAACGCTGCTCAATTTTTTTTTACACAAATGCTTGTAGCGTGTGGAACAACTGTGGGAGCTGGCGATGGGTCGTAGATCTGCAGACGTTATTGCGATCACAAAGACCTAACTCTCACCAGATGACCTAAAATGGTTTGCCTGTTTGCCGATTTCTTTGGGTATAGTACAGACCGTCCTATGTATTTAAATGGGGCTTGAGTGCTTTTGTTTATAAGATGTCACTACAGTCATTGAAAGCTCCGCTGGCCACGTGCTCGAAGTGTACAAGTTATGTCTTCCGTTCTGAAGGTGCAAGGTAATCTGGTTTAAATTTTGTGCTTATCGCAGCCCTACCTCAACGCGAGGAGTAAACAAGAAGCTTAGTGATCCGCTAAAACATGCTGTGCCTCCTATACCAAGTTATCGAATTGTAGGCGACCTGAAGCTACCAACTGCCGGCTGGGACGTGCTCCCAATAAGGCGAACGCTTTAAAGGATAACATAGCATACAACGTACAGAAAAGCGCCTTTGCGCAGCAAGCCAATTTTCCAAGAATGCGTGGCTTGAGCATCAATCTTCCTTAGGTCTGGTTATCACCAAGAATGGTTGCTTGTCAGCCCTAAATGTTGAGCGTCCTACACGTAAAAGCGATCATATGGTCCTTTCCGTCACCATTTGGTTACCAAGGCTCATAGCAGAACCCTGATTGACGCGGCAACCAAGCCAGGTTAATACAACGCTTCTGAGGGATAGGGGGGCCTCAATATTTGGGTACCTGAACAAGGGGAGACAGCGCTGCTACAGAGGAAGCAAGTGAGCAAATGTTCTCCCGGATCCCTCCCCACTTGAGTTATTGTCAAATTCATGCCAAGAAAGCCTAGGCTTAACCTGCAGTCTTCAAGACGGTGTTTTCTGCCTGTCATTCCTCTTCGTGGCGAGCTTCTGCCAGAACGAAGTTCCGACGTCAACGTTCTGAATTATTTGCCTGTCTGTGTGCAGTGGTTTGCTGCTTCTCTCGGCGAGTTAAAGCTTTCTACCAATAAGTCGAACGGGACTTCGGTTGATCTTGCCTGTTCTGGTTGGTAGGATGTTGGCTGTAACTGGTTTGCGTGTCAGGCACGGATCTGTGCGCCCACGATCTAGTTATAACGGACATACTCAAGCTTTTGCTTTTGACCGTCCCTGGCGTCCGATTCACGTGGTCTTCCCGCTAGTCAAGTATATAACTTACCCTCCAGGTGCAAACCATGGCTTATTTGCTCCCCACCGCCAGTTAAATTTCTTTTCCATTCTGTGGTTTCTTTTACCAACAAAAGATTCCGAGCGCGGTCGGAAGTTGTCAAACGGAATGCGGAGCCTGTGCAGGAAAATCTTTGGGATCTTGTGGATTGGAGGTGGATCGGTAGAAAAAAGGAACCGGTCAACCACCGCCTCTTTACCCCTTCCACGTTTGGTATAAGGAGGGCTCGCATGCACTTATCAAGAAACTTTACGGCCTGACCATCCAACTGTGGGTGCATCGGAGGCGAGCGAATGTGCGGGACAAAGCATTGCTTGCAGAACTCCGCAAGATTTGTACAAGTGAAGTATCTGCCATTGTCAGTTACAATTTTCTCAGGACAGCCAAAACAGCTAAACGTTTGGCGCAGTTTTGATACAGTGGCATTTGTGGTGGTGCTATCCAGAAAAATACTTAATGCTACTTGCTGTATGAGTGGACTATAATACGGAAGCTTTGTAGTCGATCGATCCTGCAAAGTCGATGTGGATGTGACACCATGACTTAGTAGCTTTTGGCTAAGCATTGCGTGCTGAATTTTGTGGCGCATGCAAGTCATTGGCGCCATTTTGGCAGCGTATAGCTGTTTATTTCTGCCGTGTCCATAAACCGCCAGTGTACATAACTGCGGGCAAGCGTCTTTCTCAGATGGATCCCGGAATGCCCGCGTAGTACTGCCGAAGAAGCGCTCCAGATGTGCCTTGGGGATGACCACTCTTTTCGAAAATAGTATGCAGTCGTTCAAAATAGAGAGCGAGTTTCTCTTCTGGAAGTACTGCTACAAATCGACAGATGGACGTAAAGGTGATAAACTTGTTTTCTTAAATGGTGTACCTTTCTAGTGTAATCGGCCCAGAAGCGTTTCGGTTCGTACCGCTTTTGCGGTAACTGATAGACCGAGCAATGCACCACTTACCACGTGCATGACGTTAGGTTCAACCCCGACCGAGGCAATGATTATGTGCTCATGTTCTGGCGGGTTGGCATCAAGCAGGCGTGACAGTGTACCTGTATGGCCAATGGAAATTGTCGACCAGTAAAGGATCTTGAAAACATGCTCCATTAACGTAAGAGCCCAGGTTGTTGCCGCTTGACTCTGTAGGCCACGATGCCTTTTTCGAACAAAAGGTACTTAGCAAGGGTTTGTGATCTATCAGAAGTTTGAATCGGCGGCAGTATAGCATTTTATGACAATTCTTAACGGCGTACTTTAGGGTCAACGCTCCCTTCTCAACCTGTATGTAATACCTCTCGGCTTCCGTAACTGTTCTGGAGATATGGGTGATTGCTTTCTGCGATCCATCGGTGTAAGCGTGTAAAATTACTGCGCTAATCCCATGCCCAGATACATCTGTGTTTTTGTTACAATCTCTTTAAAGGGAGCAAAGTGTCTTAAGAGCAAGTTTAAGGACAACAAGGTCTTGACCGGTCCGAAGGCATTC
>OX104071.1:37968872-38058176 GCA_944474145.2 Dicrocoelium dendriticum | reverse complement strand
CTCCAACACCATTGAGCTAGAGGAGATTATCACTAATAATAAAGAAAGGTATAAGGTGAGTGCATAATATATTTACTTTTACGTATCTTGTACAATGGTTCCCATAAGGGTTTTTGAAGTGCTCAGCGGTTTAAAGATAGTTGAGAGGTTAAGAAACTGGGAGCAGTAATAAATGTAGTTTTAACGGATAGTGTAAGTAAACTAATACGGTCATGCATGGAACTGTCCCAGAGGGACTTGCTTTCGTGCATGGCATTCCTCCGGTGGGGTTCACCCGCACTTACATTTTCCGATCGGCTTTGTGCCGGTGTGACGAAATAGTAAATAGGCCATCAACCTAGGTATCCAATACTTTTTACGGGCCCTTTTATGCAGACGTTATAGGCGATGAAGCCTCAGCCCGTCCCGTCATGTGGAACCATTAAACGTGGCACCTTTTGTTTGCAGCCAGCGAGTCAGTAGCAATAGATGTGCATGAATATAGTTAAATAAATAAATAAACAGTTTATTCTCAAATATATAGAGACGCATCTAATCAGACAAAATTAAGGTTTATAGGCAGTTGTGTATCACAACAATACTTCGGGTTCAATCGTGTGTAGTTAAGACGGTCAAGGCACTACAAGTGCAATGAAACGTTGCGTGTAGCCGGAGAGTATGATATTCTTGCACGTGACGAGAGAACTTGGAAATATGAGTCCAGGTGACTTGCCAGTATGTAGTTGTGGGCGGTGGCGTTATTCAGTGGCGACTCACATCTGCCACGTCGCAGTGTTGTTAGACAGACATATGTGGCTTTTTATATGGACGACGCTTGCCAAGAGAAAACCCACCACGTCCAGAAACACTGCCGTAAAGCATTTGAACATTAACGTATAAGTGGCAAAGACGCTTGACGACTGATTTCGTATTCGGTTATTCGCAGTCAACTGGCTTCTAACTTCCTCAGTTGGTTGGACAGATAATTTGCTCAGGGCCACCAAAATTACTGAGGTCGATTGAGGATTGGAACATCGTAAAGAGTCGTCCTGTTGTGTGTCCAGGTGGGGAAAAGTTCAAACTTTCTGCTGTCTGAAATTTTCCGATGCATAACGTAGGGGGTGTGAAGATGTGTCCAGCTCTGTATACTGGACAACCGTTGTGGTGATTGTAGTTGAGTCCCTTTAGTGTATACCCATGCGCCATGTAGGTCCTTGTCGGTTGTTACGTCCGTCTTAGGCGAAAACTTTTCCTCAGTCGAATCCCAGCTTTCCAAGAAATGTTGAAACTCGGAGAAAATGAAAAGTGAGGGACAACCGAGAGAAGACTGCAAGAAAAGGAGTGGGGTTAAACCTTGTTAAAATTTTATGTTACGACAATTGGAGTTGAGACAAAGCATGTAGGCTGTGCAACAATTGTTATGCTGAAAGTTTCTTTTGAAAGTCTTATAGTATCAACAGCCGTATGGGTAGAGTGCAAACCCTGCATAGAGACAAGAGCGTTCTACCAGTAAGCAATCCATGAAGTATCAACTTAGTATGAGGCAAAAATTGAGTGGGGAGCGAGCAAAGAAGGTTAGAAGACTGGTGTTGATTGCTAGACGCATGAACAGCAAGTAGCTAACCTAATACGATAAGAAGCGCAGAATAAGCAAGTGAAAAATAAATGGGTTGCCGCGAGAGAGATTTAAAAGTCGGTTGGCGGTAAGGCAGCGGAAACATTGGACGCAGATATTCCAAAGGAATAAAGGTTATTGCGATACGGAGTGGCTCCTAATAAGCAGTGGATAATCACATACGCTTGTGGCCTACGACCATTAGCTACTTCAAAACAGACGTGCCGAATTTAAGCCAACCGACAGATGGTGGCGCTAGGGAAGACTACCGGCGGTCAGATGTAGCCATTTCAATAAGACACTTGGTTACTAGTGTATGCCTACAGGGTGACAGAATGCATCAACAAGCTAGCGAAGGTAAGGGACATAGGCAATCCAAGAGAATGTATGATGGAGAGAACAGGAGAATATGCTATCAAGCACAGGATCTGCGCAGAAGGGATATGGAGCCTACGGCGAATCGCTGCAAAGTGGTGTGGAAGATAAGGAGAGCGAAAGATAGTGGCGTTAGGAGAGAGTAGCAGTGGCCATCAAAGGCATTCAGCTTAAGCCTTCTAAGTACCAGTGTATACCTACAGTGACAAAATTAGTCAACAAACCAGCGAAGGTATGTGAGGCAAGCAATACAAGAGAGTAACTGTTGGAGAGATAAGCAGTGGCTCCTAGCGCAAAGGTGTATGCTACCTACAATCACTCGGTGCAGCTGAAAAGTGGTGACGAAGAACTGATAAT
Organism: Dicrocoelium dendriticum; assembly: GCA_944474145.2. Classification (NCBI taxonomy): domain Eukaryota; kingdom Metazoa; phylum Platyhelminthes; class Trematoda; order Plagiorchiida; family Dicrocoeliidae; genus Dicrocoelium; species Dicrocoelium dendriticum. Next base: position 38,055,850 of record OX104071.1, on the reverse strand, counting down.
GGTACTAAGGGCGAGAGGGTATCGACTGCCAGCAATGGCATTGTGGTGAAGCCGTCTAGTTGCTAGTGGATACATAAAATGCCCAGAATAAGTCAATAACCAGCAAATGTATGTGACGCAGACGGTCCTAAAGAATGAAGGTTGGTGATAAGAGAGAGTGGCTCTTAGCAAGCTCCAGATATGCGCAGTGATGCTTGAAACCTACGACCACTAGTTGCTAATAAATAGAGATGCTGAGGTTATGAGGAGCGACCGATAATGGCGCTATGAAAATCTTTCGGTGGCCAGATGTAACCATTCCATTAAGCAGATTGGTCACTTGGGGATTCCTAGCGTGTCAAGGAATACATCAGCAAGCCAGCGAAGGTAAGTGCTACAGACATTCTGAAAAATTACAGGATGGAGAACCAAGGAATGTTTCTTAGTAGCTCCAAATATGCGCAAAGGTGTATGGAGCCTACAAAAAGCGCTACAGAAAACGTGATGGGGATAAGAGGAACGAAAGATAATAGTGCTGTTTTGTTCTTTTGGAAGCTGTAATCCGTCACCGTAATAGATCAGCCTAGACAGGAGCAACAATAAAACACAAAAGTTGCTAAGGTATGAGAAGTTAAAAAACAATATTAAATACAAAGGCTTGCCGATAGACTAAACACAATTTGCTAAGAGATCTTGGCTAGTGTCGACGGTGGTACGGAGACATCAGTTTGAAAAGCGTATTGCATCTACGAACAAGTGAGTCAAAGGAGAAAGCCGAATTGGTTAGACGGAGTGATATGAGTAAGATGGTTAGTAAACGCATAAGCAAGCATTTAACCATTTATATGTAAGCTTATTTTACTGAAACGAACAGAGGATATGGCGTCTTTTAAATGTATCCAGGAGCTTGCTCATACATCTCATCTAGATTCCCCGTTTGGCTTATTGTTGACCACATATTTGAAACAACCAGGTGCTTATGGACTATGCGCCTGCATTGCAGATAGGTAGTGCAGTTTTTATTACTTGATGGAAGTTTGTTTCCTATCAACGCATAGTTTAGGGCAAAAATATTTGAGGGAAGCTCTGTGCGAGACTTTTGTATTTGCAATGTGCGCTCGTTGTCGCTTACTTAACAAGGCATACGAGTATGAAACACGAGTTCAAGCTAAGCAGTGAAGCTTACTGCGAATATTATGTGGTATAAAAGGCAGCGCTTAAGTTTGGGTCTTTGTAGCCATAGCGGCGTTAGTTTTAGAACCCCGCAACTCTCGCGGTATGTCATAGTGTTAGGCATATTAACAAAGCCCTTTGCAAATGAGCCTCGAAAGTTTTCTAGTGCTAGGAGGTCCACTTTTCTCAGGTTACTATGCACTATCGTACAGTACTCAAGCTTCCGCCTAACACATATTTTAAAGGCTCTAAGCCTGGATTCCCTCAAGTAAGCGTTCAACTTATGTAGGTGATCAATTTTTGGCAGAAGCCTGTAAGAATATAACATGCTCTAAACAATTAAATGAAGAATATTATAGTCAAAGGTCTCGGACTGCGCCACACACAGGAATAGAGGTATCGTTTAGTGTAAGGATGTTAAGAGTAGAGCCACAGCAGTGGCACAACAGATTACTCTTGTCAGCGGCAAAGTGCAACTTCCAGGGGTTACTCCAGTTCTCCAATGCAAACAAGTCAGATTGAATATAGGATAAGTTAGGACTACACTGCTCAGGGAGGGGAATAATACACAATTTTAACATCATCAGCAAAAAGGAACGGCTTCCCGTACGAGATTTACCAAGGAGATCGTTGAAATAGCCCAGGTATATAAGCAGGCCTTGCACCCTGCGTTGAATCACTCCAATAGAGATTGTGGTGGCTTCAGATGTATAGTTACCGAGGTTGACTACTCGCTTTCTACCCTCGAGGTAGGAAGACAAGCAATCTAGAACTCGTGATATCATAGGACATAAGCTATCGTAACAATAACTTGTGTGGGACACGGTCAACAGCCTTTTGGATGTCAAGATATATTAAGATGATAGCACTTTCGGCGTCCTTGCTCTTGTCACATAATCAAGGTAAGCTAACTGACAGTTAGTGCATGACCTACCTTTCAGAAAACCGTGCTGATATTTACTGAGCAGGCTAATGGAACTCAAAGATTCGATTCTGCCCCCTTTAACTAGCCGTATCATGATTCTGGAGGTAATATATGTGTGGAGGATTGGGCAGTAATTTTTAAACCCTGCATAGCTCCGCTTTCGTGTCGTGGTATAGTAGTTGATTGTTTCCACTGCAAAGGATATTCCCCATTGAACATGGAAAGTGTAATTACGTTCAGCAAAAGCAGGGGATGTCTGGACCTCCGTGCTTGACTAGATTTGGCGGGAGGTTGTCAAGGTCTGTTGAGCATGATGGCCGAACTAATCTGAGTTCGCGACATATGCCACTAAGTGTAAATGCAACAGTTTGGGGTGTAGTACTGTCTCAGTGTATCAGCTTAAGCTGAGGACCTTTGTTTGCGTTAGTTCTACAGGTAGAACTAAAGTAGTCATTGAAGATCGAACGTATGGTTGCGCGATCGGTTATGGCAGTACCATAAGAGTTTACAATAGAATTTATTCAACTTGCATTTCTGTTCTGCCCACGCTCCAAAAGTTTTGGGATGCGGCCTACCACGTTGGCGCCCTTCAGTACCGTTACCTCCTCAGAGCATGGCATTTTGTTGTGAGCTTGGCATAACGCTGTAAGCAATCTGGTGTGGAGCATCAGCAGAGTAAAATCGTTTGATATCCTAACGTTTTTCTTTATTTTATGATGTTTAATGGCTACCTATTTCGAGAAGCCTGCTGGTGCAGCAGTAATTTTCGACTTCTTAGTAGGTTCTGGAGCCACAAATTCCACACAAAGCTGAATACGGTGGTGGAACTCATTACAAGCCATTTATACATTCTGTGCTAGGAAGAATAGATCCCGATATGAAGACCTTATAAGATCCGAGAAACTTGACCAAATCATAGAAATAATTGGCAGTAATTGATCACAGATTCTGTCAGTTTAAAAAGAAGCATGCACAAACCACTAACCACGTTATGATCACTACGCTGTAACTTGTCACTGGAGTATGTGGACACATGAGAACATCCCATGGTAACTATTAGATCAAGTGTGTTACCAAACCGTTTAGGCAGTTGACGTGCAGTACCCATCCCAGTCGACCAATAGTAGACATAAAGGTATTGTGCTTTTGTGGTTTAGTGTTAAGGGAGCATAGGATTTTCGGGATATTTAAATCCCCAGCGATCATGCTATTAGTGTATGCGGGGCAGCAATAAAAGAAACTGCGTCCAACAAGTCATCGATTACGGTGAGCGCAGCCGATAGGTCTGTATATGCAACCTACTATAAAATTTGGTGCGTTAACAGAAAAGGTAATCAACACGGAATCAGGAAGTTTCCGTAGGAGTGGTTCATTGAGAGGAAGAACCAAGTATTTGTTTTTGACGTAGATTCTACAGCCGCCACTACCATAAAGGCGGTCATTACGAAAGATGTTATAACCCAGTATCCCGCACAATATGTCGGGCATCATCGCTGAACTTCATGTTTCTCTTATTAGTAATATATCAGGATAAGAACGGTGAAGAACTTTAAGCAGGGTGTGCGGGTTATTCAATAATTAGCGGAAAGTAATTAAAAGTAAGTGCAGTGTCTTCTTTTCCATTGGGTTGTCTACAGGAACCCATGTGAAAGGACCCAACGGGGTGGTGGTTAGAGGGAGTGCAGGGTGGGGGAGTATTTGTAATTTGCGTAATTAGGGTCATTTGGAGGTGTGGCCGTTGAAACGCCAATGCACCCCAGAAAAGATAGGCGGGGTGGAGTACTGAGAAAATGCCGACCCAGTGTGAGAGTACAGTTGGCTGGCTGTTGCATATAACCTACCTTCCCATTAAGGTTATTCACAGTTTGAGTTAGTATGACAGGAATTTGGTTGTGCCAATTTCTCTCAGCTGCTGGAAGTTCACTAGCAAGTGGCGCACGGGTTATGGAGCGCACATGTCGCATATCCAAATGCTGCATGGTTGGTGATATGCCGATTGTCTGCTTGTTTCCATTGGTGACAGCCTTTGGTGGAACGTTTAAAATGGCTGTTTTTATTGTGCTTAGGAGCACCCGTATAGATATCACGTGAGGTTTCACTACCAGCGTTCGTTACAACAAGGCTGTGCCGCAGTTTTGGAGGTTCATATGTTTAGGCGAGGTGGCTTTTAGGTTCTTACCAGGGCTTCTAGTCACCTGGCTGGTGAACGACGGAGAGTGAGTAGAAATAGTTGTTTGCTCAATGGAACTTGTATGTTCGGGGACGAGTTGCGCAGTACTGCTGGACTAACGTAACACGGAGTGGAGTCAGAAGCGATATTATTACGACAGTGGCTTTTTGCTTTCAACCTTGGAGCTTATCCATTTTTGGTCAAAGTGTCATCTAGGTCGACCAGGTGGGGAACTTCTTGAGTTTCCGTAGGTAGCGGAACAAATTGGTCACAGTACGCCTGCCAGAAATAGGCACTTTTGCACTTCCTTTGTAGCACTCTTAAATTTGGTTGCAGTACCATGGATAGATAATCCTTCCTAAGTAAAAAGGCCTTCCTCGTACAAATGAATTCTTCAGCAAGTGTCTCGTTTGAACATTTAAGTAGTACTGGACATACCTGTTTCGAACATTGCTTTTGCAGCCTCACGCAAGCAGACTGCAGTCTTTCATTATGACATTCGTTTGTCATTGCAGCGGCGATAGCCTCAAGTGATAACTTTGTTGGTACCTTAAGTGCTATTATATTTTTGGAGCGTTTAATGCGCTCATAAACCTCAGACGCAACATGCAGTATAAAATTCCCGATGGATCGAAGGTGTTCCATTTTTGGTGTACCTAGGTTGCAAAAAATCTACTTTGCGCGTTAACTTGTCTAGGCCTTGGTTCGGGGCATTAAACCTTTTCTTGAGGTCCTTCAGTTGTAGTTCCAACGCAGTTATCGTCTGAATCGTTTACGAGGGTGCTACTGCAGTACCTGCGCTGTGCTCTATCAGAGAAACCATATAACAACCAGCATCAGATTGCTCTTTTACCCCTACTCGCGATTCCGGCTTTACGTTAATCACAGCTGATGAGGTTTTCATTTTTTCCTTGCTAACGGACTGGCGCAAGAGGTTTTGCCAGCGTTTCAGTGGCTTCCTGTCTCTTCTTTGTGTTTCTTGTCCTTACTGATCTAACGAGCATTCTTACTGATTGGGCACCCGGTTTTAGGGCTTATAAGAGCAACGTTATGTGGACAACTATAAGAAAATAGGGGACAAAGTTCACCGTTTCTGTTACCGTGCTAGAGACGAAGCAAACAGTTATCGGCAAAATGCCGAGGAAACAGGCTAGTCTTTTATGGCTTATACTTCCCTTCTATAGTGCACGAGAATCACAAGGGTACAAACAGGCCACGGTTTCCGATGCAACGATCAATACAACCGGTTGTAAGAGCGCTCCGTTGTCTTAATTCCGCCAAGGGTAGATTGTCTTTCAGTAATCGACCGCTCTGTGCACAGACAGCCCTGAGATCAACTGCGTGGCGTGCCGCGTCACGTTATGCCGCAAGTGCCAACAACCGCACACGAACAAAGCTGGCCCGACACAGAGATTTGCGTGCGTTCGACAGAACGCAATTCAAAATGCGGCGTGAAAGCTTTTGATCAATCGAGTCAGTGTGCGAAGATAAAATTGCTTCTAATCGTCTTATGTATCTAACGACAGGGTTGCTTTAGGTCTCTTGAAGTAGACCAAGTAATGAGCTTCTCGATAATTTCAAAGCGTGGCTGAAGGTAGTAAAGTGGTCACTAGTAGGAGGACGACTACGCTGCAACACAGCCAAAATTAAAAGCCGGAGTTTAACGTTTACCCATTTATGGAATCCTCAAGAAGGTTTGCGCAATGGGTAAGCCAGATCGAGCGCGACTGAAGGAGGGTAACCGGGCCGATATGCGAAAAATGTGAATCCGAAAACTTGAAACGTCAGGCTAACGAAGTACTTCCGACCAGCATGGACGGCTAAGGCAACTCGAAAGCTAAGTGGGCGAAATGCGCAGTCAAATTGTGTCTATTATGGAGACACGTAAGCAGCCCATTTCTCTAGCTCACTTAACCTTAGGCCCCAAATTTATATACTTTAGATGATAGACTCGCAACAGATGAATTACCGGGCAATGTTGCGCCCGGTCCGTAAACGCATACGCCGCATCTACGTACTAACTGTACTCAAGTTACAAGCCAGGTTGCTTTTTGATAAAGTGTACCGGACATTTTAAAGGTTTGTGCAATGCCATATATATATATTTGAAAAAGTCTGCTAACAGACATAAGGCCATCAGAAACCATGGGATTCAAACGAAAGTACAGAAACGGTACAATAAAACACAACACAACAATGTCCATGGTTTCCTCAGAGGGCGAGATACTACCCGGTTGCCCAAGCCGAAGTAGGGTTTTGACTTAGGGGACACCACCCCGAGCCTTTGCTGAATAGCCTGTCCGCAAGGCAGCGGAGCGAATTCAGGGAATCGCGCTCATTGGGAGCCGGTGGCTGATTGCTCAGTTCATACGCCTTTCGTTTGTTCCTTTGTCAAACAGGGGGCCAATGCTCCCCAGAAGTACAGCATAAGGCTGCTGGAATACAATGCTTCGCCAGGTTGAAGCAAGGGGCAGTGACTTTATTTAGTGGCGAGTCACGTCCGCCACGTCACAGTGTTGTTAAACGGACATATGTGGCTTTATATAGGGAGAAAGCTTACCAGGCGAAAACCCACCACGCCCTTGAACACTGCCGCCGAACCATTTGCTGGAACGGGAAAATCCCGAACCACCCAGCTGGCACCACGAGGAGGTTGTTCGGCAAGCCAGCCGCAATGCCATATACTTGTTGCATGGTCACTCTATGGCGTAGTATCGTTTCCCTATCTTGCCTAATAGTGTGAAGATTTTCAACCAGCATTGCACTAAAGGGCTTTGGCGCCAGAGTTGTCCTAAAATAGCTGGCCAATTTTGGGCCCTTATCTGCCTAACCAGACCACACACCGCAGCAGAGGTTTAGTTTGCCTCCTAGTTCCAACACAACGCCAAGCACTCAAACAACGGCATCATCGGGAGCGCAAGTGCTTAATATTTATCTGAGTGCAACCATACCACCGCCTGCGCTTCGGTGGTTTTTCAAATAAAGATGGATGAACCACAGACACCGCTGTGCTTAAGCCCACTAGAAACCAAGGACGCGTAAAACCCGAAACCGCGACGTTTTATTTGCAGCAACCTCCGGCGCCACAGTGGACATGACAAAACAGACAAAGCTGTCTCAACTTGGCCGACTTTTGTGGTACGCAATTCAAAATTGATAGCATTAGCCTCTTGGCATCACACTCCACTCGCAGGTGTTATAGAAGATTCCAAACAATCTCCCTCAGATCCAACGCCAACGTACAGCAATCTCACCGACGGTGTTTTGTAACTAAGGCTCCTGGGCTTCTATCAAAACCACAACGGTTCAGCAGCTATACAATGCACAAACGTTCCAACATGGCCAGGTCAAACCATCTTTAGGAGAAAGATAAGCAATGCGTAGAATCGGTTTAGTGGGCACATCAAGTCTTTCACGCCCTGGTATGCGCCGTACGTTACTAATGCGACAACTAAACTTGAACAGTTGAAAGAACTGTCCACGCAACACTACAAGCTCCATTCTGAATAAGTCTTCCGAACAAGGCAGGTTTCACTGCCAGTTTAGGTGCAACGCCACAGAGGCAACGACTAAACGGATATGCTAAACATTGGGTTGCACAACTACTGGGCTTCCTGGCCTTATGCACCAGGCGAACCTGTACCTAATCAATCACGTATCAGCATACTGAGCCTCGCCTAGACACCACCCGTCATCAATATTTTATGGAAAACTGCAAGCTGCCGACACCCTTGTCTAAGTATGCTTGATCAAGATACGACGCTATGTTATGTAACCCGACTAGTGGACAGCATGCAACGGACGCTGTCCAGTTTGCTGTCATTACGGACAACGTTCTGCTCCACAGCACAACAACTGACTACGTGCTTGAGCTCTCAAAACAACTTTAAGCACAACCGAATCAATCTAGCACTCCTCTGCCACATAATTTCTTTTACCACTGCCAAGGTATTTTGTTATCTTCGTCTTGCCCACCGATCATACACTCAAAGCAGGTTTACAAACATTTCTTACCGTCTTTTGCTCGAGGGGATGTCGGCCGGCTCCCACCTGCTGACCAAAATGCGCCCGAACAGCAAGCATACTACTGATTCACCTCATACTTCATATGGACGATTTCCCAGCTAATGGAGGAACTCGGAAAGCTGTGTAAATATTTTAGCTGAGCTCACGGCACTGTCTAGTGTACATCATGTTAGGTTCCTTTTACGGGCTATGAAGCATCGCAGTCGCAGTAAGGACACGCCGATTACTTTACTCGTGCTTCACAATACTAGGATTATCATTGCTGCATTAGTATTGTGCGATTTTATTAACATCTGCATTTGTGTTGCCTGTATCAGCAGTGGTTTGGCAGTGCCAACTTAGTTTCAAATTGTACAGACTAGATTCCCACCATCGATTTTAACTTAAGCAAACTTAATCTGCATCTGAACATGCTGCAGTTGCCACTTACACACAGACTGGGAGGAGCCCTATCTTCCTAACTAGCACACGGAGCCCGGGCTATTACTAGCTGTATACTTAAGGATTTCACTTTCTCGTTGACTAACGGAATCTACTCACTATTTGGAAACACCAAAGTTATTCCGCGAAAAAGCAAGGCTTTTGAGGAAATATGGACAACTATCGTCCTATAAGGCATTCACCCCTTCCGTCCCAAATTATGAAAAGGATAGTCAAATAGGGGATGGTTTATTTTATACTGCATCGCAACGCTATCAACAGTTCCTTACACGGGTTTCTGCCGGCTAATTGGGGCCAACATGCTAGTTTGAATTGTTGAACTAGATAACTTGCTCCATTGGCTTGAAGCACGTCCTCATCATCATACACGTTAGCTAAAGGTGGGTAACACCTCAGCTACTGTGCCACAATACATAGAAAAAAAGGAGAAAAAAGCGACTGGTGCAAGCTGGCTGAGCTACCGGTAACGGATGGACATCGTTCCGGTAAGCTACCAGCCAGCTGCTGTGCACCCAGAAAGAAAAAAATATTGTGCAATATTATATAAGGCTAAATAATGAGATCGTGGTTGGAGGGGAGGCTAAGATGGATGGGGTGGGACAAAGAAACTCACAGCACGAACGCCACTGGGGTCCGCTCCTAGCCATATCAGCAAGTGTGTTCAACCAAACGTGCTCATCGTCTTTGGACCCCAACAAGCGAGCCGAGACGCTCCAACCGAGGCCAGCTCAGAAGGAAGGGTCTCATACCTCTGGACCAATTAATCGCTTGGCCACCCCTCCTCTTCTTCCATCCACACCCCCGGCGCGCAACAATACACGTAGCGGGAGTCGGTGGGCTGGCATGCGCAACACGTGGCCGAGCCATCGGAGCCTGATGCGTGAAACAACGGTGCTGAGCGGTTCAGTTCCTTTTCCTGTGTCATAAACAAGGCGTCGAACACGCTCGTTGCTCACGCGGTGTTCCCACCAAATGTGAGCGAAATTACGAAGGCACCGGTGGTCGAACGTAACTAGCCTCATCAGGTCCGCTGCTTTACGGAGCCAGGTTTCACAACCGTGCAGTAGGGTCGAACGTACTGCTGCATTGTACACTCTACCCTTCAGGGTGAGAGTGATGTCGCGCCGGCGCCATAAGTGGCGAAGGTTAGCACAAGCGCCCCGAGCTTTTGGTATACGATTAGTGATTTCATCTTCAATCCCACGGGCGCTGATACAACGTTCCAGGTAGTTGAATTTCTGAACGACTTCTAGCTGATCCCCACCAACGGTCAGCGAAGGAGGCGATCCAGACCAATCTTGGAGAAACGCTTTGCACTTCGAGGGTGTGAAGCAAATTTCGAAGTGACGGACAGCCAGTGCTAATCTGTCCAGTGCCGCTTGGCACGTTTGTGAGCTGTCACAGATCAGGGCAATATCATCAGCATATTCTAAATCAAGGTCGTTCTCCTGGGAGTAGCTCCACACCTTCTAAGTCGTGTCCTGTAAATGCGAGTTCCATGACTTCGCCAACAGCGAAGTTGAAGAGGAAAGGTGACAGTGGGCGTCCTTGTCTCACAACGCTGGAGTTATTAAAGGGCGACGACAACTTGCCGTAAGCCCTCCCACTGCCTGAGCTAGGAGCATATAATGATCGGATAATATTCACATAGTTCTCAGGTACACCTTTCCTGACTAGACAGTCCCAAAGTGCATGTCTATCCACCGAATCGAATGCACCTTTGATATCGAGGAACAAGACAACGGTGGGCCGCCAATATATGTGACTATGCTCCAACAACTGCCGCAAAGTGAAGAAGGGGTCAATGCAGCTACGACCTCGACGAAATCCAGCTTGCTGTTTGCGAATTTGGCTTTCACGAGTGCCAGTCATTCTGTGAAAGATGACAGAGGCAAGCAATTTGGAGGCGATGGAGAGCAAACTGATTCTTCTATGGCTGCCGTATTCCGACCGTGAGCATCCCTTGAAAATGGGGACTATGATGGCACGGCTCCAATCAGTTGAGACAGTCTCCTGCTCCCACAGTCTCAATAGTAACGCGTGTAAATCACCCACAAGAGCAGGTCCCCCGAATTTAAAGAGGGATGGTGGAAGGTCATCAGGTCCCGCGGCTTTGTTCAACTTCAACAGTCCGATCTTATGTTCGACTTCTGAGCGTGAGGGTGGATCCAAAGGAACAGCCCACGGAGCGGGGCGATCACTGGTCAGCGAGAAATCTAACAATTCCGACCGATTGAATTGCCGTTCAAAGTGCTCAGCCCAACGCTCTAAGCATTTTGATAAGTTGTGGATAAGCTGTCCACTCTCGTCACGTATAGTTTCACTTACACCAGGTCTCCTGCTGCCCGGTTCCCGGGCCACTTCCATCTCTGTTGCACGACGAAACCACCAGAATTCGCGGTCTCTCTTCAGGCTAGCACGGAGTTTTGCCCGGAGCTCTTTGCGAGTCTCATTGTGTTCACTCCCAGCCGGAACATGCCGGTGAGCGTCGATAAGTTCCAGAGACTGTGAAGAGACCCAATGTTCATGTTGGCGATTAGACATACGACATGAGCATTTGCCTGCTGCTAGTAAGGCCTGTTGCACATGAGACCAGTGAGCTTCGGTTGCATCCAGTGAGCGTTTATCTAACTCGGATGACAGCGTAATTTGATAGACGTTCAGAACAGCTGGCTTCACTAGTCTGCCGGTGTCAATGCACTCACAACATCGTCTTGGGCGTCCGCCAAAGCGCATCCACAGAGCAGCACATACAATTGCAGGATCGCTGTCAACACCTGTGCTCCAAATCGAGCGGCAGTTCTGGACGCAGCCTCTCCAGCGGTAAATGGTAGCAATGTGATCGATTTGCGTCCATAGCTGGTTCGAGGCTGGTGGGCGCCAAGTCACCCTTCGGCGGGTGCTGTGTCGGAAATTAGTGCTGACAAGAAATAAGCGAGCATCCTCACACAAATGAAGTAACCGCTCACCGTTATCCTTACGGGAGCCTATAACATGTTGGCCGCCCAGATGCAGCTCATCTGTGGATAATTTACCAACTTGAGCGTTCAGGTCCCCAGCCACCACTACAGCGTCCGAGTTTCCTCTGTGGTGAAGCAGTTCGTTCAGTTGGCGATAGAAGTCGTCTTGTACTGAGTCGTCGCTACAGTTTGTCGGTGCATAGGCAGCGATAACGAATAGACACCTGTTAGTCCCACGCGACTTCGAAGATTTGAACGAGCCAGCCAATCGGACCGCACACATCCGGCTACTGATTGCAATCCAATCAACCAGAGCAGCTTCAGCCAGGGGACCTAGCGCAATACCAACACCGGCTTGGCCGGTGCTCGATGCTGCACCGTCACCGGATAGACGCAATGAGAAAGTGTTGCTAATGTCACTTGAAGGGGATCGCAGGGTGAGTACAAAGCTGGAGTCTTGCAGGCGGGTCTCCGATAAGCAGCAGATATCGAACGATAGGGTCTCCAATGTTCGGGCAAGTGCTGCCTGTTGACCGAGCTGAAGCAATGTGCGAACGTTGAGGCATGCCAGTCTGAAGGAGAATCGAGGGCTCCAAATGGAAGCCGATAAACTGGAATGGGCCGCTTGCTTGGGTATAGGCCTGTTGACAGTGCAGGAGTGCCGCACTGCGTTTGCCTGTGAGTTGAAACTAAAAGACAAGCGACTATTGAAGCGAGGTGGGAGAGGGACGAGAATTGGAAGTTGAAAAGAGGGGGCTAAAAGTGAAGCTGGAACGGGACGATAAGGGTAAAAAAGCGCAAGAATTGGAATAAGAAGATGGGAAGGCTTGGGCAGTAGCATCCAAACCCCTATCCACCCTGCTCGATGCAGCAGGTAGGGCACCGTTGATTATCCTCTGCAGTGGCCAGATCATCAGCAATTTGTTTGGGGAAAGATTCATTGTATTGCGTGGGCAGGATACTGTCAGGTTGCCCAGGCCTAGACAGGAGAACGATTAAGGTTCTCAACCAAAGCCTTTGGTTCAAAAACCTGACCGCAAGGCAGCGGGTTTGGCACTGGACTACAAGGGGTCCGTTTTAAGGAATAAGGAGCCACCCTCACTCCAACCCCCAACCTGGAGGACCAGGAGGCTGAGTTTGTCTGGCCTCTAACTACGGAGCAGTCTGGTATGAGTGGCTCTGAAGGTGCAAAAGCGCTACCCAGTAAAGCTCAATGGATCACTGTGGCACACAAACCATCGCACCACGGTAAGGTCCAGCCTCATTACGATGGCTTGAAGCACGTACCAGTCGTTATATTCTAAGACGGGAAAAAAGCAGTTGAAGGCGTTCCACATAATGGATTACTTACGAAGCTCTCTGTGTTTATATTTTCTAGCCGTTTTCTCTCTTGATGTTTTACTTTGCTAGCCGAACGCAGTCAGTGGAACTAGCCGATACATATGTCAAAATAGCACCCATAACTAGCAAAGTATTTCAAGCTAGTAACTGTTGCCTTCCTTGTTTTCTTATACAGTCATAACTACGACGTCACTTCCACGAATTCAAGTAACACAGTTGCAGGCATCCATACCGACATACACACCAATACGCACCACAGGACCGTGTTGTAACGGTTAAACTTGCAAAATTATTGTCCCTTCGCCAATAATTCGTGTTGGTGTTGCCCATACAAGGGTGCTTCGCCATTCCGGGAATAGACTGTTTATTTATTTAATTACATCGTATAAGTCTATAGCTAGGGACACCATGCATACTTGCCGACGACATCCAACTTGTTTATTTATTCGATCCTAGCTGCATACAAAATAGCCTTTTACACATTCAAAGCCATCTTCGCGCCTTCGAAAATTATTGAGTTACTAGGAGTTAAAATTATCCTCAGTGAAGCGCAACCTTCGCTTCTACCGTTGAGTTATATCACGTAATTCCTTAACTCACAGCAGCACATTCTTAGGGAACGGCCTCATCGTGCATGCTTCCGGTGTGCGCTACGATGGCTTTCCAACTTTTGACGAACAAACAGGCTATCGCAATGAAAAGACCGGATAAACTATTGGGTATACACTGCTGTTTGTGAGCACGGCTGATACTGGACACGTGCTACAAATTGTGTCTGACCGATTTTACAGAACTGCTTGATGGTTGTCTCGGACTAAAGTAACAGTGACAAGGTGGAATCACGAAATTTCAGCAAGCAATTACTGAGCGCCTGTTTTGCCTATCTGTGCTCAATTATCAAGTACACCACTGACTCCTGGGCCTGTGGCCACTCTGTCTGCGCAGGTTTAAATCCGATCTCGTTATCCCCCATAAACCCCTTAAATCTTCTGACTCAATCATCTGCAGCGCTTTTCAATCGATAGGCGACGCACACTCCCCCATCCACGAAAAGCATCAGTCATATCCTGTCCGTGACACATCACAAGGTTGTTTCCACCTTTTTTCTCTGTAGATATGCGAACGCATGGAAAAAGTTGTCAGAAATTTCACTGTACAAGAAAGTGAAGTGTAATGTTCCTCGGTCCTAAACGGCTTACTAAGTGTCTGCAAATTGGCGGAACTTTTGGTCATCTGCGCGTCGAAACAGGTTCTGGCAACAAAACCCTTATCACACGTATATTTGTATCCGCGCACTAATCGCCTGCTACGTCTAAGTATTAAATCCTAAGCGTTTCCGGCTTAGTAGTTCCATGAACTGCCCAGCATATATCAGTACCAACGTGCACTTTTCAACTCAGTCGCTTGGTGTCCCTCCACTTATTATTTGCACTGGTCTCTCCCTTCTTCACTTGCCGCATGAGCTTGACTCCATTCATTATCAGTTTGAGCCTACCTGGATTAGTGAAAACAAATGAGCGGCACTACCCCTCCTCCTTTCCTTATCAACGGGCCTACAGCACATCTAATCTTCAGCGCATCGACTGCGGTCTTACGTTACATTGCTCTGTGTACATAGTACTTCACCGGCACCTTGACTATCCCTTATTGCTACCGATACCCAAATTCTTTTGGATTACTTACTTACTAACTACTTACTTACTTACTTACTTACTGAATAAGGCTTTCCTGCCCAAAGCCAGTTAACGGCTTGCTCCTCCTCGCCTATTGAATCAATGCCAACGCTGTCTACCGCTCCAAATAGCTCCCCACTATGATTTAACTTAGTCTCCCCTCAGCTTAAAAGGCCTGCCTATCCTGTGATTACTTACTTTTCCTCTTGCAGCGTTCGCTTTCACCGCAGCTAAACTGTCAACCTATTTTGCTGCCTCCTTACGTTGTCTTAGACCACCAAGCACCAATTCGGACTGAGAAGCCGCTGTGCATTTATAAACTTATACCTTCGTCCCTACCACAGTACCCTCAGTATTCATACATAGTCGGATTCATTATATTGCCGTAATTCGTCTTTTTACTCCACATATTTCCTTGGCAAAGCGCGGATACTACGCAGTCTTTCAACAGTTTCCACTTAGCAAGCGTTAACTATGCCTTCCAGCTCCTCATCATCCAGCATCTATTTACTTATACATCATTGCAATTACTGCTACATCTGGCTCATTACTGTGATGTGACCTAGTCCTCACTCTTATTTGTCTATCGCTGGAGCCTGTATGATTCTTCTCTCTCCGCCGGCATCCAGCACTTTCCCAGCGGGTTAAGCCGTACCATCAACTGCTGCTGTCCTAGATGACTTGTTTTTTCCGAGTCACTGCCACTTCCTACCTCCTTAATGCTCGGCTGCTCCTTACTCTTTCAACACAACCATTTCTGCCTTAAGTCCAAAGGACGCCTCTTTATAACAACGAATGCGTCCACAAAATTTGTCTGGTTTCCAGGCATGTCCCTCTGACTTCGCCTCTATGATTTTTGGCTTCCATTGATATGAATGCACAATATGCTTCGCCGCACAATATTTCCCACTTCACAGTTACGATCTTCCAGAGCGATTGCATTAGCCCTCTGCATTTGGAGTTGGGGCCCAAATACTCTCTTGGCCCCATATACTTAGCTTTTTCTGTTATACACGTGCCTATCACTATTGGCAACAACAGTAGACAGAAAGCATGAAACTCAGCGCCCCTTTTTTAACCGCTTTTGCTAGTAAAACGCACTTCATGCTTCCATTGCACTGGCGTGAAAGCTAACCAGTGTAACGCCTAAAATGATAACCACTAAATTTTATGGACTATTTAATTACTGACCAATGGTACAAATGCCTACCTATTTTAACATTCCTTACAACCGGCTCGACACTCGACCGCCTTGTAAGTTCCTGCGCTCATGTGTTTGCTCTTTTCTCGCTTCATCAGTCCACGGCTCTTGGTAGCCCATCAAATAGTGTCCGCTGTGTCCGAATCTAATTGCCTTCTGATGTCCGCGCGTAATTCCGCGCACCGTCTCGGACTGATATTAACTAGACCGATTCGCACGTGCGGACTGCAATTAATTTCCTCCTTTATATTTCTTGGTGAGCGTTCCTTTTCTCGATTATATACGTGTATTCTTTTGTTTGTTGCTTAATTTTAGTACTTTTATCGTGTTTTGTTCATCATTCAGCTTTCCGACTCACATTTCGAGCGTGGCATCTGAGCCTTTCCGCAGGGTAAACATGCTCGGTTTTGCTCTTCCAAGTTTCATGGAACATAGCCCGGAGGTTTGGGTTACAAAATACAAGATCCAACTGGAAAATATGGGCCTTATTGCGAACCGTCCGAGGTAAAAGCAGCTCGTCCCACGCCTTCCTTCGTCGGTTGTGACGCTGGTTGGGGTCATATTTATTCGCCCATCAAATGGTGCAAATTATGAAACGATGCAGCAAGCGATTTTAAAATAGTTACAGCACGGCGCACGAGCTCGATTTGCACCGCTCAGTTGTCTCAAGCTTGCTGATCGCAAGCCGGCAGCGTTGCACCGTGAAGTTCAGCGCATTGCTGGTCCCTTATTCTTGAGCGAATTTGGGATAAAGGAACTGTGGTCTGCACGTCGAGTGCCGTTACTGGCAATGCGGTCTATGTTTCTGGATTGGCCCCTGAAAGAACTAGTTAGCATGGAAGACGCTGCATTCGAACGTCTTTCGCAGCAGACGACTATTAACTCTGGTGACGTATTCTCACCGAGGAAAACGAAGTTTCATCTTTGCTCCAAGTTGTCAGTCCGTTCTGACCCTAAAGAGAAGGAAATTGCGCTACTTCGCAGCAGGATAGTAACAAAGGAGGCTTTAATGCAGCGTGCGTCACGGACCGTGGTTAACCATGGTTTGGCTTTTTATTCATTGAGGCTCGTCTGTGCCATCTCCCAGCACTTCTCGTTTGCCACGGCAGCGCAAAATTTCCCTGCACATTCGCAGGTGGATAATACCAAACACGTCAAAGAAGTATTTTGGTATCACTGCCAAAACGGTGGAAGAGCAAGATGTTGTCGGGCTCCCTGCCTTAGGCTCGATCCAGCCGCTTCAGTCTCTGCTATCGCAACACAATCGATCTCTCAGCCTGATGGCTTTGCTCAGCATGCTAACTGCCTTTTCATATAGCAACTTCCGTCACGTACTGCTTATTTTCTGAGGGCACTCATTACTTTTATTCCCACGTTAATTTGGCCGCCTAGCTTCAGCTTTGCTGAGTTATCCCATTTTGTTTGATCGGTCTGCTTTCTGACTTCTTACGAACTTCTTATTTAGTCACGTCAGACTACCCTCTTGCTTACTGGTCATTACCAGACCTCCGAGACGTGAACGATTTAGGCTCTGTAGGCCAAACACTTTGTGCTCCTCCTCCTTAGTGCTTTTTGCTTCATGCTATCTACTTATTGCGGCGCAACGCTCTGCCCCCTACCTCAATTACATTACTGGGCATTATACAACTTTGTTTTTGTTTGTTTGTTTAACAAGGATGAAGCATCAACTGAAGAATATCGCTAGCTTTCCTAATTCTGTGCAGTAGAACCTTCATTATCAGCGCCTTTTTTTCCTTCCCGTGCTTTCTGTTGCATTCGTTCTTCATTTGACGTTAACGTGCATGTGCTTGTCCTCCCTGAACTCTTAAATTCCACTAATTTAGGACTGAGACAACTTGACCTTGTAGCTTCATCTGAGCGACATCCTTTTCTAAAATCTGTACGTTTCGTCCTCCTCTGGTGTCCCCCAATTCGGACGTACGCGCTTTAGGAACCTTCAAAGTCACTTGGTCCCATCTTCGTTGCTAATTTGGAATAGTCTTTTATACTTGACTGCTCTGTGCTCTGCTAGCTTCTGGTATATGTCGTCACTTATAATCACTGTGTATAAGTGATATTTCAATAACGACTACATGATTTGTGAGTACAATAAATAAATATTTTATTTTTGTATACATTGAGACATACGAACTAAGATTTGATCATAATTTACAAGCAAATATACAGCGCAACCAATACGTTACAACGCACGTAGTTGGCTGTGACCAAAAGTTTTACAATTTGCAGAAACCGTCGAAGCACTCATGAAGAGCAAAGTCATCAGTGGAGTGCTAATGAAATGGTTTCAAGTGTCAGTAGAGTAAATAAAAATTCACGGTAGTTCGAGAGGTGGTAATATATGAAGAGAAAGTAACTTTGTTGTACATGTCAGGAAAATATTGAAAAATGACTAGTCGATATTCTATAGTGTAACAGTGGGCAGTAACTGTATTCAATGGCGAGTCACATCCGCCGCGTCACAGTGTTTATAAACGGACTTTGTGGCTTTTAATAGGGAGGACACTTGCGAAGCGATAAATCTACTACGACCAGTATCGAAGTTGCTCGACTTCGTTCCGGATGCCTGTCTTCGTTTTGTCTGTGTGGCTGTCTTTTTTCGTTGCCTTTGTTCCCGAGATTGTCACATCTACGGCGTCGAACACCCAAGGAATCGTTCATAGCTCCGGCATTACTAAAATATGAGGCAACGAGTAGAAGATTATCTGCCGCTTTTCCAACACCGACCGAGCAAACTATGTGTTATCCCACAAGGATAATATTTCCTTGAGACCTGAACAAATGGGTTCGATACCTTAAACAATACACTTTTACGTACTTCTTACCTGGAGCTCAACTGTTGATTTTGGAAGACACATTATCCTACCGATGCAAGGCCAGGACAATTGGGTTCAGCCATTTTTCGCTACTGCATACCTTAATCCAAAACTCTTAACCTCGCCTTGCCCGTTCATTTGGCCGTGGATATCTACACTTTTAACCCATTTTACAGCCTATCCCGGAGGGACATCCGACGTGTGTTCGGGACAGTATCCCATCCTTCAGGGCTTCAACTTATTTCTTTGTATATCGCTTGAAGTCCTTCCGCGGATCTACAGAACAGCAACACATTACACTCAAAAAAGTATTCAATTCGTGACCTACCGATTGGACCGAGCCATTCAGACAGGACAGAACAAGACCCAGGAATGTAATAGGTTCGCGCCTACCGCATCAGCCAACGGAAAAATGGGGCGCAACTTGACTGCGAATAGCCGGGCAAATAAACGCTCAAAAAGTAGTATAGCCAGTTACCATTTGTCATTCAATGGATCGGCGGCAGGGTTTCAGGACGTGGTTGGTTTTCGCCTGGCAAGCGGTCTCCCTATAAAAAGCCACAAATTTCTCTTTAACAACACTGTAAGTTGGGAAAAGTGGCTGGCCACCAAATAAAGTCAGAGACCATAACTTCACACTGATAGGTCAACTAGCGTCACCACTATGGGTGCGATCATTACACTGAAACCTACAGTTGCATAGAATGTCGTCTCTTCGTAGTACTATTTCAAACATATACTGTCATCTCTTTACTCTACGATCTCACCGTTGACCTTTGCTGTACGTGCGCACGAACGTAGTATATTGTCACACCTCTCGAATTTGCACTTTACTTATCTATTTGATCATTTAAGGTTTTTAAGCTATTATTAGCTGTGGTCTAGAGCTCACGTCAGCCCAAATTTGGTTTTACCTTTTCAACGTTGTACAATTCCAATCATGAACGTATGAACAATTTCCTATTGTCGTTGTTATAACTGCTCAAAATGTATGTACAGTTGCTGCTACAGGATTATGCTTCAATGGACTTGCCTTGCATAGTCAAGTATAAATACTAATTTTTTTCTTAGCCCCCATACTAGCATGACTGACGTATTCCTCAATAACCAAGCAAAGGGCACGTTTTTCCTTAAGGATCGACTTTCTTTCATCACGTTCCTCAGCTACACGGAAGAGGAAGACAGCGTCATCTTAGCGACCGCGAACGACTAGCACCAGAGGCCTACGTACAATCTGCGTGCGACCAACGGTTCTCCGAGGGCATTATTCGGTTAGCGCCGTATAAATCCGGACTTCAATCGCCGAGATTTGCAGTGGATCTTCATGGTTGCGCCTGCATCCTTCGCAATTATCGGTATCGACTTCCTCCGAGCTTTTGATTGCTTGTTTATGCTAGTCGTCAGAGACTTTTAGACGGCCGTACTAAAAAAGGGGCCGAAGGTGTTTTTACGGACGTCCCGATAAGCAGTCCCGGTTTTCGAATCGATGAAGTACCGTCAGATTATGCGAACTTACTGTCGGAATACCCGCGCCTGGTAAGACCAGCTGCAGTGCATCCGCCTATGACGATGGAAGTCCCCCACCAAATAGTCACGTGTGGTCAGCCAGGTAGCGCGCGACCAGGACGGCTTGCGTCTGACAAAACACGTGCAGCACAAACGGAATTCGTCAGCAAGCTTCAGTTCAGTATCATCAGGCAGTCCAATAGCCTGTGGGCGTCCCGTTTGCACACGGTCCCGAAGAAGGTCATGGTGTACTGGCGTCCTTGCCACGACTATCGAACCTTAAATACGGTTACCACGCCTGATCACTGCCCGTGCCCACACATAGTTGACCTCACCGTTAGTCTGGCGGGTAAAAATATCCTCAGCAAAATCGACTTGGTACGCGCATACAACCAAATTCCGGTAGCTGAAGCGGACATCGCTAAAACTGCCCTGACGACTCCAGTTGGCTTGTTCGAGGTTCTGCGCAAGTCATAGGGTGTAACGAATGCCTTGCAAAATTTTCAGCGCCTCATCGCGACTTACTCATCGCTTACGCTTATCTCGACAACAATATAATGGCAACATCTTCAAGAGTAGAGCAGAAGCGCCACGTACAAACACCTTTTGTTCGTGTATCTCAACAATGGGTGACGATCAACGCGGTACAGTGTTCGTTTGGTGTCGATTCACTCAGCTTCCTCGGGTATCGTATCTTCCTTGCGGGCATCACGCCACTGCGGGCTAAAATTCAAGCCATCATCGACTAACCCGAGCTTCATTCTTTCAAACAGCTACGGCGTTTGGTGGACTTATCAACTTTTCTCGACGGTCCATACCAAACGACGCGTCGCTGTTGCAACGCCATCATTGACCTGCTCCCAAATTCGAAATTCCTGCTACATCATGCGTTGCTTTTAAGTCCCTTCAAGAGGCTAGCGCTAACATAACTTCTGTAGCGCATCATGATACTGCCGTCTCACTGCCCCTCAGTACGGGCGCCTCGAACGTGCCGGTCGGCGCTCTTTTGCAGCAAAGAGTAGCGGACATGTGGCAACCATTAGCGTTTCTCACCAAACACCTACACTCTACCGAATCTCGCTACAGCACGTCCAGTAGAGAACTACTAACCATATACCTAGCGATACGGCACTTTCGACACTTCTTAGAAGGCCGCTACTTTTCCGTCTTCAACGACTACAAACCCCTGACTTACGTGCTAGGCTCGACTACTGACCGATACTCTCCTAGAGCTTCGCGCCACCTTCACTATATCGCATAGTTTACGACCGATATAGTGCATGTCTCAGGTGTGCACAACGCCATCGCAGATGCAATTTCCCGCATCCTATTTTTCTCCGCTTACGCCGGCGCTGCTATGGGTTTGGAAGCGAGGCCCCAGCGCAACGCAATGAGCCTGATGTTGCTCTAATACGCAGGTCTGCTTCCCTGAACTTACAACCTGTTCCGGTGACATAATCAGAAGGGAATTATACTTTGCGACTTATCTCTGGGTACGCCGCGCCCAGTCGTCCCACGCGGGTTTCGGTAGACCGCGTTCGACAAGTTGCACGGCTTGTCTCATCCAGGCGTTCGTGTCTCGGGTAAACTCGCAACCGCACGATTTGTATGGAGCAATGTCAAGCGGGACGTCCGTACTTGGGCAGCTGCTTACCTTCCGTGTCAACGAGGGAAGGTGCACAAGCACACGAGGAGCCTATTAGGCACGTTTTTGATGCCAAACGCACGTTTTCATCCCGTGCACGTCGACCTCGTAGGTTCTTTGCCGCCTTCGATAAGCCGTGTGTGTCTACTGACCTGCGTCGATCGGTCCACTAGGTTGCCGGAAGCTATTCCAAAACCTAACTGCTCTTGGGAAATGGCAGCGAAGGTTTTTCCGAAGCAATGGGTATTTCAGTACGGCTGTCTTGCCATCGTGACTACTGATCAAGGATCACCTTTCTCCTCAAACCATACCACATTGCTTAAGGATTTAGGCTGTCACCACGTTCAGCCGATGACGTACCATCCGGTCGCCAAAGTCATGGTGAAGCTTCCTACCGCCAGTAGAAGGCTGCGCTATGTGCGCACGCGGATACTTCCGGGTCTGAAACGCTTCCCTTCGTCCTCCTAGGCTTAAAAAATAAGGTTAAAACTGATTTCTACGCAACACCGGCGCAGCTAATCTACGGTTGCACGTTGCGGTTGCCCGGACAGCTGGTGGCAACAGCCCCGTCTGCTACCTCTTTTGACCACGGAAGTTGTATTCATCGATTTGTCCACCAGACGCGTGAGCTGCGTCCACTCGCTCCTCGGTTGCAGAAGACCCCGGTGTATGTGCCCGAGAATTTGTCTAAGTGCTTACTAGTCTTTCTTCGCGCAGACGGTGTTCGACAGCCTCCGTAATCGCCGTACACAAGACACTTCAAAGGGCTACACCGCGCGAGTAAGACCTACACTATTGACCGCGGTGGTTCACGCGAACTCGTCACTATCAATTGTCTAAAACGTATTTATGGAAGAAACCACTTCGCCTACAGCGTCTAGTAGTGCTTTGTGCGACGTCACAATACACCGCACCAGCTTCCAGGATCGTGTTGCAGTTAAACCAGACCACGACCTCGATTTACAAGCTTCAGCCGTCCCGAAACCTTGCGAATCAAAGCCGCCGCCTCCCGCGACCAACAGCCGTTGTCTAGAGGTGTGTAAGGCGGTTCGTTTCGCCGACCATATGCAGTGTAAATACGTTTGGCCTTATGGATATTGTAGGTATTTCCCCGCTTTTGTTAGATTAACGTTTAGAAAACAAACTAAAATTTTAAAACCTCCAAAATGTCCCTTTCTAAAAAATATGCGAAAACCAAAATTTTAAGCACGCAGATCGTTCGTTTGTACTTTCTGACCTTCTCTGCGCGTTTCTCTATTTTCTCGCCTCTACACGCCCCAAATATCCTCTTCGGTAGACTGGCCCGCAGGAGCAATGGTTTCTAGGAACTTGACGCGACTCTATCCTCTCCTTATCGCGCTCTGTCATTATTTCTACCTTAGCCGGAGAGCCAGCTCACAGAGCCCTGCCCTGGTCTAAGCTGCCCAGTCTGCTTCCCCTTGACTTCTTTAACACTACAGCGATATAAGCGGTCTAGGATCTGTAGACTGAAAGTCATATTTCCTTAAACTTGGCAGTGTACTGGACTGGTTCACCCTTTAATAATAAAGGCAGTTTCCTCTCTATGTTGTCCATTTCCTGACCCACACCATGTGTCCTCCAACATTAATTGCGCGACTCAACTCACCGTGCCGACTAATCCAGTCTCGTTTGAGAGGTCTGCTGCTCTCCGCCTAGTGACAATACCGGCCCTTGTAATGAGGAATAAACGCTCTGCTTTCAATCCTTCTTTAATCGGACAACCAACTCTCAGTGCTCTGCCCTAAGCTAGTCTTATTTGACCAGTAGGATATTCTTTGACTCCTTCCAAACTACCGAGGTGTACACGGTCTGGGTACTGTAGACTCAGAGCTATATCTTCTTCATGTTGACAGCCTTTTGGACTTGTTCGCCCTTTATTAATACAGGCACCTCCAGCTATAAGCTGTCCATCTCTTGTCACACTCCATTTGTCCTCCAAAATTAGCTGTAAACCTCAATCACACTGCGCCGACTAAAGCAACCTTGTCTGATCGGTCTCCTGCTCACCGAAATTTTTCAGACTACTGTGACATTACCGGTCAATATTCGGAAGACTAAACGCTCCATACTCCTTCACCCGAGAGTCTTGTGTCTTCTCCACATATTAGCAGTAAACCTTTTCCACTCCGAACTTGTCGACTCCTTGCTTCGGGGTCTGTTTTTGACTCTTCGTCAATCTGACAGCCGAATCTCAGTGCCCTGCCTTAGCACAGCCTCATCTGACCAGTCAGATTTGCTTGGACTTCTTCCTGACCACCGGGAAGTTAACAGTTTATGCGTAGTAGATACAAAGCTATGTATCTCTCCCCTCGACACCCTGGTGGACTTTTTCACCCTACGTTAATATAGCTACTGCTATCTATGACCTGGCAAATTCTACTGACTCTTTTTCTCTTCCCTAATCAACTATACGGCTCAAGCTCAATGCGCCGACTAAGCTAGTCTCGGCTGATTGGTCTTCTTCTCTCCGGTGTTTGTGACGCTGCCAGCCATTACTGGAACGACTGAAAGTTTTGGCACCATTGCCTTGAGAGCCACGTAAACGGTCCATTTCTTACCTTTAAACGTTTTCGCACAACGCTGTCTACGCTTTATCCCGCTCGCTGTCTTTATTTCTTCTTCAACCGGAGAGCGAACTCTCAGTGCCCTGCGTTATTTTCCTTTTTGACGGCTTCCAGACTATGGAATCGTAGACGTTTTAAGCTCTGCATAACAAACACACCAATTTTCTCACATCGCGAGCCTGCCTGATTTGTTTACCCTAGATATATATGGCCTCTTTCATCCCAAACCTGTTCATCTCGGCTGAATCTTTATTCGTCTTCCCATATTAACTACATGGCTTAATCTCAATGTGCCCATTAATCTAGTCTCGTCTTACCAGTCTCCTGCTCTCTGACTTTTCTCCGATTACTGTGATGTTACCGGCCATTGTTCGGAAGGCTGCTGGATCCAGACTCCTTCGCAAGCGAACATCGTTGGCTTCTGCACACTTAAACAGTAAACCGTTTTCATCCAGACCGTCACCGCCTTGCCGCGCACTTTGTTTTCAAGTCTTCTTTAATCTAGCAGCCGAATCTCAGTGCTACTCCTTGCCCTGACCAGACTGCTACTCTGAAAGCTTTTCCCGTTCACCGGGATGATTACGGTCTAGGCTCTGCAGACTTAATGTTGTTTTACTATCTCGAGAATCTGCTGAACTTGCTAATCCAATGTCAAAACTGCCTCTTCCCTCTCTTTCCTACCCTTTTCTGCTGATTCTTTATTTTCTTTCCATCTTACCTGTACGACTCAAACTCAATGCACCGACTAATCATGAGTCGCCTGACCGGTCTCCCTCACTTCCGGAGCCTTACCGGGCCTAATGGCCCCTGTAGAATATAGCCTCTTAGCTATTTAACCTGTCTATTTCCGCTGACCCACCCCAAAGTTGTTTCCACTACAATTTTAGTTCCCAATCTTATGGCGTCGGCTAAACTATTTTTAGCTGAACGCTCTTCTGCCGTCCCACTACTCCCGGGTGCCTGTGCCAATTCCGATCACGATCTGGCAGCAACATCGCTCGCTTTCACTTACGTCTAGATCCCCGTTGCTTCTATTTTTCTCTTAGCTATGGCCTTCTGTTATTGCGCTCAGTTTTCATCCTTTCTATGGTACGGCCTACTCTCCATGCGCCGAACTAAGTTATCCGCGTGCGTATGGTCTCCTCCACGCTCCTGCTTAAGGGCAGCACTCAGACCACCGCTAAGTGATGCTTGACTATTATTTCTATTATTATGCTCCCCTTACCTCTTTCCATCTGCCTCTGCTCTGCCTAAGGTTCGCATTTGCCTATTAGTGTGACCAAACCTGGGAAAACGACTCCCAATGCACGGCGGTTCTGGCCCCCTCTTACCCTTTACTCTAGATTCCGACGACTCAAAATATGGAACTACCGCTTCAGCGTATTCATCTCACAAATTATTATTTGCACTGCTGTCCGCATTCAGCCGTTCCTTGTCAAATTTCTGAATTTTCTTTTCCTCATGGAACGTTGCTTTACATACTGTTGCTCCCGCATTCAGTTTCAATCTAGTTGGCCTTAGTTTTACCTAAGCTGCCTCTCGCATTCGTGCTGAAGTCATCAGCGTCCGTTTATCTATGTTTCCCTCCAACAATCGTATTATTCGCTCAATTTACTGAACACGCTTTAATGTATCGGTCTCAACCCTGCGCGTGCAGTACTTTCTTCCTATGTTGTAGTAGAAGTCTGAGCCACACCAGCGACGCGCTGTAAAGTACAGGCTTGCACCGCATATATACTAAGCAAAATTACATAGGTGTTAGAGTATAATAGGCACGGTTGCATGCTACGAGTCTACCAATAGGGATATATGATTCCTTTCCGTTCGTCCGTTTGGCTGCCTCTTGCACGTTGCCCGGGTTTTCCCGAACTTTCCAGTTACATCGACCAAAACAAGAAGGTCTATCTACTGGGACTGGCTGACCCATTCTCAATAGCCAGT
Source organism: Dicrocoelium dendriticum (assembly GCA_944474145.2). Classification (NCBI taxonomy): domain Eukaryota; kingdom Metazoa; phylum Platyhelminthes; class Trematoda; order Plagiorchiida; family Dicrocoeliidae; genus Dicrocoelium; species Dicrocoelium dendriticum. Next base: position 38,029,450 of record OX104071.1, on the reverse strand, counting down.
TGGCTTAAACAGTGGATCCTTTCTTTGGGATATGAAAAACCCAATCACAGTTCCAAAGAGAGCTCGTCCCGCTTTTCTCGATATGCCACGTTCAAGGGGGTCTAAACAAATGCGTTTAGCTCGCACCGTACTCGCAGTGTCACAACTTACTTCTCTGGAATAATATATTCTCGTGGGTCCCCTGTTCCACAACGGAAGACGAACCATTCTGGCCTGATTACCTACGCCGCCACTGATAGTTTTGCTTATGCTCACCGGCGTTCCAAAAGTTGGTTGCTGTACCATACATTTCCGAAAGCACATTCCGATTCTCCATTCAACTAACGCTTTTCCGGTATCATTTAACGGACAGCTTGGCGTTCGTATAAATGGCTTTTCTGGTGGCCTTTCCAGGAGTTTTCTTTTGACCATGGAGAAATGTATACTGACATACTTACGTTTGATGAAGATCCGATTATATTTCGTGGAGTAAGTAACTAGTAACTGTCCCACATTGGACAAAGTGTTGACAGTTTCGCCGGTTATGAAGGTATTCAGCCACACGGAACAATTGCAGTCACCATCCCAAAGGAAACTCCTGCGTGGATAGCTGGACGATGTCTGCGAACCCGACAATTATATAATCATTATCATTCCACGTTAGCTGGAGGTGCAAAACACCTCAGCTATCGTGCCGCAATACAAAACACAACAGAAGAAAACTCAAAAAGTGTCAAGCCCGCTGAGTCTTTAGTACCGCATGGACATCGTTACGGAGAGCTAACAGCTGGCTACCGTAAAAGAAAGTTCTATTATGTCTAAAAGTGAGATCTTGATTGGAGGGGATGCTAAACAGGAGGGTGATGGACAAAGGAACTCCCAACACAAACGCCATTGGGGCCGGTCCCAAGCCGTATCAGCAAGTGTGTCCAACCATACGTGTTCACCGTCCTTGGGACCCCAGCCAGGCAGTCGTGATGCATCAACCGACGCCAACTTCGAAGTGAGGGTTTTCAATTCTTTTGACCAAGTCATCACTTGGCCTCCCTTCTTTCTCTTCCAACCGCACCCACAACGTGCAAACGATGCATGTCGTGGGAGTCGGTGGGCTGGCGTGCGCAAAGCTTGGCTCAGCCATCGGAGCCTGGTGCTGAGCAGTTCACTCGCTCTGCCTTCACTAAATACGCGACGTCGAAGACGCATATTGCTCACGCTGTGCTCCCACCAGACATGAGCTAAGCTGCGAAGGCAGCGATGATCGAATTTGACGAGCCTCTTCATGTCTGTAAAACTGATGGGCCAGGTTTCACAGCCATATAGGAAAGTTGAACGCAAGGCTGCGTTGTAAACTCTGCCCTTGAGGGCGAGAGCAAGTATATAATAGAAGAAGCCAGCCTCTATTAACAATGTTTTACTCAAGTGCACCATTTACCATTCGACTACAGGACTCTTTTCATCATTGAGCGGTTTCAACAATTACTGCCGGTTCATTACCAAGGCAATCGTTCAACCAAAGAAGGAACTTGGTCTTTTACCAACAGCAAATAATAGCATGCAAAATCGGTCTGTACGATGCATCGATGGCTGGCATTACTGTTCAACGGAAGCTACGGCAGTGTTCCAGGACGTGGTCGGTTTACGCTTAGCAAGCGTTCTCCGTATAAATAGCCACAAAGGTGCGCTTAACAATATTGATACGGAGCGGATGTGACCCGCTAATAAATAGAGTCACACCTGAATATTTCATAATGACGCTGTCATCAGCCTTCTACATAAAACCTGTGCAGCTGATTGTACTATGAAGAATGCTTTGACGGAGCACAGAACATTCCGATTTTTAATGGATTTTGCTTACACCAAAAGTTTGTTTTGGCTCATGTGCTCAAGGGTCACTACAAGGCAAAAGCAGGCCCCACTTGTATATTGACACAACCGTTATGACCGATTCTGACGCGCCCCAGCGCCGTCATACTCCTTGGTCAGACTACTACCTGACAAAAACTAGTATGAACTACAAAGGTTCCGTTATTCCTTTCATTAAAACGAAATTGTTTTACTATTCAAAAGCAGCTGCACTTGTATGCATATTTTCTCGCGCGTTCACGGGTGTGCCCCGTTTTCCTGGAATATACCATTTATTTACTTATTTATTTAAACTTCTTAATAGCCGGTTGACTATGAAGCAGGGATATTTGTTATATGCTACATGTCTAGCGTCCCTACTTACACTTCGTAGATATAATCACGTCTATGTTTAGAACAAGCACTCACTTTATTTATCGTCAATTTCCTTGAGTAGTGTGCAAAAACCAGTCTGGGACACGCTTTCTAAGTTACTGGTGTAACTTGTTCCACATAACTGGTGGGCGGTTAAGAAAGAATTTTGGTCATAAGCTAGTTGGTGTTTTGGATTTTTAAGGTTTGTGTATATTCATTGTATTGCATTTCTGGTTCGGTCATGATGCGAGCGCGATGTCTGCGTTGAAGGAGCGGGTAGTTGTCATAACAAACAACAGGTCCCGGTTAATTTTTAAGCTTTCAACCCGCGGTTATTGATTGCAGTTCACAGCAGCGGCCACAGTAAGTAAGCTAACCAAAGTTTCTCACTAGGCGCTTGGTAATGGAGCGCTGTACATTTTCAGTACAGTCCCATCACTTCGGTTCGGGTTGGAGCATATTAATGTGCAATATTCGAATAGGAGACGAAAGCAAGGTTATATAGGTATAGTATGAAGCCATAAACAAGGAAAACTTTTAGTACTAGCTCATCTATTTTAAGGAGTTTGCATAAGTGTTATGCACAGGATTGGCTAAGTTCAAGGAGCTCGACTAGTGTAGCTCAAGATCAATGGTGAGCTAGTGAGATAGTATTACATCGCTTAGCAACAGGAAATGTGGCGCAATACTTCACCGGTACTTTATGCAACTGCACTTCACGGATGTGATTTCGATTTTCTATTTGCTGCCACTAGAGTCCGACTCTTGCAGCTAGGCTGCAGGTAGGTTAGGGCGCCACTGTATCGAACCCATAAACCAATTTAAGGTCCTCAGCGAGTATACGTGGTTTGCCGTGTTTGGTGACTATGTAGACGACATTAATGTACGGCAAAACATTTGAGGGACCAAAACAGTACCTTGGATCACGCCACTCGTGACCTCTTGTGGTAGTATTGTATAGCACTTTGATTGCCTGATGCCGATTAGTGACTTAAGGCGATATCCAAGAATGTAACTTGCTCGTATCATCAAAAGAATGTAATTATAACCTGCGTTTTCGCTATACTATTTCAGAAACTTTACGTAGCTCAAGAAATACGATGGTCAAGGGCTTACCGCTGTCAATGGTAAGAGTATTGAAATTCTGCTTGACAAGTTATAAGCCTCCGTGCTCTCCCCTGTTGGGTGTTAAACATATTCAGGGACTATGAGAAATCGACTTTTACGTTTATTGTCATTTCTATCTTTCTACGCAGAATGGAGGTATGTCTAATCCGCCGATAGCTCGTGTGTATTTGACGTGAGCGGCTTCCTTACCTTGATGTAACTAGTGCATACTATCACCCGCTCCAGATATCGTAAAGAACGTAAACATTTTCGAAATAAGTATGGGAACACCAACGCCACAGCGGATGAGCGCAGCTGAAGGTATTCAACCCGGGCTAGAACAAAAAGCTGGACAGCAAATTTTAGCATGGTTCTTATGTCCCATTGCCTACAGGCAATAGTACTGACTTAACCCGCAGTTTTAGTGTAAAGTTAACCATCGGCAATATGCACGGCTCCGTGAAAACCCAAGAATATTGTTTATTGCAAACCTCACAAACGCTAGCCTGGGCTGCAGAAAAGCTGCTGCCAAGCGGCATAATAAAATAAATAATTAAATAACTAATTCTCTTTATATCAAAATTTTCGAGGCTGTCTAACTTATAAAGAAACTGGCGTTTTGCATTTAAACAAATAAATAAATTCTTGCTTCTCGGATGATGCGAGATCCGCCTGTAAACGCAGGATCATGATAAAGATACAATTACATGTCGGAAATTGGGTAACTATGGTGCAAGTCATTCATGAATATTGAAACTGTACGTGTATACGTGGTTGTGGGGTGTAGTTGTGTAGCTGTTATTCGAGATTAAATATGTGTCGCTGCACTTACGCTTGAGCGCTTGGAAAGTGTGAGAAAGGATGTAAGACGTCCGTTGTGGGATTGTGGTTGGCTGGGTATCCATGGTGCCGTGACTTTAGTTAAAAGAGGATAACATCCACCTAGTCGCAATAGTTTTAAGTATACCTTAGTAGCATTTTTAAGTAGGACGCGTGCCATGCGAAGAGACAGCACACTTTTCAACCCCGTCTCCAAAATTGTGCTGCAACGGGGTATACCCGAACCATCCAGCTGGTGCAGCAGGGAAGTCGTAGTTTCTTTTTCGGTTAAGGAGCCTGTGATTGATGACAACCCATAAACAATTGGTTGGACGCATGAAAGTGAGGCACACAATTCGGTAGTTGTGCCTTGTTTTAGACAGGTTGCTGTAAGCAATTATTTCTACTGTCTTTTGTAAGCCGGCCATGGCTGCTCCAATCCCCTAGATATGGATATCAAGATGCAGTCGTCTAATGGACAGTAGACCCGGAGGTCAGATATAATCCACGTTTGTTTTAGTGAGTTGCTTTGGTCAAAGACCAACAGGCCAGCTGGGGTTCCTCGGTAAGTTCTTGCTGATACCTGCATAACTCGACGAAGAATAGAGAAAGTGAGCAACACTGACCACCACGGATACTTGTGGATTCATGTAATGTTAACATCACATATATTCCGACCTGTTGCAATTGGTACATAAGAAACCAAGTATAAAATCTGGGAGTTTTAAGTTTTGCGACCCTCAGAAGAAGCAATTTTAGGGGAGGTGCCGTTATAACCAGAAGCAAGAGTAAGCAAATGAATAAGTACAGAGAATAACTGAGAGGCAATTGTCAGTAAATAAGAAGCGCTTTTGTGGCAGCTAATTAATTATAAACGTAGTTACAATACTTTCTCTTGAATGATCAGTAGGTCGTTCCAGATTGCTGGTGTCAGCAGTAAGGAGACAAGTACACCCGGCAAGTAAGGATATCAAGGTGGAAGTGAAAAATGAGGACGCACGCTAAGTTTGGGTACCCAAAGTCAACAGGAACATTTTGAGGAGGAGCAACCAACAGTGGTGAGGTGGAAGAAAAGAGTTACAAATATACCGATGCTGAGTCGTTTAGAACACAGTAGTCTTAAGGCACTTAGAATGTAGGAGAAGCAGATCAGGCTGGGCTAGAACGCGGCAACATGCAGTGATTCATATGTCAGGTTGCGTTTGGGCTAGGAAAACAGTACGCAGGCAGGTAACACTGCGTACAGAGTAAAGCGCTGCAATAGGCCGCGTAAAGAGCAGCAGTCATGTTAGGATAGGCGTACGGTATGTTGGGTCTGCCCTAAACCTGGTGTTCAGGAATCTACCATCTAAGGGCAGTCAGGAAATATAGGAGTTACGTAAGCCGGTACAAATCAAATGCGGCAAGCAAACAACAAGCTGTCCAAGTCTCGTGTGAGTTGGCAAAATGGCACAAGCAATGAAGCAAAAGCTCGGATAGAAATAGCTTCGGGGGAAGGTGCGGAGAAACAGTTCAAGCTGAAGAAGACTAAAAGATGAGGTCAGTGCCAAACCTGGGTCAGTATACCTCAGTCGCTCGGCAGGTATCAGAAAGCAGGCGAGACAGCTAAGATAAGGCTGGGTTAGGCAGAAATTAATGAGTGTGCATTTCAACCAAAACGGAGGTGACAATAGAGGTCGCAAGCAGCAAATAAGGACAAAAATCATGAAATTGTTTAGAAAGAGCACATTTTAATTTAATGTAGATAGGAAGTGTGGTGAAGCTCTCAAAAAGAAAGCGAGTCGGCAATATTCCAGGACGTAATGGATTTTTTCCTGGCAAGCGTGCTCATGACAAAAAGCTACAAATGGCTGTTCAACAACACTGCGACGTGGCGAATCTGACTCCACACTCAATAAAGCCACTGCCCTAACAACACGTTGCCAAGTAGACTAGCAACAAATTTTAAAAGATCTGTGCATATTTGTGCTCCCATACAACTACGTCTACATTTTTGAGCGTCGACTGGCCACATGTTAAACCTTTCACAGTTTTTCCCTCATCCCTTACTCATCTGAACCGCGCTGTGTACACCTCCACATTGAACCAGTTCCTCACCAACATACTCCTCTCCAGGCATCTCCATTTCTTAGCTTTACATCTTTCACACTTCGTGGATAGTCTTCAGACAATTTTTGGGCCATGTGAGTATTTAGTACAGACTACAGCTTTATTATTACCGCATTTCGTTCTTTTTCTTACGCTAGCGTGTACAACCTTGCACTATGCTGATTATGTCTAAAAGACGTGCCTAACTTTGTCAACAATAAAATATGTAATTACTTACTTTAATAAGATAAACCGGCCAGACCAGGCTAATCCAAATGGCAAGCAGTTTCATAAGTCAGGGTGGGGTGAGCTTAAGTAAAGCATACTCAAGCAAGTAAGCCTATGTACAAGCTGATAGGGCATGGATGATAGAAACATCCACTGATGCATCTGCTGTAGACTAAGCTTTTAAGCCTCAATGGTATGATTGAGGTACGAAAACAGCAGCGAAAAGTCAGACAATGTGAAGCGAACGCAGCAAGCAAGCAACGGCCAACCCACGCGGAGGGAGGGTTGAATAAATAGCTCCAGCAAATAAGCAAATGATCGGTTTGAATGGGGAACAGTGTGTAGGAGAAACAGTCCGTTGGGGAAGATGAAAGGAAGGGTGGAAGTGTTAAACATGAGTCATTATACCTCCGTCGCATGGCAACTGTCAGAAATCAGGCAAGAAAGCTAAAATGAGACGTGGTTATAGAGGAATTAGAGTATGGGACATAGCAACGTTTGGCGAGTAAGGCGGGGTATAGTTGCTGGGCACAGAGGCAGCGGGAAACCATTCAGAAATAGCAGGACGCAAGGGGAAGTGCGACGATTCAGCCAAAACGTCTGTTTTATATTTCGTTTGACGTACGGAAGTCAGAGTTTTGCAGAAACGTGGCAGACTGGGCCAGGCTAAGACGGCAGGCGGCGTTTCATAAGTGAGGTTGAGGTTCACGTAATGATGGAGTGCTGTAGCAACCCAAAAGCTATTTCTTATCCTATGTACACTTTTATTACTCAGTCATACAATATTGGTTTTTGTTTTACTTCCGACTCTACGGCCATCTGGAACTACATCAGGCTTCCCACTTGTCTCCACGATGAGTTCCGGCACTGCCGTGTGCTCTCATCGCATTATTCGTTTTCGTTCAATTATAGCCTTCCGCAAATACTATCCGTTGTGTCCGTCCTTCTGATTTTCTGGCATTCCTACCAGTGCGAGAACACTCTCCGACTGGTACAGACTTGTCCTACAATTTGGTGACCACCATTTACAAGCGCGAATTTTCAAATTTTTTAATCCTTTCGTTTTCGGTAAGTTCGTTCCGAGTCGGTTTTCCCTAATCGCTGGTGGATTCCTTTCCGATTATTTTGTTTTTAAAAGCGTTCTTATTGTTCACATAATATTTCAGATGCCGATGTGAAAACCGGATAAGACGACAGCATGAACTTGTTCACCTTGGCTATTCCGGATTTTATGGCACACCAGCCCAGCGTCTGGTATGCCATTTTTGTGATAGGGTTAGAGAACAGAGGGATTTCTGCCGACCAAGCTAAATACAATCAATTTGTCCCACGCCTTCCGCAACAGGTGGTGACGCTGATTGTAGACGTACTGCTATATCCACTGAAAGAAGGCAAATAAGAAGCAAGAAAGCAGTTGATCCTAAAGGAGTCGCAACCCAGCGCTCGTGCTCGATGGGAACAACGCATTCGTAGCACTAAGTTAGGCCATCGCAAGCCTTAGTTTTGCTCCGCTATATTCAGCAAATAGCTGGCCCGTCGTACATGAGTGAAGAAGCATTACAAGGACTGTGGCTCTCGCGCCTGCCTGATCCTCTTCCATTAATACTAGTAGCTTATCCAGGTAGATCCCTCAACAAGTTGGCAACAACCGCAGACACAGCCTTTGAGAGAATCTCTTAACACATGAAGGCATTCAGTAACATTTTCGACACATTAGCTGATAAAGACTTGAATACGAAAGCGTCCGCGCAAGCAGACCCCATCGACGAAGAAATAGCCGCGCTTCGCTGTGAATTAGCAAACATGCAGTTAGAAAGACAAGGCTTACTAAGACCTCAAGCCGACCAGGAAATAGCCGCCATTTGTCACGGTGCCTATCAGTCCCGACCCCCATTCTAAAGATCCAGGTCACCGCGCAGAAGCAGTCCATCACCCCCTCACAGCCGAGCCAGAAGTGCCAACTTAATGGCTGATTTTTGTTTGGATCATCGTCATTATAGTGATAATGCTTGACGTTGCCGTTCACTTTTCGCCAAGTGTGGTGTAGTGGCACAGGGAAACTAGTTCGCCGGCACGGGATTGTGGCCCACGCGTCCGTCAGCAAAAAAAGCAGGCCGTCTGTTTTACCTAAAGGATAGGAGCTCCCGCCTCAATTTCCTAATTGTCACAGGAGCCGAAGTGAGCGTTAGCCCTGCCAGCGCGCAAGACAAGCATTCGAAGCCGACTTACAATCTACGGGCAGCCAACGGCTTACCGAAAGCTGCATACGGTCGGCGCATGATAAACCTAGATTTACGTATCCGCAGAGACTTTCAATGGGTTTTCACCGTTACGTCAGTACCTTTCGTAATTAATGGCATCGATTTTCTTCGCCAGTTCGGCTTGCTTGTCGACGCGGTTTGCCACAGAATTTTAGATGATCATCCGAAACTAAGTGTTGATGGCATCCTTTCAGATGCCCCGATAAGCAGTCATGTATTTCGGATAGCAGCCACACCTTCCGACTACTTGAGCCTCCTTTCCGTACACCCGCGACTGGTTCGACCGGCTGCAGAGCTTCCGCCAGTCACGACAAAATTCGCCCACTGCATAGTTACGCTCGGACAGTCATTTAGCGCACAACCACGACGGCTTGCGCCTGGCAAACTACTTGTATCACGAGCCGAACTTGACCACATGCTTCAACTTGGTATCGCTAGACCGTCCAGCAGCCCATGGGCGTCGCAAATGCACATGGCCCCGAAGATGGTCGTGGTGGACTGGCGTCCTTGCGGCGACTGTCGAACCTTGAATACAGTTACCACGCCTGCTCGCTACCTGATCCTACACATAGTGGATCTCAGCACCAGTCTGGCAGGTAAAATTATCTTCAGCAAAATCGACTTGGTACACGCATACAACCAAATTCCGGTAGCCGAAGCGGACATCACTAAAACTGCCGTGACGACTCCAATTGTTTTGTTTGAGGTTCTGCGCATGCCTTTTGTTCTAAAGAACGCCGCGCAAACCTTTTAATGCTTCATCGACCAAGTTTGTCGCGGTTTAGACTTCGCTTTCGCGTATCTCGATGACTTTTTAATCTCAAGCTCTTCGCAAGAAGAGCACATCCGCCACGTACGAACACTTTTTGATCGTTTATCTCCACACGGGGTGCCGATGAACGCGGAAAAGAGATCGTTGGGTGTCGATTCAGTCAACTTCCTCGGCCATCGTACCTCCTCTGCAGGCTTCGTGCCACAGCAGCATAAAATTCAAGCCATCCTCGACTACCCCGAGCTTCATTCCTTCAAACAGTTCAAGCGTTTTGATGGGCTTGTTAACTTTTACCGACGATTTATACCCAACTGCGCCTCGCTGATGCAAACCCTCACCGACCTTCTCCGAGGGAAACTCAAGAAATTCTAATTTCCTGATGCAGCACGCGCTGCTTTAAAGTCGCTGAAAGAGGCTATCGCCAACATAGCTTCTACAGCGTATCTCGATCCGGCAGACCCACTGTCCCTCAGTATTGACAACTCGAACGTGGCGGTCGGCGCTGCTTTACAGCAACGAGTAGCCGACACGTGGCAGCCAATAGCGTTTCTCTCCAAGCACCTACACTCTACCGAATCTTGCCACAGCACGTTCGTTAGAGAACTACTAGCCATATATCTAGCGATACTTCACTTTCGACACTACTTAGAAGGCCGCTTCTTTTTCGTCTTCACCTACCACAAAACCCTGATCTACGTGCTCGGCTTAACTACCGACCGACACTCGCCTAGAGAGTCGCGCCACCTTGACTATATCGCATAGTTTACGACCGATATACGGCATATCTCAGGTAAGCACAACGCCATCGCAGATGCACTTTCCCGCATCCAAGCTATCTCCGCTGACTCCGGCACTGCTATCGACTTTGCAGCCATGGCCACAGCACAACTCAACGATCCGGAGGTTGATCTACTACGCAGGTCTTCCTCATTGGACATACCACCCGTTCCGCTGACATCGGCAGACGGCACTATACACTGCCATTTATCTCTGGGCACGCCGCGCCCAGTCGTCCCACGCGAGTTTCGGCAGACTGTGTTGGACACGTTGCACGGTTTGTCGCATCCAGGCGTTCGTGCATCGGTCCAACTCATAACCGCACGATTCGTTTGGCGCAACGTTAATAGGGACGTTCGTACTTGGGCAGCTGCTTGCCATCCGTGTCAACGCGCGAAGGTGCACAAGCACACGAGAAGCCTATTAGGCACTTTTCCGACGCTAGATGCACATTTGCAGCACGTGCACGTCGACCTCGGAAGACCTCTGCAGCTTTCGAAAGGCCATGTGTATCTGCTGACCTGTGTCGATCGATTCCCTAGGTGGCCGGAAGGTATCTCAATACCTAATTGCTCTTCGGAAACAGTAGCGATAGCTTTTCTGTTGCGCCGGGTAGCTCAACACGGCTATCCCGCCATTGTGACCACCGATCGAGGGTCACATTTCTCGTGGACACTTAACACGTTGCCTAAGGATTCAGGCTGTCGCGAAGTCCAGACGACAGCGTATCATCAGGCAGCTAACGGCGTGGTGGTGCGTTTTCACCGCCAGTTGAAGGCAGCGCTAATTGCGCACACAGATCCTTCATGGTCTGAAACGCTGCCCCTCGTTCTCGTAAGCTTAAGAAGCACGGTTTAAACAGATTTTGACGCCACACCAGCGCAGCTAGTCTGCGGTTGCACCCTGCGGTTGCCCGGACATCTGGTAGCACCAGCCCCATGTAGTTCTACTTTTGACTACGGCAGGTATACTGATCGATTAACTCACCAGATGTGTGAACTACGTCCACCCGCCGTTCGATCGCAGAAGACACAAGTGTACATGCCCGAGAAGCTGTCTACGTGGTCACACGTCCTTTTTCGCGCAGAGGGTGTTCGACAGCCTCTTCAGTCGCTGTACATAGGACCTTTCAAGGTGCTACATCGTGCGAGTATGGCCTGCACTATTGACCGCGGTGGTCTACGCGAAGTCGTCACCATTGACCGTCTAAAACCCGCCTTTATGAAAAAAATCCCTAGCCTACTTCGTCTAGTAGTGCTTCTTGCGACGGCACAACTCACCACCCCAGCATACAGCACCCCAGTGCCGTTCAACCAGACCAGATGGCAAGCCGTCACAACATCTCCCGAATACAGCCCGCCGCCTCCCACGACCCATCGCCGTGGTCTGGAGGTGCGTAAGCCCGTTCGTTTATTTGACTATATACAGTATAAATATTTTTAAATTTTTAGATATTGCATATAATTGCCCAATTTCTTCGTCGATTACCGTTTTGATAACAAACAAAACTATCGATAACATCCGTGTTAGATCTTCACTTTTTTGCTATTCCGAATGAACCACCCAAACATTTCTCTGCAAAACTTCTAGCCCAGCCAAAGAAAAATCATAATTCCAACAGTCTTGACCCCGAGGACGTGTTAACAAAAGCTATGCCAACGTAGCCAGATAATACCACCAAAACCACTGCCCTCTCAACTCTGTGGCGAAAGTACAATTAGCTGGGTGTTTGAAAACGTATTCGTCCGCTCGATCAATTACCTGGTCGACCGCACGGGGTAGGCGATTCCCTTCAGACCAGCTTTCAATCATTATATACTTTCCTTTTTTCTTTTATGTTTTTATCTGATTCCCGGATACCTCCCTCCTGAAGCTGCTGCCGTTGTGTATGATGCTAGCCTAAGATTAACCTGAAGCCACCAAGAAGGGGTTCTTCGCCTACCGGTGCACCGCCTTGGCTGTAGTGCTCTGGATTCAGATTCCGTGCTCTTCGGTCTGGTACCATTCGTCTGGTGACAGGATTCTTCTACTGGCTCTGTAGGCAAGTTAAAGCTGTCTGTTAATAGGTCAACTTAAAGCTTGGCGGATTCTATTGCTTGTGGCTGGCACATTGTTTTTCGCAGTTGGTTTGCATGGCGTACCGCTACCTGCATTTAGCCAGCGCGTCGTAAATGACACCTCCGCGCCTGCGCTGGATCATGCCTGAGGTCCATTTCGCGTGTCCACCCCGTTAATCACGCACAAGCACTGGCTGACTCTGTCTAAACGAACGTTGCTTGGCACGAAACCGCCGATTAAAATCACGTTCCATCTTGTGGTTCCGTTCACCAGCTAAGGACTCTGAGGACGGCTGAACTGTATCATATGGCGTGCAGTTTCTCTTCATTATTGCCCCTGCTGGTGATATCCCAACCGGTGTTTTCTAAATTTTTTGTAGATCGATACAGAAAAAGGAAGCGGTCGATCAGCTCCTCTATGTCTCCCTCCCCCTTGATTTGAGGAGAGCGCGTTTGCATGTATCCACAAACATCTCCGCTTGGTCATTCGATTGTGGTTGGAATGGTGGAGACCGCACGTGTTTGATGGCGCAATGTTGGCAGAATTCCGTGAATGTGGCCGAAGTAAACTTTGCTCCATTTTCAGTCACCAATGTTTTAGTGCAGTCGAACCTGCTGAAGATTTGTCGCAACCTAGCGGCGGTTGCGCTGGTTTTCGTGCTTCTCTTGAGGGACACTTCGGGCCACTTGCTATAAGCGTCGACAACTATGAGAAAGCTCTGGGTGTTGATTGGGCCTGCAAAGTCGACATGAACACGACTCCAAGGCTTAGTTGGTTTAAGCCATGAATGGAGTTCAGTCTTCGACGGTGCCCTTGAAGCGATAGCGCAGTTGCCACAACTTCTAGCTAGCTGCTTCAGCTGTCTGTCCATAAACGGCCAATACACATAACTTCTGGCAAGTGCTTTCCTTCGGTTGAGCCCTGGATATCCTGCAAGGAACTGTCGCAGCACTCTTGCTTGCAACACCTGCGGGATGACTACTCTGTCTGAGAACATGATGCAATCATCTACAATGGAAAGCAAATGTCTTCGCTGATAGAACTGCTGCATTTCTGCAGATGAACACGAACGTGGCCAGCTGGTCCTGTGGAAGTGTGTCACCTACAGGATTGGGTCTCGAATCGTTTCAGCCCGCACAACATCGGCCGTAACTGGCATACCATGTAGTGCCTCGTTCACCAGGAATATGACATCAGGTTTGATCTCAACTGAGGCAATGACGGTGTCCTCGGGTTATTGCTGCTGGGAATCAACGAGGCGTGACAATGCATTTGCTTGGCCCAGCGAATTCGTTGACTGATAATGGATTTCGAAATCATAGCCCAGCAAGGTGAGCGCCCATCGTTGGAGTCGATCCGATGTATAGGCAGGAATTCCCTTCTTCGAGCAAAACGTGGCCAGCAGCGGCTTGTGATTCGTCAAGCGTTTGCAGCGGCGACCTTACAGCATCTGGTGAAATTTCTTCACAGGGGACACAATGACCAATGCCTTATTCTCGATCTGACTGTAGTTTCTTTTAGCGTTAGCGTCCTGGCTGCTTGTGCGATGGCCTCCTGTGAGCCATCTGGGAACGTATGGGAAACTACGGCACCGAGCCCTAGACTCAATGCGTCTGTGGCGAGGAGAATTCCCTGGGAAGGATAAGAATGAGTTAGGAGTAAGTCTGTAGCCAACAATGACTTGACCCGCCCACACAGTCTGGCAATCTGGCGTCCAACTCCAGATTGGCCCTTGCTCAGCAACTTATCCAACGGGGCAGGCACGCGATGTAGTTCGGGCAGAAAAGCGCTGTAATGACTGATTAGGCCACAGAATGAACGCAGAGATTGCAAGTCCACAGGTGGGGCATCTTTTGAATAGCTCGGATATTTTCTGGATCCGGGCGACGACCGTCTTTTGTGAAAATGAAACCGATAAACTTGTGAGTTGCTGTAATAAGGGTACATTCGTTTTCAGGGATACGGAAACCATATGACTAGAAACGTACGAGCAATTCAGTGAGCCGCTGCAACAGTTCTTCTGCCGTCCGACGCATTACAATGATATCATCCAGGTACGCCGCGGCACCAGAAACTCCCGCGAGCATGGTGTCCATCAGCAGATGGAAGATGGCTGGTGCTGTTTTCACGCCAAAAGGAAGGTGGTTGTGTTGGTACAAGCCACGATGAGTGTTGATGCTCAGCAGTTCTCTTGAGCTTTTATCAACCTCAACCTGAAGGTAGGCTTTGGACAAATCGAGCTTGGCGAAACACTTCCCGCCATTCAGCTTGGCAAAGATATTCTCTGGTATCGGAAGGGGTATTGCTGGTCGTCCAATGCGGCATTCAGGCCAGTCGAAAAATCGGCGCAGACTCGCACTTTACCGTTAGGCTTTTCCACAGCAAAAATCGGCTCAACCCATGAAGAGTAGTTCACTGGTGTGTTGACACCGGCTCGGTCTAGTCGATCGAGCTTCTGATCAACTGCTGTCATGGCTGCATACGATACCGGTCTTTTTGCTCTAAAGACTGGCTTGATTCCTTCGCGAAGATACTACTCTGCTTTAAACTTAAAGCAGGGGCAGAAACCGGCTTCAAACAAGGCGGCAAACTTACGCTTTAGCTTACTCGTCGTTTTCTATCGACAATGATGAATGTACTAAGTCGGTTTGTACTCTATTGCAAAACGGACTCATTGGAACATCAAACAGTTGTAATTCTTCCATCCAGTTAAGTCCAAGGAGGCTCAAGTTTGGTCGATCAGACAACCAACAGGTTCCGGCCTTTTCCACTCCGTCGAATGCAATTTTGCAATTTATTTCTCCCGCCAACTTCAGCACTCCACCGGATGCATTTTGAGCGAGTTTGTTGAAATCAATCATCTTGGGCTTCTTTATGTGCTTCCTAGTGTCCTCGGAAATGATCTTTATGTCTGATGCCGTATCGAACTGCAGCCGGGTTGGGATTCCATAGGTAACCACAGTGATAAATCGGCGGCGTGTTTTATAATCGCTGTGAAACGTAGCAATCACCGATAGTGATTCTGCGTCAGCTTTTCTGAAGTTCTTCCTTCGGTAGGACTGCTTCACATTTCTTGGCCGAGACTGATGGCAAAAGTCTTTCTGGTGGCCGCGTTTATGGCACTCATCACAAATATGACGCTTGAATGGGCAGTATCGTGCAAATTGACATTCACCACATAACCAACAAGGTGTAGGCGGTTTGTTCGGCTTTCTGTTGAGCGACTTATTTGAGCCGGACTTTCTAGCTTTTTGCACAGCATGAACAGTATCGGCAATGGTGGGGCGACTCTGCTCAATCATAGCGGTGTCGTGTTTCCAAGTAATTAACCGTTTGCATTCGCCTACACGAGAATTCAATGTCAAATCTGGGTCTTGATCCAAATGAGCAAGGAGCCGAGTGCGGATTTCCGCGTCGCGTGGAGACTGTAAAGCACTGACAAATATTAGACACTTAAACTGGTTATCCTTTAAACAGCGTAATTTGAAACGTTCACATTCACGGTTAACCATGTCTGCTGGTGCCCCGTAATCATCTGTATCACGCTTAACAATTTTTAGACATTGATAGCGAATGCTAAACAAAGATGTCGACTCACCGAAAATTTCTTTGAAGGTGATGTCCTTCGGCTCTATGAGCAATATGTGGTCAAGGAATCCTGTATGTTCATTAGTACCGAGCTTGCGGAGCAAAAGATGCACTTCCACGAATTGTCTTGACGGCTGAACTTCGTCTGGAACATATTCTCTCAACGTTTGAACCACGCCTTGAAAGTGAATTCGGAATCAGCATCATAATAAAGTTCAGTGGTTGAGTTCGTAAGAAGATCACTTGAAACAGCCTGCGTGTCCCGTATAGCTGCTCCATTTGATTGTACGTTTAAGCACTGCGTTAAAATTTACATCAGTGTCATTTGTGCTTGCAGCTTGGATTGTTGTTCATGAAGCAGTTTTTGAAAATGTTCGGTAGAAAAATTTGTAACATTTCCGCAATTGTCCGTCGCCATTGTTAGATCTTCACTTTTTTGCTATTCCGAATGAACCACCCAAAAATTTCTCCGCAAAACTTCCAGCCCAGCCAAAGAAAAAGCAAAATTCTAACACTCTTGACCAGGAAAACTTGTTAACAAAACGCTCTGCCGACCTGGCCAGATAATGCTGCCGAAAACATTGCCCTCTCAACTCTGAGGTAAAAGTACAATTAGCTGTGTGTTTGAAAATGCATTCGTCCGCTCGATCAGTTACCTGTTCGACCGCGCGGGGTAGGTGATTCCCTTCAGCCCAGAGTTCAATCACTATTATATACTTTCCTGTTTAACGTTATGTATTTTTTCTGATTCCCTTATACTCCGAAAAACCGTTTTCGAGAAATATTCAAAAACCAAAAATGTTAAACACGCTGATCATTCGTTTGTTTTCGGTGTTTCCTTCGCGTGTTTTTCTATTTTCTTGTCTCTACATGCTTCAAAGCCTCCTTTTCGACCGACTGGCTTACACAAGGAGTGTTTTCGAGGACCCTGGCGCGAACGCTGGTCGCTTCGCCGCGCGACGAGGACCGCTTCTCCACGGAACGGTTGTCGTTTCTCCGCGGGATGAGTGTCGCTTCTTCTCGGGACGGGGTCACTTCTCCGTGGGACCATGGTCGTTTCTTCGTGAGACAGGGGTTGCTTTGGCGCGGGGTGGGGTGCGGCTGGGGGAGAGACCACTCCCAAACGCACCCTTAGGCAGCAGCGGCGATTAAGGTCCAGTCGGACTTCTACTGGACCAGCCAGTATATTTGTAGTCCAACAAGCCCGCTCCAACGGCTGGCCGAAAAGCACCCTGCCCTGCAATCAATAAATAATAAAGACTGGACGGCACAGCGGATACAAATTTTCGGCTACATTTATTTCCGAACACGAACAGACACCGCTGTGCATACGAAAACTTTTGCGAGCTTCGATCCACAACCACTTGATTTCAAAGACTTCTTCCTTCAGTCTTCTGTAAGGAGAGCTCTGTAGCAACCCAAAAGCTATTCCTTATCCTATGTACACTTTTGTTACTCAGTCATACAATATTGGTTTTTGGTTTAATGCCGGCTCTACGGCCATTTGGAACTACATCCGGCTTCCCACTTGTCTCCACGATGAGTTCCGGCACTGCCGTGCGCTCTCGTCGCATTATTCGTTTTTCGTTCGATTATATTTTTCCGCGAATACAATCCGTTGGGTCCGTCCTTCTGGATTTCTGGCATTGCTACCAGAGCGAGAACACTCTCCGACTAGTATAGACTAGTCCTACCGTACTTAGGCACGTAAGCATAGGTACAAGTTGCTGGGGTTGGAAAGCCAGTGTGTAAGAGCCTTAGACAGCTTATGGAAAGCGTATGCGGTTTTAAGTCTGCCGTAAAGCAGATGTTCAAAACTCCACCGTCTTAGAGCGACCGGGAAACAGAAGAGTTAAGTCATCTTATACTGGCCAAATTCAGCAAGCAAACAACAGACCGTCCAGGTTGATGTGGGTTGGGTAAATTGCTTAGCAATAATAGGTGTGATCGGGTTGCAATGGGTAGGTAGTAAGCAGCGGGTGGGATGGACAGTACTTAGAAGCTATAGACAGAAATCTGCTAAAGCCATAAATAGATAAAGATGAGCTTGAGGTTTGTCGGCATACCTAGGAAATATTGAATTAGGTAAGTCTAAGGGATAAGGCTTATAATGAACTAATGAGGAAAGAATTATTTCTAGAAGAAGACAGTGAGTAAGCTATGCTACATGTTTGACACTTTGGCGTCGGGACGGAATCCTGTTATAGGAAATAGAAATGAGTCGGGGCTAATTCTCTCCTCGATGATTAGCAGACATGCCAGAGGAAAACAGATGTGGCTAAGGAGCAGCAAACATAAAGGTCTAGTCTGTAAGTAGGTAATGAGGAGAAAGTAAGGCTGTACGTAAATCAAGAATATGGTAGGGATTAAAATTTTAGGGCGTTAGAGTATTGTGAGCGCTACTGCATCACAAGCCCAATGGAATGTTATGGTGATGAAGTGGAAATGAGTCGGGACCTGGTTCGCTCCGTGAAGCTTAGCAGTCCCACCAGTATGAAACAGGTGCGGCTAAGTAGCAGCAAACAGCAACATTCAGAGTCGGTTAGCAAATTGGACTGTAAAATCTGAAGCATGTGGTAACGTAATAAAGACGTTGAAAGTCCAGATTGTTATGAGCAAGTTGGGTAGCACAAACCTAATGGAGTCCCGTTGGGATGGAGAGGAAATAAGCCAAGGATTAGTTCGCCCCTCAAGTATTTGCCGTCAAACCATAGTAAACAGACGTTGCTAGAAAGCAGCAAACATCAACTTTAGTGTCCCTAATTAGATTTTGTGAGAAACTTAGGCCGTAAGCAAACCAAGGATCGAAAAATAATGGTTGAGCATGGCGTAGTGTCAGCAATTTGTGAGCACTGCAGCCACGTGTTTTGATGGAAGTCTGTTTGGATGAAGTGGAAAAGAGTCAGAGCCTAAGTGGCTCCTTGAGGCTTAGCAGTCTTACCACTGTGAAACGGATTCGGCTAGATAGCAAAACACAGCAATATCCAGAGTCAGTAAATAGAAAATGTTAGCGACATTAGGCCCTAAGGACATCAAGCAAGTAGTAAATGGACTAAAATATTGGAGATTCGGATTATCGTGAGCCTTGCGTCATCAGAGCCTAATGGAAGCCTGTTAGGATGAAGTGGAATTGAGCCAGAGTCCAGATGGCGCCTCGAGGCTTTGCACGTATACCATAGTAAAGCAGACGTGGCTAGGAAGCAGCATACAGCGAGCTCCAGAGAACATAATTTGGTACGGAGGAGAAACTACGGCAATAATTGTATCATGTAAGCAGTAAAGGGAGTAAAATAATAGCGATATGAATTAGCGCGAGCATTGCGTCAGCGTAGCTCAACGAAAGCCTGTTAAAGTGAAGTGAAAGGGAGCAAGATCCCACGTGGCTCCTCGAGGCTAAGCAGCCATACCAGCGCGAAAGTGATGCGATTAATTTACAGACTCGAAGCTGCTCCTAAGTTAAAGGCATCATGTTATTGCACTTGGTTTGTTTCAAATGGCTAACGCGTTGGTCCCGTCTTTGAGGTTATGCTGACCGATTTGTTGCTAACAGTGACAGTATCAGACACTGCTACCATAACAAACTAAATTGGTTAGTTCACGGGTGACGGTTTTCCTCCTTCTTTGACATCTGGTTTGAATTGTACTACGATGACCTCTCTCTTAACCTTCGAAACAGCTTCTACACACTTCCGTTAAAACCAGTCCCCTAGGCACCTACGATTGTAATTGATGGCTAACTCTTGCCGTCTTAAGTAACCCCTTCGTGCTATTCGGACTATGAAACTTCTCGCTTGACCTTCCAAATAGACTCTCCACCCAGCTAGTTGCACCAGCCTAGAAGGCTTCTGCGATCTTGGTCCACGGCTGATCCTTCCCCTCTACCGCTATTGTTCGTTGCGGCGTATAAAATTGCATAACGTTTGGACACGAGCTTCCTTAGTATCGATGACATTGACTTCCATACACCTAACTTTCTCCCTCCGGACCTCAGCTGTTCCTTAACGCGATACCTGCTTGCATTACTTCTTCCATTGGCCGCAAACTTTCAATGCTCTGTCCTGCTCTAGGTTCGTCAGGCCGGTCGCCTGCTTTCTGACCGTTTCCAGCCTTCTGAGGAATAGATGACCCTAACTTTGCCGATCAAGCGCTGTGTTCTTACCTCGAAAGACTTGCGGATCGTGTTCAAGCATTGTTAATAGAGTCACTTTCAGCTTTAACCTCTACTTTTTCTGACACCCTGTATTGGTATTTCCACTTTTTTGTACGACCTAACAGCAATGTGCAGAGTAAATTAAACAATCGTCTATTCTTTGCCTCCCTCAGTGTACCTTGTCATTTCTAATCTATGTTTGAATAAACTACTGTTATCTCTGCTTATCCCTAGAGCTTAGTAAACCATATTCCTTTTGTATTAATCGTGTTTTCCATGCCTAACCTGCTTAATTATCTTTGCCATACCTTAATTGTCTTCACATCCATTAATCATTTATTCCCGTCTAACTCTCTTAGCTAGTGTTGCCTAGCAGCTCTACTTTTAACTGACTGCTTCCAGACTGCAGTAAGGTTACTAGCTTGGTTAGGTGGACGTTGCTCTCGTTCTCACACTACGGTAGCCCACTTGGTCTTATTCAGCTTTTTTCAGTATTGCCTTCATCCCTGTTTGCATCCCGTATCTCTCATGCACTATCCACCGGTATGTGCGAAGTCTGTGTAAGTTACTGCGTACTCACCACTAAAATCAGCCGCCTAATTGACCCAGCTGTTGACATTCTAGCTCATTATTTATGACTGCGTGCTATAAAATATAAGGCACGGATGCTTACTTACATTACTTGTGCTTATACTTCCTTCACAGCCCCTCCGGTAGGCCTTCTATCACCTAATGTTGCAAATTCCCTTCTACTTTTCCTTCTCACAGTTCTTCCACCATACACCTCTCACTCGGCTATTCGCTATTCATGTCTTATCTATCCTCTGCTATTATCCTCCTCAAATGCGATTCCGTTATTGGTACTAAGCAACACATTTCTAGCCATCTTTCTGACAGTTTTAAAACCATTGACGCTATTAGATTCACCACCGTATAACTATTATAGTCCGCACACTTTTCGATACACATTCCAAACAATTGACTTTTTTCCTAGATTGAAATAACCTTAGACCACTAAGACTGCATGGTTGCCGCAGGATCCAGAATTGTAGACAGGTAGCGCAGGTTGTTCAAGTGGCGATTAAACCGATCGCTGAGCTCGACAATGTTGTTGCAAATATTTCGACACTAATCGCGCTGCCATCAACAGTGCGTAGTTAAGTGGTCAGCAATAGCGCAGATTAGCTTAGAGATGCCTCGGTGAGAGGCCCCACTACTCTTAGCTACGCTGCTGTACGCTATGGCACGCTACACAACTACGCAAAGATGGCGTCACCTCGATTGGTGCCAAGACGTTTTCCATCAAATTGCAAACTCAGCGAACAGTTCGACCACCATGGTTGTCTTTCCTGTGGTTAGCAACTTGCTTTTTACTTCCTGACACTCTATTCTTCTCCATCGAATTTCTTATGCTTTTTGAGACTACTTTTGAGTCTCCACTTCTTTGCTCTACTGCGGCTCACCAGCTGGTAGCTTTTTCTGTAGCTACTGACATCGCCGTCTGACTACTTTACCCTCACCTATTTACTCAGAAAGCATATATTTGGTGTTGCAGTTATCAAAACCATAAGCGAGATGACATAGGCTAGCAGTGACGTTAACACCATAGTCACGTTCGCTTCCCCCGCCTTGTGCATGTGCCTTCTTTCCGTCGAATTATTGACAACAGCAGCTCATTAGGGATGTGAATTTATGGGTTTATTGAAAACCATTCCGCGGTCTTCAGTCGGCGAACCAACGAGTATTTTACTTCGTGCCAGTCGGATGGAACATGCAGTTATCACCGTTCGCTTCTTTGAAGTTATTACCCCAGGGAGTGACCAATTGAGTTTACCCCTATTAATCTCGGACCTACTATTAAACTAGCCAACCTTTTAGCCTTTTAACTTTAACCTTATACCCACCTCGCCAGTGCACTTGCCGTTAACGTTACGCTTGTCTGATGACGTTCGAATATCCCAGTTTTGTGCTATTCCATTTGCCTTCCCGCTTCATACATCCCTCAGGGCTGCAAATTTAGTTTCACCCCATCTTTAATGGGAATATCCATTTACCATGCGTTAGCATAACTTGCATACTATACCCGCCACGCCAGTGAAGGATAATCTAGTCTAGATGGGTTCCTGGAATGCACACCGCAAAGGACCTGCATATATGTTGTTACGGTAGCGCTTTGCATTACCCATTTCGCCTGCGGGCCACTTTCATCTGAAAGATTGTCTTGTTATCCGCCGAGCGGTATGAATTCGACGATACCTGTACACTCCCTGAAGGTGCTGGGCAACCCATCCTCTTTCATCAAGCGTAATGTATCAAAAGCAGCTTCCCGTTTACAGTGCCTCACAGAATCATGAGCAGAGGCCCATCGCGTTACTTATATCAAAGTTCACCGACTTGTTGTCGGATAACCCCAGTCAGCGTCGTCCGTACGTGTGGTACGGTACTTTAATGTTCTGTCGGTATATTACCGGATTCCCACGCTTGAGAAGACTGTGAATGGCAATAACACGTCGTATAAGCAATAAACTCAGCTGCTTTACCGATAATATCACCTCATTGTCTTACAAGCATACTGGTCAAAGCTCTTCATGTCATGCAGTGTTTTTCTACACACGTCGATGTCCTACAATTTCTGACCTTTGTCCACAAACTTTCAACCAACTTGATGGGTTGTCAAACCTATTGCCTAGCAGCCATATTTATTTCCATTTTAAATTCTGCTAATATACTACTACAGCGTGATCCGTATAAGCATATTTTCACTTTGCGATTTCGTTTGCATAAAAAGCTGACTTTTCTTTGTGGTTTTGATTATTGCCCCAGGTACTTTACTACTAGGCTCCCATCCCGCAGTAGGCGCATGCCTGGTGCTTCACACTAGCTTTTTACATCGCTGCAGTCATTGATATTGACGGTAGGTCTGGGCATTTTTCGGATCGAGGAAGGTGCATAGGCAAACGAACGTGAGCTGTTTGTGTAGCTTTGGGATAGCTGTCTGCGGTTTACAGTTACTACATAAGGGCCACGGTCATCCCGAGTGCAGTGTAGGAATAGCTCGCCAGATTCCCAGTCGTGCGGCGTGGGTTCGAATCCTGTGTGTGACGGCTTTTGTATTTGCTCCGGCGGTAAGTGGACCAAAATGAAACGATACATAGATGATTGCAATGGCCTCTGCGCCAAGGCGACAGGCAAGGTTTAAAACTAAAATTGTTCTGCGCTTTATCGCTCCAGCAGGGCTTTCCCAGCTTGCAATGTCCTCCTTGCAGCTTACCCAAGGTTAGGATGGAAACCCGAGGTTAGCTGTCTTACATACAATATCCATGTTTTATCATCTATGCACTATAAAACTGGTTCCCCATACCTCTTTACCAATGCTTTCATTGCTAAATTCATGTTCTGGTCACAGTTATTCCTTACATGCCAATGGACCGCATCTGCGACTTACATTTGAGATCACTAAATACGATCGCTTCTATATCTTAAATTGTACGGGCACCAAGTTACTGGCTTTCCATGCATAAATTCGGAATAATCTTTATATTTATCCCATAGTTAATCGTTATTGATTACGTACTATTTTTTCACCGTTTCTTGAGCTGATCATTTAAAACCACGAGCTTTTGCCTTTTAAAGTTCTATTAAGCACATTATTTATCTTTTAAAATAAACCAGCCTAATTACGCATATAGCTAATGGACACAGGAGTCAGCGGGTGCTAAAAATATGTTTAGTCAAAGGCTTGTCTAAGTGAGGCCGTCAGCAGCCCGACTACGGAGTCTGGAGGCCAGGCTGTAGACGACATCGACCAAGTAGAAGCGATGCTACTTGTCTTCCAAAGCTGCATCGAAAGAAAGGTGGGTCAGCCTTTCCCTCGCTACCGCACAATACAAGTAGCTATATAATGCAGGAAAGTAATAGCACAGTGCCAGACATCTTCACAGCGTTGGCTAGCTTGAACCGTGATAAATCAGCTGGCCCTGAGAGTGTACCTACCACCATAGTTGAGCCAATGGCTGGTCTTGTTCAGTATCCTGTCACGGAACAATTCAATCAGTCCCTTCAAGAGGGCTATCTACCACTTGGTTGGAATGAGGCGCCATGGTTGCATTCCACAAGAGGGGTTCTAATTCGGCGCCTCTTAACTATGGACGCGTTATTTTGACCAGCATCATGTTGACGTCCCTAGAAACGCTTTTGCAGAACAGGGTCTGTGCGCAGTTAACTGAGCACAATCAACTTAAAGCATAACGACAGGGCTTTCTTAAAAAGAACTCGAGTCTTACTAGTTTAATGTGCTTTGTACGTGCGGTTATCCGTTGGCTTGCTATTAAGGTTTTGTATAGATGTGCCACTTGAACTTCAGTAAAGGCATCAGCTCAGTTACCCATCGAATTTTGAGTAAGAAGTGGACCTGGCTGGGAGTACATCCTCTATTACTGTAGCTCTATGATTTCTTACGTGAAAGCACATCCAGAGTGTAAGTTGGGGAAGCGAGCCCCAGTGTGATTCTTGCCTACACGGTGGCCTCTAATGTTCGGTAAAGGGTTTTTATGCTTTCGTAGGTATATACACGAGCTGGATCCTATTCTTGCTGATTCCTGCTATACCTTTACAGACGTGTTAAAGATGGCCTGTGAAGAAAACCGAGAAATATTGACTACGGACCTCTTTGCTGTGCTGAATTGGTCGAGCCAATCAGATTTACCTATGAATGCTAATAAAAGACAGCCAATGACCGATAGTGTTGGCGGAATTGCAGTAAAGTTATCCGCAAGATCTCTGTCTTGGCAAGGTATTCATAAAGAGCGTGAGCTAGGTATTGGTGTAATGAAGTTTTGAGCCTTCAGCACAGTGCTGCCATGGCACCAATACAGTGGAACAAGGGGTGTCTCGCCATAGGTGGGAGCAGGGTAACGCTAAAGAAGCAGTACTGTTGCCGTTATAAGAATCAGTGATTAGACCAAAGACAGTGAATCGTGTTCCTGCCTGGACACCGTAGCTTCGTAGTGCAGCCACGTGTGCAGAAAGGATTCAGAAGCCCGCACCTAGGATGAGCAGCCGTTAAGGCGAAGGTCATAAGATGGTCCTCTAAGTAGCTTAGGAGTATTTTCTTTGGAACGGCGCCGCTTTAAACAGATCTGATTCAGACGCTTAAGAACAAGAAGGGAAACATTGGTATCAGCCTACCCACCTGTTAGTATAAGTTACGTAGTACCACTTGCACCGAAATCGCCTAAAGCTCAAACAGCGCAAGTCTAGCTTGAACAACAATGCTAAGTATTTCCAAACAGCGTAGTTGACGTCTAGGATAAAGTTCATGCAGTTAGTAAAATGTGAGTCGGTACAAGGGTTTAAAGAGGCTTAATAAAGTTTTGGTCTGACCTTCCCTTAGGTTTTCTAATTATATTGAAAAATATAGTGCATACCGATGCGGACACATGAAAGTGCGTAGGTTGCGCTTGTGCTTGCATTATTCGTTTGCAGAAGCAAGAAAAGTCAATCCAATGTCGAAGTGCCGCGATGTGCTATTCACTTATCGGCCCAAGGAACAGTGCGCTCGTTAAGCAAAAGCATTTGTCGTCCGTGGTAACTGACCTTACTTTACTTGACAAGAAGGACAACAGCCCACAAAATAAAAGCTTGCCGTACGAGTGAAATGCGGTCCTGCATTGGCTGATCATGCCAAATCATGGTTTGCCTCGATTTGGCAAGAATAAAACAGTTATTAATTTATTAATACCTAGCTGCATTGAGGATCTTGTTTTATGCTGAATCCGTTAACGTAATCCGTTTTGTTTTGCACTTACTTCTTTCGCGCTATCATAAGCTTTTGTTGTCCCCCGAGTAACTTGTACCATGATAATCGCTTATTCTTTATCAGCAATCTTACATTTTTCTAGCCCGTTTTTATTTTGACCAGCCATTTTCTGTGGACGTGGCATTTAATCGCCATCTGCAAGCCACTAAAATGGGCGTGTGGCCGTCAGGGTGTATCGCGGCCAACGCTACACCTTTCAGTTAGAAATCGTCTTGCGCACCAGTGCAATGACGTGTTAACCTAACAGACATCATTCCCTGAGTTGTCAAGTGGCCGAGGTTTAAACAGACGTAGTCATGATAAAAATACCCTTCTACACCTTAGAACCAACTTTAGAGCGACTGATAGCCATTGCGTGTATGGTACACCCCGAGAACGTTATGGAGGATGTGCACGTTGAGTTGGCCCGAGGCTACTTAAAACGACTTGCACCAAGGTGCTAAATCGGTTACGATAGTAGTAGCAGTGCAAAACGTTTCAGGCTGTCCGTAAATGCACATTAGCTGCAAAATGCTTATGAAAGAGTGTAGCTCGGAACGTAACTTGTGGGTTGCACATGCTTGAGGCAAATGGTTACAAAAGTCCAATACGCACTTTTGGGCAAATTCGAAACCAATAGATCGGCTCTCAAGCTTTTCTAATACGAAAGACAAGTTAGTGCTGCTGCAACGTGCGCAGAGTTAAAGGTCGTACCAACAAGTGCGGCTTTTCAACGCTGCTACGATAAACGTGCAGAGCCCCGCCCGAATAAGTGTGTTTAAGCAAGCATTGATCACTCTCCGACATTTCTGGACTTAAGTGAGCCCCTTATATATATATATATATCGTCTGATATGGCTATTGAATAGCTTGCTACACGTTTGGTTAACCTTACGAACCTTATGACTAGTGCTCACCACAAAGCCACAATAAACGTTGATCAAAACGGCCAACCTGAGGACACAGCAGGAAACTACTCGGTTACAACTACACACGCAGCTGCTGATATAACTCGGCTCGTTTTACGGGAGGAGACAACAGCTAACAAAATTTCGCCACTCCTTTTAACTAACCCTGCCAACATGGTCGTGGTAAGAAAACTCAAATGACGACAGGAGCTAAGCCAGCATGACCTCTATTTATGGACCATAAATACCTAGGCCTAGAGCCCAATGCTCTCGGTCATGGACCACAATGCAGGGTGCATTTAAGCCGCTGTGGTCCACGAACTTTACCATGAACAAGCAGTTTTGTTGGCCGCAAAACCTTCTAATGTTGCTTGCGGAAATTGTTTAGGTGGGGCACTAGTGTATACGGTTCCTGACGATAGACGCATGTAAGCATGCAATCATCGCGGTTAATAACGTTGCAGAGAAAACATTTCAACTTCAAGAACTGACTAGGCGTGTAAACAAGGTTGAGGTCTCCATCAACTTACATATAAAAAGTGAAGTGGTTTTGCGTAGTATTGTACCTAACCGTCAATAATCTTACAACGCAACGATGCCCAGCCAACTTTCAGTTGGGCCACTGAAAGGAAACAGAACCTTGGCTGCGAGGAATCATGAGAGTGAAGCGAAATTCTGGAGACAAGTATTCCGCATATTCCTTACTAAGCAACCGGAACCATATGGCTCTTTAGACAACACCCTGTTACTAACTACGAAGGTGTTTATTGCTAAAGGGCTTCACGGAGGTACCAAGCCTAGGCATTTACCTATGAAGGTTATGTCGCCTACCAATGCCGTAAATATACCGAGATCCGCAGCCGAGCAGTTTCTGCAAGTTGGGTGAGGCAATTCGCGTTCAGCTCAGTTGCAGTTGCATTTCCTGGTGGCGTATCGATGAATGCGTTTAAAAATATCGTTAAAGTTGAGAGTAATGCAAAACTCTCGGTAGGGTTTAAGAAGATAACTACAAGGATCAGCAAATTTGCAAGCACGATCAAACTGTGGATGGGCTTTACAAATGTCCTTAACCCCATTATAGCAAATTAAAAAGAACTCCGCAACGCCGCTATGCTACCACAACTGTAGTGCACTTCGTCGATACAAAAGCTTCCGATTCGCTCTACAGACAACAACAACCATACACTGCGCATTATTACAGCCAACAATTTAGATGTGGCGAACACAATCTTCAGCAACCCAAAAAACCGTACTACTTCAAGCGCACCAAGGTTATTACGCAACTGATAGTCCTTCGGACGTACAATGCCAATTCAGACACCCATGTACAACCAACCGTTGCCTTGAGTATCTAACTATTTATTTGGTTATTCCGCAACCTGGGCATTTTACGCCAGGTGGGGAAGCAGTACAACAGATCTTCCCGGCACCAAATCCGCCATCACCCAATAACCCACTGCAATATCTTCTCCTTCACTTTGTACCATTTCTGCAGATTGCCATGTAGCTATTAGCAGTCTGCTTGCGTCCTCAATAAAGCTAGTACACCCAGATGTTTTCCCTCATTTGTACAAATTCTGGGGACCTAAGCAATAAATTGCACATCCCGCGTCCTCAGTCTGTCCTCATTGACCCTGATGCAATATCAGTTACGAGAACGTGGTTTTCACCGTACGCTACAGAAGAGGTTTCTTCATTTTCTGCCTGTCAGCTATATACACTGTTTCGTGTGTAAAACGAGTGGGCGGGTGTGCCGTTTAGGTTAAACGTACAGCTCTAGCCAAACTGTCAACATCATGGCTGCAGCTGGAGAGATGGACTTAATATAGATAACGGCTGGTATGCTGGGATTTGCGGTGTTATTTGGGTGTGTCCATTGACCCCCCGCTAGCTCAACTAAGAGTGCAAACGCGCATACGGTTACCTTAAAGAAGGCGCCAAATGTTTCGTGCAACAGCTATTAGTTCGTAAGATATTTCAACATGCCTTAGTTAAACTGGTTCTCGCTTACTGTAATAACGAATTATGCAGTGTTAGCAGTTATCAACTTCGGCGACTGAACACAACATGTATCTGCTCCGACCAAGGCGAAAAATATGCTTGACCTAATGTTGGCCTTCTGCCTTCCTACATCCCGTGTGTCAATTGATCAGAGGTTCCCAGGAGGCGATCACAGTGTAGCTCTGTGCTCTGTTTACTTAAAACTACAAAGTGCCTAGCTCACCTAAACAGATTCTATTATAGCCTATCACCTAAGCACACCGGTTACAAGGCAACCTTTGCCAAGCTCGCCGGAACATGAAATTAGCGTGAATTCTACGTATCTCATGCTGTAGATTCGGCGGCAAGACCGCTTTAGGAGGAAATAAATTAATATATTGGCTCGCCGGCTCCCGTGTTGCCTATTATAAGGTAATCAAGTAACAGTATAGCGCAAAGCCATATGCATAACCGAAGGCGTCAAATTAGACAAACTTACAATATAACATTCAATTTTGCTCACATCATAAGGGCGAACAAGCTTGCGAATGCGCTTTCTGCTACATACAAGCAGAAGCAACCCAACCAATAAAAGCCGCACTAAATAGCGGAACCCAAGCTAAGATTCTCAGCCGGCTGCCGCGTTTGCAAAAATTTGACTATGGACGACAGGTTTCTAGGTTTGAAAACTTTGAAGCAGTTTGTTCCCTTTAGTAATATGTACAAAGCGGTCAGAAGACTGAAGCTGGTACGTGCATGTATTGCTTACTCTCCCGTCCGTACTATAAACAATAACTGGGATACAACTATGTAAACAACTAGAGGTGTGACGAAACAAGCTTAGGGTGCTAAAATAAACGACAAAAGTTTTACCCAATGTTCACGAAAGTATCAAGCTCCTAAGTAGTTGTTTTTAAACGCACAGGCTGGCTTCATCTAGCTTATTGACACAGCCTCGGCGAAGCGACTGAAGCGAGGATTATGCTGAAATAAAACGATTGCAAACGCTGATCCGGGCTATGTCCTGTGAAGTGTGATCAATAGGTGTCCACCTACTGAGAAAGCTGGCGGCCTGCCAAATCAAAGTCAATAAGCTATTTGGTGCTTCACGCTGTTTCGGTTTATTCGCTGAAGTTATACCTAATCTAAGCTTTGTGAGTGTAAACATGGTTAAAAACGCACAACGTAATGCTTTTCAGCATAAGCAGGCAGCAGCTTTCACTGTGTCTTAAGGCAAACCAACGATCGATTGGACGAAATGTACAGTAGGGTTGCATGACACATTGACTGCGGGGTACCTACATTTAGACATTTGCAGAAGGCTGTAAGCAAGCTTAAACTCAAAATTACATATTTTTCGTTCTTTAACAATGATACTAAAAGCGTAAACTCCTTACCGTCCTGGAGCAAACAGCACAACACCACACTCTAGACCGTCATCCGTGTGTTACGGTTTTCGTAGAAACGGTGGCATTCAAACTACTTACGTGAGTGCATCGTTTTACTAACTCGAATCTGTTTAACCCCGGACAGAATTTAACTGGCATTAACACAAAGGATCATACTAATATCCCAAGTCACGGGCGAAATAAAATTTAGCTGTATAATGCTGATCAAAATGTCCAAAACTCAAACTGGCCCCTTTTTCGATTCCGCGACTAACCTCGTCGATAACTTTGTTAAAAGTCGCGATCTTATGGCTAGAACACCACCTTCAAGAAAGTATAAATTGGTTTAAACAGGACACTTTTGCAGAGAGAGGTACCACAAAATCCGTCGTCAACTGGCCCAGAGTTGTTGTCCTTCAAATAAAATGCTTCTCATGAAAGTACCACAGTCGGCCATATGCTCAACAGCTGGCACATGCCAGTTAATTAAACCAGTCCTTAAGAAGACCAGGCTGCTCAGGTCACTACTGAATACAATTGAAGTCAATTAACAACCGAACTCCTGCCAAGTCTCCCTGGTCTCTTCAACACGCTCCATCTCCAAAGTCTGGCCACATAACACCTCATTCAACACACCCGAAGAAACAAGAAAGTCCAAAGGTACATGTAAACTATAGCTTTCATCCAGCTGCACGGACAAAATACCATGGCTTCAGCCAAAAGTTTCCGCCCAACGACCTCGATTGTCCAAAGCAGAAGACCGCAACCTAGTCCACGCCTGTATCATCTGCGCCAGCTGTATCTGTTGACTTGGACCGCTCACACAACACACCCACTAGCCACGCGCAAGGCATATTTCCTACAAGACCGTGGCTCCACCATGCTGAAACTGTACTTGTTTGACCCACTACTTCAGACAGTCCCTGCTACCAACAATGTAAGAAGCCTTATGGCAACCTCGCTAACAGCGAAGTCAGCCAAGGAGACCCGCCTCAAACCTACAGTTGGCCGGCTGTAGAAACACTGTAGCTCAACCAGCGTCGGGATATATCGCATTTAGCCAACAATTCATGATAGTCGGATACCGTCCTCCATGGCGCAATTGCATAAGCTGCGGGCTAGTTGGCAAGAGCCACTAGCAGTCATGGGTTCGATCCTTCGCAGAGGACCAAAGGATGCGCACCACTGAAGAGCCCCACTAAGGCGAAACGGCCGTCTGGTGCTTTTCCGGATGGCTGGTCGACATATCTGAATTGTCGGCTGATTGCGACCAACAAAGGTACTCATCTAAATCCTTCCATTCATATGTAAATTTGTTTCGTCTCAAAGTGCATTCAACTATATCTGTCAAAAGAAATACTACGTTCATAACACCCGAATTCATCCACTTTCAATGTGTCACAAACCAAGACACGATGTCGTCGAAAAGTGCATCGCAACGCATACCTGCACATAACCTGTTTCGCAATGAGACCGCTGCTTCCCCCCGTGCAAAATACTCCTCTCCACTCTCCTCGCGTGCCGGATCAACACGACAGTCTGATTCATGCACTACGGGACTGTCCAACAACACAAAGCGCCAGTACACCCTCGCTCTGTATTGCAGCCCACATATATTTATTTTCTAAGCTGACGTCGTTTAGCTTTAAAACTGTTTGCTTATTTTACATTAAAACGTTGCGCAAGCTTTCGTCCCCTCGCTTATTATCACTTGCCTAGTCCCATACCTATCCTTATGTATTTACGGTTTTTATTTCTTAAAGGGAACCAAAATACGCTACTGCTCCTCCGACTTAGCCTAGACACCGTAGCTTCACAATTTTTGCATAGAACATCAATTAACTGGCAAAGCACCCAACCAATATCCTTCTCTCAATTTGGCATGGTTATCCCCAATAATTTCCCCTGTTTA
The DNA here is from genome assembly GCA_944474145.2 of Dicrocoelium dendriticum. Lineage (NCBI taxonomy): Eukaryota > Metazoa > Platyhelminthes > Trematoda > Plagiorchiida > Dicrocoeliidae > Dicrocoelium > Dicrocoelium dendriticum. The sequence goes on along the minus strand of OX104071.1, from coordinate 37,997,421 downwards.
ACCATAACAAGACTGCATAGACTTCTTTCACCTTGCTTTCCATCCCTTACTTAGTCCTACTACTTTTTGTCTATGCGGCTCTGGTTTTCATTTACTCGAATGCCCAAGCTACTGTTGATATTAAACCGATTTATTCTAGATACAATAGCTCCGCAGTTTGTGCATATGACCGCGAGTATTCGGTTATGCTTCCCATGTACATCATTCCCATAGGCTGATAGCATTGCTGTAATAAATATTTTCCAATCTAGCTTTATTATCACGGCATAGTCCCTCTTCACCTTGGTTCGCATACCTTACCTAGTCCTACTCCTTATCTTATCTCTGACTCTGGCTTTCATTTCCTCTTATGTACTACATAACTTCACTACTCCACCGACTTAACGTTGACACTGCAGCCCCAAGACTTTGTGTGAGGGGCCCCAATTTTATGGCTATGTCGCCCACCGATATTTTTTACCCAAGCTGAAAAGGTTCTGTCTAATAACTCCTTTCCTATTTAAACGTACTAACGTTGCATAGTTCCGATTTACCTCGCTTTGTGAACCTTGAGTATAGTAAACCTCTTACTCATCTCACTAGCTGTAGCCACTACTTAATCGTAAGGACCATGCACCTCCGCTGCTCAGCCTACTTATCTATAACCCTGTAGCTCCGCACTTTTGTGCGTAGAACCTTAAATATTTGTCTGCTGCTCACCTATACCCTTCCCCCAAGGTAACATTGTGGTGACAATAAATGTTTCCCCAGCTAACCCTACTATCATTGCATATTTCCTCCGTAAATCGCTTCGTATACTTTGTCTAGTGAAACGCTTTATCCTATCTCTTTGGGTCTAGCTTTCATTTCCTCTTAGGCACTAAGTACCTCCGCTACTCCCACGATTCAACTACCTTGCAGCTCCGAGCTTCTTGCGTAAGGCCTCCTGCTTTTGGCTATGTTGCTCACCAATATCCATCCTCAAACTGACATGGTTAGTACTAATATTTGTTCCTCTATTTAACGTGAACGACACTGCATATTAGCTTGTTACGTGGCTGCGTAGCCCTTGTTAATTTCTACTCTTTCAACTTTTGTTCTCGTGTTTATTTAATCGTGCGCACCACCTGCCGCTGCTTTTCCACTGCCTTACCTTTGACACTGGGCTACTTTATACCACAACTTTGGCTCTTTGTGTAGTTTGCTTAGCAACCCTATCCCCGCTTCAGCTCCGTCATTTGATACAATATTAACTCTCCATAAGTTACTGACAGCTCGGTAGTCAGTCTATCCTTAAACTCTCAACCAGGTGCGGTCGCTGTTGCGTAGTTATTCCGGCACTAACGCGCACTGCATTTTGCGTTCATTTGACTTACCAGTGGCACAGTATACTCTATCTTTGAGTAGTTCACTTACCTTATTAAAGCGCCATTTGCTCTTTTATTTCGCAACTTTTGGCTACTTGTATAGCTTGTGCTGCCATTTTATCTTTGCAGGTATTGCGACAGGTTTTCTGTCAGATAACGCTTCTCTAGTGTGACAGTTGTTACTTCATCACCCCAACGGTGTACCTCGTCCGCTTTGTTTTGCTACACCGCTCCACTTCACTGCCACCTTTTTTGGATACGTTTATTCCTTTTGCAAAGCCAACCTAAGGAAGCACACACCTACACCTGACACCCTAATTAGTTTATACACACAACCCGAGATAGCCTTTGGCATGGCTCCTGGTTGCCAGCTCTATACACTTTACCTTTTAAGTTCGGAAACTATTCGTTCTCTGATCTTTGATTCTTTGCCCCCCTTTGAGAACTGCATCTGAATTGAGTAAACTTGCTTCGATTGTGGTTTCTCGGTGAAGTTACTGTGAGTAATCCTTGTAGGTCCTTAGTCATTGTTGAACAGCTCGGACCACCACCTTGGGCATTCTGTCCAGTCCATACAGCTGATCCAATGTCTTAAACCCTTAGCACCATCAAAACACCACTTCAACAAGGCTTCAACCTTTGCAAGTGTTCCGCTTACTAGAGACGCCATGGCGTTACGCTCCTTCAAACAAGCCAGTGCATGATTTCTCTAGGTTACGGAATAGTCATCCGTTTGGCGTCATTGTCCTTTGGCTGCAGGATCAAATTTGCCATTGCGGTCTGACACCAATCATTTGCCAGTGGTATGGTTATCTAGTATGGTCTGTACTATCGGGCTTAGCTGCACCTGTATTCTGGGGTATTCAGTAAACATTTTGGTTTCGGCCCCACTAGTCTGAACAATAAATAAATAAATAAATGGTATATTCTTGGTAAAACGAGACGCACCTGCAAAGGCGTGATCAAACGGGTTATCATCCCTCGCACATCCGGATCATCAGCTTACTAGAGCGCTTCATAAATAAAAGTTTAATGCTTGGTAGTGCGAGGTGTGCCTGCAAATGCATGATCATGATAATAGCAGCACCTATGGTCGGTAACTGTTAACCAGTAACATACTGGAACTGTGCATCTACCTACATAGGTGCATGTGTAAGTGGACGTGGTTGGTGAATTTGTTAATATGACTGTATTTGTGATTGTTTACATTTTTATAAAGCGATTTGGCTTACACATTGACTTGGGTGACGTGGCTGCGTCGAGAAAATCCTACGGAAAGTGAGAGGCACAGACATTATTTATTGGCTACTTACATCCGTCACGTCACAGGGTTGTTAAGCAGACATTTGTGGCTTATTATAAAATGAACACTTGCTTAGCAAAAGCCAAGCACGTCCTTGAACACTGCCGCAAGCTTACTACTTCTTTGCGATACTATGGCGTTATGCCTCGTTCATCTCGCCAGTGGATTACTTTCTTTGTAGTACCAGATTCCGTTTCTACTTAATGCAATTACACCATGAGGACCTAGCCCAACACGCCGGTTGGTTCTACCGATGATCTAATGCCTTGCGGACGAATATTGACGGCGCTCAGTACTATTGCCCTCGGTTATTCTGGTGTCTAAAGCAAGTCCCTTTGCTCCGTGTTCTCTAGTGGCCTGAACAATTAGAATCATATCTTTTTAAATTTGAAACATTAAAAATGCTTTATCTCCAAACAAAGGATCAACTTACCTACAGTGGTTATCTCTTGCACCCAATTGTGAAAACCAGCCGGCCCGTGTGTTATCCACTCGGACAATTGTACTGCGTATGAAATATCCGGTCTTCGTTACTCAGACTTTCTTGCTCACTTGCGCAACGCTGCAAACTAATCTGAATAACAAAATCTTCCTCTTGTTCCAACCGTTGCCTGTGAATACTGAATAAGCTTGGTCAGTTTAAGATACGTACCGTCGAGGATCCCAGGTCATCTGTGTCCATCGCGTGAATACGTCGTAGTAGGTCGACGGGACCGAAAAGCAAAACGATACTTCCTATGAGGTTGCTATGCTACCTAATAAGTACGGGAGCTGGATGGACTTTATGCTTGTGTCATATCAAGTGGCTAGCTGGGCGGTATTTTTAGAGTTATCGTTAGCGAACTGAGAAAAGGCGTCTAGATCGTTGGCCTGAATGCGTACCATAAGTGGCTACTCCAACAGAGAATACAAACTCGTAAGGTAAGTAGCAACCAAACTAGGTCACATTATAGGGTACGCTCAGAGCCGACTTTCTTGTTATCTGGCTACTAAAACACTGAGGCGCTACAGTCAGCCAACTGCAAAACGGATGCACCATGACTGAGACTAGCCCGGTGCAACATCCATTGTAAAGTGGCGTGACCAGTGGCTCACAGCGCCTCAACTTATAATCAAAAGCAGTCTTTCAGAAAGCGGGGTTCCCGCTTGGCGGGTGTTCTTGCTATAAAACTACAAAAGTCAACTTAAAACCACTGCTACGTAGCTTATGTGACTCGCCAAAAAGTAAAGTCAGAGCTACTTGTTAACCACTTGCAGCGATGCCGATAACCAACATTTGTAAGCGCTGCGGCATAGAAACAGATCCTAATACTTTTGTCTAATCGTATTTATAACACATTCTATCGGGTTACTCAGCACACAAAATAATTAAAACTAATATCCAGCACACCATGTCTGTATAACCCGAAAACTTAAAGGCTTTACCGCTCTTCCACGCCACGTTTCTACCTGAATCCAAAGAATATGTCTATCATCACAGCAACATCACTTACGATAAACCTGTACGGAAAATGGAACTACGTAATTGACGTGCAAAATGCAGTGTCAAATTGCGCATATATGCTTAGCATGTTTCCGCGCATCTGAAAAAATTGATCACATCTGTACTGGTGGCCACAAATCAAAACAGAAATACGTATTAATCTAATTAAGATAGTGGGCTTTAGGGATCTTAGAAAACTTCACACTGAACGCAAAGAATCATGTGAGCCTATATTAGGAAAAATGTTGACAGAGCATCTCCGGCTAGGTAACTGCATCCGCAGTTAAACGCGAATTGCTATATGCGGTGTGAATTAGCCACAATCGACAAAACATCCTACGTCAGAGAAACCAGCAAAGTGTGAGCGCTGTTATTGATCACCAACTATGCAGCATGGCGATTTTACTGCATAGCAGCAATTAAAGGTTGGGTGGTCTTCAGATTATTGAAGTCACCCTAGAAAAGCAACTCGCCGAAGAGCTTTACTTTAGCTGCTGTATGCACTGTCATTTGGGCTTCATTGTTCACTGCGCTTCTCTATGAATTTGCGAGGAGAGCCATTCGTCCTAAGTGTAGTTGTAATTAACTCTAGCTCATTGGTCAGATAATTTGCCGGGCGGATTTGTCTAGCGCGACTAAGTAAAGTTTCCACAAGTGTCCTTTTGTACTGTACTGGTGTGATACTGGTAAACTGCAGATATCGACCGGATCAAGTAGATTTTCTGTCTACCGACCACCTTTTTACTCGGTCGTCCACGCTACTGACAATTATTTTCAAGTACGGCAAACAGCGCTTCTGCTCCACTTCAGAGATCATCCGCAAGTTAGCATGTGCGTTGTTAGGCCACTTCACCAAATGCAAGAGCTTATGCTCCAATTAACAAATGGCTACTAGGTCATCCGCATAGCGCTTGTAATATGGCGGCTTGGCTATTCCCCTAGATATGCATCTTTCCATCAACCAAATAACAATGCAGCGAGTACAATAACTAGTGGGCTACCCATTGACACTCCATCGAGTTTGCGGTATGCCATATTTGGAAAGCATAAGCCAATGGTTTTAGTAAACATGGCATTGACCTTTATAGATGTCCGACTGGATTAATAAGTGACAATTAAGTTGCTCAGCTGGTCTGCAGATAGAGTCGACTACGTAGTTTAGCGCAAGATTAGATAGCAAAGATTGCCCATCAAATGAACACATAACCTTTGTCGCAGGTGGTGGTTGTTTAACGCATTAGTAGTTCGAAATGAATCCTTTAAGAACTGGTCAGTTGTTGCAGCTGTGAAATGATTCTCCCACCATAAAATGCCCCTTATTCATTGTGCGATTGCTAGTAGTACCCATAATCTTATGAAGTTAAGTGGTAGCACTACTCCGCAGCTGTACGGGTCATAAAAGATGAAGGAGTGAAGTACCTTTAGACTGATTATAGCAATAATAAATGCGCTGCAGCACCTACACACTCGCAGGCCATTAAAAATCCTTTCACCGCTGCAACAACTGGACAATTCCTTAAGGATTCATTTTAAATTAGTTTTTGATACATATACATTGCGTTGGCAACCGATTAGCATCTTTCGGGATTCCGGATAAGTTATGTGTTCATGACGATGCCATAAATAAAGAGATTCAACTGTGTGTTCAAATAAATACTTAATTATTCCCGGTTATTCGAGGTGCGGTCTAGGAGGTATGCTCAGGTAAGCGCTACTGTACAGGCATTTGGTGGCAATCTTAACAGCGACCGTAATTAATTGTTCAGATGTTCATGCTAGATACCGTACAAAAGGTACACATATAAATATAATACTTTGTTAGCCGTGAGACCAGGATACCTTTAGAAGGAGTTAATGAGGCTGCTATATATTGCAGTAATACATCAGCCAAAAATGGATCAAACATCCTAAAAGAATGAGTAGAAGATGATAGAAGAGCAAGTTCGAGAGCGACGTGACGATATCCTGGATTCGTGTGTACGTAACAAAAAGACCAAAGGTAAAACTGTAGAAGAAAAAATGGTATTATACGCTGACATAAACGTGTCAGTGTAACGAACTTTTTAAGAAGTGTGAACTGTCACGCTGTTTTACTTGCCAGTGTGAAGTCACCGGCTGTGACAAGTCGAAGGCGGGTCATATTTGGCCCTTCGCAGTGTTGGTAAATAAGCATTCGTCGCTTTTACAAGGGGAACAATTGCCAGACAAAAACACAACACACCCTTTGCATTCCTCTGCAATAAAATTTGCAGTAACTCACTGCGTCAGCTTAGCTACATAAGAAGTGACGACGCGCAACAACATGCGCACCGAATGCTATGATGGTCGCGCCGCTGAATGCGAAATCTTTACCGCATAGAATAATACTTCAACTAAGTGCATGTAATGATGAGCTACAATGTTCCTTCCTCATCTAAGTTGGCCGCTAACTGTATGAGGACGGAGCTATCAGGGTTTTCAATTCCGGACATTTACATCAGATGTCAGCCTTGGTGAAAGATGTCAGTCGTATCTTAATTCAGCGTATCTTGAACAAACTCATTTTTGGACTCAATTCCCCTGTGCTGCCTCTCTAAAAAACCTGCGAAAGGCTAACACACCTGCTTTCTCAGAAGCACTCTAACGGCCGAACACAGCATACGCAATATCGCTTGCCTGGCATTGACAACGTTGTGAAAAAATACTAGGGCGTAAGTGAATCCTTCGCGTAGGCAAACAATACGCCCATTACTGCTTATAAACTGTTTATCCGCCAGATTATCGTCGCATATAGCTGACACTAATACGTTTGCACGCTCAGTGGTTCGTTTCAGTAGCTGCAATGGAGGATCATTTGCATTCCCCGGCAGCAATTTCAATGTGTATAAATAAGACTCAAAGGTAATAGCAACCAAAGTGTTTAAAGGCATGTGCTTCGTAACACTTTGCACTAGGGGAATGTGGTAATGGTCTTTGTAAGTGATCTCCTCCGACCCGTACAGTTCAACGCATTCAAGTACAAATACCCTCACGACAGTCGCCGAGAAGACTGCATGCGTAGCTTGCGGCAGCAGAAGAGAGGAGTTGTTAATCGCTCTGTTGTATGTTAATGAAGCTTTTGCTGTTCATAAGTTGCAGCATATGACACAACACCGCAATGTGGCAATTAAAACGAGTTGCATGAATTCCGTCCCATTCCAATAGCAAAAAATTAATACCACGGCAACATCTGTTGAAACCCTTCGCTCAACAACTGTTAATGCCTTCTAGCGTTGCATCTAATTTGGCTACGTTCTTAACTTTCAGCCAATATTCCTAGGCCATCAGCACAAACCATAACTGTGCTACTAGCCAATGAACCACACCCTGACACACGGCATGCATATAATATATGGGGAAGATGTGGCTTATGCAAACCGATAAAGCTTCAACGAACGATAACTCCATGACTTTTACGACGCGGAATAAGTCACTAGTTCGTGGCCGGCAATTGATTTTCCTAAACTGACCTTTCGTTTAAGGTAAACGCACGGCTGACAGCACTCATCAAAGCTGTGGTATGCAAGTTAGACCTTTGTTCTGTTTATAGGTGCTTTCGTCAGCGCATCGCGAGTACCTGCGGACATATGAAATTTGGTATTAAAAATACACATGGGAAGTCCTGCTAAGTTCATGAACCCTGCTTAATTTCGCAACTAGTGGATTAAGAAAGTGATTCACATCTGGCGGTTTAATTTAAGCATGTAGATTCCAGTGTCAATTGAAGAAAGTTTCGGATAAATAGATTCGACCATAACTAGGCAATATATGCCTTGTGGATTAGATAACGGTATGAATCCATCTAAGTGCATTAAGCTAAAAAACGCTTTCCTAAATGAAATAGTTTCAATCTCAAATGCAGCTGGCAAAACTATTGTCAATCCATGGTGATCGAATGTCCCGGGATATTTATACAGCTGGTGGTTTTAGAACGCGCCGTGCCCATTAGTGTGCGAAATTCTTTAAGCAAACCAATATGTGACAACCGTACGAAACTAAGCAAACCATTCACAACTAAGCCGGTTAGGCGGAACTGTCTAATTCATTGACAGTAATACCAATTAATCCTAGCTGAGGTAGGATACTTCCTGCTACCAGGAAAAATGTTTATCACCCAGGAATACGGGTATTTGTTCATCCACCAAGTTGTACTTAGAAAAAACCCTAAACTTCAAGTGCTGCAAATTCCATATCCAACGTCTCTAACACCACAGCTAATGTGACCACGCCCATTGCAGTTGCTAATGACTTGTGGTGCATACGTGAATTTCATTGCACGTAACTGTACATGAGAACACAGGATAACATGGTTGTCAACAGCTGTTTCTTCCACCAAGGCCAGGCGTACGCCAGCGTTTCGACGGCACCTGCGCACGGTATTTTTGCGTGACCCGTATTAGGAACAAAGGTAATAACGGAATAGCATAGTTCAACCAGGCTAAAGCTTAGGAAAGAAAGTTATCCCAGCCTATCAGTTACTGCAAGTTAGAGAAGGGCAAGAGACAAGCTTGTAATTGCACGAACGAACGTCACTGCACGCTGACCGTCATTCCAACCAGCCATTTAGGACCATAAGCTAATGTGGGTTGTATGGTACCCTATCCTAAACGTTGGTTAGGTTGATGGTGAAGGTGAAAACTTATAAACTGAAGAAGTACATGGCAAATACGTCTGCGTAGATATAAATAGTTGTCAAATGTAACTCCCCTGTTGTGATCCAAGTGGGTAACAATGCGCAATAAAGCAGTTTTGCGCCATGTTAGTAATAGTCATCATGGCGAAGGTGATAAAGAATTTTAACTGGCGACTGCGATCTAATTCTACAAGTGATACATGGTGAATTGTGCGTTGACTTTTACACATCTTCCTTACGGACAGGGTAAAGGAGTACCTAGGTTCGTTATTTTGGCGGGCGCCTTTTGGCTTACAATCAAACGCATCCATTGTCTCGTCACTATGCCATGTAGAAAATGCATTGTTAAAAGCCTGTTTTTGGGGTTATTCCCGCAAACATTGGAGGTCTTCAAACGAGGCCTGCGTGAAATGTGGTTGACCATGTCCACCGTTTTTGTGCACACATATTTCAGTCCCTAACGGCATGACAGAAGCATAGGCAAATACATGAAAATGCATTGACTTTATTACCATTCTTTCCTTCTGTAATGTAAACGTAAGAAGCGGTTATCACGTTGCTTTGTCAGAAGCTTTTCCCGCTTATTGAAACACGTAGCGGGACGCTTGTTGATCTAAAGCGTACTTTGTCCCTGGATCCTCTGTCCTGACCCTTGGTGGTTGCTGAAGACTTGGATGTTTACTCGTCTGACGAGTGGACGTTAACCAGCTGTTCAGCGCTAGCGCGCCATTAGCCATTTGCAAAAGACGTGTTTTTATTTCTTGTGAGTTGGTCATTTCGGTGGAACGTTTCCGCATGCACTCGGTTTCTTCGTGCCTGTGCGTCTGCTGTTCCGCAAAGAACCTGTCGTCCCATGCTTTGAGTTCACCTTGACTGTTTCGCCCGTTATGCTATGGTGCGTCTACTTCAATGCATACGTAAACATTTGATAGTTCCGTATGGTCCATTCGTCGGTTGCTTACCTGGTCACGGCAAACCGGTTCATAACGGTTGCTCATCTCTTACATTTCTTTGATTTTCTAACGCTTTGGTCAAGGTGGTTGTGAGTGCAAACCTAACTCATCGTGTCCTCCTTCCAAAGATTGGTTTGTTATATATTGCAATGCAGTGTCACACAGCGGTTACAGACTTGATCGGGGGCTTGCAATGCGGTATTTGTTAATGTTGGTTCCTTGTGGACTGTCCCTGTTTGCATCTGGCGCAGTGTGACCTTATGGCTAGTAACGAGCGCATACCGCACAGTTGTGCTGGCTGCTGTGTGCGTAACTCTGAGCCATACACACCAGTAACTTGCAGTCCGACGTTTCTGTAAATCTTGATGTCAGCTGCGTTCGCTGGACAGGAACGTTAATTGTTGTTAAGTTTGTTAACTACTTTGGTCTCCGTCAGGAGGCAGTGGAAGTTACAAATTGCCGGACCCGGCGTCTGTCTACTCACAGTCTAGTCTCAGTACACAATTGAGTAAGATCACTGTTGGCAACGCACCCGCAGATAGCGTGTTTGATTCCTCTGTTAGCCAGGGTGACAATCGGGCTTCTGCCCTTGTCAAAGGAAAGGGGAAAGGGTTAAAACGGTGACAAAACCCAAAGCAGATCTAGGAGGATTGTCGGGTGCCGTATCTCATTTCTCTCCATTTTTACTGCGTCCAAGGTTGCTTTGTTTACGAAGTTGGAGTCTAAAGTATCGAACTCTTCTCCGAAACCGTCAAGGTCATCTGAGCGTTTGCTAAGTACCGCATTCCTGAAACTCATACACTAATTGGAGTGTCATTTGCACTTTCGCCACTAAGTCATATGCTGTTCTTCCAAAGGAGCAGCTGCTAGACGATCTTCATTTAGTTAGGATACGTGTTAACAAACTTTACTGCTAGGTTTTCCCAGTAACACCGTGCAAAAGCTTACAAGGCTTGGTAGCTTTTCGACTGGGAAAACTGTTGCGTTTTGTTCGGTCCGCTCCAGAAGTACGCCAAGCTCCTCCAAGTTTTGACTTTAAGCTCAAAGGCACTGGTGTCGTGTTGCACTTAGCTCTTGCTTTGACGGAGACGCTGAAGTTTTAAGTCGCTGTGCAATATGGTAGCCCGCCGTGAAGCAGGTGAAAAGATTCCAAGTGGCGTTTGGTGTACTCGCTGTGTGGTTGGATTGCGACTCGCAATGTCCACTCAGACCTCTGTCCTAAGTGGACCTCGATCATTACGACCACAAGGACCGTAACCGAATTGGTGATTCGGTGTTGCCGACCACGGAAGAGGAAAATCAACGGTGCCCTTTCCGCTGCATCTAGCAGGGTAAATAGGGTTAGGATGCTACTGCTCAAGTCTACCCATCTGTTTACTCCCCACTTACGCTGGTTTACTCTTACCGTCCTGTTCCAGCTTCATTTTTATACTCCGTTTTTAACCCTTAATTCATGGCCCTCCCACAATTTGATTTAACTGGCTTTTACATATTAGTTTCAAATCACAGTGAACGTGTGGCCTTCTTCCTCTAGCTCAGGTCAGGTCAGGTCAGGTCAAAATCCGTGGACGATACAGGCTTCCGCCTAACGAGCGTCTAGCTTCTTGTACCGGTAAGCGAACCAGAGCCCCCGGCACTTCGACTTTTGATCGCCTCTCCTTGCCTCTGCAAAAAAAATGAAGCAAAAGCGAGAGCAATCTTTGCTTTTACAAGGAGCAACATCGGCTAACAATGCGAATAAATTGGATAGGATTATATTAATTCCGGAAAAATACGCGGCCAGCACCTGTCTAGGCTTGGTTTGAAGGCAACCACAGTCTCACAATCCATTAGTTCCGAAGGCAACTTATTCCATTTGCGCACTACACGATTTGAGAAGAACTTAGCCCTGACGTTCAGTCTAGCTTTCTGCTGTTTGAGCTTCAAGCGATGTCCACGCAAGCGTTCAGAATCAGCCAGCTCAAATAAATCAGAGGGCACGATGGCACTGAAGCCCTTCATGATCTTAAATGTTTCTATCAGATCGCCTCTCAGTCTACGCCGTTCAAGAGAAAACAACCCCAGGCTCTTTAGGCGATCTTCATACGGCTTCCCCCGTTGACCTTCAACCATCCTGGTTGCTAGTCTTTGAATCTTCTCCAGGCAAAGAACATCATCACGGAGATAAGGCGACCAAGCTTGAACACAATACTCTAAGTGTGGCCTAACCACTGCTTTGTATAGTGGCAGGAACACTTCTGGCTTGGTATTACACAGAGCCCTCCTGAGGCGAAACAATTCTCGTCGCGCTTTGTTGACGGCGTATCGACATTGCATCGAAGGCTTGAAGCTGCTCGTCATGATGACTCCTAAATCGCGTGCCTGGGTAGTGCATTTTAAGGGGAAGGGCCCAAAGGAAGTCTGAACTGCAAGTACGTCTCTACTAGTGGTCAGAATTCGGCACTTGCTTGCATTCAAGGGCAAGTCCCATTGCTTCGACCAGTTTACCACACTGATGATATCCTTGGCCAGGGTTGCACGGTTGCCACTGCTGACTAGCTTCAAGTCATCTGCAAAGATATAACAGGGGTCTTCAATAAGAGGAGCCAAGTCGTTTATAAACATAAGAAACAAAAGTGGACCTAGCACCGATCCTTGGGGTACTCCACTGTAGGCCACGCCCACACTAGAACTCACATCACCGATTCTAACTCGAAACGTTCTCCCACATAAGAATTCTGACACCCAAGACAGAAGTCTAAGATGTACTCCGAACCATGCTAATTTTTCAAGTAGGAAACGGTGATTTACTGAGTCGAAAGCCTTGCTAAAGTCAAGATAGCAGACCTCTACCGGAATCCCGTCGTCAAGACATCGAGTAATCTCATCGAGGAAGCACAGTAGATTAGTGAGGCACGACTTCTTTTTAATGAAACCATGCTGCTCTGCTCTAAGTAGACTGTGTTCCGCCAAATGCTCACAAATCCGGTTTCTTATAAGCTTCTCTAAACACTTGAGCAGAACACAGGTTAGACTGATGGGTCTGTAGTTAAGGGGCTTTGATTTGGAGCCACCCTTGTAAATTGCAACTATGGCTGCTTCCTTCCAGTCTCGTGGCAACTTGCATTCCTGGAGCGACAAGTTGAACAGCTCCAGAACAGGATGTTGAAGGATGTCAGCTAGTGGCTTGACTATTGCCGGATGTACGTCGTCAGGACCAGCTGATTTGAAGGGATTCAAGTTAGTCATCACGGTAAAGACCTCTTGCGCAGTCAGCACGATGTCCTGCATTATATAACTGCTGACACAGTGTGGCTGCGATGGTGTAGCTCATCCATTGTCGCTCCTATGCAGATTCTGAAAGACTCTTAGGAGCATTTCAGCTTTATCTCTGGCTTCCACAGCCTGGCTGCCACCTTCCATAATTAGACACCCAACGTCCTCTCTTAGGGAGGCTTTAGACTGAACATAGCCGTAGTAACACTTTGGATTTGTTTTCGCATACCGAGCCAGCCGAAGCTCATAAGAGTATTTAGCCCGCCGTTGCATCTTGATAGCCGTATTCCGGCTTTTTGTGTACTGTAGCCATCGTCGAAAGCCCCTGGCCTCATTGAATTTTTTCCACTTCTCATTTCGTCTCTTTAGAGCTCTATCAATTCTCCTCCTCCACCATCGAGGCATGCTGAAATGTCTCGCAGGACGAAGAGGAGCAAACTTATTCAATAGTTGTACTAAACCAGTTTTAAGCACAGACAACCTTTGTTCCAAAGATGCCTGTTCCTGCTCAGGGATCCAATTGACCTGGAGGGCTCTATCCCTCAATTTCATATGGTCATTGCGGCTGAAATTTCTCACGAGGCGAGGATGTCGTGCAGGCTTCAAGGTATTTAGGCAGAAAGTGAGGACGCAGTGATCACTCCTACCTAAAGGTGCTTCCACTTGTAGCTCTGCGAAACGACCGTGTTTGGTGATGGCAAGATCCAACGTGGAGGGGGCACTCCCGCTTCGGCTCCTGGTCGGTATATTTATGTATTGTTCAAGTGCATTCTCATGCATCCAGTCAACCAGTTCCTGTTCCAATGTATCCGCTCTGTTTGCGGTGCCTTGCCAATCCGCATGAGGAAGGTTTAGATCACCAACTATTAGGAAATTAGGCGCAGCAACCACTGCGCGCCTCAATAGTGCACCGAGCTCTTTGTCCTCCTCTCGTGTGGACGATGGACTGCGGTAGACACATATAAAGATCTCCAACCTGCCCATCATTCTTAAGTAACAAGATACCACCTGAACGTTCGTTTTACTCATCATAAACGGAGCCTCCCAATGACTATACTGGCGCTTTATAATCAATAGTGCTCCCCCGCCAGTGTGGTGATCAGGCCTATCTACTCGGTGACTCACGAAATCTACCAGCGGGTCGCTAACCATGTCGCTCGGAGAAAGCCATGTCTCTGTCAAGGCAGCAAAATCAGCACATCCGCAGCGCCTCACCATCTCTTCCCATTTGTTCCTCACACTGCAGCAATTGGTATACCATACAATTAGTCCTGCTTGACGCGGTTGTTTCCCCTCGGGCGCAGCACCCGAGGGACAACCCCTTTTTATGACACCGCGTTATTATCGTTTGCCGGCTGCAATGCTGGGTCAAGATTAGGCTCTTGTAGGTCAACACGAGCAGAAACCTTGTCAGGTTCCATCCGACTTGAGTTTCTAGCTGCTGCTGGAGCTGATCTGGCTGACTGGCTTTCAAGCAATAGTCGATTGTGTGCGGTCCGATCGGCTGGCTCGTTCGAAGCTTCGAATTTGCGCATGACTAACAAGTGTTTATTCGTTATCGCTGCGTATGAACCCACAAACGCTAGCGATGATTCCGTAAAAGACGACTTCTATCGCCAGCTGAACGAGCTCCTTAGCCACAGAAGTAGCTCGGACCCTGTTGTGCTGGCTGGGGATCTAAACGCTCAAGTTAAAGCATTACCCACTGATAAACTGCATCTGGGCGGCCAACCTGGTTTATGCTCAAGTACTGATAACAATGAGCGGTTGCTTCATTTGTGTGAAGATGTTCGCCTGTTTTTTGCGAGCGCTAATTTCCGACAGCACTAGCCGGAGGGGGGTCTTGGCGCCCACCAGCCTTGTATTAGTTACGGACGCAAATCGATCCCATTGCGATAAGTTACCGATGGAGAGGCTGCGTACAGAACTGTCACCCGATTTGGAGCACAAGTGTGGACACCGATCATGCGCTTCTCTGTTCTGACCTGCAGATGTGCTTTGCAGACGCCCATGACGACGCTGTGTGCACACTGATAACAACCAACTGACGAAGCCAGCTGTGCGGCATGTCTATCAAACTGAGCTGTCATGCGAGTTGAGTAAGGGCACACTGGATGCAATTGAAGCCCTCTGGTCCAATATTCACCACACCTTACCCGCAACAGAAGGATCCTCATTTTATAACCCTAATCGCCAACGTAGACATTGGGACTCTTCGCAGTCTCAAAACATATCGGTGATCGTCCGTTTATTCTGGCTGGAAGCGAACACAATAAAACTCGCAAAGAGCTCTATGCAAAACTTCGTGATAGCCTGAGGAGAGACCGCCAAGCTTGGTAGCCTCTTCCTGCATCAGAGCTGGAAGCTGCCGCTGCCTTCGGTAGCCATCAAAAGTTATTCTGCTGGTAGGGGAAAAGGTTAGCAGGAGAAGTGGGGTTAGTGAAATAAGTTGTAATGAGAGTGGACTGCCTATCGTTGACTTCGTCATGGATATGGTATAAACGTAGAAGGTGAAGTACCGGGGACTCTTCTTCGTTTACCTGTGCAAGAACCAGGATGCTCTTTAAGCAGAGGCCAGTATCCATTTTGGAACCTGACGTGACCTTTTGGTGCTAGCGACCAAGCTCGTCATTAGCTTCGGTGCGCGGTTAGTCGTATGGCGCATGATAGTCCCCACGGAGTCCATATAAATGGCTCCCCAAGCAGGGAGCTGCGTTTCTATCCGAGCTCAATTTCGAAGTAACGGCCTTCATTCCTACAGTTTGCGGGGTGCAGGCAGTAATGGCAAACAGACACCTAATATACCTGCGCCCCTTCAATACTTAAATAAATAAATAAATATTTTATTCTCGTCACTGCGAGGCACACAGTCAAGGGCGTGATCATGGTATTACAGACATGTATGATCAGCAATTGCACAAATAAGTACATTTTGACCAATAGCATGGGAATTTATGTGTGTTGAGATGTAAAACGATGTTTAGCTGTGTATTTGAAAGGGGACATGTTGTGTGAGTACGTAAATGTAACTGTGTGTGCTTTTGTTCGTTGTGTTCGCCATCAAAGGAGGAATCAATAGAACGCTTTGAATCAGATGACGTCCGTGATGTGTGAATGGTCCTCCGGAAAATGGAAGAGGCGACCAGTGGGACCGCACACGTCTGTCTACTGATTGAGATGCACATCTGAATGCAACTCTAAATGCCATTTGGATGCCAACTGGTATCTTCCTACAAGACTCCGTTGCGCATGTCGTCCGCATCCATGCATTTAAGTACATAGCACAAATTCACCTAAATTTTGCTCCGCCAGTGGACATGCGCTGCCTGGATGTCTTGTTTGACGGTGCAAGCCCGTCTCGGAATGCGTGCTGCTCTTCTTTTCATGGGATACAAACCACTTCTCAGTGCTCAAGCTTCGTGGGTCACGTGCGATTTCCATGCACACCCGCAAGCTCGGGAAGATTTGTGAATGAGTTGAGCGTCATACACAATTACTGCATTAAGCTCCAGTGCTCCAATTACCTAATTCCGTCAAACATTGGTTATCTTGTGACACTGCTTTGTCTTTCTGCTATCCCTGTACTTGACTCACATTGGTGACCACCATCATCTTGCATACACCATTGCAGTAATTCTGTCTCACATCCGGCACGCACCACCACGCAGTCTAGTCTGCTGACGTGAAGTTCATCTTCCACCCGTCCGCAAACTAGCGGATGGCAACGATGTCGTGTGTCAGTACTGGCCACCACTTCATTACAGAAAGTAACTCCAGATGAGATTGTCGGAGCACAAAGTCCGCAGTTGTAGTCTTGTATCCTTTTCTATGTTGCATTCGCCCATACGCACCCTCGTCACAGATTGCCAGGTGGCAGGGCCATGCCAGGTGATGACGTGTTTCTCGCTGAACCAAACTGCCTTTTATTTTCAGATTATCATTTCTTGGACATATATGTAGCAAATGATCCACACTGACTGCCTGAATGCGCAAAACATCGGTACCTCTTGAATCCGTACGACAACCTTGCGTTACATGTACGCATGCGTTTTTCCTGTTTGTTGGTAGCACAATTTCCAAGACACCGTTCCTCAGTGCTACGGCGTTGTGGGTCATCAGCGCAGAAGATGCTCCCCATGATGGCGTGAATATATGAAATCGGTACAAACGTCAGCATTGCATTTGTTGCCGTATTTCGGTGATTATGAAGCGGAAGGGATGCGAAAATTTTGCATCTTATGACCCACACAATTAAAGTTTGGGTGACCCGATTTTACCTTAAGTCAATGACATTTATGAAACCCATTCCATGCATGCTTCTTGAAGCAGCAGTTAAGCACAAGTTAGTGGTTTTGCTCGTAGCAATAATGATGTCCGCTTTGGGACCTATATTCCCTTAAATATTATTCCTGGTGGAGGCGCGCAGCGTCTATAGTGGTTACGTTGACAGCAGCCAGTTTGGTGCCGCTGGCTTAGGATCTACATAGGCCCGTCAGGAAGGCATGTGAAGCCAACAACTGCTACTGCCATAGTAGTGATTTTGGCTCAGCTGCCAAAGGACTTATATGGGCATGGCAGACAACGTTCATGGAGGCTTATGAAGCTCAGGGTATGTTTGGTTAGCAGCGGTACTGATGACACCGCTGTGCCGCCAACATGGGCTCAATAAACTCCGGTCGCGAACGTCAGTGGAGCCGAGGATATTCGATACGCTAGTCGCCATAAGGGAAGAGATACTATGAGCAAACACAGGATAAATACGAATACGTCTTGAAGACACGTGGAGCCAATATTTGAGACTTAGCTCATGGTACCATTGATCTCATTGTCTTGGGACGTACATATACTAAGTAACCAATAGCTATGGAGGCTCGCAGCGCCACTGGCAATATTAATGTTCCTCTGTTAATCATACACCTACTTTTGCTAGTAAACATAAAATGGATGCCAGTTAATTTGCGTGCATGCCGCCTCTGCTATGGAACCTTTAATACGTCATCGTGCACTAAGCAGGTAGGCGATGCAACCAAAGGAGTCTCCTTGAGTGCCGTCCGTAATATCACATCTGTGACGGTCAGCCGAGCTTACTAAGCACCCATCACGTTGGCATGAATATCCAACTATGCAGCACCATGTCTCCAGCGCGTCTTGTCCAACAGCTTACTCATCTGTCGTCCGCTAGTTGCAATATGCAGCGCCGTATACCTTATTCATGAGTGCTACAGTAACTGACCGTATGGAAAAGTGAACGCGTACAGGTCACTGATTCCCTTTTATTTTGAAGTACATTCTCCACTGCGCCTCTTGCCCACCTTTTTGCTTGCATGCTACATGCCGTTATTCGTTTATCACACCGCAGTGTCACCCGTGTTAACATTGAGTGGTGTTGCTCCAACCAATTACTCCTCAGATTAACGACGATCGCTCGTGCTTTGGAAGTTTGCAGCCCATTCGGCATATAGCATAATCGGTACTCAGGTATCACCACTGCCCGCCACGACGTTTGCATGCCCCTAGTTAGTTCGCACTATTAAGTGCCTCCGCTTTCCATTCACTTCGTGGCAACCCGAAGGCACTTTCCTAGGCCACCCCATGTCCTATAGCCTTGTGGTGCATCCTTACAAGCTAGTAGTGCCCACTCATATGCATGCATGCGCAGCACTACTTGACCTCTGGTTCAGTGTATGGGTCCGTAATGGTAGACCACATTGCCTACCGCTCCATTACACTTCCGGTTCTTAAGCATAGCTCATCTATGCCTTTGCCGACCACCAGTCAACATTTTTCATAATTGCAGCTTTACGGGTTAGGAGCACTTCTAACAAACTCAACTCAAAGGGTAGTAGTCGCATATGATTCGGATATCGGTTCTCCGCCCAAGAAAAACAGTCCCATTAGTACATAGGTCTCGCTTTGCTACGGACGCTTTTAGTCATGCGCAGCGCTTCCAATTCCAATCCATTCAGCAGCGCCACCGCGAAATTAATAAGTAAGCGCCTGCTAGCTTCAAAAAGTTACCCGTTGTGTTGCAAGCACTTTATTTTTGCCCAATAACAACTCACCACACGATGTTTATGAGTGTGATACTACGCCAAACAATGCTATATGGACGCTATACTCCGTTAAATAATGAGCGTATATTATCCGCATATTATCCGTATATTATGGAATTATTTAGGGTCCTTCCATTGTAACATAGTGGAAAGGTTACAGCTTTCATACTAAAATTGTTTACTTACCTAACAATAACTTTTGGAAATGGTTCAGCGTATGTTGCCCATCCGAATTCAGCATGCATAGCTACACCGAAGTTGGCAAGTACACGTAGCAAAATTATGCCGATGGACTATTAATATTCCTCATGCTTATTTCCAGTGCTTACATGCAACGGAATAAGAAGGCTTCCGTACATGAGGAACACTCACCTTTACCGATCGACCAATGCGTTCCCAAATTTCCCTACTTTAGTCACACTTGCAAATATCCATATACATGCCACTAAGAAAAAGGACGTATACCTATTGTACAGATTTAGATTCAGATCCAGGTGGACTGGAATGATAGGAAAATCCCTTGAGTGTTCCTTCATGAGCAAATCGTTGAGCCTGGAAATGATAAAATGTAGTGGTTATTCAACTTTTACATTTTGTTTTTCTCGTCATCAATTTTATCATAACATCTTTTGTACAGCTTTTTGAATTAATGAATATAATAGACTTCTTCGCGCCCCGCGTTCCGTCGTGTTGATTTTTGGCTGCGCTGCTTCTGTTTGCGTACGGTGCCGTCCAGTCTGCTTGCGAATCGGATAGTATATCTGGAATTACTATCGAACGTCTATTTCCAATGTGCTTTGCGTGTGCCACAGGTATAGCGCGACCTACGACTCGAACTCAACTGTGATTAGACTGTGAGTTGGCCTTCTCAAACTTTTTGCTTTTATTAAGGGGTTGCAACCTTCCTAGTATTTTTTGACCACTACATAAATTGGTGACCTTGCCTTATTTTTTTGAACACGTATTTTTCTCAGCCATGTCTGACCAGAGCCACGTGATTTTACGGGCAATTCCGTCAAACGCTCGCTTCCTACTTTTGATATTTCTAATCCACGTGTGTGGTTTATTCAGGTAGAAGCTACTTTCGATGTCGTAAGCTCACTTCACAATCTTCCATGTTCTCTTACGTCGTCTCGCGCTTACCTGTCTCCATTGCATCTGAAGTCATTGATATTCTTGATCCCCTGCCGGTAGAAGCGCCGTATGATAAACTTAAAGCAGCTATCCTTAAACGCACTACTGCGTCCGATGAGGCTGGTCTGCAACAGTTACTTTCCGGCGTTGAACTTGGCGACCGCACCCCATCTTAGCTTCTGAGACAGATGCCTTCCCTAGTTGGTTCGTCGAAACGCGACGACTCCATACTCCGCCAACTTTGGACCAAATGTCTTCCGGCAAACATCCCAGCGATATTATCAGTTCTTAGCGCCGATATCACGCTGGAGAAGCTCGCAGAAGCTGCGGACAAAACGCACGAATGTTACTTTAAGAATACTCTTAATCATCTAGCTGAGTCCACCACAGCCAGCTCAGCCCCTAGCACTACGCTTGATTCGATAAACGATAGAATATCCCGTCTAGAACTTAGCATGTCTGCTATTCGACGTGAACGCACTCCTAGCCGAAGAAGTCCTCGTGATCCGCGCCGCAGCACATCACGCTCACGTCAGCGGTCATACTGCTATTTCCACCGTCGCTTCGGTGAATCAGCACGTAACTGTCGTCCGGGATGCAAATATCTGAAAGGAACTCCGATTTCGCAATCGGGAAACGCCAAAGCCAGCCAGTAATGGCGACGGCTGTTGCTGGCCAAATCCTCAGTCGCCTTCTGTACGTGTTCGACTCCACGACTAAACTTCAATTTTTGGTCGATCCGGGCGCAGAAATCAGCGTTATACCACGTTCGTTGGAAAAACGCCCTCTGCAACAAGCCGGACTTACGTTACAGGCGGCTAACTAGACTAAGATCGCGACATACGGCCAGGAGCTGTTACACCTAAGCCTTGGTTTACGACGCGTATTTCCTTTCATCTTTACCATCGCAGATGTCCAGAAACCCATACTTGGCATCGATTTCCTTAGCAAAGTCGGTCTTGCTGTCGACCTACGTTGCAGGAAGTTACGGGACGACAGCACTTCGCTCACTGTCCCTTGCCATCTCGCTCCAGTCACTTCCTTCGGACTTCGCGTACATTTGCCAGGCACTACACCGTATTCATCATTGCTTCAGCAATTCCCGTCTTTGGTCCGTTCTAATACCGACGTTACCAAGCCTAAACACGAGGTTCGTCACCATATCGTCACCACAGGTCCACCCGTGTAAGCAAAACCGAGACGTCTTCCATCTGACAAGCCCCAAGCGGCTAAACGTGAATTCGAGCACATGCTCAACCTCGGAATCATTCGCCCATCCAACAGTTGTTGGGCTTCCCCGCTTCATCTTGTACCCAAAAGGTCCGGTGCTTGGCCTCCGTACGGTGATTACCGGGCACTCAACGCCGTTACCATCCCCGACAGATACCCTATCCCCATATTCATGATTTTTCATTAGGATTGTCCGGGAAATCAATCTTTTCCAAGATTGACCTTGTACGAGCGTACCATGAAATTTCAATGGCATCTGAGGACATTGCTAAAACTGCCGTTATCACACCTTTCAGTTCGTACGAGTTCACTCGTATGCCTTTTGGCTTTCGCAATGCTGCACAGTCCTTTCAGCGCTTCATGGACCAGGTCCTCCGTAGTCTAGACGTTGTTTTTGTCTACATCGATGATGTTCACATAGTCAGCGCCCCGCCAGAAGAGCACTTGAATCACCTTTGACAAGTAATGGAACGCTTCGATCATCACGGGATAACCATTAATCCTGATAAATGCCTATTTGGTCAACCTTCTGTCGATTTTCTTGGTCACAAAATCGATAACAAAGGCAGTACGCCCATCCCAGAGCAAACACAGGCAATCATAGACTATCCTCTACCTCAATCTGTTAAAAACCTGCGCCCATTCGTTGGCATGGTTAATTATTACGGAAGATTCATTGACAATTGTACTGCTGCTCTTCAGCCTTTGACTGATTTACTTAAAGGTAATCCAAAGAAGCTCATCATTACGCCAGAAGCCGAAACAGCGTTTGTTAACATCAAGCAGAAGTTAAGCCAGGGAACTTCCCTGAGCTACTTGGACACCGACGAGAAAGCTACTCTCGTCCTCAAGATTGATGCTTCACAATCCACTGCCGGTGCTGTACTTCAACAACTAATTAGCAATGAGATTCAGCCGCTGTCTTTCTTTTCTCGGAAGCTACAACCAGTACAAAGGAGGTATAGTACTTTCGGTCGCGAACTTCTCGCGATGTACTTGGCCATCAAACACTTTCGTCACGTCCTTGTAGGACGACGTTTTGTAATTCTGACGGACCACAAGCCTTTGATCTACGCTTTTCGTGCCGCTTCCGATCGCTATTCTCCGAGAGAGACAAGACATCTGGATTATCTTCACAATTTTTGTGTCGACGTTCGCCACCTTGATGGTCCAAATAATGTTGTCGCTGATGCACTTTCACGTGCGCACATACATCAACTATCGTCCTCACCAATAGACCTTGAGGAAATGTCTGTTGCTCAGAACAACGATCCTGAACTCGCTCAGCTTTGATCGAATACCACACTGAAATTCCTGCAATTACCAATTTTAAATTCAGGCGCAAGGATTCACTGCGATGTCTCTACTGGTAAGCCAAGACCGTTTGTTCCACAGTCTTTCCGGCGGACCGCCTTTGACCATTTTGACGGACTATCGCATCCTAGCATTCGATTCACTGTGAAGTTAATTACTGATCGTTTCATCTGGCCTAGTATGCGCCCTGATGTTCGTCAATGAGCTAAACACTGTTTCAGCTGCCAGAGCAGCAAAGTACACAGACACACTATTTCTGCCCCCGGAACATTCTCACTACCTGAGGCACGTTTTAGACATGTCCACCTAGACATAGTCGGACCGCTTCCTCGATCGAACAATTTCACTTTCTTTTTGACTTGTGTTGATCGTTTTACTCGTTGGCCGCACGCCATTCCTTTACGTGACATATCTTCAGAATTTGTTGCCCGTGCATTTTTTGATTCATGGATTTCCTTTTTCGGTGTACCATCTACGATCACTACAAGTCGAGGATCTCAGTTTAGTTCCACTTTGTTCCGTGACTTGAATCGTCTGTTGGGTTGTACCCACATTCGGACAACTGCTTATCATCCAGCTTCGAATGGCCTTGTCGAGCGTTTCCATCGACAGCTTAAAGCCGCCATCACAGCTAATTCACCTTATCCACGTTGGTCTGAACGCATCCCAGCTGTCCTTCTTGGTTTCCGTAATACCGTCAAAGAGGGTATTGGATGCAGCCCTGCCGAACTCGTCTTTGGCACCACTCTCAAACGTCCAGGTGAGATGATTTTGGATTCCCGAGTCACTGGTGAGATAGATCCTGTGTCCTACGCCGAAAGTCTCAAACAACACTTCCGAACAATTCGACCTACCTCTACTCGCTTCACTGCCCGCGAACAACGAATTCATCCGGACTTACACACTTGTCCTTTTGTTTTCCTTCGCACTGAGGCAGTTCGCAAGCCGTTGACATCCCCTTATGAAGGTCCCTTTAAAGTGTTGTCACGGAAACCTAAGTACTTCATACTGGAAGGGAATGGATCGAAAGAATCTGTGAGTATTGACCGTCTTAAACCCGCTTATGTTGAGCCTGCCGTTACCTTGATTGATCCCAAGTCGTTACCCCCTGTTGGTCAACCGACTGATTCCATTGCTCCAGAACCTTCATGCGCTCGCCCAAAGAATGATCCCAAACACACACGTTCAGGACGTTCAGTGTCTTTCCCCTCCAAACTAGCTGTTTGCTTCTTAGATAGCTATATCGTGCCTTATATTACCAGTCCACGCTCTACGGGGGAGTTATGTAGTGGTTATTAATCTTTTACATTTTGTCTTTCTCGTCATCAATTTTATCATGGCATCTTTTGTACAATTAGTTTGAATTAATGAATATAATAGACTTCTTCGCGCCCCGCGTTCCGTCGTGTTGATTTTTGGCTGCGCTGCTTCTGTTTGCGTACGGTGCCGTCCAGTCTGCTTGCGAATCGGATAGTATATCTGGAATTACTATCGAACGTCTATTTCCAATGTGCTTTGCGTGTGCCACAGGTATAGCGCGACCTACGACTCGAACTCAACTGTGATTAGACTGTGAGTTGGCCTTCTCAAACTTTTTGCTTTTATTAAGGGGTTGCAACCTTCCTAGTATTTTTTGACCACTACATAAATTGGTGACCTTGCCTTATTTTTTTGAACACGTATTTTTCTCAGCCATGTCTGACCAGAGCCACGTGATTTTACGGGCAATTCCGTCGAACGCTCGCTTCCTACTTTTGATATTTCTAATCCACGTGTGTGGTTTATTCAGGTAGAAGCTACTTTCGATGTCGTAAGCTCACTTCACAATCTTCCATGTTCTCTTACGTCGTCTCGCGCTTACCTGTCTCCATTGCATCTGAAGTCATTGATATTCTTGATCCCCTGCCGGTAGAAGCGCCGTATGATAAACTTAAAGCAGCTATCCTTAAACGCACTACTGCGTCCGATGAGGCTGGTCTGCAACAGTTACTTTCCGGCGTTGAACTTGGCGACCGCACCCCATCTTAGCTTCTGAGACAGATGCCTTCCCTAGTTGGTTCGTCGAAACGCGACGACTCCATACTCCGCCAACTTTGGACCAAATGTCTTCCGGCAAACATCCCAGCGATATTATCAGTTCTTAGCGCCGATATCACGCTGGAGAAGCTCGCAGAAGCTGCGGACAAAACGCACGAATGTTACTTTAAGAATACTCTTAATCATCTAGCTGAGTCCACCACAGCCAGCTCAGCCCCTAGCACTACGCTTGATTCGATAAACGATAGAATATCCCGTCTAGAACTTAGCATGTCTGCTATTCGACGTGAACGCACTCCTAGCCGAAGAAGTCCTCGTAATCCGCGCCGCAGCACATCACGCTCACGTCAGCGGTCATACTGCTATTTCCACCGTCGCTTCGGTGAATCAGCACGTAACTGTCGTCCGGGATGCAAATATCTGAAAGGAACTCCGATTTCGCAAGCGGGAAACGACAAAGCCAGCCAGTAATGGCGACGGCTGTTGCTGGCCAAATCCTCAGTCGCCTTCTGTACGTGTTCGACTCCACGACTAAACTTCAATTTTTGGTCGATCCGGGCGCAGAAATCAGCGTTATACCACGTTCGTTGGAAAAGCGCCCTCTGCAACAAGCCGGACTTACGTTACAGGCGGCTAACTAGACTAAGATCGCGACATACGGCCAGGAGCTGTTACACCTAAGCCTTGGTTTACGACGCGTATTTCCTTTCATCTTTACCATCGCAGACGTCCAGAAACCCATACTTGGCCTCGATTTCCTTAGCAAAGTCGGTCTTGCTGTCGACCTACGTTGCAGGAAGTTACGGGACGACAGCACTTCGCTCACTGTCCCTTGCCATCTCGCTCCAGTCACTTCCTTCGGACTTCGCGTACTTTTGCCAGGCACTACACCGTATTCATCATTGCTTCAGCAATTCCCGTCTTTGGTCCGTTCTAATACCGACTTTACCAAGCCTAAACACGAGGTTCGTCACCATATCGTCACCACAGGTCCACCCGTGTAAGCAAAACCGAGACGTCTTCCACCTGACAAGCCCCAAGCGGCTAAACGTGAATTCGAGCACATGCTCAACCTCGGAATCATTCGCCCATCCAACAGTTGTTTGGCTTCCCCGCTTCATCTTGTACCCAAAAGGTCCGGTGCTTGGCCTCCGTACGGTGATTACCGGGCACTCAACGCCGTTACCATCCCCGACAGATACCCTATCCCCATATTCATGATTTTTCATTAGGATTGTCCGGGAAATCAATCTTTTCCAAGATTGACCTTGTACGAGCGTACCATGAAATTTCAATGGCATAAAACTGCCGTTATCACACCTTTCAGTTCGTACGAGTTCACTCGTATGCCTTTTGGCTTTCGCAATGCTGCACAGTCCTTTCAGCGCTTCATGGACAAGGTCCTCCGTAGTCTAGACGTTGTTTTTGTCTACATCGATGATGTTCACATAGTCAGCGCCCCGCCAGAAGAGCACTTGAATCACCTTTGACAAGTAATGGAACGCTTCGATCATCACGGGATAACCATTAATCCTGATAAATGCCTATTTGCTCAACCCTCTGTCGATTTTCTTGGTCACAAAATCGATAACAAAGGCAGTACGCCCATCCCAGAGCAAACACAGGCAAACATAGACTATCCTCTACCTCAAACTGTTAAAAACCTGCGCCCATTCGTTGGCATGGTTAATTAGTACGGATGATTCATTGACAATTGTACTGCTGCTCTTCAGCCTTTGACTGATTTACTTAAAGGTAATCCAAAGAAGCTCATCATTACGCCAGAAGCCGAAACAGCGTTTGTTAACATCAAGCAGAAGTTAAGCCAGGGAACTTCCCTGAGCTACTTGGACACCGACGAGAAAGCTACTCTCGTCCTCAAGATTGATGCTTCACAATCCACTGCCGGTGCTGTACTTCAACAACTAATTAGCAATGAGATTCAGCCGCTGTCTTTCTTTTCTCGGAAGCTACAACCAGTACAAAGGAGGTATAGTACTTTCGGTCGCGAACTTCTCGCGATGTACTTGGCCATCAAACACTTTCGTCACGTCCTTGTAGGACGACGTTTTGTAATTCTGACGGACCACAAGCCTTTGATCTACGCTTTTCGTGCCGCTTCCGATCGCTATTCTCCGAGAGAGACAAGACATCTGGATTATCTTCACAATTTTTGTGTCCACGTTCGCCACCTTGATGGTCCAAATAATGTTGTCGCTAATGCACTTTCACGTGCGCACATCCATCAACTATCGTCCTCACCAATAGACCTTGAGGAAATGTCTGTTGCTCAGAACAACGATCCTGAACTCGCTCAGCTTTGATCGAATACCACACTGAAATTCCTGCAATTACCAATTTTAAATTCAGGCGCAAGGATTCACTGCGATGTCTCTACTGGTAAGCCAAGACCGTTTGTTCCACAGTCTTTCCGGCGGACCGCCTTTGACCATTTTGACGGACTATCGCATCCTAGCATTCGATTCACTGTGAAGTTAATTACTGATCGTTTCATCTGGCCTAGTATGCGCCCTGATGTTCGTCAATGAGCTAAACACTGTTTCAGCTGCCAGAGCAGCAAAGCACACAGACACACTATTTCTGCCCCCGGAACATTCTCACTACCTGAGGCACGTTTTAGACATGTCCACCTAGACATAGTCGGACCGCTTCCTCGATCGAACAATTTCACTTTCTTTTTGACTTGTGTTGATCGTTTTACTCGTTGGCCGCACGCCATTCCTTTACGTGACATATCTTCAGAATTTGTTGCCCGTGCATTTTTTGATTCATGGATTTCCTTTTTCGGTGTACCATCTACGATCACTACAAGTCGAGGATCTCAGTTTAGTTCCACTTTGTTCCGTGACTTGAATCGTCTGTTGGGTTGTACCCACATTCGGACAACTGCTTATCATCCAGCTTCGAATGGCCTTGTCGAGCGTTTCCATCGACAGCTTAAAGCCGCCATCACAGCTAATTCACCTTATCCACGTTGGTCTGAACGCATCCCAGCTGTCCTTCTTGGTTTCCGTAATACCGTCAAAGAGGGTATTGGATGCAGCCCTGCCGAACTCGTCTTTGGCACCACTCTCAGACGTCCAGGTGAGATGATTTTGAATTCCCGAGTCACTGGTGAGATAGATCCTGTGTCCTACGCCGAAAGTCTCAAAAAACACTTCCGAACAATTCGACCTACCTCTACTCGCTTCACTGCCCGCGAACAACGAATTCATCCGGACTTACACACTTGTCCTTTTGTTTTCCTTCGCACTGAGGCAGTTTGCAAGCCGTTGACATCCCCTTATGAAGGTCCCTTTAAAGTGTTGTCACGGAAACCTAAGTACTTCATACTGGAAGGGAATGGATCGAAAGAATCTGTGAGTATTGACCGTCTTAAACCCGCTTATGTTGAGCCTGCCGTTACCTTGATTGATCCCAAGTCGTTACCCCCTGTTGGTCAACCGACTGATTAAATTGCTCCAGAACCTTCATGCGCTCGCCCAAAGAATGATCCCAAACACACACGTTCAGGACGTTCAGTGTCTTTCCCCTCCAAACTAGCTGTTTGCTTCTTAGATAGCTATATCGTGCCTTATATTACCAGTCCACGCTCTACGGGAGTGTTATGTAGTGGTTATTAATCTTTTACATTTTGTCTTTCTCGTCATCAATTTTATCATGGCATCTTTTGTACAATTATTTTGAATTAATGAATATAATAGACTTCTTCGCGCCCCGCGTTCCGTCGTGTTGATTTTTGGCTGCGCTGCTTCTGTTTGCGTACGGT
>OX104071.1:37825626-37968374 GCA_944474145.2 Dicrocoelium dendriticum | reverse complement strand
ATCCACCCTTACCTTCCGTTCCCCCCACTAACAGCTCCATCGAAGGCTTCCATCCTTCAGCCTTCTAGGGGGAAGCCCTTGTAGTGCAACTGAAAACATGCTCTTTCAGTATCTTATAACATTGGATTTTATGGTTGTTTTAACCTTCGATACGTCCATTTGTTTAACTGACTGCACATCCATGGTCACAAACCGTTTTGGTGAGTTCCTCGCTGCACGTTTCTCGCTCTCTCTGATTCGCTTCCTATTTTTGTAGCCTGTACAATATACGTTGTGTTCAGTTGCCTCCGACTTCTATACTGTCGTATTTGGCACGTCTTACGTGTCATTGCTTACCGACTAGTATCCCAGGCTCCGCCCAACAGGTTCGGGTAGCTACTACTAAGTTAAACTTATTGGATTATCGACTTGTACTCGAAGTGGTACTAGATAGATTATAGCATGGGTTGCCGGCTCAAGTTAAAAGACTTAAATTCCTTGAGATAAACTGCCGGTGAGTACTAGTCCTAGTGGTGGGATAGAAGACAGGAAAGTGAAGGGAAGGAGGTGTTATGCTGTATACACTGTTAAGTAGTATTGACTAAATACACAATACCGCACAACAAGAGCTAGCTAAGAGAGGACGCGGGTAAGCCATGCGAATAAACAGTGTGTAAAATGTCCGATAGAGCAGGATGGAGGTACATACGTAGATCCCCGACAGTATGCGAATAGCAAGCGTAGCTCGACTACCGAATTATAAACGCAATACGACGACGATGCTCTGAATATCTTAATTTTAGAACGGACAAATGGAGCTAAAACATGTGTATAGAGCAGCACGACAAAAGCGAATATGCCTCAAGCCAACAATATTAAAATCAACATGACACGCAGGAAACAATTGCAGGGTTTTGTTGCTGGACCCGCCTATTGAGCTTGCTTTCGGTCTACGAAGCCCTGAACACAAATACAAAAGCAGTAGTATTGACGGTTATTTTAAACGATTCATCTTGGTTTCAATGGCACTATAAACGTCAAGTTTACCCGTGGTGCTACGTGTGTATGTAAGTTGCGAGTTTTGTACGACAACCAAATGTGACATACTTATCAGCGCTTTGCAAACAATCGCTAAGTTTGCAGTGACATAGTAGTAATTTAGTATCTCACAAAACATACGCAAGCAGACTGGGAGCATCTCCAAACAGCTGCAAAACCAGTTACCCCATAAGAACTAAAAACTAAGTGCAAACTGCCTTTTCACATGCAAGGTCCTCTGTCACATCATAATTCCGAAAAATAGCACTTCTCTTGGTAGCGGTTAAAGTAGCTTTATTGAAATGGAAGTTTTCTGCAATAAGCTTTGAGAGGTTAAACAAGTTTTTGTCGTCTTTTTGGGATAGCAAGCTGAGGCCCGTCTGAAGCAAACGCTTATTGATTTTAGTCCCTAAGCCATAATGCCAATAGGATTGGACGCTGGATAGCTTAAGATTGTACTTAAACTGTCGATACACAGGCAAAATGTGGTAGGCGTAAGAAACAGAGGCTTACTTTCAAGCCACTAGATAACCAGTTAAATGAAGTATTTATTGAGCCTATTTACCAACTACCGCATTTATAACCCACTTTGCTGTGTCGTAAAAAGGCTTTATTTTTCATCACGATAGAATTATTATACTAACTAGTAGAGAACTATAGGTAGTAAACCCGTGAGCTCACCGGGTGTTACATGTAAGACAGACCATGCAAACTAAGTTGCCAGGTAACTTTTTCAGTATCAAATTGTTTTGCCTAAAATTGTACATTCTGGAAAATAAGTAAAGGTGTTTTGCCAAATTCAGTCTAATTAAAAGGAAAAGTACAAGAAGCACTACATAACAAAAAACAGCGCAGTAGCAATCCATACATCGAAACTACTGATGCTACAAAAAGAGCTAATCTGCAGCGTGAAGCGAAAGAGACTGTGTATGACGCAATATATAAGATGCCCGTAGAGCTCCTTTTGCCACCCAAATTGTGTATGCACCTGTTTCGTTTCACAACTTCACTTTCTGAATGCAGGCGTTCACTGTGCCCTAAAGCCCATCACCCGCAGCACAGCCGTGCAGATGTACGATGGACTCTGTACCTGCACCCATGACTTTTATGTAAAGC
Source organism: Dicrocoelium dendriticum (assembly GCA_944474145.2). Lineage (NCBI taxonomy): Eukaryota > Metazoa > Platyhelminthes > Trematoda > Plagiorchiida > Dicrocoeliidae > Dicrocoelium > Dicrocoelium dendriticum. The sequence continues at coordinate 37,966,241 of OX104071.1, read as the reverse complement.
CGCATTGCGACGTTCTCCTCAGCCCAGAACCGCGGCACCAATTTAGGTCCCCAACGACCTCAGAACCACTTCATCCTGAACCAGAATGGTTGACCAAAACTGTGTTCATCATCTAAAAAGCGCCTCCCTTTGTGAGCCACCTCCAACGTAATCAGGTACCAGTACTAAGCTACATCCACATGTAGGTGCATCATCCGCACCTACTATCGCAGCTTCCTCTATTCCGTTTGCTTCATTAACATCCAAACCACGTACAACTGCTTGAAACTGTGGATGCGCCAAACGCCCGGTCCGCTGTGCTGACCTTACCTTAAATGATTTTTGACTTAACACGCTAGTACTTATTCATTTGTGGTAACCGTATGTTTTAGTTACAAAGTTACAAAAACTCAACAAGGCAGAAAAGTTTGAACTACCAAAAGGTGTACACTTTCGTTTCTCGTACTTCCATTGTTCCCCATGCTACGTCAGTTCGCCGTTCCTGACCAAGCCACTTCTCTTATTAGTTGTTATAATGCAGAAGGCAAGTCAATCAAAAATCTGCGTCAAAACAGCTTGGTTTCCTGAGGCCGAGGTCCTATCTTCTTGGCTCTAAGCAACCACCAGTCCCGTTGTATAATGGATGACGAGCGTTCGGTTGGCACGTGAGCGGTTGGCCACGCTTCTCCTATTGCGATACCTGGGTGTCTCTGCGAGAAATGGATCGCCTTGGCTATGGAATGTTTTGTGATTTAAGTGGCACCACCCAGGAGCATCGTGTGAGGCCGAAAGTGGAAAAGTGTTCTGGTACCAACTTGTTCTGAACAGGCCACTTCTGTGGCCGACTAGCCAAAGAATCTCCTCCTGATGCTAGCTGGACAGTTCTGGTCTACCCCGTTCCAGCCATTATTTTGGTTAAAGTGTTACCGTAGGTGACGTGCTTTCTCGTGACAAACGTTCCCCTAACACAAGCCACGAACACCTGTTTAACAGCACTGAGACTGAGCGGCTGCGACTCGCTACCAACTAATTCACTCCTTTGCTAATCTGGAAAACTGCAACAAGTGCATAGACCTGAAGCATCCCTTAAGCGTTGGCGGCAAGTTCGAACACGTTCAAACGTGCAAGGAAGCAAGTCAAATGTCCATAAGCACAGCTACACACGCATACGTGGAGGGTGGCGTCCGGTTCCGAAGTTGCCTGTCTCCATGGCCAGCCACAGGACGCCTCGCTTACAGAATGACCGTGGGTGGCTTGCGCTGCACCACCCACATCTCGAACCAAACTCCAAATATCCAGCATAAACCCGTAGGGATAAGACTAAGAGGCATGTTGATGGAAGCCAAGTGTCAGCGACGGAGTAGACCACAGGCCTTTACGAGCAAACACAAGCCCACTGTATTTTGGGTCGCAGTCGCAAACAAGGCGGTGGATGGACCGTGGTCTGCTCCACTCTAAGTGCATGCACCCACCCTTGGAGCCTAGCAAGGCCAAACGGAAAATGCACCTCGTCCCATCCAGCTACGCGCAACTGTCTCCTGGAGCCAGTATGGATGTGCTAGTGAGTAATAGATAGGTAGGCACCTTGACTACATGCACATCACGTGCAGCCACACCTAGATGTCAAACGACCGCCGCTCACTTGAACTGACACTATCAAATAGAATATAGCTTTCAACTCATTCGGCTATTCCGACATAACTCCTCACTAAATTGGCACATGACGTAAGTTGTCTATCAACGAACGCGCGCTAAGTGAAAAATGTCCACTTGTTATTCAAAAATGTTTCCAACGCAATAAAGTTAACGAAGTTACCCACAATTAGCGTAAGCAAGATGGCATTTAGCAGCATCTTATTCAGGTAAGCAGAACAAACCAAATAAAGGAGAATAAAATTTATCCATCGTAAAATGACCTAGTTTAACGGTTAATTGTTGTAACCCAACTGCGGCGAAGAAACAACGGGAATGTAACTTCAGTTTCAGCATGAAGCACACAACACTACATGCTTGGCGGCATCCGGTTTCGGATTTGTCTGTTATTGTGGCCGGCCACAGGACGCCTGCGCCTACAGAGGTACTATGCGTGGCTGGCGCAACCCCACCAACAGCTCCAAGCCCACACCCCATATCCAGTGTAAATCTGAAGAAATAAGACTAGGTGACATGTGGTTGGGCACCACCTTTAGTCAACAGAGCCGGCCCATACTCCTTGACAGGAAAATACAACCAAATTGTGTTCAAGGAGCACTCGCACACAAGGCGGTGGAAGGATCTTGGTCCACTCCACACTGAATGCACTGAAACACTTTTGATCCTAATACGGCCACATGGACTGCGCACCCCGTCCACTTCAGCAAGACCCACCTGTCTCCAGGAACCCATATGGACAAGGTAGGTAATTGGCAGGTAGGCAAACTGTTAACATGCAGAGCACGCTCAGTCACTCCAGGTATATCTAGCAACTGACAATCGCCTAAGATTCCAAGATGAACTAACATAAAGCGGAGAAGGCATATAGATACGGTGTCATACTTTATTAAATGGGCGTATAAAATAACATGGTTACGAACGAATCCGAGATAAGTTCTGTGGTCAGAAAATATATGTTATGAAAATGCCACAAACGCAAAAACGTTACCGAAATTAACTACAGTCAGCTTAATCGAGGTGTGCAACTTTATAGAAGATGGTTCAGGTCGAAATGAATATAAGAATAGCATAAGAACAAAATTGCAAACCCAATGTACCAACGATACTAAACCTACACTAAGTACGTCGTACGAAAACTAAACTAGAAACTACGAACAAATAAACCTAGACTTAAGGCACGGTGTGAGCAAAAGAATAAAACGAATTATCCTGTAAACTTGGTTCTATAAGGCATATTAAATACAGTACATGACTTACGAATAGGTTTTGCAACCGTACTGCCTGTGGGCAGAGACTGTACAGCGTGGGACAGAGCGAGTATTTGGGCAGCGTCACAGTAACATAATAATATGAATGACCTTGAAACGTCAAGGAGGCGTCAGTGCTCGAGTGAAAGGAATAAATATACGGTACGTTACCCGCTTGTAGGACACAGTTAAGCGGTGTAAATGAGCAAGATAATTATGGAAAGTGATACCGTGTCCTCCTGTAAGCAATACAGGTTGGGTATACATCAAAGTCGTTTTGGACTTTACACACACCACCTGAAATAAAGGGAAGTAGCATGCAAGAACGTCGTTGGTAAATGGAACGTGGCGCGCCTACGCATGCTGCGTTGGTTCTGTCCGCCATCTCTATAGAATCCGTCTCGCTTTGGTTTTGGTTTCTCCTTACCTCGCTCAAAGCTCATTAGGCCTGATTGACTGAAGCACTTACAACCAGATGTATTACAACACTGTGCGCTAGCTGCCGAAGGAGTACAACCCGTCGGTGCTCGCGGCTTTCGCACTTTCCGCTTCATCTCTGCATGCATGTTGTCTTCCTTCTGATACGCAGCAACCTCCTTCGTGACTAGATCGCACGCCCAACAACCGCATTCGGTTCCCGGGAATTGCAATCAAGATTAGAATGTAAGACGCTCACCTGGCCTGGTAAGGAAGCTTTGCTTTTCCTGCATGCCGCTTCCCAATACTTAGCTGACCATATAGTAGTTGGTTCGGTATTCGCGTCGAATCCATATGGCTCTCCTGACCAAGCCACTCTAGGTGTCTCTGAAAAAGTTTGCAGTCCACTGCATACCTACCAATTCGATGCAACACTTTCGTGTGGGCAACTCTGTCTCACCAACCGGTGCGCAGAATACATTGCAACCATTATTGATGGAACCGCTTGAGGTAGCGCCAATCCCGCTGGTACATCTTCCAGGTTTCACTACAGTAAGCAATACGGGCTGCACTAGGGATTTGTAAATTATCTGTTTCTTGCCGATGGTAAGCTGATGTTTGTTCTACACTCAGCACTCTAGCATCCGGAATGCCGCCACTGCCTTTAAGACGCGGGTATGCAGCTCACTGCGTAGCTGCTGGTCGGTCGACATCACACTCCCAAGGTAGCAGAAGCGGGTGATTTATAATACTCCAGCACCAATGCTGCTTTGCGACAATAATGATGATGGCACCTCCGGTAAAGTCTGAAAGAGACAGACAGGTTTGCTAATGTTGAGGTTGAGCCCGAAGGTGGCCGCTGTCGAAGCCGGAGTAGTAGTCATGTGCTGCAACTCATCCGCACTGTAGGAAAACAACGCACAGTCGTCAGCAAACAGCAACCTACGGATGTTTGTCTCACAGACTAGGGTTCCCGCAACGAAACCATAAATGCGGCCCTCCACATGAACACCGTATGCACAAGGCGCATCAAAGGCACAACGTTACATGAAGATATATATTAAAAAGAGCTGGAGCTAAGACACGGCCTTGCTTCACACCAGTGACAACTGCACGTCATTCGAGATCTCTCCACTCAGCCGCAACCTCGCCCGCATACCGCTGGTAGACATACAGTTTAACTAACAAAACTAAGCGTGGAACCAAACTTACCCAACAACAGCCACAATGCCTCTCGGTTCACAGTACCAAATGCCTTGGTGAAATCAACAAAAAGCGAGTACAATGGCTGGCATCGTTCTCTGCACTTCTCCTGCAAATGCCGAGCGGCAAATACCATACCTATGGTACTGCGAACCGAACGGAATCCACAATGCGGTACCACAGCCTGACTGAAGAGGCCGTTAAGGAGGATTCGGGTAATTAATTTGCCCACACAACTTAGCAAGTTGATGCCACGATAATCCGTACAACCTTGCTTGTTCCCTTTGCCCTTGTGCAATAGTAACACGAAAGCATCCTGCAGCTCAGCAGACCCCTCCTCCGCCAAGTGGTGCAGCGCAGTTACAAATGCTGGTCCGCCTTGTTTCAACACTTCATGTGGGATCGCTTAGGCCACGGTCCACTTTCTGTTGCGCAGCTGGGCAACTGCTCTCTGCCGCTCATCCAGTGTTAGCGGGTCCGTCAGACACGCCATTACATTGTGTTGCTTCAGTCTGTTCATATTAAGCCAGTCGATCAATGAACGGTTGTTCAAGAGGCAGTCAGTGTTTCCGCCAAATCTGCATTCTGTCTGCAGTCCATAAGCAGGTAGCGCCTGGACTACAATCGATCAGCGTCCTTAGAGACCAAAATCTTCTGCCGTACACAGCGTTCAAAAAGTGTTAGTGGCACTTGGCGTATCATTTCATCGGCCACTCCTTCTCTGTCCACCATGCATCATTAATGTGACGAAGGTTTCAGGTCATTTGACGTTGAAGTTTACGAAACTAGTTATTCTTCCCCAAGACGCTAGGGTCTGCCGTATTTGCCGCAAATGCTGCATTCTTCTCACACACCGATGAGACAATCGTCGCGTTGTTCACAGAAAACCAAGCAGGCCGCTCTACAGCTTGTGCGCCCAATGGTCTCCTCGGCAGCAGCTGTCACCTGGTTGCGAGTATAGTGCCACAGGTAGCCCACTGTGACTACGCAGTCCACCTCACGCAGCGGTGCAGCCATCGCCTACTTCAGCTCAATAGTTTCTCCCCAGTACCGAGGGAGAGAATGGTAAAGTTACCAAGATTCACGGCAAAAGTGCAATACATAGCTTTACAAAACTATATGTACAATTTGGTCAGCAATAATTTGTGATCGGTGCCACATTCAGCTCCACGTAGTAAACGTGTCCTGCGCGCTTCACGCATAACACGCTGACCAACGACGACATGGTCGAACAGGTGAGAGTGACCAATCTGTGGTTGAGACCAAGTTTTTAAATCACTCACACTCAGTACAAACCATGTGTTTGTGATCGACAGGCCGTAAGCGGCACACAGTGAAAGCAGCCTGTCTCCATGCGCATACGCTGAACTAATGCCCTGCGGAACCATAACGTTTCTTCACGCCGATGCATTACGCCGAATGCGCATTGAAACCACCCAGCAGGAATAGTAGGTCGCTCCTCGGCACAGACCGTATCACAGAGAATAGCTGAGAGTAGAATTGCTTATGCGTATCATTAGGATAACACATCGTCCGACCGTACGTGCTACTACTACTACTACTACTACGTGCTACTACCAGTGGCAGATTTAACTCTTCTTAGTCAGACAAACAGTCATCAGTCAGAAGCCGATGCCCGTTGCTGCACCCACGAGTTGGCCATGGTGGCGAGCGGATATTGCAGATCCGACTTATGTTCACGTGGTGCTGAGGCGTCGTTGCTCACCCAGTAGAAGGTGTAACCAGCATCTGCTTACTGTCATGTACCTTGCTCAGCGGGCCAGGTTTCACTGAGCGCCGAGATGTCAATGCGGTAGTGCGCCAGTTTCATCGCCATCAGTTCAGTGCGTTACTCGGAGCGATCACTGGAGTTTCGATCCAGTAATGTGTGCACGTTCCAACACCCAATACGGTGTGCTTCTCGCGCATGCATACGTTTGTTTTGGTAGGCTATCTCTAGGGAGTTCGCGGATGTGCTTCGGAGGTTTGCTTGAGGGACGTCACCGGAGCCTTTTGCTCAATAGCCTGACCCACAAAGCCGTGGGTTGTTTGAAGGTTAGCCTGCGTAACTCAGCCCGGAGCCTTTGGCTTAATAACCTGACGCACAAGACAGTGGGGCGCAGATCCAGCTCGTAGCGTGCTTGCATTGAGAGTTTTGGATCTGCTTGACGTCCACCACAAGCAGCCTTTGAGGCACTGGAAGGATTTCTAGGTGTTTTGCGCACGTAACAGAATAAGCACCTACGACCGCGGCCATACGCAGGAAGGTTTTTGCAAATTTACAACAATTTGACTAGGGGCTGTCTAAAGTGAGGTAGGCAGTAACAAACCATCAAACACCCGGAAGCGCCATCTCACTGTCAGAGGCAATGCGTGGCGCTCAGGTTCTACGCCAATCGTGCTGTGAGCTTGTAACCCGTAGACAAGTTATCTCTCATAGCTGGGTTTTACGGGAAGAGGGCCGTCGACCACTTCTTAACCTCCGAGGAGGAGGGACTAGGATACTGACAGAGCGCCTACACTTGACGGGAGAAGGACTCGGGTCCTCAAGCAAAGCATCTGAGTAAACGTACAGCCGAAAGACAGCGGGTCTAGCACGTGGTCAATTCACTGGCTCACGCGGCTTGGTGTCCTGGATTTTAGCAGCTAGAGGAGCATAACCCAACTCCTACCTAGCTGTTGCCACGAGCACTGGTTTAGGACATGAGCCTATGGCACAATGGTAGCAGCAGTGGGTAGACCCTCTGTCAGAATCTAGCCACCGCCAGCCTCCGTGCACCATAGGCTGTCCCTATACATGGTTGGCGGCATCCGGTTTCGGATTTGCCTGTCACATTGTGGCCAGCCACAGGACGCCTGCGCCTACCGAGGGATCATGGATGGCTTGCGCTGCACCACCCACAGCTCCAACCACACAGGCACTATCCAGTGTAAACCCGAAGGAATAAGACCGGGAGGCATGTGGATGGGCGCCACGTTTCATCAACGGAGCCGGCCCACACTCCTCCACAGGCAACCACAAGCACCCTGTATTTGGGGAATCAATCCCATACAAGGCGGTGGCTGGACCGTAGTCCGTTCCAAACTGACTGCATGCAACCACTCTTTGATCCCTGTCCCCATACACACGCCTACATACGTTCATATATCATTATATGTGACCAACCTGTTGTTCCGTTGCACATAACTTACAAAGTATTTACTCATACCATAGGCTTGCCTGTAGAAGCCAGCTTCGCTTAATCGAGAATAAAATCTTTAGCTATTTTTGAGTAAGCTTCGATGGCCCGCCTAGTTTGCGCACCAAGTAATATGTAACAAATAAAAACGCCATAGCCATGCAAACTCCACGCGTCTCCTTTCTGCCCACCGGTGCGCACCGCAATTGCTGCCCTACTCTTCATCCCACATTTTGTCGTCCCACCTGTACATTGCTGTCCGGGCTTTCTTACTTCAGCCCACTGGGGTAAGACCCAATAAAGAATCTGAAACCTACATGCTTTCATTCTTTGGTGAAATTAGGTTTTATTTGTGTTTATGTCTTCCGAGCATCCTGCCAGTGACTATTAAAGTTTTGCAAATGCTTAACATGTTTTTCAGCTTCTCAATAAATACATTTTAACCAAACTGCAGGCAGCGTTTATCAGCACTTTTTCCTTATGTTTTCCCCAACTTAAGCTGCAGTATATATCTCCTGTTCCACCATTTGGCATCAGCAGTGGTATTACATTTCAAACTCATGAAGAGTTATTTGTTTATCTATTAAAAAGGTTAAATTAGAAATGACGCCGTTATCTCTTCCATAGCAGTGTCCACCATCATACCATCCAAGTTGCAATCGTTGTTATATAACGCACAGTTATATGTTCCGTCTCTGCGGTCTAAAAATCAGCAAAGCTTGCCGAAGCTCAACTTTGATTGCGCAGTAACGTTAAGTGCAAGCCGATGTAGGTACTATGAGCTTCGGACCATCGTTCCTTTTATACTCCCGTGTAATTCGTTCTTCTTGCGTGCCTGGCACCTAAAAGGTAGTCCTAATTTTCCCAAATCCATTCAGCTTGCATGCGTTTTACTTATGCGTACATCAGATGTTAAAGCCTTAAGCATTACAATAAATATCTTGCGCACAAAATGTAAAGGTGTGTGGCAGCATGGTCATTATTAGAACAATCCATTTTGCATCCAATATTGTGTGGAGGTGCCTTCACGTCCTTGGTATTTTTCGAAGTCCTTCTATAGGGAGCAGCATAGATGAGGCAACTGAACTTATTTGGACAAACCCCAGTCGCTTAGTTGTTGTAAACGTCGTTTAGTTTGTCTAAAGAATTATGATAACCGCCCGGTTTACTGTATTTGATGTGTAACTAAATAACTAAAAGCTTTTCATCTTGAAGGAACTAGGTGCGCATAGGATGTCATGATTAAATATGAGACAGACATGCAATCTTACAAGTGGATGATGGATGCAACTTTTGCAAGCGACTCCTTGCAACACCAAACCAATAGGCTGTAGCGCAAACTAAGTAGCCAACGTAAAGTTCAGACCAGGTTTTAAAAAGAATGTAACAAATGCTAGATAACGGTGACACTGAAAAGAAATAAAAGCAAATAAATAAATGATGCTTTTTGAAACACTTGAACACGAAGGTGAACATTTTTGGTCATTTATGGACATCTTTGTTCATTCTGATTCAGGAATCTTACATGGTGTATGTGCGAAGTTTTCCGAAGTTTTGCGCCATAAAATCGCTAAGGTAATCATCGTATCTGCCATTTTTGCGGAAAAGTTTACACAATCCTTGTATAAATAAATAAACGCTATATTCTTAATAGCACATAAGGATAAGTATATAGTATAAGGTACCTGTTGTTTGTTTATGTGAAAAGCTTATCCTACTGGCTTATACCGTCCAGTATATTGGGGCACCATCCTCAGTTAGGGCATGTACTGTTACTTATGCATTAGACGGTGTGACCTATTTGTTTTTCTCTGGCTAACTGGCTACTGTCGCAAAATGTTCTGTTAACCTCCGCCAGCGTCGAGCGCTATGTTGATGAATGGTTGAGGAGTAATGCCCAGCATCCTATACAACTGAGTGGAATATAAGAAGCGATTCACCGAGATTGCAGCTTTCACAGCCTTAAAGTGTTGGTACGTATGGCTCGTCACTGCTAGGTACAACCGTCTTGCATGCATAAAGGTTTCTGCTTACGGACAGGTTCTTAACATGCTGCGCGTGGATTATTACTGATGCTAGATGGAGTGATTTCTTAGGGATTTAACACTGGCTTCGGTAACTTCGAATCAGTTGCGTCTTTTTGAGTGAATATTCAGTTTTGCTAAGTCGCAACAACTGACGGTAACTAAATAAATAATAAAAGTTTTATTCCCGGCAGTGCAAGGCACGTCTGCGAAGCTATGCTCATGATAATACAAACAGGTATGTTCTGCAATTATATAATAATATAGCTAGTTACCCAGTTAAACACTGGATTTGTGTGCCTGTATATATGTACCTGGATGTATCAGTTGGCGTGGTGAGTGAAGTTGTGACGTGTGACTGAACCCCTGAGTTTGTTTGCTGTGTTCGTCATTGGATGAAAGGATCAATTGAAATTTTCGAATCGGATGACGTTTGGTAAATGTGGCTCATTCCATGGGGAAAAGTCAGTGAATTTTCTTGGTGGCGAGTTACATCCGCCAACTCTCAGTGTTGTTAAACGGACTTTGGTAATTTTCTATACCGAGAACGCTTGCTAAGCAAAAACCCACCACTGTTCGTGGAACACTGCCGCCGAACTAATCGCTAGGACGGAAATAACCCGACCCACCCAGCTGACACCACGCGAAGGCTACTTCTTAGTAACCCATTTTCGTTCTGTTAACATTTTTGGGCATTTCTAGGACGGAAATAACCCGACCCACCCAGCTGACATCACGCGAAGGCTACTTCTTAGTAACCCATTTTCGTTCTGTTAACATTTTTGGGCATTTTTAGACTTCTTTTCGAAGTCCCTATTCGTACTAGTGTTATTTGTTTGCCTTCTAGATCATCGCGGTAAGAGGCTTTTTGTTTACAATTCGTAAGAACCGAAAAGTAAATCAGCTTACATTTTCTACTGCTGACATAAACCCGGATCAGACTTATATGTGCAATGTCCCACTGCTACACCAAACTAATCCCACCGTGGCGTTCAAGAGACACACCGAGGGCGGTGCTTTAATGCTTGCGACCATCCCAGCACTACCTGATACTACGGAGTGCATTCGGCCGCGTGAATGTAAGGTTTTGCCTCAGGCTACGCTAACGGAAGTGAGGTTGAACTTTCACGCGTCTGAAATTTAATTGAGCACACTAAAAGCTGACATCATGCCCATTAATCAAGCGTACTAACATTATAGGGCCCTTAGTGCAGCCTTCCCTTATCCGAAATCCTACTCAGCTATTCTACATGAGTGCGGCTGGCAAGCTGCTGAAAGTAATTGTACACGGAACTACTGAGTGCGCAACGCGCCATGACGCTGTACTTTTTAAAGTGCCAGATCGGTTACCGCCTAACAACGTAATGTGTACGCTTTAAAGGTTTGCAACTTGCAGCAGGTTGGTTGTGCTGCTAGCCTTCTTAGGAAGACACGCGGTCGTTTAGGCCCAAACCTGGCCAGGTTTGCACAGCCTATGCTTGCAAAAGGGTTTAAAGCCGCAAGCTTTATTCTAAAGTAATAGGCTCAACTTGGGTAGATGGTAAGCAAAGGGGACCTGACGCCTTTAGAAAGGGCAAGGCTACTTGCTGCATCTGCATTTTCCAACAAAACACAATCCGGAGCCATTGTGCACAGGGCGTTACCCGCTTAACACCATTGTGCGCTCGTCCGAACTATGAAATCAGAGTGTCACCCATAGAGATTCTACAGGAAATTCGAACGTATTGGGATACTACGGTGAAAGCTACAGATTGGACAACTAAACTGCTTGACAATGTGGCACGTGAAACGTCCAGCGAGCTACTCGATTGTGACTGTAACCTGTTTGGCACGCGCACAGTCCTGCTATCTTGTTCCACGCTCCACGCGCTAGGACCGCATCACGTGAGAACGTGAACCTTCAAAAGCTCCATTCGGTCTGCCACAGAGTCACTGCGACCCAATTCAAACTTTTTGACACTCACCGCCTCAGCTGTCTCGGCGAATGGGCGCCGGACGAAAACCCAACACCCGTGAATGCCTTGCCACGAAACCACAAAGACTTTGGATAGTACGCGCTACAACTAGGTTTCAGAAGAAGCATCCGGTACTTCGGTAAACCGCCCCGACATAATGTCCGCCGCTTGGTTTTGTAAATACAAGTAGTCACACACAACCACAAAACGCTTGTCTCCGCACCCTGAGTCAAAATTTTCTGAAAAACGTCTATAGGGAACCCAGCAAAGTTTACCCGATCGAACGAAGCCATGACCCGCAATCACTTAGTTGCGAACCCACAAAACACCGGATAGTGCAAAAAACTGGGTTTTTGGGAGCATAGGTATTTATTGATTTGAACTGTTGTGGACGCAAGATCTAACCACATCATAGTGATATACCTTTAAGTTATTTACTTAGTAAACAAGCAAGGTTTTGGTATTGCTTTAGCACATACTTGTCACTAAGGCCTCAGCTTGAGAGCCAAGCATGTCGGGGTTATCGGCCATTTGTCGGATTCAACACTAAACAAGGCTTGTCAAGCGGCTTGTATGGTGAAGTAGTGTTACTACACTCATCAAGCATAGTTACTGTGACTCTTTTAAGACCTATCACATTAGCCTTTCTCAAGGTGTTGGAGTATGTACACTTTTAAGTACCAGATATGACGGTTTTCCCGCTTTTCAAAAGATAATACGTATTTGTCGCCTGGCCACTTGGTGACAAGTCGTGGCTTCGCGTTTAACTAACTTACCCCTATTTTAGGCAACTGCCTTTCTTTGCCTTCCAATAACAACTCTTTAACTTTTGCATATTGCACTTCAATATGTGGGCCTTAAGCACAAGGAGACTTTGCTGCAATGCTGTGACTGTGGCCAAATTACTTCTCAGTATCGTCATGCAAATCGGAAATGTTAAGAGAAGATTCGGAGATTCCATCAAGTATTATGCGTTAACAAGTGTCAGCTAAGCAACACAGTAGAAGCAGATCAATTTTAAATAAAAGTGGCGGGTTTACAGACCAACCGAGCCATTCTCCCACTTAGGAAAGTTACTACGATAAACGCCCGTCACCCCTACTTCTATTTTTGATATCATATTTATATATATTTATATAATATATATATATAGTATATTATATTTATCATATTTATCAATTACCAGCGGCCGTGGTTCGCACGGAAAATAGCAGCAAACTGGTCAATAATTGTAGGGTGCTTTTAAATACCACGCACAAAGCAGTAAAGCGAACAATAGCAGAGCAGGTACGGCCCTGGTTTACCTGCTACTAGTTTACAATATACCTACGAAACGTCAACTGTTAATGTATTGATGCGCTGGTTATTTATCAAAAGACCAACTAGTTGGGAACAGTATCAACAAGTACGATGTGCACAACTTACGACTTCCAAGCCTTAAAAATGATTCCATAGTGTGACAATGCTTTACACGTTATTTGCATCGCGATACGTTGGCATGTTGCGCGTAACTTGAGTAAAGATGTTGCAGTTTAAAAGGTGTCATTTATCACTTACCGTTCGACCTAATGCACAAAGCAAGCCGCCAAGGGCGGAAGTAGCCTTCAGCGATGGCCTGCGCAGATCCGCGAAGATGTACTTACCAATAACGTGTCGCCATGCGTAGCAGAGTACAATGGAATAATGCCTTTGTGCGGGTGGTATAAGTGAAGCTCAACAGGTCTTGCAGGATGATCTTGGTAAAAATGCAAAATACATCATAGCTTTGTCGCACTTTTGGACCCGCGCTGTTGCGTTTACCGCCTCGCCTTTTTTTGAACACGTATTTTTCTTATTTATGTCTGACCAGACCCCATGTGTTTTTACAGACAATTCCGTCGAACACTCGCTTCCTAACTTTGACATTTCCAATCCACGCGTATGGTTTATTCAGGTGGAAGCCACTTTTCGATGTCGTAAGATCACTTCACAGTCTTCCATGTTCTCTTACGTCGTCTCGCGCTTACCTGTTTCCATTGCATTTGAAGTCATTGATATTCTTGACCCTATGCCTGTTGAATCGCCGTATGATAAACTTAAAGTAGCTATCCTTAAACGCACAACTGCGTCTGATGAAGCTCGTCTGCAACAGTTACTTTCCGGCGTCGAGCTTGGCGATCGCACCCCATCTCAGCTTCTGAGACACATGCGTTCCTTAGTTGGTTCGTCGAAACTCGACGACTCCATACTCCTCCAACTTTGGACAAAATGTCTTCCGGCAAACATCACGGCGATATTATCAGTTCTTAGCGACGATATCACGCTGGAGAAGCTCGCAGAAGCTGCGGACAAAACGCACAAATGTTTCTTTAAGAATACTCTTAATCATCTAACCGAGTCCACCACAGCCAGCTCATCCCCTAGCACTACGCTTGATTCGATAAATGATAGAATATCTTGTCTAGAACTCAGCATGTCTGCTATTCGACGTGAACGCACTTCCAGCCGAAGAAGTCCTCGTGATCCGCGCCGCAGCACATCACGCTCACGTCAGCGGTCGTACTGTTATTTCCACGGTCGCTTCGGTAAATCAGCACGTAACTGTCGCCCAGGATGCAAATACCCGAAAGGAACTTCGAGTTCGCAACCGGGAAACACCAAAGCCAGCCAGTAATGGAGACGGCTGTCGCTGGCCAAATCCTCAGGCGCCTTCTGTACGTGTTCGACTCCACGACTAAACTTCATTTTTGGTCGATACGGGCGCAGAAATCCGCGTTACCCCACGTTCGTTGGAAAAACGCCCTCTGCAACGAGCCGGACTTACGTTACAGGCGGCTAACCAGACCAAGATCGCGACATACGGCCAAAAGCTGTTACACCTAAGCCTTGGTTTACGACGCGACTTTCCTTTTATCTTTACCATCGCTGATGTGCAGAAACCCATACTTGGCATCGATTTCCTTAGCGAATTCGGTCTTGCTGTCGACCTACGTTGCAGGAAGTTACGGGACGACAGCACTTCGCTCACTGTCCCTTGCCATCTCGCCCCCGTCACTTCCGTTGGACTTCGCGTACTCATGCCAGACTCTACGCCGTATTCCTCATTGCTTCAGCAATTTCCGTCTTTGATCCGTTATAATACCGACTCCACCGAGCCTAAACACGAGGTTCGTCATCATATCGTCACCACAGGTCCACCCGTGTCAGCCAAACCGAGACGTCTTCCACATGACAAGCCCCAAGCGGCTAAACGCGAATTCGAGCACATGCTCAACCTCGGAATCATTCGCCCATCCAACAGTTGTTGGGCTTCCCCGCTTCATCTTGTACCCAAAAAGTCCGGTGATTGGCGTCCATGCGGTGATTACCGGGCACTCAACGCCGTTATCATCCCCGACAGATACCCTATCCCCCATATTCATGATTTTTCATTAGGATTTTCCGGGACATCAATCTTTTTCAAGATTGACCTTGTACGAGCGTACCATCAAGTTCCAATGGCATCTGAGGACATTGCTAAAACTGCCGTTATCACACCTTTCGGTTTGTACGAGTTTATTCGTATGCCTTTTGGCCTTCGCAATGCGGCACAGTCCTTTCAGCGCTTCGTGGACCAGGTCCTCCGTGGTCTAGACTTTGTTTTTGTCTACATTGACGATGTCCTCATAGCCAGTGCCACGCCAGAAGAGCACTTGAATCACCTCCGACAAGTATTTGAACGCTTCGACCATCACGGGATAACCATTAATCCTGATAAATGCCTATTTGGTCAACCTTCCGTCGATTTTCTTGGTCACAAAAGCGATAGCAAAGGCATTAGTCCCATCCCTGAGAAAACCCAGGCAATCATGGACTATCTACTGCCCCAATCCGTTAAAAACCTGCGCCGATTCCTTGGCATGGTTAATTATTACAGAAGATTCATTGAAAATTGTGCTGCCGTTCTTCAGCCTCTAACTGATTTACTTAAAGGTAATCCAAAGAAGTTCATCATTACGCCAGAAGCCGAAACCGCGTTTGTTGCCATCAAGCAGAAGTTAAGCCAGGTAACTTCCCTGAGATACTTGGACACTGACGAGAAAGCCACGCTCGTTCTCAAGACTGATGCCTCACAATCCGCTGTCGGCGCTGTACTTCAACAACTAATGGGCAATGAGATCCAGCCGTTGTCCTTCTTTTCTCTGAAGCTACAACCAGCACAAAGGAGGTATAGTACTTTCGGTCGCGAACTTCTCGCGATGTACTTGGCGGTCATACAATTTCGTCATGTCTTAGAAGGGCGACTTTTTTTAATTCTGACGGACCACAAGCCCCTCTGATCTACGCATTTCGTGCCGCTTCCGGTCGCTATTCTCCGAGAGAGACACGACATCTGGATTACCTCTCACAGTTTTGTGTCGACATTCGCTACCTCGATGGTCCGAATAACGTTGTAGCTGATGCACTTTCACGTGCTCACATACATCAACTGTCGTCCTCACCAATAGACCTTGAGGAAATGTCTGTTGCCCAGAACAACGATCCTGAACTCGCTCAGCTTCGATCGAATACCACATTGAAATTCTTGCAATTACCAATTTTAAACTCAGACGCAAGGATTTACTGCGATGTCTCCACCGGTAAGCCAAGACCGTTTGTTCCACAGTCTTTCCGGCGAACCGTCATTGGCCATTTTCATGGACTATCGCATCCTAGCATTCGATCCACTGTGAAGTTGATTACTGATCGTTTCATCTGGCCTAGTATGCGCTCTGATATCCGTCAATGGGCTAAACACTGCGTCAGCTGCCAGAGCAGCAAAGTACACAGACACACTACTTCTGACCCCGGAACATTCTCACTACCTGAGGCACGTTTTAGACATGTCCACCTAGACATAATCGGACCACTTCCTCCATCGAACAATTTCACTTTCATTTTGACTTGTGTTGATCGTTTTACTCGTTGGCCGCACGCCATTCCTTTACGTGACATATCTTCAGAATCAGTCGCCCGTGTATTTTTCGATTCATGGATTTCCTTTTTCGGTGTACCATCTACGATCACTACAGATCAAGAATATCAGTGTAGTTCCACCTTGTTCCGTGACTTGAATCGTCTGTTGGGTTGTACCCACATTCGGACAACTGCTTATCATCCAGCTTCGAATGGCCTTGTCGAGCGTTTCCATCGACAGCTTAAAGCCGCCAACACAGCTAATTCACCTTATCCACGTTGGTCTGAACGCATCCCAGCTGTCCTTCTTGGTTTCCGTAATACCGTCAAAGAGGATATTGGATGCAGCCCTGCCGAACTCGTCTTTGGCACCACTCTCAGACTTCCAGGTGAGATGATTTTGGATTTCCGAGTCACTGGTGAGATAGATCCTGTGCCCTACGCCGAACGTCTCAAACAACACTTTCGAACAATTCGACCTACCTCTACTCGCTTCACTGCCCGCGAACAACGAATTCATCCGGACTTACACACTTGTCCTTTTGTTTTCCTTCGCATTGATGCAGTTCGCAAGCCGTTGACACCTCATTATGAAGGTCCCTTCAAAGCGTTGTCACGGAAGCCTAAGTACTTCATACTGGAAGGGAATGGATCGAAAGAATCTGTGAGTGTTGACCGTCTTAAACCCGCTTAGGTTGAGCCTGCCGTTACTTTGACTGATCCCCAGTTGTTACCCCCTGTGGGTCAACCGACCGACTCCAATGCTTCAGAACCTACATGCGCTCGCCCAACGAATGATCCCAAAAACACACGTTCAGGACGTTCTGTGTCTTTCCCCTCCAAACTAGCTGAGTTTGTTCCCTAGATAGCAATATCGAGCGTTGCCTTACCAGTTCACGCTCTACGGGGGCGTTATGTAGTGGTTATTAATCTTTTGCATTTTGTCTTTCTTGTCATCCATTTTATCATGACATCTTTTCTACAGTTTGTTTGAATTAATGATTACAATACATTTCTTCGCGCTCCGCGTTCCGCCGTGCTGATTTCTGGCTGTGCTGCTTCTGCGTGTGTACGGTGCCGTCCAGTCTGCTTGCAAATCGGATAGTATATTCGGAATTATTATCGAACGTCTATTTCCATTGTGCTCGTCGTGTGCTACAGGTATAGCGCAACCTACGACTCGAACTTGACCGTGATTAGACTGTGAGTTGACCCTTTCCAACTTTTTGCCTTTTACTCAGGGGTTGCAACCTTCCCAGTATTTTTGGACCACTACAGTATCGTCCCCTCGCTTGTTTGGCCTCTCTTTTGGTCCATATCGCATCGGATCAATGACGGTCTAGGTGCCTCTTACGCCAGTGTAACTTACTAGCCCCCGTTTGATTCTCTTTGCTACTGTGGCACTCATTCTTAAACCTATTTTACTAGCCCGGCGTCTCAGGCTCCTAAGGCTCATCCGTCTCAAAACAAGGCCTTTCTCATTTGAGCATCGGCTGCCATCAGCAAAATGTCTCATTGGTATAATTAACTGCCTCACGTACTCGCCTCCGTCTGATACATTATCTGCATGCTTGGTCCCCCTACAGAAAACGAAAGTTCCGGTCCTTGATAAGGTTGCCTCTCGGCTCCACTCTCATGCTTCTCAGCTCACAATCCGTCCCCCCCTCTTGTTTGGCCTCTATTTTGGTCCACATCGCAACTGTTCAATGGCGGATTAGGTTCCCACAGCGTCAGCACAACATAATAGGCCACCTTTGATTCGCTTTCCTACTGCGCTTCGCACTCTTAAACCTCCTGGACCACACCGGTCTCAGGCTCCATATGCCTATAGGAGGACTCAAACAAAGGCTTCTCTTCCTTCGAGCATCGATTAAAGTTCTCATTGGCATAAGCAACAGCCTCATGATACTGGCCTCCGTCTGGTGCATTATCTGTATGCTTGTTCCCCTGCAAAATTGCAATTTTAGATCTCTGATTGACGTTTGCCTCTCGGCTCCACCATCATGAATCTCAACTCACAATTATGTTCCCCTCTCTTGTTTGGCCTCTCTTTTGGTCCATATTGCATCGGTACTATGGCGGTATAGGTACACTAGCGTCAGCACAACATCCTATGCCTCCTTTGATTCACTTTGCTATTGTGGTACTCATTCTTAAACCTTTTCGTCTAGTCCGGCCTCTCAGGCCCCAAACGCCCATAGTCATCAAACCAAGGCTTCTCTTATTTTGAGCATCGGCTGCCATCGACTCAAGTGCTCATTGGCATGAGTTACAACCTTATGATACTCTTCTTTGTCCGATTCATTATCTCTATGCTTGATAGTGCGTACCGAAATCCAATTTTCCGGTCTCTGATTGATGTTGGCTCTCGGCTCCACTATCATGCATCTCAGCTCACACTAACGTCTTCCTCTCTTGTTTTGCGTCTCTCTTCGTTCATATCGCAACTATTCAATGGTAGTATTGGTACCACCAGCCTCAGCTCATCGGTTCCTATGCAATTTTAATTCTCACATCCCCGTCTAGTGGACTGATGGCTTTCTTATTCCACCAGCGACAGATACTGAGCACTTGAACTTCTTTGGGTCTCATCCACTCCTATGTTTAACCATACTCTATTGTATACTTTCTCTGCACCTCCTCTCGTCATTGCATATCTTGGGATGAAAACTTGGCAATTGGCGGGGCTGTCCGTATTATTTCCTTACACTTGGTCAAATCCGGAGCCGGCACCGCTGTTGTTTTCGCTCTACAGCTGTCGCTAGTATTGCTGTCTGTTTTCTCTCTTGTATTCCACACGGTACACCTATCAGACTATGCTGAGCCTAATAAGGCGTGCCGCTCCTGTATACTAACTAATCAGGTTGCCAGCAACTCACCAATTAGTGTGTCATAACTAGCAGTCTATTTGACATCAACGTTCCACCGTGGATGTCCACATCAGAGTGGCACACGTAGCATCCTTTACGGCTACTGCTCACGATACGGATATTCTAGGTCCCCTTCAGTGCTGGCCCTACAACCATTTTCTAACTAAACCTGTAGTATTCAAGCCCTTCTCTCTCCTATTATTAAAGTTGTAAGCCTGTCAGCAAGCAGCTGCTTCCACATAACGAACCCGAATCCCAGTATCACCCTTTCCTTCGTATATTTGGTCTGTTTGCTGTGCTGTAGAAGTCCCTATCCTTTTCCGCTATTTGAGGTCCCTTATGGCTAGCTTTGCAACCGCACTGTCGTTACAGTTGTAGTATATAAATCCCATTCTCGCCACAAATTTGACACTCCGTCTCACCCCTTCACCCAGCTGTCTAGCATCCGATTGCTGAACATGTTGCGTTATTATTTTCATGGCCTCAAACTCGGCGTAATAACTTCACTGGCTCTCGTACGTGTTAGAACGATAAACTTTAGCACTGTCAATAGATAGCTCAACTTATATCTTAAGCGCTTATTAAACCCCTCACTACGTTCTTCTGATTCCCTCAACTCATTTACCGGTTAACAACGCCTGATACGCACGGCTCCCAAACAGGACAACTTTTACGTACGCAAGGCCACTTTGGCCAGCATCTTCCTCTCACATTCAGCAAATATCAGGTCTTGTGCTACAACGCAAAACTACGGATACGGATATGATGTACAACATATACGGCCACTCCATTGCTTTCAGCCAACACAACTTTACCGTAAATTTTATATTTATACAATAACATAGTTCTGTTCAATTTTGTTGGCAGTTTGCTCGGTCCGTTTTTCTTCTCACCCTTGTTCTACAGGATAACATTACCTGCACGGAACACCGCTGAAGACATACCTGCGACGCTCTCATGGGCACGGATTCAATAAAGAACAAAGAAAAACCCGCACTTCATAATCATGACACCCTGAAGAACCTAGAAAACTGATCAACTCAATACAAATCACCTGAGCCGTCCGACTTCAACAGCTCCAACCACTCGCATGGGACTCGCAAGGCGACTTCACAGCCATGGGAAACAAATTGGCGTTACTTGACTGCAAATATCCGCGAGGGTAATCAGTCAAATACAATCTTGCCTATGTTATATCACCAGCCGGCATTGTTCCAGGACGTGGTGGGTCTTCGTCTGGCAAGCGTTTTCCCTACAAAAGCCACAAATGTCTGTTTAACATCACTGCGACGTGGTGGATGTGACTCGCCACTCAATATAGTCACCGCCCCTAACACATTGGCACGTTGACCGACACCACATTTACAAGTTCTGTGCATATAGCTGCTCTCGCCCGAACACGCCTACATATCTGCTTAGTGACATGCCACTATTCTTAAGTATTTTTCACCTGTTTCCTCATACTTCACTCACTGGCCTACATTGCTTACGGGACCTCATCGGACTAGTTCCTCATCAACATACCATTTAAGTGATCTGATTACTATCTTTACCTCTCGCATTCTGTGTACATAGACTTCATACAACCTTTGGGCCCTATGGGCCCACACCACTGGCTCCAACTGTACTACTCCCACTGTTGGTGCTGCTTATTCTGCTATCATGTACAATAATAAAGTATGCTGATCATGCCCAAAAGGCGTGTCTCGCTTTGTCGAGAATAATATTTATTTATTTATTTATTTATTTATCTCAGGCTATAAGGCAATACATATTCCCTTCATGTATGTCTGTCACTGTCGCTTATCAGTCTCACTCCTACCTTACAATGTTGAATGCCGCTTTAAGACTCCGTTACTACTATTTTTAATCTCACACTGCTTAGCCCTTAGCTCCCCAATGCTTAACGCTACTTTTGTTTAGTTTGACTTCTCTCTGCTACGCCCTGGTAAACTCAGAACCACTTCAGTTTTAGTAGTTCAGGGCTGTTATTTCCATTAATATACACAACGTATCGCCACACCCATATTGCTGTTATTAACCTTACTTTCTATTTGCATGACACTACAAACGTCACTGCATGGGCTTGCTTCTTCCATTAGTATTCCGCATATATCCCCGAGAATGCGCCCCATGCATACCATAGCTTTAGCCTCCTTTGTCCCATCACGCATATCTCTGACGGGTTTCTTCTTATTTATGTAGCGGCGCTTCATCGTCATCATTGTCACTAGCAATTCACCGCATCTCTATTCGCAAGCATGGGCTCTTCCGCGATGCTTTACTTTTTCCTTCCCATTTGGTAAGCTGCCGTAGGAACTGATTGCCCCTGGCTGTGCATCATAATCTAGTTAGCCTCAGCTTCACCTAAGCTGCTACTCGGTTCCTGACGGCTCCTATCAAAGGATACTTGAGGTAATCGTTCACCATTTTATTATTTTATCTTTGTATCTTTCCAATACCCATATTTTTTGCTGAGCGTTGGGAACAGGCTTACCTCCCTATGGAGCAAGTGCTCTAGAGAACCTTTTGGTTGGCTTTAGTTGTGTTCCGAAGCACACCTGAGACCTGATGTCAGAGGGCACATATAAATCATGGATACTAAACAACATTACGTCGTAGCAATTAACTAGTTACCGCTGCATACAAGGACGCATTTAATAGTGTTTATAGATGTATTCCAGCCTGTGTGCTTTCTTGGTCGTCTCTTGTTGGTCACTTGTTTTTTCGAACTTTTTCCAGATATGGCGGTTGGCACTTGACGGTTCATCACATGGCAATGACAGATCTATCCTCAACGGCCAAGTGCTTTGAAATAATTGATAAACTCTCCGGACCTCAACAGTGCATCCTCATTCCAGCGTTGCCAGTTACCTACCACATGAATCATTATGGAAATTTTGAGAGATGCCGCCTGCACGGTTCCAAACAACTTGGTTTATTCCGTCGGGAAACCACATGGCCAAACCTTACTCACTAAAATAATGTCTTTACTTACATGCCTTGTTTCAATATGGACGTCGATTTATCTAGCATAATTGCTTTATCTTGACATGGACAACGTTGCTCCTTTTTACTAACGTTAGAACAAATTGGTTCAGTGTCTTTCCTTTCTGCAAGAGCAGTTTGATACTTTGCTTAGCTAGAGCTTTTCTGGTGGTATATCATGGAGACAATACGGGACATGAAGACAACTTTTCTTGACAATAGCTTACCCGCGAAGGAAGTGTGTTTAACGTTTGTGGACATGCTCGGTTTTTCCGTGGCCTAAACTCAGGGGTTCGGCCCTATTACTCACATATGTCTACCCATGAGCTGCAGAATTAATGTGAACTTCCTGTGGATTCCATGCTTGAATAAGTAACCACTATTTGGCAGATGAGACAAAGTTATTCAAAAGGATAAACAATACTCATCAACTGACATTTCCAGTGTGGATAACGACACGAACTCTTCACGCTAGAGACAGTATCTGATAAAAAACTGAAGTCTATTACTTCGAAATCCCTACGCACCTGCACGATCTCTGACCTGAATTTCCGGAACATTTTGTTCCTTGACTGTCTTCAACGACTACCGGCCGATCTTGCTTAAGCAAGTCGCTTGTCCAACGCAAAGATTTGCAGCTTTTATGCTTGCGGATAGCCGAGTTTACAACCAGTCCCTAAGGTTTGTTGCCAGTTAAGGATTACCGTTCTAACGGAGCGACGGTAGTGTTTCAGCAGGTGGTGCATTTTCACCCGGCGGGCGTTCTCCCTATAAACGCCACTAATGTCTTTTTAGCAATATTGCAACACGGCGGATGTGTCTCTTCACCGAATACAATCACTGTCTACAAACTCCCCCTGGCAAATTAACCAGAGCGACCTTACACCACATAATAATATTTTTATCATGTACACTAAACTACTCTTACCTGTCTCTACCTTTCATCTTCAATCTATATGTTATGCCTTAAAGCAATTTTGATCCTAGAATTTCGCCACCTCAATGATTTTGTTGCTGACGATGTCCTCCGGCATTTCGTTAACTTCTGAATATTGTGCGGACAGCACCCTTCAAGCAAAACAGCGTGCCTTTTGCAAAACAATAACTTATAAAAGCTTGAGCATGCCCGATTTAGTGTGTCTCGAAATATTCCAACATATGACATTTATTTATTTCGTCACTGCCCCTGTGACATCGACAGAAGCAACATCTCATGAGCCGAAGCAGCCTAAAATATTGCTGCATGCTAAGTACAATGAAGAAATAAGGAACTTGCAGTGTATCACGACGTGCACCATAGATTTTTGGAATGTATAAACACTTCTTCCTTTCAAAAATTTGATCATTTATCCTACCCCGTAAGACAGCACGGCAGCCAGCACATTGCGATTAGCATCATTCATATTATCAGAGTGATTAGACAGCAAATACTGAACCAAATCAAAGTAGGGAGTAAATGTTTGCTTCCTACCAGGATACCTCTATGATATTCAGCCTTAGGTAACGGGTCGCACACGCGCACGCCTTTCTTGATTTTCAAAGAGACGCGAGAGGCAGGCGTTATCCATTCTCTGGACTGCTGGAAAAAGTCCTTCATGGGTTTTCTTACATGACAGACTAGGAAATGGACGGAAACATCCGCGAGAGACGTCCACATGACAGGACCATTGCAGGAAGCAAGACAGTTATATTTAGTTACGTTTTATAGCGTGCACGAAAAATACATGAAAAAACAGGTGCTGCAGTACAAACAATAGTAGCAAAACCAATAAACAATGCGCTGATCCACTGCAGCTGATGCTGAATTCGACAGTGTGGCAATTTCCTTTGTTTGAATGGGTTGCCGACATTAAACATATTAAGGTTTGTTTCAGCTGTAACACCTGACACCTGGCTAAGGATGCCTCTGGGGGCAATTTCCATGTGAAGACGAAGTTCAGCTGTATGAAGCAACTGATGCGTCAACAGATAACCTGAAGCTGACTCCAATTAAACATAAATGAGTATGGCAAATCGCGGTGTTGCACTCGCAGGTCCGCAGGTTAAGCGCCTCCAGTGTCGCCGGATCGTTGTCCGACGGACCGTTGCCTGGTAGGTGACATTAGCAACCGTACTAAAAAATACTTACTGCGCTTGCCTAGCATCCGAGCAGCCATTGATTCATCATGCCCTCATACCCCTGAGTCAGGAAAGTGCATACGAGAAGTCATCGGCAGAATAAATCAGTCGTTAATGGTTTAGCTGTCTGCATAATCACCCTCAAACTGGGCGTCCGGCAAAAGGGGCTAGTGTAATTGCTAAAAACTAACTTGCTTATTCTTGAATCCATCCGCGGTTTCTACGCGCGCTGTAGTAAGGCATGCAGTGGAGCTACGAAACGACGGCTGAACGCTCACTATTATGAAGCCACGTGGTAATATTGCTGTGAATTCAAAACCACGCTGTTTATTATGCAGCAAAATAGCACTGTGATAGGGATATAATCTTCTAAATGTAAACACATAAACGTGGTTAACAGGTGCTCATTTGGAGAAAGACCTTTAAAATTATTGTTACGTGGGATCAGGATTTATATAAAAATCATTAGTTAGTTAATACAACGCTTTAACTACCCACCTAAGGGATGCTTGACGAGAGACATTTATTTATTTAAAGATAAGGGCGCGGAAAACAAATGAAGAACGGCGGAGAACACATATATAACGTGTGTTTGAACTTGTAGCAGTAGGGAACAGAGTCCGCCTAACTAGCAACTGAAACGGCTAACAGAAATTTAGCGAAAGTTGCAGGCATGCAGGCTATGTATTTTCATGGGTTTGCGTCCAAACATTCGGCAATACAATTGCTTGAAGTAAAAGCTGAAGCAATCTAAAAACACGCGGTTGCAACTCAAGGGCATTCTACCATGCCTGAGCATTGCATTGGACGTCAGGGGCTGTTGTTGCTGTCGGCACACATCTTTCAACTGCCCGTTAGCATAAGAGCTGCCGAAATTTTTTCGTCTAATTGTCCCCGCCAAGTATATACTGCTGTGAACCTGCTTAACTGACAGTAGCTACTGAACCTACTTGCTACTATTTTAATCCTAACCGCTGTTTCTAACCACATTCATTGAACCAAATAATATGTGCCCCGTCTGTTCAACAGCGTGATCACTGTTAAAGCTATACGGCCTAGCTTCAGATATTCCACTCACCTTTTTAAGCTCTCTTGGCCAACTGTACTTAAATTAAGCAGAGGTATACATATGTCGGTCACTATTAAAACGCCAGTAGGCACTCAGTGAGCAAAGTTAAATCTTGTTCCCACCACGAGTATGTTGGCACAACTTTCAGTTTTCCCGATTCCGTACTACTGGAATGAACGCTGTATGGGCAAAGTGAAACATTCACCCTGGCTGTTAGGACAACTAGAATGTTCGGCCCGGTGTTTCGCCTTAACATAACCGTCCGAGGTAAGTATGTCTCTTACCTAAGGTCTAATTCCACCATTGTTATGTGTAGTGGTGAAATGGAAGAGCTCCCACTAGGAAGACTTCTAGGACGGTAGCTGGTGCGGCATACTGGCCGATATACTGCTTCTGCACTCTCATCGGTCTTTAATGTAGGAGAGAAATAGCTCCTAAATGGCAAAGTGATGCGCAGTAAAGTGTTTCAACATATGCAGCAAAATAAATTATGTTATTCTCCAGTGTTTTGGGCACGCTAAACATTTGCGAATAAAACTTTATTTATTGAATGTGCGAAATAGGTTTAAACACTCTACTGCGCGTCACTTTGCCATTTCCGAGCATTTTCTCTCCTATTTTAGAGTCTGTTGCGGATGCATGCGGTGTGCATCGGCCAGGCTGCCGCACCTGCTAACCCTTTACGGGTTTTTCTGGTTGGTGCACTTCTAGTTCACCCCGAATAGAGAAGAAACAATAGTCTAGGACAAGCGTAGAAAAGTACGCTAAACTGTTGGGAGCTGGTTGTTTACCTACTACTTCTTCCAACGTATGGAGGGATTAAAGCAAAGGTGAAAGATATAATTGCACCCGGACTGCCAAGGTAAAACACTGTTCAGAGAACCTCTACCCATACTACCAACGTTTGTAATGACTTAGCAGTGAGAGCTCTATTAACTTGCGCGTTTCGAAGAATTTTTCAAGTTTTTGCATATTCGTTCCTCTATTAGTGTTAAACGACTCCTGCAACCCATTGGTGTTAGAATCGTATCCCTATGGACATATCTTAGAGGCTGACCGAGATAAAGCGGGTATTTGAATAAAATATGTGAGCTTTACAAGCTAATCTAGGCCAGAATTACTCTAAGGTTTCTTGGTCTATTAATCTGGACGTTTTAGATATTCACGGAAAACTTTCGCAACCAGAAATTTTAAGTGTTGAGCAAACGTAGTGGTTAACCTGGACCATTCATGTTGCTTGATTTACTGGAAGAGCCCCGGACATGTAGTGTGCCAGTGCGTTGAATTGTGTAACTCCAGAGCCAACTATTAGGCTGTTGGTTTGGTCTTCATTATGGCTACTTGCAGCATATCTCCTAAGGAGAGCAGCTGAGCCTCAGCAGGTCAAAAAGGTTAACAAAATTATGCTTAAACATATAAATAACTAACTGGTACGTTCTCGATATAACGAGGCGGACCGATAAAGGCGTTATAGAATATGCATGAAATAATGGCTTCGTTCGAACAGCTACAACTGCTATGTCAACATCCAAGTTCGCGTCGTTTCGCTATTTCGTAATCCAGGAGCACAGGAGCCAGTGTAATCATACGGTGCAAAGGTATTCAATTAACAGGTAGAACGGTTTGGTGCGTCGGCAATTCATTCCCCGTATCCAACTCTGTTGTGGAGACTACAGTAGATGTCTGAGGACTAAGCCAGTGTGATCTGGTGGATATGCTTTTATGCAGTAGCGATTCACTTGCGATTCACATGCCATCTTGTTAAGAGAATATTTGTGGCCACTTTTAGGATGAACGCGGTCCAACCGAAAATCCAGCATGTACAAAACACTGCAGTCGTTTATTTTGAACAATAATTTTAGCCGGCACCGCATCCTACTGATTTCCCAACCAGTTATTCGCAGTCAGTTGACGGGCACATTCCATTTCTGGTTGACAGAGTATAGCCATGATTCGCCATTAGCCGTCGAAGCCGGTCAGAGATGAAGAAGGTTCCTGGAGTCGGATGCTTTGTGGTGCGGGTACGTAAACGTTTCAAGATATTAGATGATGGCTTTTCCCATAGTATCGTTTTCCGGGTTATACAGACTGCATTTCAATCTATCCACCCAGGGCTTGCGGTAGGTATGGTGCTTGTAGTGGATAATTATGGCTGCATGCATCTGTATCAGGAGAAAGTACCATTCCTTGGTCTACGGCAGAACCTCAAGCAGCTTTT
Organism: Dicrocoelium dendriticum; assembly: GCA_944474145.2. NCBI lineage: Eukaryota > Metazoa > Platyhelminthes > Trematoda > Plagiorchiida > Dicrocoeliidae > Dicrocoelium > Dicrocoelium dendriticum. Next base: position 37,938,407 of record OX104071.1, on the reverse strand, counting down.
ATCAGACTATTCAACCATGGGTAACACGTTAAAAGTACGGTAGCAGCAAAATAGGATAAGAATTCCTTCAAATGTATGCAATCATGGGGTCTACTAGTCTTCATGGTCAAGTGCAAACACCATGAAAAGTTTTAGAAAAGCTGCAAGTAAATGGAATATCAAAAAGTATTTGAAGAAATTCAAGGGGCTGATCTCCTTTCTTTAAGCTCTATTAAGGGGCAAACAGCTGTCCGTGGCAGTGAAGGTAAGCACGCCGGCAGTATCTGTCATCTGTTGTGGTACAAGGAATACAAGTAAATATATTTCTCCCGGTCAGTAACTTGTGATTCTGTGAACGTGAAGCGATCTAATCTTATTTGTCTTGACCCCGTGAAATGGCACCTCTGCAACATGGCCATAGAGATCCCCATTCCAAACTTTAAGTATATTCGTCAGAAAGATACGTTGATCTCCATGTCCAGGCAAAGGGAGAAATCCAGATAGCTATTGAAACTGGATCAGCCGTTCCAGAGGACACAGCACCTTACGTAGACCGATGTGACCGTGCACCTTTTGTGAAAAGCGGGCGACGAACAAGTGGCAGCCAAACAGACAGAACGACAGAAATACATCTAAAAGCACGGTTGAGAACTGATAGCATGAAGCGGTGCCTAGTTAAACGATACTCAGAAGTGGATGTATTTTGTTTGGTGTAGGTTATTTACGTGTGTGTTAGTTACCTCACGTCAAGGGTTTAGCTCTGGCTGCAACTTCGGCGTGGGAAGACGTTTCAGCAAATGGCACGGTTAAACTACCAATATAACAGCTGGTTTATAACTTTGAGTGAATAGCAAGGTTGTTGGAGTGAAGCACCCATAAACTGATGATGGTGACAGCCGTCTGTATGCAAGTGGGAACTTAACAGAAACTAAGGTCAACTGGGTTTAGGAAAAAAGCAGCGAACAGCTAGTTCGTAAAGCAGCGTTACAGAAAATGGGAAATTTACATCCTTGGTGAAGGACGGAGCTGAAAGTAGCCGCTGATACATCATGATCGCTAACCGCACTAAGGTGTCGGAGAAATAGGGGCGCAGGAGACCCTGCTGACGGGATAAGCTTAGTCAACGCACTGAGAGTAGGTCGAACAACTGTGGCCGAAACCCAAATTAAGTCGGTCAGCAGAACTGGACAGGGTAAAAATGGAAGCGGCTTTATTAATAATAAATGGTGATTAAGCTCGGCAAGGATTTGGTAGTAAGGGAAACAGTGCGTTAATCTACAGAGCGTAGACCATTGCCCTTTTGGTAGCCTGTTAGCAGTCACAAAGCAAGAAGTTGGCCAGCTGAGACTAGACCAGACCACGACACTGTGAGTTGGCAACGCAATGGGGAAAGGAATAAAACCACAGCGTTGTAAGGAAAGGATAGGATCGCAATGACTAATACTCTACTTATAAAGCATTGAAAAAAGCCAACTTGGCTCTCTTGGTAATGGGGACAGAGCGATCGGTATTCCGAAAATTGGTCGGCAACGTCACAGTACTCTGAGAGAAGTCGGGGAGCGGGAGGTTAATCAGACGAACCTGGCTTAGTTGGCCCAAGAAGGATAACTAATACAGTTAATGTAGGAAGTCCAATATAGTGGGTCGTTATAAATTTACAGCTTCGGACTAGTAGGGACTAGCTGGCTAAGGTTGGCGCAAGTTCAGAAAAGTATCGGATTGAGGGAGGCATAGCATTGACGCTTCAGAGTCCAGACAGCTTGCATCTCGTTAGTATGGAAGCAGTGAGAGAGTGGGAGATTGGTCAGACAAGGCAAGACAATGTGAGCTGGCAGTCAGGTTGAAGAAAAAATGAAATCAGCGAACGCGATAAGTAACAGACTGGGTTTGGATAAAAACACTGTATAGATAAAGAATGGAAAGATCAACATGGCTCTTTAGGTAAGGTACACCGAGCCGTCGGTCTACTGTACATTAGACGGTAACATTAGAGTAGTCGGAGAGATGTCGGTGAGCTGGTGACAAATCAGCAGATGCCCAATAATCCTTCGCTTTTGAAAACTAGCTCTCACAATCCAGGTCGTTGAGACACCTCACATACAATCTACTTGGAAGAAACATTTTTGCCCATTTTTCTGGTCCTCATTTGCCTCTTCTCAGTAATAGACCACTGCAATGTATCAGCAGTGATAGGCATAGGTCGTTAGTCATATAAAAGGTGTGCGAACTCATAAATCTCGCAATAAATATCTTGGAACTACGCAGCACTGGCAGGCTGCTATGGGCTGATCGAGTCATGCGCTGCCCTGACTAATGCATACGAAGCTGTCCACTGTAACTCCCCGGCTTTATTAACGTTTGTGGTTTCTTGCTTTACATTGCTTTGAAGCAATCAGTGTCCTCGAGAACGCCCACGGTGAGACCATAAGACCAAGAACTAACCACACCAAGACGAAAACTCCCGAGTGTATATACAATTCTATTTTGCTTTCTAAACACCACAGCGCGACTTTCCCACAACATTCCTTTATTACCTTTCCTTTATTACTTAGACATACATTCTGCGGTTTTCACTCTCTGAGCTGATATTCTAATCTCGTCTCAACGGTCTCTTTGCTTCTGCTTACTGTGCCCTGAATGACCAGGGATGGGCAGACTTATCGTTCTGCTCACATAACCCGGGGTATATCGTTGGCTTTTCCACCTCTTCTGAATAGAGTATTTTCCTTTCCACACTCTACTTGCATTACTTTTTCAATTAGACGTAAATCTCTTCGGACCTGGCTATAATCTATCCTCGGCTGACTAGTCTCATGTTTCTGACTGCTCCCATACATCCGAGACGTTGTCACTCGAGGCTCTACATTCAAAACACACTGTTCCCCTCATCTCAAGACCTATCCTTGGCATGCTAACTGGCTTCTCATATAGCCGCTGTCGTCCCTTTTCTTATGACACTCATTTCTGCTATCCACAAGTTAATTTGGCGGCCTAGCTTTATCTTGCTGGCCTATCCGGACTCGTCTGTACGGTCTCCTGCTATCTGACCCACCTCAGACTTCTGAGATCTCAATGACCTAGGCTCTGCCGACGTAACATCCTGCAACCCTCAACTGAAATGCATTGTTGGCCCTGATTATTCCATATTAATATGGGTCCTTTCTTCCTGTACGTTCCTATTCTGCCGATGCTTTCCTTCATTACTTAGACCTGCATTCTACGGTTTTCACTCTCTGAGCTGATATTCTAATCTCGTCCCAATGGTCTCTATGATTCTGCTTACGGTGCCCTGAATGACAAGGGATGGGCAGACTTATCGTTCTGCTCACATAACCCGGGGTATATCGTTGGCTTTTCCACCTCTTCTGAATAGAGTATTTTCCTTTCCATACTCTACTTTCATTACTTTTTCAATTAGACGTAAATCTCTTCGGACCTGGCTATAATCTATTCTCCGATGACCAATCTTAGGTTTCGGGCTGCTCCCGGACATCCGAGACTTTATCACTCGAGACTACATTTGTAACACACTGTTCCCCTCATCTCAAGACCTTTCCTTGGCATGCTAACTGGCCTTTCATATAGTCACTTTCGTCCTGAAAGCTTCTTTTCATATGACGCCCATTGCTGTTATTCACAAGTTAATGCAGCGGCCTAATTTTATCTTGCTGTCTTATCCGGACCCTCTGACCGGTCTCCTGCTTTCTGACCAACCTCAGACTTCTGAGATCTCAATGACCTAGGCTCTGTCGACATAACGTCCTGTAACCCTCAACTGAAATGCATTGTTGGCGCTGATTACTCCTTATTACTATGTCCCCTTTCTCCCTGTACGTGTCTATGCCGCTGAGGCTCTCCTTTATTACTTAGACCTAAATTCTACCGTTTTCACTCTTTGAGCTGATACTCTAATCCCGTCTCAGTAGTCTCTTTGCTTTTGACTACTGTGATCCGATTGGTCAGGGATGAGCAGAATGACCTCATGATTTCTGAACTCTCTCGGACTTCTGCGATCTAACTGTTCTAGTCACTGCCGACGCAACTCTTTGTTACCCTCACATCAAGAACGTTGTTAGTGGTGACTCATCCTTACTATCTTGTCCCCTCTCATCCTTAACGTGACCATTTCCGCCGATTCAATCCTAGAAAATTCATGGCTTACTGTTACGCCTTTCTCCTTATTAGCCGACGTTCTAGTCTGGTCTGAACGACCTACCTTCCGACTTCTGTGATCTTAATGATCAGGGGTCGGCAGGCCCAATGGTCTGATCATACCACGTCGGGAATATCGTTTACTTTGCCACTAACCAATAAAACCTTTTCCCTTCCTCATTCTGTTTGCATTCCTTTTTCCACTGGTCAGGCATCTCTTCGGGTCTGGCAGTACTCTAGCGGCGTCTGACCAACCTCCTGCTTTCTGACTACTTTCATACATTCCAAACGTTAACGATCTAGGCTTTGCTGTCCTGGTACTCTGTCCCTCTTATCCTGAGACCGTTCCCCGACATGCAACGGTCTTTTTCTCTAGCTGCCTGCTTCCCAAACTGCTTTTCTGATGACACTCATTACTTTATTCCCTCCTTACTTTGGAGGCCTAGCTTCAGCTTGTTGACTTACCCGGCTCTGACTGTATGCTCTCCTGTCTTCTGACATCTCTCGGACTTCTGTGATTTAATGATCAAGACTCTGCCGACGAATGTCTGTTACCCTCACCGCTGGTCATGATTGAACTTTATTATCATGTCCCATTTTTTCCTTAACATGTCCATTTCTGTTGATCCTCTCTGTCAGCACTTAGACTTCACATTACTAATACCATTTTCACCCTATGAGCTGACATTCTGGGCTCGTCTCAACGATCTCGTACCTTCCGACTTCCGTGATCCTAATAATCAGAAACCTGCTGATCCAACGGTCTTTGCACAGCACCTGGAGTATATCGTTGGCTTTCTTTTTCTTTCTTTTCTCACCCATAGAGCCCTTTTATCACACTCTAGTCTGACTTATCTGGTTCTGGCTGTACGGCTTCCTGCCTTCCGACCTCTCTCGGACTTCTGAGATCTAAATGTTCTAGTCTGTGCAGACGCAATACTCTGTCTCCCCTGCCTCCAGTGCACTGCTGCTCATGATTCATCACTAGTATATCCGCTTTTATCCTTAACACTTCTATCCTGTTGACGCACTGTTAACTTTCCGACATTTATAGTACGGCTTTCTTTCCATGAGCCGATATCCTCCTCTCACCTCCATGGTCTCCTGCTTTTCGAATACTGAGCGCATACTTTTGAACCATCGACATGTCCAAAGGTCTGCTCGCAACACCTCGAGATAATTGGAGGCTCTTCCACTTCCCCTTAAGTGTCTCCTTCCCGATACACTCTTTCATTTTCGCGCTCTGTCTGCCTTCCTTTACCCGTTGGACGGATAATTCTTTGGGCATGGCTCTATTCTAGCCTCGTCTGACCAGTCTCCTACTTTCTGACTGTTTTCAGAAATCCGGGACGCAGGTGTTCTAGGCTGTGCACTCAAAACACACCCTGTTCCTTTAGCCTGAGAGCTTCGTTTGACATGTTAACGGGCTTTTTATATAGCCTCTGTAGTCCCGCAAATTTTCTTTTCTCGTGACATTCACTACTGTTATCCCCACTTTAATTTGACGGGGCAAGCTTCATCTTGCTGACTTATCCTGTCTCATCTAAACGCTTCTTTGCTTTCCGACCTCTCTCTGACGTCTAAGATCTAAATGATCTATGCTCTGCCGACGTACCGCTCTGTGACTCTCTTCTCACGAACATTACTGCTTGTGCTTTATCTTAGTTTTTTCCCTCATAATCTGTACACCTCGTCCTCCACTCTCTGGTTCCCACCGATAAAGCATGTGCCTACTTTTGACCCCCAAACACTCCTGCTTCATCTTCGATCTTACATTCTTTACTGATCCGTGTTCTGCTCGATTCTCGTCGTATTTCGCCACTTATGATACACGTGCATACGCGGTATTAAAATAACAATTACATGTATAGGGGTACAATAGTTCAGGCATCGCCGCAATTGATCGACTGCATTCCAGTTGCATTCCTTTCTCCTGTCTGTGTGGCTGTCTCTGTTCGTTTCCATTTTTCCCCGAGGTTGTCACAGGTACGGCGACACGCACCAAAGGAATTGTCCATCATTGCGACAGCAATTGAAGGCACAGTTCTTCACCTGGACATGAGCGGAAGATTAGCAACCCATTCACAACTTACTAACCGGACAAATCATTCGATATCTTGCACTGATACCATTCTTCCTAGGCTTGAAGCATTGGATTCGATTTGCCTAACACAAACTTCCACATATCTCTTGCCTGGAGGACTTTCGACTTCGGAAGGCAAATTCTCCTGTCAATACAACGCCTGAGAAATCGGTCATTCTGAGCTCTTCAAGCTGCTATGACCGCTCAAACGGCCGTGTGTTTTCTATATTTCTAATCAACTTCACTACATACCCCGGGGGATTTGCGATTACTTCTTCAAAACATTCTATCCTTCAAGACATCTATATATTTCAATGTATATCCTTCAGTGACTTCACATGGTTCTGCAGTTGATCAACACATCATATCCAGAAAGAATGTTTAATTCCCGACCTACCGATCTGGCACAGGACTGGACCCAGGCACGCAATGGCCAGTCGCCCAACGCATCAGCCAGCAGAAAAGTGGGACGCAAATTGACTGCGAAAAACGGAGCAAACAAACGTTCAACAAGAAACAGCCAGTTACAACTTGACATTCAATGGATTGGCGGCAATGTTTCAGGGCGTTGTGGGTTTTTGACTGGCAAGCGTTCTCCCTATAAAAAGCCACAAATGTCCGTTTAACAACATTGCAACACGGCGAATGTGGCTCGCCACCGAAAAAAGTCACAGCCCATAACTTCACACTGGCATATCAATTAGCGTCATCATTTTGGCGTGCTCTTCGATTATCTTCCAATGGATCATTCAGGATTCTCAATCTATTATTTTTCGAGGTACGACTGCAATATAAGGCAGAGCGATTATGTCCAAACAAATGGGTCCCGATCCCACTACAACCAAATCGTTTCACATCTTCACCATTGCACAGTTCCAAGCATGGACATATGAACAATTTTCTACCGTCACTACACTTTCCATAAAATGTCTGTACAGCTGTACATACCTGATCATGCCTCAATTGGCGTGCCTCGCATAGTCGAGAATAAAATATTTATTTATTTATTTTTGATTAAATATCGCATACGCTTAGAAAATCTGAGTTTCGGCCAACAACGATGGTTCTAAGCAGTATTGGTAATCTTGAGCTACATTACACATTTACAGATACACCTCCTTATTTAGGCCAATCTATATATTTTTCATTTTTTCCTTGTACTTGGTAACGGAAAGAATGCGCCCTTTTTAGCATGAAAAATAACGGCGCTATAAGCAGTCACAGTATAACTTGCAAATAGGTGTGGAATATAAAGTGACCGAAAGTTGCCGTGTCTTGTGCTTTAGCTTTTCTTTATTTTCTATAACTGCGATAAAAAGTCTTTTTCATTTTCACTTTAGCTTAGGTATGTGTTGTACAGGGTCAATTGTTAGTGGTGTATAACAAAAAATCACTAGCAAATTTATTTGCTTTCTAAGCAGCTCCATTGGGTTTACACTGTGAAATATTGTGTGCATTTTACTGTCAAGGGAGATCGCTTTTAAACAAATTTTACCAGTTCTACTGCTATCGTTCCCTTTTCTCTTCCAGTAGCGTGCCACAAATAAGGCCCTCTGAGGGTATGGATATAGTTAGTTGAAAATGGAATAAATAACACCAAGTGGTTGCTTGTGGGGATTTGGCCGGCCTTATAATGTAGAAGATGTAAGTGCGCCTCTGTAATATAGATCCCAAGAACTTACACGCAATCGTGCAGAAATAGGCGGCGGGGGAATACACGAATATCAACTGAATGCATGCCAATAATTACAATTATCAGAAACGTTCTTATAACTCACTTGCATGTTTGGAAGAACTATTTCTAATATTTGTTTTATCCATGCGTGTTCATGGAGCCGTTTGACAACATGGTATGCTCCCGCAAGGTAACATCTAGCAGAGATCTAAAAATAAGCATTATTTACTTATCTCCAGAAAGCAGCACACTGTGGTTTTCTGACCCTGCGCTAACTAAAAGTGTCCTATGGTCACGTGCAAATATGATATTTCGTATTGGCTTCCAAGCATTTGCGCGTAACTTTTTCGTATATTTGCAATTTTTAGCTGCTGCCGCTAAAGGTTACATTTCGGCCTCCTACAACGTACCCAGAAAAGGCGGTGAATTTTTGGCCCTACTGTACATTTCTAGCTTGGTGTCCATATACAGAACCCACAAATAATTGCTACCTTTATACTTTTTCTTTTATTCCATACCTTGCAATTCAGAAGGTCATTTTGAGCAAAGTAGCATATTGGCGTTATTGGCAAACAGCCCAAAACTCGTGAACTGCTACACCGTTTACAAGGATTTGACTCCACATAATATAATCACAAAGTCGGGACGGGGTAGTAGCGGGTTTACCATCAGGAAATCATAATGAGGCAATTGTAGAATTTGCCCTACCGGTCAACGCGGCCAAATCCTCATTTACGTGCATGGAAAGGGTAGGAAATAACGTGCTTAGAGCCTGGCTGGCCACCCCCTGCAACACACCAGTTTCAAAAAGAATCCAGGCGTACTCTGACGCCGGGATCTGAAGTCTATCCACAACACGAACAGACTATACGCAAACGGACTACGCCTGTTTTGGGCACTTAGGCGCAGTTTCCGCATTTGGTCTGAAGAGATTATCACCCGTCTGTGCTCTTCCACATTAAGACCGGTGCATGAGTAAGGCTCAGCTGCTGGAATGGGTCCAGCACGTAGCTACCCGGTTCATCCCCAGTTTACGGGGTACTTCGAACGTGGACTGATGTAGGGGACAAGGGCTTTCTACCCCGTCATAGCGCTGGTGTTGATTTGAGCTCATTATAATGCACCGGTTACTGCACCTGGGCCGATTCCATGGGTTGAAGCCGCTGCCGCACATTTCCGCCCAAGCAACACAAGCGGACACCGGTACAAACTAGTGCCACCGGATTTAACTCACAACGTACACCCACTATGCTTTGAGCGTCGAGTGGGAACTATAGGAATAACTTGCCGGAAACGTAAAAGTAGGTAAAATCGGTGTCGGAAGTTAAGAGCTTTCTTTATGCCCAACTTTCTGAATGCAGTGTAAGGAGCGTATCGCACCCGGATAAGATGACATGCAGCTGCCATAAGCTGCCACGGCGCAAGAATCAGCTACGTGATTCTGCCAATGTGGCCAAACCATCCACGGAGGAACAATAGAGAAGTTTATATTCTGGCTCTTGAATTCCTGTAGTCAGTATTCGGTATTCTGAGTTTTGTTCTACCCTCCGTCAATTGGGTGACTGCTTTAAATGTGGTGTTAGCGTTGAAGAGACTGTGCTCCGCAGACGTGTCAGACGTGGCTTTTAGGTTGCACCACCTTGTTAGTATGGCGTTCCTATGCATCAATAGGTAAAAATCCTTTGTTTTGTTTATCTGGAGGGCCTTTTGCTCAGTTTGTTTAAGATTATGTGTATCAGCAACACCGTCCGCATTCTTTGGTTTCCTCCTGTTCTGCTTAGGTGTAACCACGTCGAGGCAGAACATAATGTGCTTTTACCTCTCTTGGGTCTCCGTAGCTAAATTTGCTGCCATAAAGCCTGCATCGCAGTTAAGAGACCGAAGGAGAGTGGAGAAGTTTTCACTGTCATTGCGTTGAATAGGACGGAAGAAGCCACTAGGGTAAATTTGTAATTCTCAGTAATGTGCAACCTGAACGGCAGCTTCACTGCTTTCTGAGCGCCACCAAGGTGGCTGTCAAGTGCGTAAACTTGTGCGTGGTCGATTCCTTTAGTGAATAATAAGTCTGCGACGTTAGATTTCTTGGTAGGTGCGTGAAAAGATTGAGTCCGATCCTAGGCGAAACTAAGGTGGACGAACGCTCCATAATTGGGAGGTGTAGACTGGGTAGACCAGTCCACGTTCGGCATATTAAAGGCACCGCCCATTACCCTAGGGCGCAAATGTAACGGCGAACTTTCGATGAAGAGCTCGACTAGTTTCCTAATTTCACCTGTTGGGATGTGTTTGGATGTAAACATGGCCAATGAGGTGCTCAATGTGTCCGCACTCAGCTTGTATCCATATAGAATCCTCCGGGTTACCCAAAGTTATGAGGTGGAAGGAGGAGGCATGAATGGCGTCGCTGATGTACATGCAGCATACTTCGTTCCGTCGCTTATCGCGTCCAGTGCAGAATGACGCATAGTCAGGTATTTAAATGGCTGAGTCACACGAACTGGCAAGGTGCAACCTCTCGGTTCCTAAAAAAGCAGTGCATTGGACATAGTAACAAACGGGCAGAAGAGGTGAATCTTTTGCTCAATAAGCCTGGCGTTGATGTAGGGCATATTATAGATATTCAGCTTACTATTTTCGACGAGATGGGATGCAGTAGGAAGCGTTATGGTGGGTCTTGGTGGTGAAATTTTCTGAGATATCCAGCAGCACAGGCAATCCCGTATTTGGTAATAAGCTTCTCAAGATGCATACGTTGAGATGTATGCCTGGTGGGTCAGTGGGAGGCAGTGGAATAGGTGGTGAGTAGTATGGAAAAGTGAGTTTAGGAAGAGAGCAGTTGGTGCTAACTAATACCGTATGTAAGCTGAGAGAGGTTGTCCGCATTCGAATTTGAAGTTGGCATTTAGAGGAGCCGCGGATTACCTGGGATACGTTGGTTGACAGCAATTTCAAAATGTCAGAACCTAATTGGAGGGTAGAGAATCCTGCTGCACCCTCGCGAGTTGGGAAAGGGGGCCTGCGACGTGCGGCGTTCAAAAGAAATGGACCACAGTAGCTGTCATCAGAGTTCTCTGTAGGATGGGGTGTTGTTTGCGGAGTGTTGACTGGTCGGTGGGATGGGTGGATGGAAGAAAGCGAAAGGTGGAGGCTTCATCTATCCTCTGTGCGCAGTTGAGTTCTGCCCTGGGGGTGTTGGAGTTCTGCCGGGGTTTATCTAATTTTGCGCGGGGTCTGGAGACGCGCGGCAGGGCATTGGTTTCTGAGTAGTTAATGCTTTTGTTGCGGCTGCTCAGTCCTGGCTGTCGCTGTAGGAGACTCCAATTCGTAACGAAAGGGTGAAGGCCCACTTAGGGTTGGACGATTTGTCTCGCCTGTATTCGCATGAATGGTTTGGTCGACGGTCTATTTGAGTACTTCTAATGCGGCGTCTCTGGTCGGCCTGTAGTGTAAGCTAATTGAGTGTGATCCGGTTACCTGTCGTGGAGCTAGGGGTTATGAAGAGGTAAACCTTGCGACGTGGCTGATCAACCATAGCGGTCACTGTACTAGACCGGCAGAAAACAAATAGTCTCGTCGCGTGGTTGGTCTGGTAAAGGCATGGTGTTGACCGCTTTGGTGCCTCTAGTCATTCATTCGTTGCTATACCTATGTGGTTTTAAAGGGAACCGAAAAACACAGTTATCAGACACCGTGATTTTGCTCACCTGGGCTATGGCACCGCGTTAGTGTCAGGAAGTACGCAGTCCATGAAGTTTAAGCAAACTATATCCACCCCGACCTCCGTCCACAGGTGTGTGGTGCAGGGGAGCGTCCGTGATCCTACCCTATTTTTGATGTAGATCGATGACCTCTGCAGGAGTTTACAGCACGGTCTCTCCTTTATCTTTGCTGACGACGTAAAACTTGTCTACGTCTTTCCCCTAGGAGTGAATTATCCACAATTAGTAGTATCTGTGTGGAACTTTAAGCACTTGAAAAGTGGGGCGAACAATGGCAAATGACCTTCTCCGCTCAAAAATCTAATGTCATGACCCAAAAATATTCTATACCTGCTGGGTCCTTAACAATTAGCGGTATCACTATCAAACAGAATGCCAAGACAACAGATCTGGGCGTGCGCCACTCTATGTGACTCAACTTTGTGGATCAAGTTCATTATCAACTGGCAAGGGTAAGGGGATAATCGCTGCACATAGGCCGTTACCTAAAAACCACAGATGCAAGGTTAGAACTTGACAAGAGACACTTCAGGCCACATTTGGAAGCTTTCTCTTTTATATGCAGCAACCTACGGAAGTCGGACCGTGTTTTGTATGAAAAAGCTGAGCGGCGCTTTACAAGTATGTTGACTCCATCACAGCATGCGCTGAGTTGCCAACACCTTAAAATTCAGCACCTATGGCGAAGGCGCATTATCCCTAGTCTGTGCTTCTTACATAAGCTAACTCATAGAAAGCTGCACAGTAATATCACTTGTCTTACACTAAGGAGCGCATCTGAATCTAAACACAGAATCAAGGGCCATTCCAATACACCGCTATAGGCAAATAAGAGACTGCGATCTCCTTTCTTCTTAGTTGTGTACGTGAACATATGGAACAAGTTGCCTTCCAGAACAAGAGAAAGCCAAAACTGGCAGGCATTCAGGAACGAGATACAAAGATTCCTATGTTTTGACAATATACAAAGCATCTTCCATATCTGCCATTCGCAAGACCACTTCATCTAAATTGGCCCTGATGTAGCTTGAGGACGCCCACGATGTAGTGCATGACATCTGAACACGTCAAGCTCATAACACATCCACATTCATTGTCCTCACCGCCTTATCACCTAAGAGACGTTAACGGTATCCGTGGCACCCATCTTCTAGAGTTTAAGAATAGCAATCCGAGTACAAGATGGCTTTAGTCTTCAACGAGCTCTGCTTGACCTACTTGAGTTATCCTACGTACAACTTCGCTTTAGGACTGGACTATGGAGAGAGCAGACGCCACCACAAAAGCATGCGGTAAGGAATCATCAGGGATAAGCCTCATGAATTGTCTCTATCAATCACCATTGTTCCTTTAATTTATCCAGTACCGCAAGCGCAAGACCCAGGAGGTCTCAGTCGGATCAGTCGTACTCATCGTACAGGTGCTAACATTAGAATTCTGCATGCAAGAGGTACTTAGCCATTACTGATTATTCCTGACGTGCCTCGGCCCCCTCACTAACACGGTGATCCAAAGAATGAATGGATCAGTTGGTGTCCACGGCCCTCCGGCTTCTCTTTTTCAATGCTTACTTCGTCAAAGTTTAAAATTTTCAACCAACAGTGCAGCTTAGCCTTCTGACTGGCAGGTTAGAAAACCGTCTGTATTCCTCATGTAGGATATTGCAGGGCAATGACGAAGCCATCTGTGCGGGCGAATTTCAATCCTTACATCTTATCTACATCTTCATTCCTCGTCTTAAGCGTTACATTTATCACTTTCCAGCTTCTTAGACCACGGGGTTGGTGGAAATATATTAGGCTTATGAACTTTGAGGTACTCCTAGTAGAGGTATCCTACAAGACCTAAGCCTTGCATAACATGTTGAAAGCGTTTGTTGCTGCTGATACACCTAAAGTTATCAGTTGTGTTGTCCAAAATCGTCTAAATATCAGCTTTAGATGAACCTTTACGTGCCTTCGCAGATGTCGGTTACCATGTGGCCCTTATTGATGCGTTTTCATTGAGCCTAAGCGCTAGTTACCCTACTCCGCCGTTTCAAGCTGCCATAAGTATTTAAACATCAAAATAATATATGTAGCTTTTTTAAACCTTGTTTTTAAAACTTGATCATGCCTGAGTTAGTGTGTCTCTATGAAACTGAGAATAAACTATTATTTATTTATTTATTTATTTACTGTCGACAAAGTGAGCACTTTAAAAGTTCTAGGCTTAAGAACCAGACATTTTGCACCCCACTTATCCTCACTTGGCCCCATGTACTTAATTTTATCTGGTATACATATGCCTTTCACAATTGGAAACCCTAGTAGACAGGCAAAATGAAAACCGGATCCTCTTCTTTAACTGCTTTTGCAAGTAAAACACTCGTATTTCCAGATTCCATTTCACTGGCACGGAAGCTAACCAGCGACAGAGAGATCCCTGCCACAATGGCTGGCTGGACCAACAAAACTTTCAATCATCAATTTTCTTGTCTTGACCGCCCGTGTGTTATTTACTTTTTAGCTATCTCCAAAGCCTACCATAAGTTATGCGTGATGGCAGTTGAATAGCCAGCTCCCACTAGTTTTTGTTACTACCCTACTCCTTACTTACCTTACCACCCTTTGCTTAGGGTGTTAGAACGGTTCTTGCCAGGAAAACCATTAGGGAACTAGCCGGTGTGACAGTATAGTACTAGTTAACAATGCCATCTGGATGAACACCACTGGCACTTGCTTGGAAACTTAAGGTTGGAGAGAAGTACCTCGAAACTAATCAAAGAGCTGCACAATCGTGTGTATCAACGCATGAGGCATAACAATCTACCATGTTCGAGCTTGCTCGATCCCCAGAAGTAGAGTTGGTAATGCCCCACCGACGCAGAGCAAAATGGATTTCACGCCCCAAAGCAAGTTGTTAAATTTTTCTAAAGTTCCCATAATCATTTCTATATTAGTAGTGACAGGCTCCATTGGCTCACTGATGTTGGTGACTCAGCCCCATGAATAAAGAAAATTGGCTCTAAGAGATAAAACTTGCGATGCTTAGGTAAGAAATGCGTGTATTTTTCAGGCCAAAATGTGTCAACTGATCCGAAGGGTTTCCTGTGTTACTCAGGTAGACCTGGCTAATGCGGCCTTGAAATAAACTTAAGGAGCACTTAAAGGCTTGAAAAATACTGAACACTATATTCCCAGTTGTTTATGTGGCTAAGTATCCACTGAAAACGGTCTTCCAAGACCTTCTAACCGTAAGTTAATTATAAGCTCTTCTGAATTCCCATACATAATTTAATATTCCTTACTGGATTTCTAGAGATCTCGCGCAAAATTATAGGTTAGTTGCGTATATTTGCCATGTACGCCTACAAAGTGCACTTTTCGGCCACCTAGGAAGTTTCTAGTTGTTACAGGGTATTACGAGCTATTTCCAGTATGGCTAGATAGCTTTGCCTATTTAGAACGTGTACCGCTTTGCTACTTTTTATATTTCCTTTTCTTTTTTCTGCTATCAGCTTTCAATACAGTAAGCCATTTATAGCGGAAAAGCATAATGGACTATTCGTAAACCATCATTCAATTGCGAATAACTCGCAAACTACCACACTCATTACCTTTTTCTTAAATGCAACGTTATCAGTTGTTAGAACTTGTCCTGAACAGTCTAGATTTATGCTATTGTACGCAGCGTTCTGGCCTTAGAAAAGGTTTTAATTTTTTCTGCGAGCCACTTAAGTTGAAATTTCGCGCCATAAAGCAATATCAGCGCGAGAAACTTCTGACTACATCTTTTTGTTAATTTGTATTTTTCCAGGGAAGCACGCCGCCTCATTATGTCACTGAACGAATCCTTTTTATTTTCATTTGCATTTCTCGTAATTATGTTTTAACTTTTCGCACCGCTTATAATTCCGCCACTCTCACTTCTTCCATGTACGCGCCAATAAGTGTGGCGACTGAGCGGGCCAAAAAAGTCCACCGAATTTAAAGTGAAGTTTTGGTGAATTGGATCCTGTGCCATAGAAAAACGGCACAACTGCAGCTCTGCACAACTTTCGCAATGAAAGAACAAGGTGCTGAATATCGCCCATAGGAACAAGAAAAATTTCATGGTGGGTGCCTGCTACCCCAGCAGCTGTACACCAAACAATGCCAACGCATTTGTAATTGTCAACTAGAAACGCATACTCGTATTTTGCCCTCTCCCATACAAGAGCATAGGATTACTGTAAATATTGATCTGAACCCTTAAGGGTGCAGCCTCTAGCTAGTCTAGAAATATACCTGGATATTCATTTATTTATTATCTGTTTTACGATATTAGATAACGGATTAGATGACGACAAGTAGCCATTTTTCGCTCTCGGGTCCATGTCACTACGTTGGACACGCTGAGGAGCTTTTCACTGCATTCTGTCCTGCCCATAGTTTCACTCAAGTTAAACATAAGCGTTGCTTGACCTTAATCTACAGCTACCTTTATGGCAGTAATCCCTAATTGTCAATGAGACCAGTCTACGTCAACGGGGTGAGCCGTTGATCAGCATGCTGTGGTAGTTGCGCACATTTACACGCCAATTAACTGCATGCGCCATATTGGTGTCATACAGGTGGTAGTATTGGTAATTGCTTTGGCGTCAGTCGTGACAGCCATTACTGGGAACCGTGCGATAATATTTCGTCTGCGCGGCTGTTTGATAAGCTGCAGGAACTAATCTAAGCTCTTAGTCTTGGCGGTTGGCATGATAAGGGACCTTTTCATAATATGGATCTACGCCGGTTCTTCTTTTTTTGAGTGCGCCCAACTGACATGAGCGCGTTCGGCATTGGTGTCATGTCCTGTTTAATCATTATAGGCTCGAGCTTCACTTGCCGTCTTCTAACGTTGTCTAGAAAGCATTGTTGTTTAGAAAGCATTGTGCATGATCTTGGCTGCTGCATTTGAGTACAATGAGTCAGTATTGTCTATATTTCGTTTCTCGGAGGCGGCTACATGAGCAATAACCCGGTTCATTGTGCATGCACTCAGAACTGGGTGTGCCGCTTTCTCAAGTGGTACGCCATCAGGCACGTTAACTATTATTGCCCTTCGTGTTCGGATAACTCGTGCAGTGACTTCGTTGGAAAGCGCGGCATTCGGTACAACGCGGCGTTGTGATCTTCCACTGTTAGATCTGTGTAGGTTTGATAGTTGCGCTAGCACTATAAGTTTCACCAACCATTGGTTTCACCGAGTTCAGCTCCTTTTCGAGGTTTTGGTTATTAAGAAGTGCGTCGGTTTTATTGTCCTGTGTTGTAGACAAACAGACAAACGGTATAGGCGACAGACACTTGGGTGCTACCGGTTTCAGGGCTGTTACAGACATTTTAACGCTATTTCTTGTAACCAACCTTGGATCGGACTGAATCACAACGCAAATCGCCAAGTTTCCCGTTGAAAGAGCCCCAATGTTGCTTGGCGTCGTCGGCTTCCTTACGTTGTTGCTAACTGTCGGTAGTGTCAGTGCAGAGAAGCCAGTGGGCACAAGATGGTAACTGGAGATGGCCTTGTTCTTCTGAACACCGAAATTGTGTCTGCTCGTGATCATAGCACTGGAGCCTTTCGGTCGTACCTTAATTCTTGGAACAAGTTAACCAAAGACACGTTGTTTCCTTGGTGTTTGGTCAAACACTACTTTCCACCGTTTTTGAGCAAAACCTCGTTGGTATTCAATGTAGCTTTCGGATTATTGAGTCACGCTCGCTTGGTCATGGATGTTCGTTTCCCCCGTTTATGTTTTAATTTACCATCGGAAGAATTTCGATTCGGTATTGGTAAATACACCGCTCTGCTTCTAAGCACTAACACCCGGCTACTCTCCATCACACTGCTATATTTACCTTCTATATGCTCTTAAAAGGAGCACTTCAGATAAACCCACTTAGGTATACCAACCAACGATACCTCACGTCTGGAAAGAATAATACTTACCGCTTAAATCCTAGTGGTGCTTCACCGAACAATCGCTTCCAAAAATGGAGAATCGAACCAATCTTAAGGGGAAGGCCGAGGTGACCAAGAATGCCAACACTGACCCACTGAGGGTGCCTTAAGCACTTCAAGTTTTAATCGGAAGCCATAGTACCAAGCTTTTCTTTTGTTACCTGCTCCAATGAAACCACAGCTTATATTTCCATATTCCACACAAATGCGGCTACTGCGATCAAATGTTGTAAGTCTGCTTTCTTTGTGCAACCGCACTTAAGTTTATCTTAATCGCACTAACATGGAACAAATGAACTACCCGTACAACATGTGAAAAGTTACGCTTATATACTTTCCTTCTGGTAGTTTCACTTTTCTAAGGCAATTACGCATATTGTGCGTATTTGATCATACCTTAACTGGTGTGCCTCTTCCAATCGAGAATAAAGGAATTGTTTGTTTATGTGAAAATGTATGCGTTGCCTCCTCGCAGCTAACACTTGGCACTGATATACGTCGCATGCATCTAAAAGAATAAATATTTTTTATTCTCAGACTGCCGGACACGCCAGTGTACTTTCTGAAGAGAACTGCTTACTCCAAGACTGCAGATCGTCACAGCAAAGTGTTTGAAAACCTGGGTCACCTTCCTCCAAGGTAACCTGACCTTATTACCTTGGGCTGCGTTGTATTCTCAAGTCGCACCAGTGCACCTTGGGCGGGATAAACCCAAAAAACTTTTGGATACAACCAGCGTGACGTTAAATGATAAACATACCGTGGGGTTGACGGTTAAGGAGCTTCAAAGACCTGTGGAAGTTAAAATAAAAATATTTGAGATGAAAAATGCTTGTATACATCCTCCGTATAAATAAGTAAATAAATAAATAAACGATGCATTCGCGACAATACAAGCCACGCCTTCAAACTTACAAGTATGGTGATTCGAACAGGTGACATTAATAATGCTACAGTAATGTTACCATTTAATAAGTACATACAGGATACCTGTGTATAGGTATGTGTAGTAGTTATGCAGGTACATGTTTAAATACTCCTGTTTTGCAAATTTGTTAGTATTAGTGTGGAGTTGTGAGTTAATTTGGTGGATGCGACAATATAGGACGGGATCAGATGCAATCTGAAGAGGTTAACTTTCTCGAAACGTATTAAGTCCTCCGGCATGGCGAGGCAGTGACTTCATTTCGTTGCGAGTCATATTCACAACGTCACGAGGAGGTTAAGCAGAAAGTTGCGGCTTTTTATGGGGTACGCTGGCCCAACGAAAACCCACCGTCTTGGAACGCTGCCGCCGAACTAGTAGTTGGACCGAGATTAGCGTGAAACACCCCGCTAACAGTTCCCGGAGGTTGTTCGGCAAGCAAGGTATTCGAGGAGAAAGGAAATGTCCTCGACTGGCTTTTGCGTGCAGTATGTATCGCTGAAAATTTCGGGTTTTCTGCTTTTCCTATGAATGTGGAGGCAGGAATACCAAAGCTGGCATTGGACAAATTCGCAGACTGCAGGCTTTTGAGCAGTCACGTTGCACCCCAGTTGTTTGTAGACACAAAAATCATTGCCCAACCTATCCCTATATCATACTAATAATAAAAGCAAGGACATCCGGTCTCCAAGACGCAGTACGGCCTAACGTGTTGGCCGGCAAAAACCACTCCCCTCAGTTACCGAACACTGAACTAATTTAAAGCTGCAAGCTATATGAAACCCCTCTACAGATTCTCAGTGTAAACGGTTAGTAGTTGGCTGACCGAACAACCCCCGTGTCGCAAACTGGGTGGTTATAGGTTACCCCGGACCGGCAAATAATTCAGCCGTACTGTTTCGAGACTTGGTGGGTTATCAATTGACCGTCGTTCTCTCTATAAAAAGCCATCAATATCAGAAGAAAAACACTATGACAAGGTGGAGGAGACTCGCCACTAACTGACGTCACTGTTGCTTGCTGGTTAATGGGGAATCATTGTAAACCAGCAACTTAAAGCTCATCCGTAAAATCGTGGCCCAGCCACGGACGTCAATCATCCCTTTAGCATTGACGACACATTCAAACATAAGCGAATGCAGCAAACCTTTACAAAGCCAAACAACACAGCTACATACGCCTCGGCATACACAACAACATTCATGTATAAACATAAGTGGTACCCCTATGACAACAACATTGTACACTACTTGAGCAACTGTTGCACTCATATCATGAGCATGTCGGTGCAGACATGTCTCCTTCAGCCGAGAATAAAAGTTTATTTGGTTGCTTAATTATATATATATATATATATATATATATATATATATATATATATATATATATATATATTGGCGTCCATGTAACCAGCGTGAGCAAACCAGTGAAACATTTCAGTTTGCTGCTGCCGAGCGAATGAAACATGCTCACATTAGTCCTTTGCAATAACCCCTGCTACTTCCTGATTTTCCATACATATAACAATTTGATGCAGTTTGTCTGCCGGTAGTAAATATTTTTGACAATTCTATGCAATGTACTTCGGGGCACACTCCATGAGGGAAATTGCATAGAGCATCGCTGGTGATATCCTATCCAACTGGAACTTTGACAAAATGTTTCAGGTCGCTTGTTGGCGTGTTCTAACGTAAAAGCTCCGCAGAGTGACAGAACTCTTTCTCCGTTAAGCAGGTATGAATGATCGTCCTACAAAAAAATATCGGATTGCGTCGTCATTGGGAGACAAATCGAAAATGGTGCAAGCTGCTTGCGCACTGTTTTAATGAGGTCCACCAGCGCAGCACATTTGGTTCCAAGTGAAACGAAGGCATAAGGGTAATAGATAGAACAGCGTAGTAAAAGTGCCTAAGTCCTATATTTTCGGGCTTGCGACGTGCGTTACGGGCAAAGCTAACTAATCCCATCATCCTTCCTGAACGATACGTTGCACTTTATGCTGCCGCGCCTTACGAATTTGACGAAATGGAGAAGCATGATGCTGAAAATAATTGACAAAGAGCGCCCAAGGACACTGATTCGGAACACAGACTCCATGGCGGATGGGTTAAAAATATTGTTCCTGCAAGGCATTCAAACAGTCAGCATAGCACCAGGTACGCAATTGGTGGTTACTACAACTGCAGTATTACAGCCGGGAATCCTGAAATAAAATGGCTAAGGTATTTTTAAGTTAAGGGTTACGGGATAATGGTATTTGGGTTACTGGATTAATAAACATGCCAGTATAGGCCCCCAAAGTCGGTTTCTGAGCATAATTTGCCGTTGCGGCTGAGCAGTAGACAGAACCTACTCGAACGGATGACAAACACAACCTTAAGTTAACGGTTAGTAATTAGATTATACCTATAAGTGTTTATCCTAGAGACGTAGGCTGGGAGTTCAGTTTCACTTTTGCGCTTTATTGTGAGATTGAGGGACGGCGGCAATCACAGAATATTCAAGGATTGAACGGAATATCCGTGGTTTGTTGTATATTCTGTAACAGAAAATAGCTCCCTGTGCATCAGGTTAATGAAACATAATTCAGGTTCTTGCCTACCGATAACATTAACCGCAGACGTGAAACGGATTGACTTCGGAGGGTTGTGGTTCGCGCTATAGAAAACTTAGAATATTAAAATTGCGGTACAGACTTGAGGTGAGCAAGCCACTGGCACTAGTCATCATGGAAATTATCTTTCTATTAGCAGCGTTAATATTAGAACGGCATGTACAATCGCAACGGTATGGATTCGGGGTTAAGTATGGGGTTGAAACCCAAAGGGCAATTGGAGTGATGAGGTCCGTTGGTTTTCGAGGTAAATTGGGATTCAGACGCGGCGATACCAATGTGCCTATTGACACTAGCGCCAAACCATAACCAAAGTTACAACCTCTGACGGGATCCGGGGCTAGCAGAATAGCCTTCTCGTGGTGCCAGCTGGGTGTTTCGGGCTTACCTCGTTCCAGCAAATAGTTCGGCGGCCCTGTTCCAAAGCGTGGTGAATTTTTCCTTGGAAAGCGTTCTCCGTAGAAACGCCACAAATGTCTGTTTACTAACCCCGTGACGTCGCGGTTGTGACTCATTAATAACTAAAGATACCCCTTGATTTTCCGGACAACCGCTTCAAGTCTACAAACATCCAGCATCACTTTAGCACTGGCGACATGAGCAAAAGTGCAGGAAACCATGTATAAACCCCAGAACCACGGCTACACATGCCTGTACGCACACCTACATACTTCAAATATCAACATATGTAACACTCCTATTGTTTCCTTGTACGTAAATCGATCAGGACTTGTACTCTTACTATGATCATGCCTGTGTAGGTGTGTCTAGTGTAGTCGAGAGAATAAAACTTTCAGGTATCTAAGTAATTCTTTAAGTTAGAACATAATAATCGACCGGTACTAAACATGTTCTGCACAATCTTAGTGCATTTGACAATTTGTTGGAGATAACAAAACATAATGCTGACTTTTGGAATAAATTGGACCACCATACGTACTAGACTAAACATATGTGGTGGTCTACATCACACCAATTTCACACACATCCCCTGTGTTCAAGGAGTGATAATATTTACGCGTGATTACATTGACACCGTGCTGAGAACCTGACCTGACCTTATTTTCCCAAACATTGCCAGCCGAAATAACATCTTCAAAATCAAAATAGCAGCAACTTGTTAGTGCAATCCGGTGATACTTTGTTTTAATCCATGGCGGGCGATGTTTTACCCTAGCTCCTATTGCTATATATTTATACGCGGTTTTGAAGTTGCAAGTCGTTATCGCTTGAAATGGCTCATCTAATTGGTGAATTAGATGCACCGGATGTTGGCGTCGTAATTGGTTATCTAGTTGTATTGCTAGCCGTCGGAATTTGGGTAAATCAATTGTATGCAAGTGACTTTCCATTAGGCTTCATGCTGCAATCGAGGAAGTGTCGGTGGTTATTTCCTTGCCGGAAGGTCAATGCACTCTGTCTTGGTAAGCATATCCTTTATTATCACTAAAGATCTAGGTTGGAGCTTCCTTGTTTGCCAGTAATATAGGATCAGGCCACTTTATTGGATTAGCGGGTAGTGCTGCAGCCGCCGGTATCGCCATCTCCGTGTTTGAGATCAGCGTATGTCTATACTTCATTGTAATTTTGTAGGCAACGTTTGCATTACTCTTATTAGCCTGGGTTTTTGTACCCGTATACACGGCATGTGGAGTAAGTCGAAAAAAATACGCAAGCTTTTCTAGGTCTATACTATGCCGGAATACTTGCAAAAGAGGTTCGGTGGAATAAGGTTACAGATATACCTTGCCTGCATGGCTTTGTTTCTGTACATTTTTACAAAAATTTCGGTGAGTTTATTTATATTTATATTTCCAATTTACTCTCTTATGTAATCGGTAGTTGCATTTATGGCCAGGACGAATATATTTTGCAGTAAAGTTCAAATATGTTTACTCTATTGACACAATTGTCCGATAGCCACCCGGTACGCATTTGGTAATAGCCATCGGTGAACAACTATAGGCTGCTATCGAAGGGTCTGAAAAACACCGTCCCATTCCAGTTAGTTTACTCCGTGTTCGGCAACAAAGGAAAGTTCCCGTTGCAGGTTCTATTCCCGTTCATTCAAGTATTGCAAGTGATGTCATCACGGCTTTGCTCAGAAAGCAGCACGAGTATGCCGCGATGCTGCCTCATTCTGGAGTACTATCCAGATATGAGTCGAATATACATTTGAAGCTCTCGTTGGATTGTGCACTATCAAGCAAACACGATGGTTGGTTCTAATTATTAACTACTCGAGTATAAAGAACCACTTCATGGCAGACTAGGAGCATTCTTGCTTTAAATATCATTCGGCTCTGAACGTGTGTCAGTACACCAGAGCTTAACTGAAATAACTGTTGTAGCAAACCTCCTATTTCTCTCACCAGATGGTGCCTAGTATGCCTGAGGTTTACGCTGCTTTGGTACTTGCCTAATGGAAGATGTTTCATATGCTGATATTATATGTTATTATTGCCTAATATACAACTGTTAGTGCCACAACAAATAGTTAACAACAACAAACAGTAAAAATGGGGTAGTCATCGCAAGGAGTTGGAAAGCTTAGAAGCATAAGAGGTTGTGTGGGCAGAGATCTACCCGGTTGCCTAAGCCGTGGAAGTGTGTTGACTTAAGGGACCCCACCCCGAGCCTTTAGCCTTAAGACCAAACCCGCAAAACAGCGGGGCTGTTAACGAAGACCGTTGACATCCGGGTGACCCCTTTGTCTTCTTTGGGTTTAGTAGCAGTCTACAGAAAAGCCGGTACCCAGCAAAGTTGTTCATCCGCTCTTTGTTATATACTCACCTCTGGTTACAGAAGTGAGTGGTCAGTGGCCCTATAGGCGGTCACATTGGCTTTGAGACAGCGCTGTATGAGCTCTTTTGGTAGTTGATGCAGAATTAGGTGACCAGCTTAGAACTCAATGCACTCTGAAACGCTGCCGCTGGCTGTCCGCGACTGCTTATTTATCTCGCCTGCAAGGCAGCCGTAAATTATTCGCAGGTACCTCCACAAAGAAAGCATTACTTAAACCGTAAGCTGCCGACACGCCCGATGCCGTACAGCTCCGCCACAGGTTCCTCTTCTGAAGCCGAACAAGATAAGATATTTTATGAAGCTTAACGGTAGAAATCTTACCCCGCCACTAAAATATTTCAAGCAGGGCACTTTCGTACTTTGATAGTTGGACAAGAGCTAGAAGAACGAATTCAAGCAATTGAGGGGGGTAAGCAGCAATTCGGATTAACCGCGGTATCATACTAGAGGAGACATTTTTAACCCATTATATTGTGCTCAAAATTGCAGTTTGCTTTTATTAATCGCAGTGTGTTTTGAAGTTATGAGAACACTGTCCACAGGTCCTGCACCGGAGTATCGTTTTTGAGCAAAAATCTAGCGGTGTGCTGAGTGCCCAGAAGTCCCACTCCACTGATTAGGATAGCTGAACACTCATCATAGTTATTTGGTAGACACCGCTTGTTAAACCAAGCAGATAATAGATCAAGCCTTACTTGTAGTTGGTTGGGTTCATCAAGCCTGGGTACTTGCAACCATGGCTTTAGGTCGTTCGCATAGAGCAGGTAGTTTTTGAAGCACAGCTGGCATATCACTGAAGTAAAGCTTCAATAATCCTGGTCCGGGTACATATTGTTGTAAGACCTCACTAGTCTCAGGTACTGGAAAGGAAATGTTTTCGTTTATCTTTATTTGGATGGTTCTACCTTGCAAGGTGTCCATGAATCTTGACACCACCTTTACCCTGACGACAATTTTTCAGACTTCAATGAGTTGTTGGTGAGTAAGATTCGGTAGAAAGTCCTGCTAGAGTTGATGAACGCAACTCCCAGCTTTATCCAGCGTCCATCGCGTTCGCGCCCTTCAACCGTGTGATAAACAGATTTGTGGAGCTGAGTAGAAAAGTGATAGTTAAGTCCTCACATGCTCAATGTATGGCACGTTTGCTGGGCATTTCCAAGTTGTAACAGCCCGACGTCAAGCAGGCTAGCTACCGATTCAAAGGATCCTGTTGGCTTTTATCCTTGCAGTTGGGTGTTTTAGTAAGGAGACAGACGACCCGCTTTAAACTATAACCCATAATTAGCACAGCAGAACACTAATGTATTCTGATCTCAACTTGAGTAAACGGATTGCAATCTTTTGCACTAGCTAGAAAAATTGTGTTTGATTAAGATAGTAGTCTCAAGGTATTGTTAGCGTGTATCATGTGGTCTAGCGTTAACGATTTTGTGTATGCGCGTAGCTGCTGGTAAGTGAGTCTCTCTTTACTCAAACTAATGGGTAACACGTGGTCCTGCGGTCAGTCATTGTCTATCGTCTTGACAAATGGTACTGAAAACTCTGAAAAGTAAACTTTATACTTTGTTGCCGACCTTGGCTGATCCTTTAAAATATAAGACCAAGTTCGTTGAATCAAAACAGAATCCTTTGGCTAAAACCATGCTTACCTCGTCGACACTCATAGTGTTTTTGCAAAAGCCATGGTTTCTGAGTGATATTTTGAACAGTCAGAGTACGTATGCGAAGATTTGAATTTGTTCCATACTGTGAACGGATGCTTCATGGTAGACTTGAGCTCTTGGTCAAACCAGATGGCGTCATAAAGATGGACCTATAGTTAAAGCTTGGCTCAGCTTCAGTAATTAATTATTATATTTTGCAGCATAAACAATTATAAAAATAAGCATTATTTAAGCCTTGTGAAATATTCTATTAAAGGGTATTTACTGCCTTTTTAACCGGGTTGGATCAGTGTGCCTACTAATTGACGGTGTACTCTCTGGCATTAAATGGCTAGATGTCTTGTTTGCAGAAGTGGGATATCTTAGTTACGTTTTAAATATTAGCCTGGGAAATTGTTAGTCGAGACAATAAACAAAGCCGCATTGAACACTAGGTTAAGACTTTGAGGAGTCTGGCTATTAAGATTCCATACTCTGACGTTTATTCCTTGCATTCGACTTTCCCTGGGCCGTCACAGAAACGTAGGTTTCTACATTTTTCATTATCGGCAAGCCATTAAGAAGCGTACTTTGTGCGCTTGTTGGCCCAACTGCTCATAGCCGCTTAAATACTGCATAAAGAATGCCAGGGTGAGTGTGGTCTTTTGGAAAAAATGACGACCAGTTAGGTGTTTTATCATGGACACACAACAACTTTGACTTTACTCCACTTCTTCTGCCACCTATGTGCCTTATCTTTCTTCTAACTGCATATATTAGATTGTGGTTGCAAAACCCATAATAATAGGCAGTTCTAAGCCCAACCACCCACAATTTATGTCATGTGAATATTAAACGTACAATATTTTTATGTTCGATTATATATACATATATATATTTTGCAAAAGTCTGCTGACAGACATAATGCCAGCAGAAACCATGGGATTCAAACCAAGGTACAGAAACAGTAAAATAAAACACAACACAACAATATCCATGGTTTCCTCAGCGGGCGAAATACTACCCGGTTGCCCAAGCCGAAGTAGGGTGTTGACTTAGGGGACACCACCCCGAGCCTTTGGCTGAATAGCCTGTCCGCAAGGCAGCGGAGCGAATTCAGGGAATCGCGCCCATTGGGAGCCGGTGACTGATTGCTCAGTTCAAACGCCTTCCGTTTGTTCCTTTGTCAAACAGGGGCCCAATGCTCCCCAGAAGTAGAGCATGACGTTGCTGGAATACAATGCTTCGCCAGGATGAAGCAAAGGGCAGTGACTTTATTTAGTGGCGAGTCACGTCCGCCACGTCACAGTGTTGTTAAACGGACATATGTAGCTTTTTATAGGGAGAACGCTTGCCAGGCGAAAACCCACCACGTCCTGGAACACTGCCGCCGAACCATTTGCTGGAACGGGAAAATCCCAAACCACCCAGCTGGCACCACGAGGAGGTTGTTCGGCAAGTCCACTTTTGTGCACCTGCTTAGCGTTTCGGTTTACAAATTGTTTTTTCTAACTTATTGTTTTCTCTGACATGCGCGATCATGAGGACACTGTAGCAGTTTTAGATACAGGCATCCGAAACGAATCCCGGTTATGGTTGCAATACTTTAATTAAGTGGGACAAGGTGCACATAAATATAAAGCGACACAAAGGCCCTTAATCATTTTGTAAGCATCATGTTGCACCTTCTATAATTCTAAGCGGTCGTTAACTTTATGCAAGGTAACAAAAATGCGAAACGCGCATGCAGTGAGCTAGCCGTTATGTAAGGCGAGAGCTCCACATTCTGTTTGCTTATTGAGCCACATCGGACCACCTGAGTGCAGAACCTAAAGGATTGCATTGACTGACATGTAACAAGGTATAGAGTGTCGATTCACGCAAGCGCAAGTTTAATGGACGCCAGAAGTGAAAGGCTATTATATACATTTGTAAGCAATAGGTGCTGAAGTCCAATTTCACTCCTAATTTAAGCCCGCTGCTTGTCGCATGGCGCTAAAATTGTTGGTATTTATAATAACAGGAAAAAAACTCCACAAACCTGTTCTGCATTTTTAGACTTAAATGGAGGTATTACAACACTGCAGGTGTTAACTAGCCATACTGGATAAAAAAAGATCCTTCATTTATGCTTGCGTATAGCCAAGCGTCAGAGATGGGCAGGTGTGACTTATGTAGACAAAGTCGTTTACACACTAAGGTAAAGAAAAGTCTTCATCATGAATACATATATTTGCGCAAACACTGCATAAAACATTGGCACGATTCCAAGCGGGTAACACTTGTAGACGACCAGTTGATATTGGATGTGTTTCAAGTTTGCAGCGAACCACAGAACAAGTGCGCAGTCAAGCACAATCCGTGGACGACTTGTACTAAGGGAGGATAGCGCAAACATAAATACTTGATTTGCAAGTGTTCAATGTGTAAATTGTGTGATCAATGTCAAGAAGCTGAGATTATAGAATAATACACTTAACAGCAGTCCTTATTAAATGATCCAAGCGCAAGTTTGGAGATCCGAGTACCTACTACTACTAAAAGTACTATGTATATTTCACTTGATGACAGAAAATGTGTCTACAGCGGCACAGATCAATTTGTACAGAAGCATCCATCCGCTTGCATGGGTGACCTGCATAGATGGAGTATTGGGATATGCATTTCATGTATTAGCATTCTGCCGGACGGTTGACGCTAAAGCCTAGTTATGAAAACATTGGTGTTTATATGTTTTTGGGCCCCACTTGGAATAGCTCATCGAGGGATTTTTCCGTGTGAATATAGAGCTTAGGGGAGTTAGATCAAGGTAATTGGCGAGTCTGCTACTAAAGGTTGCCACATTGTCACATGGCCTGAGTGTTATTGGTAGTTTATTCCACAGATAGCTGTATCTGACCAGGACGTTTGTTCTAGCCTTTGTTATATTCAATGTAAAATCATGGTTGCGAAGCGCTCGAGTTGAGTAATGTTGTAAATTGTGTGTAGTGAGGTTGGAATAAGTCTTTTTGTGTAACATGTTAAAAAGCAGCAACAAGTTGTGCTTGAATCGTTGCATCCAAAGTGCTTCGAGATGAAGTTAATTGCGACCTTCTCGATAACTCATAGCAGAGTGCTTAGCAAGCAGATGTTTAGTAACTGACCTCTGTAGGTTCCCCACAGCAATTCTGCCGCTTTTTCATATTTGCGTATATTATGTTGCAACATACAAGTATAGAGGGAGGGAGTAGATTGAAAAGCTCAACTCTAGCACGAGTTGTGTGTATTTTTTGATATATTGAACAAAGATTGTCTGGTTCGTGAAACTTGGTATTGGGCTTGTTCGGAGAAATTGAAGATAGACGAGTACCTAATGCCTAGATCTTGCGTGGACAACTGTGTAGGGACGCGTTTATTGTTTTGGGTGATAGATCCTTTGGGGATGCAGCAGCCGTAAGACATGATGCCTGATTACTTAGCCGAGATGTTCGTCACCCATGTGCAGCACCATGAGTCAAGAGAAATTAGATCATCTTGAATGTGCAGTAATGTCCCGTGAAGCTCGTCAAGCCGAAACTTGTAGACTAGTTTGATATCGCCAGCAAATAAAAAACGATGTAGCATGTTTTACAGATGTGGTGATGTCATTGATGTAAAGCAAAACGGGTAAAGGCCCGAGCACGCTCTCTTGCATGACTCCACTGTTGATTGAGCGTGGGGAAGAGCGATAATCATCTAAAGTGACTACCTGATAATGATCACTCAGGTATGACGATAGTCAACCTAGTAATGGGTCCCGGATCCCAAAGTTCTCCAACTTTTGTAGTAGTCGCTTGGGCGGTACTCGGGCGAACTCATAGTGTACGTCAAGAAACAAGACTATTACTGCATATCCGGAAGCGCTTGATTCTGAAATGTGATTAAGGTAATGCAGTTGACAAGTGGTGCACGATCGCGTATTGAGGAAACCATGCTGCGAATTGTTGATCAGACCAATGGAAGCAACGAAGGTCATCATCTCCATTCTGACTAGCCTTTTAAATCGCCGTGCGATTATTGGAGTGTGGCGGATTGGTAGGTAATTATCACTCGTTTGTTTGGGACCTCCTTTATGCCGAGACATAATAAATGACGTTTTACATTGGTCTGTAAAAAGGCCAGATTTCACCGATAGAGTGAACATACTCATCAGTAGCAATGGTATATCAGGTCCTCCTAGTTTAATGGTGGTTGGTGAAATACCATCAGATCCCAGCTTGTACAATGGCCTGATTAATTTGATAACTTATGAATGGCGTTGAGCGAGATAGCGACTCTGCTTAAGAGGCTTGTGTTTGGTGAGCTGTGCGCATCCAGACACCGAGTCAGCTTCGCGACTCATGATCTTGGCGGAAAAGTCGCTGAATGCTTCACAGGTTTCAGCGGGGTCATGGAGTAACTGACCCTCACCATCAACAATTTCGGTAATTAGAGGAGAGCGGTCACTCGTTCTACGATGCAGTATTTTGAAAACTCCGCAGCTATGCAGCTTGTCCGTAGAGCTGTATGTTCTTTATCTGTTCGTCGTACTAATTGCATGTGTTTGATTCTGGTGATACATTCATACTTTGTAAGCCAATTGAAAATTCATGGGTTGTTCTCTATCTTACAGCTAAATTTTTGGTTTTCTTGTTGAGTAACTGCTCGATGGAATCTTTGGAGACGTGAGGGACATGAATACATTGTGGAGCAAAGAGGGCTATAGCGTGGTGGATTTGGTGTTTCAACAATATCCTTTCACAGCTATCATTTTAAGTACACAACTGATAATTGCAATGCAAGTGCTAACCTATCTTCATTACTATAAAGCTTTCTAAAGTAAGTGTTGCTATTCTTTGCTGATTTAAAAGTACGTGCTTTTATGTAAGTCGAAGTAGTTGACAGGTTACTTTTGCTTTAAACCAATCCTAGTTTATCCAGAGCTTAGTAACCTGAGAACTTCATGAGCAGGAACGAGGAAGTGCAGTACACAAGCACACTCTGAATGAGTTATTAATGCATAACAGATGATGTACGAAAATAACTGCTTTCGCTTTGCAAGGATGTTAGCCAGGAGGCTATAAAACTATTTGCATACTAGGGGCGTGCAAACAGTTACCTTTTATAACCATAAGATTGTCTCTTTCATAATCGCTTAAACCATACTATATTAGCTCATAAACTCGTAGAATTTTGTGCAATACAATCTAAATTCGCTATGACTAAAAGCCAAACGATCTT
This sequence comes from Dicrocoelium dendriticum, assembly GCA_944474145.2. NCBI lineage: Eukaryota > Metazoa > Platyhelminthes > Trematoda > Plagiorchiida > Dicrocoeliidae > Dicrocoelium > Dicrocoelium dendriticum. The sequence goes on along the minus strand of OX104071.1, from coordinate 37,907,607 downwards.
ATTTTAAAATTTAACAAAATTTAGCTTTAATATCACAGGACTGAAGTTTTCTGCTACTTTCATGGCGATTTTTACCTTACCGTCTTGCGATGGTTTGTATCCCTCATCAATCCATTAATCTTACAGATAGGTGTCCTAAAGTTGTTAATGCTACTGCTACCAGATTGAGCAGAGTTTATTAGCTAGACGGTTTAAGTAACTGAACCTGCAAGATTAGGTTCTGGAATCAGATGGCGTTCATAACAACCAGGTCATTGCCTTCTGGTTACTAATTATAGGGCAAACACTTGTGCCAAACACTTTAGTGGAGCACCCTAATTCTTATTACCTAAAGGGATGGAAGTCCTAGTGGTATTTAACCACGCATATTGCTACCAGTAAATTTGTCAACTGCTTCTGGCCATGTCCTGCATCTGCCACTGATCATTTTCAAAAGGGTTTCCTTATTTGCCGTTTACAGCTGATTGAATAAATGAAAGCTCTCTACTCATGATGCCTTCGCTCTTTCCGTCAGCTCTACGTCGTAACGGCGCTTCGCAACCGTACGACGATCACCAGTCCCTCTTGCGCTGAGTACTCCACAGTCAGCTGGTGACGGTATGGTTTGCCCGCCTGGCTAGCAATCATAAAGTCACCGCTTCGCCGGACCGTAGCCAAAAGTTAGTCTGACGGCGCGGGTTGGAGCCTGCATTGGGAAGGGCGACCCAAGCAATATCCTTAGCACACGTGCAAATGGTGGTGGTTGTACTGCAAGGAAGCGTCGGTACTGCGTACCGGCGTACTGCTGATGCTTGTCCTTCATTCTTCCTTTTCTCTATCCCATCTGTTTACTTTGCCTTCCTTCCTACTTTCACTGCACACCTTCATCCCAACGTACCCGGTATTATTGAAATGCTGCTCTCTCTTGCTACGTCCTTGCAGCATCCTCCATACTACTGGCATAAACAGTTGCTTATTAGGTCACTGTATTCTGTTTCACCGACGGCGTTTGACGTTCAGGTCATAAGCAGACAGATCAGTAGAATGTACTTTACACAAGACTTGGACACACTGAGTGTCGACATGGATGCGTGCCTGAAGCTGGGATTAATGACGCTTACACAGTTGTTGAAGTTACTATCCTTGACTTTTTCTCTTGCTATTGGTTACACGCGTCCGGGAACAATGATCCAGCAACTACGGATCAAGCTAAAGTTGACAACATTCGCAATTACAAGATGTATAAACTTGGCTCTACTAAATTTTTAAGAACTATCACCGGTATGCAGCCCATTTTGCAACCGTAACCAAGTTTAGCAAATGAAGCGGCGCCGTACATATTATAGTTGTTGTAGCTTATACCCTTTCTAATTGCATTTGAAGGTTAATAAAGCCACTGTTGCTCCAAATTAATATGCTTCTTTATAATGCTATTAGCGCGAATATCGTTTCAGCTTCATGAGATATAAAGGCGCATACATGTCTGGCTTACCCAGAAGGTCAGCTAACAAGCAAATTTGGGCTTCATCACTAAACGCAGGACAATTACGAGCATCTGCTGCAGTTGTCTTTTAGACGCACTACCGTAGGTACAGTGAGCGCCGATGTATCACCAGGATTGCATCGGACAGCTTATTATGTATTAAACGAAATAGACCGCGCCACCGCATGGTTCAGACGGCATACTTTTACCCTGTACTGCCTCTTCCTGAACCTCACGCGTTACGTTTGATGATATTCGTTTGCGCTGTCGAGTTTCTATAAATTTCGTCTGATAGCACACTAAGTTTTCCTTTGACTGGAACTGAACTAGCTACCTTAGCTTTCAACCAAGCAAAACTACAAGGATGTCTTGCATGCTAGGCTCTCATCTAATCCATAGACATTGAGCTGTAGTATGCTACTAATGAATGCCACTCACTAAGTTGCATCCACTAGTTGCGTCACCCTTAGTCGTCACCACACAAGGTACCAAAAGTACGAGACGTCCGCGAACCTGTTAAGGACAAGAAAAGACAACATACGGGCTTGAAACACAAGGTGACGAGATGCACTAGTAGGGGCCAACTAAACGGAGTCTGCATGCTGAAAAAGGATTCTGGTAAGGTAAAGAGATAAGGAAATGATGAAGGCCTAAACGACGAGCAATTACCCCAAACTCTCAACTTTTTCAACAACCAGTAATGTGGTCTGACTCGTTGAAAAAAGCACATCAGTAAGCGGTTTAAGTATATTCTTGTCCTGAAACTCTTCGTATTCAGAATTTGCAGACCGGACCATTGCTATGTAGTCAAAGGACACCATTGGATGCTAATATCCAAAATGGGTAAAGCCTTTAAATTGACGCAAGGTCGTTAAAACACCTGTCGCGAAGCAGTGGTGTATCGCAGCTGACGTTCGTTGATATACTTTTATTCACTCATGTGCCTGCGTCAAGCAGGCCTAGTGAGCCAGGAGCAAATCCAGTCGGGACCAGCGTGCAAAGGACGATGTGTCCTGCTGCGAACGTAAGCATCCCAGGCGCAGCGTTGGTACGTAGGCTGCATTCGATTTACCAACCGCATGCTTGCGAGCAGAGTTTCTTTATTTCAGGTGTTGGGTTTGCATCGTGTCTCAGTGCATCGCCTTTTTCCTCATCTTAACGCTTACATGAACTTGCACACTTTGCTTAAGCTGATTGTGGTTACGTTTGCCTACATTTTGGGTTTGCCGCACTGCTCTTTAAAATAAAGTTCTTGACATGCACTTATCGCGGCTCTGTTGGTAACCACTTTATTACTTAGGATTATTTAGTGTAGATTTATGTCAGCCTTTCCGTGTGCTTTATTCGATACATATTTGCTGTTACTCTTATGTTAAGTGATTGGCTGTTTTTGACATCGCTGGTGTGACTGCGCTTGAAGAGCATGTTGACGAGATACCTATCTGTCTATTACCCACTATTTCATCTATACTGGCTCCAGGAGACAGCTGATCGTTGCTGGAGGAGACGAGGTGCACGGTCATCGTGCCATGGTTCCGTACACTCAGTTTGGAGCGGACTACGGTCTATCCACCGCCTTGTGTGTACTTGATTACCCAAATACAGTTTGCATGTGTTTACCTGTGAAGGAGTGTGGGCCGGCTCCGTTGATGAAACGTGGCTCCTATCCACATGCCTACCGGTCTTATTACTTCGGGTTTACACTGGATATGAGTTGTGCGGATGAAGCTGTGGATGATACAACGCAAGCCATCCATGGTTCCTCTGTAGACGCAGACGTCTTGTAGCTATCCTATGGAGGCCACGGTGACAAACAAATCCGGAACCGCATGCCGACAACCATCCACTCATTTTGGTTTTGCCAGAGGCTAGCATAAATAGTACTTGGCGAAATAAGTCACACCCTCCATTGTGTATTGTCTGAATGTGTTTCAACCTCGTCAACCAGACAGAAGTACAAACCCATGCATAGCCGTACATGAGCTGGCCGCTCATCCTTTATCCCTACCTAGCGAGAGATTTGCTGGACCGAAACAAAGTAGTCCAAGAATTAACAAATTGGTTTATGCTATGACGGTGTTATACTTTTACAGTTATTGCTCCACTTTCTTGAAGTTCATGCTCTATCGCTGAAAACATGTATGTTACGGCTGTATATTCACCCGTTCTGTGCGCACATAACACTTATTTAACTTGACTTTACTTGACTTAAACACAATCTCGGCTCTTCATCGTCTTGTACTACTGGTACTAATTCCCTTGCACACGCGCCATCTAAGGATGGCCTTAAGGACCACAAGCCTGCCTTGTACTTCTGAGGTCGCGGGATTGAGCACTCCTAGGAGGCCGAATAATGTATGAAATATTCTTAGTCCACGAGCGAAAGTGGTGGTTACGCAGCAGCGAAGTGTCCGTGCTGCGTACCAGTGCACTGCTGATGCTTTAGTTATGGATGACCGTGAGGTTTCCCATAAATCGCTGGCCTACTGTTTTGAACAGTTCTTAAAAGAGAAGACAATCCTGCTACACTAGGATGAAAAGGTCATAGTAGCACCATATATATATATATATATATATATATATATATATATATATATATATATATATATATATATATATATATATATATATATGAGGAGCAGCCGCAGTGTGTGCTTACCCCAAGAGGTTTCGGCCTAAAGACGATAGTGATAAAAGTTCTTTAATTCATGTCTATCAGCTTACTGTTAAAGTGGAATACAGAATGAAAGAAGTGCAAGTAAATATTCCTCCCAACAGAGTTTGTATAACTCACATATTTACCATGCAGCAGGTGCTAGATTGGCATAGCAAGCATCGCAAATGAACAGTAGTTAACAATCCTTCTGGGCCTATTGAGTAAGCCTTTCAAACTACTTCATAGGTCGTGGAAACACCTTTCTCGATGCCCTGACATTTTTAAACACACCTTAGTTCAACACATTGTATCTGTTAATGTTAATTCATGCGCGAAACGTGCTTCGAAGCTACTCACTGGTATCAGCCATTCTTACCTAGTGTTTTATCCAGATGCAAATCTAGTTCCTCGACGCGACGAAACTAAAGTGCCATATACATTTCCACGCAGGCCTGCAGCTTATATGTCATACTTTCTCTAGGTAGATTTCTGCATGATCAAAATATCATCATTCAAGAATTAAACAGCAAATTATGTTAGTGTTCCTGTACTACACATGGAACATTGTTTTATTAGCCGATTTTTTAGTCTTTTTGCATGTATTATACAGTTTTCTTTACCATTTCGATCGCGCGTGTGTTGCAGCTGAAAATTTACTTTTCATGGATGCATAAAAGCGAATTCTTGACTTGACCTGGAATAAATACCTACATTTACCGACAAGCAGTGTATTTCCCTATTAGCGTGAGTGATCATTTCTACACAGAAGTAAACTACTGATTTACATAGTTTGAAACATAACCATAACAGACAAAAATAGAAGTTCGAATCGTTAATTTACCCTTATGGATCATCGGCCTTGTCGCAAGAAAATGCAAAAGTACAAATACTGGTACCACTGTTATCAACTTTGCTACGTCGCAAAACTCGGGAGTAATATTAGTGGCGATATACAGGAAAAACAATCGCACTGATTACACTAACCATAGAGGTGTTAGCCTAACGCCTGTGGTAATAACTCTCGTTCAACGCCTCAATGCGGCTCGTCACTCGACAGCCTTGTAAGTTACCGCGCTCACGTGTTCGCTCTCTTCTCGCTTCATCCGTCCGCTTCTTGTTGTAGCCCATCGAATACAGTCCGCTGTGTCCGACTCCCATTGCCTTCTGATATCCGCGCTTACTTTCGCTCACCGACTCGAACTAGTATTAACTAATCCTACAGGCTTTAGTGACATGTCTCGTTTCTAAGAATGGAGATAATGCGGTGCATTTTGTGCATTGTTTGAGACGTTACAGGACATGACTCGCAACGGGCATAATAGCGCGTTTACCGTCGTCTCCTAGTCGGATTGCCCGTTTAAAGTGTTCGGTACTGCTTCATCTGCAAGCTATTGACTGGTTGTGACAAGAGACAATTAAAGCACATGGTGGCTGTCTCATCGACACCGCCAGCTGTGTTTGACCGTTAGTTTTTGATAATATTTAGTCGGCTTGACCTACTTGTCTTGCCTATGAACCTTTGTCTGTCTTATTATTCTTTGTTCCTTAAATCGCCTTAGCTGTGAGGCAGTTTAAATGGCTAAGATATTGTTGTTAGTGTTAATTGATGGAGTTTAGGTTCTATGACTGTAGCTAATTTGTGCCTTAAGCTAAACGCAGGTGCCACTAGAACAAAGTGTGCGTAGACGGAAACCACACTTTATCATATTTGCTTCGGGATGTCTAAGTCTATGATAGGCGGACAAGATTTCCTATCCCATCCTATCATTTATATAGCATTTTAACACAAAATAGATTTACTGACCGTGCTAACGACGGGTAATTAAAATTTTAACAAATCATACCATACTGTTGTGTGGATATTACCAGATTTTTAACCAATCTTTGCCTTTGTTTTCATATTGACTCGTACTAGATAATGGTATGCTATGCCAGACAATGTCAGTTTACACCAGCAACGCATATTAACTGGAATGCCAGGAACAGCTTTGCTTAATGTCGTGTAGCTTAACGGCCGGAACAAGCTAAATATACTAAAACTGGTCAACTTCATCTAAAATGCCTTTAAGTTTGGAGCGTAAAGAATTTAAAAATCTCACATTCAAGATTGCTCCTACTGGCATTAAACGGTGATTTGGTGGAACAGAATCAAACAATACAAACAAGGGACAAATGCTAACAAACTCTTTAGTAAAGGGTACTTTAAATAGAAGCAAATCTTGTAACGCTCCGACATTGTAGGACAAGTAACTACTAGTCAGAGAAGGTGCGCGGGATTAAGCGTGGATATCAGAAGGCAATTGGAGTCGGACACAGCGGACCGTATTCCATGAGCTACAAGAAGATACGGGCGGATGGAGCAAGACAGGAGGTACACGTTAGCGCTGGAAGTTACAAGGCGGCCGAGTGTCGAGCCGGTTGTAAGGAAGATTCCAACAAGAAAGCATCATCTACAATTGGTCAACAATGGAATAGTACATAAAAGCTAGCAGTTATCTTTTTGAGCTCCACATTGCTCCCCACTACAAGGATGAACATGGAAAGCCTTCGGTATCGCAATGACTGGGGACTCGAGGTTCGTAGGGCAAACTCGTGTCGAGTAAGAATGAGCGAGCGTTCGTGTCAAATAACGGTTCGCCGGAAATCGGAGTTCGCTGTGCCGTTTGTGAGTTATTATTTATTGGTTGCAGGGCAGGGTGTATTTCGGTGGGCCGTTGGAGCAGGCTTGTTGGACTACAACTACTGGCTAGCCCAAAAAAAGCCAGCAGGACCTCAACCTTTGGTGCCGCCAGACGGTGCGTTTGGGAGTGGTCTCTCCCCCCGCCGCACCCCACCTTCCGCCGAAAGGACCCTTGCCCCGCGGAGAAACGACCATCGTCCCACGAAGCAGTGACCCTCATCCAGCGAAGAAACGACCAGCGTTCGCGTCAGGATCCTTGTTGCCAGCGCCGATCCTCGAAAACATTGGTCGTGTGGACCAGTCGATCGAAGGGGTAGGTTGAAGCATGTGGAGACGAGAAAATAGAAAAATACGCGCAGAAAACGCCAGAATGAAGGAATGATCTGCGTGTGTATCTTTTTTGGTTTTTTGAATATTTTTACAACAGGTGTTTCCAATGTTTTGGATTTTTGTTTGCAAAACGTCATTCCTTCAAAAGCGGGGCAAATATCTACAATATCTACTGAGCAAACGTATTTACACTGAACCTAATCGGAGAAACGAACCGGCTTACAAACATCCCGACCATGGCGATTAGTCGTGAGAGGCGGCGCGCTTGATTCGGGAGCTGTAGAGACGGCTGATGCTTGTAGACCGGGATCGTGGTCTGGTTACACTGCACTAGGATGCTGTAAGCTGGTGCGGTGAGTTGTGACGTCACACACAGCACTAGCAGATGAAGTACGCGAGGTGGTTTCTTCCATAAAGGTGGGTTTTAGACGGTCGATGGTGACGACTTCGCGTCGGCCACCGCGGTCAATAGTGTACGTCTTATTCGCACGGTGTAGCATTTTCAGACGTCCTACGTACGACGATTAAAGGGACTGTCGAACACTGTCTGCGCGAAGTAGGACGTGTGAACACGCAGACAACTTCTCGGGCACGTACACTGGTGTCTTCTGCGATGGAGGAGCGGGTGGACGTAGCTCACGCAGCTGGTGAGCCAATCGGTCGGTGTAACTTCCGTATCCTAAAGAGAGGGAGTAGATGGGCCTGATGCTACCATGTGTCTGAGCAATCGCAGCGTGCAACCGTAGACTAGCCGCGCTAGGGTTGCATCGATTTCGGTGTTAACCGTGTTTCTTAAGCCTAGGAGGACTATGGGCAGTATTTCAGACCTTGAAGGATCTGCGTGCGCACGTAGCGCTGCCTTCAGCTGGCGGTACAAACGCTCCACCATGCCGTTAGCGGCCGGATGATACGCCATCGTCTGGACGGGGCGGCAACCTAAGTCCTTAAGCAAAGAAGCAAACGTGAAGGAAAAGTGGAACCCACTATCAGTGTTCACTATGGTAGGGCAGCCGTACTGTGCAACTCAGCGTACTAAAAAAGCTTTCGTGACTGTTACTGAAGAGCAATTTGGAATAGAAACGGTCTCAGGCCATCTAGTGAATCGATCGATACAGGTTAGTAGATGCACAAAGCCTTTCGAAGGTGGCAGAGGACCTACGAGGTCGACGTGCACGTAATGAAAACGTGCGTCTGGCGTCGGAAACGTGCCTAATGGGCTTTTCGTGTGCTTTTGCAGCTTCGCACGTTGACACGGAAGGCAAGCAGCTGCCAAAGTACAAACGTCCCGATTGACATTGCGCCAAAAGAATCGTGCGGTTACGAGTTTAACTGATGCACGACCGCTTGTGTGAGACAAGCTGTGCAACGTGTCAAACACGATCTGTCGAAACTCGCGTGTGACGACTGGGCGCGGCGTGCCCAGGTAAATCGCAAAGTATAGTTCCCTTCTGGTGATGTCAGCGGAAGGGGTCGTAGGTCCAGTGAAGGGGATCTGCTTAGTAGATCAACCTAAGGATCGTTGAGTTGCGCTGTGGCCATGGCTGCCAAGTCGATAGCAGTGCCGGCGTCACCGGAGATAGATTGGGTTCGTGAAAGTGCATCGGCGACGGCGTTGTGTTCACCTGATGCATATCTCATATCGGTCATAAACAGCGAAATAGTCATGGTGGCGCGACTCTCTAGGAAAGTTTCGGTCGGTAGTCGAGCCAAGCACGTAAGTCAGGGCTTTGTGGTCGATGAAGACGGCAAACGAGCGACCATCTAAGACGTGTGGAAAATGACATATGGTAGGTGTATGGCCAATAGCTCTCTACCGAACGTGCTGTAGCGAGATTCGGTAGATTGCAGGTGTTTGGAGAAAAACGCTAAGGGCTGCCACATGTCAGCTACTCCTTGCTGCAAAACAGCGCCGACTGCCACTTTCGGAGCGTCAGTACTGAGTGACAGCGGGACTGTCGGATCGTGATGTGCTATAGAAGCTATGTTGGCGATAGCCACTTTCGGCGACTTAAAAGTAGCGCGTGCTACGGCAGGAAATTTAAATTTCTTGTGTTTCCTTCGGAGTAGGGGAGTAGGGTTGCATCAGTGACGCGCAGTCTGGTATGAACCGTCGGTAGAAGTTGACAGGCCCATCAAAACGCCTAAGCTGTTTGAAAGAATGAGGCTCTGGGTACTGGATGATGGTTTAAATTCTCTCCTGCAGTGACAAGACGCCAGCAGAGGAGATACGATGTTCGAGGAATTTTACTAAGTCGACACTAAACAAACACCTTACTGAGTTGCTCGTCACCCCGTGTTGAGATAAACGACTAAAAAGTGTTCATACGTGGCGAATGTGCTCTATACGTGAAGAGCTTGCAATTAAAATGTTGCCGAGATAAGCGTAAGCAAAGTCTAAGCCACGACGAACTTGGTCGGTAAAGCGCTGAAAAGTTTGCGCGGCCTTCTTTAGACCAAATGACCTGCGCAGGAATTCGAACAAACCAAATGTAGTTGTCACGGCAGTTTTAGCTATGTCCGCTTCGGCTACCGGAATTTGGTTGTATGCGCCTAACAAGTCGATTTTGTTGAAGATATCTTTACCCGCCAGACTGGCGGTGAGACCCACAATGTTCAGATCGGATAGTGATCAGACGTGGTAACCGTATTCAAGGTTCGCTAGTTGCCGCAAGCACGTCAGTCCCCCATGACCTCCTTCGGGACCATGTGGAGAGGCGACGCCCATGGGCTGTTGGACGGTCTGACGATACCGAGCTGAAGCATGTGGTCAAATTCAGCTCGTGCTGCACGTAGTTTGTTAGGAGCAAGCCGTCTTGGTCGTGTGCTAACTGTTTGCCTACGCGTGCCTATGTGTTGAGCGACTTCGGTCGTGACTGGCGGATGCTCTGCAGCTAATCGTACCAGTCGCGGGTATTTAGACAGTGGGTTCGCATAATCTGATGGTACATCGGCGATTCGAATAACGGGACTGATTATCGGGACGTCCGTAAGAACGCCTTGGTCCCCTAGTTTAGTACGGTCGTCTAAACGTCTATGGTGACCAGCATCAACAAGCAACCCAAAATGTCGGAGGAAGTTGTTACCGATAACTGCGAAGGGTACAGACGCAACCATGAACACCCACTGAAAATCTCGGCGAAGATTGCGGTGCAGGTTCATCATGCGCTGACAGAATGAAGTTATCGGAGAACCGTTTGCCGCACCTAGGTTGTACCTAGGCTTTGAGTGCCTGCCGTTTGAATTCGCAAGGATGATGCTGGCTTCCGCTCTTGTGTCGATGAGGAACGTGATGGAAGAACGTCGAAAACACAAAACAAGCGAGTTACTTGGTTATTGACCTATAAGTTGGTCGTGCTAGTATGCGGGTTATTCGCTTTTCCTGAAGCGCCTGAGTAGTGCCTTATGCAGGGAGTCCGAAAACGTCTAGCTCTACCATCATATTGGTGGTCATGCCAACATACTTGTTCTACGGGTTTGGTATGATCTGACTGAGAACGTGCAGGGAAAATGTTGCACTTACGTGTCGGACGACACCTACTCGGTGCAGACACAGACGAGCCGCAATGAACGGTAGCCAAAACGTGGTCAGCATCTGACCTTGGCACACGCTGCTTCGAAGCGTTCATTGTTACTATCATGCTGCGAAGTAGCGCAAGTTCCTCCTCTTTAGGGTCAGCTCGGCTTGACGACTTGGAGCGAAGATGAAACTTGGTTTTCATCGGTGAGAACACGTTACCGGAGTTACTGGTCGTCTGCTGCGGAAGAGGTTCGAACGCAGCGTCTGCCTTGGTAGCCAGTTCTTTCAAGGGCGTATCCAGAAACATGGACAGCATTAACAACAATGGCTCTGGGAGACGTGCAAACTACAGCTCCTTTATCCCTTCTTCGCTCAAGACTAAGGGACCAGCGATGCGCTGAATTTCGCCGAGCAACCTCGACGGCTTGCAATCTGCCAGCTTGAGTCCATTGAGCTGTTCAAATCGAGCTCGTGCGCTGGGCTGTACCTCTTTTAGAATCGCTTGCTTCATTGTTTCATACTTTACCTCATTCAATGGATGGAGTAGAATATCCTCAATTAGCGTCACAACCGACGGAGGAAAACGTGGGACGAGCTGATTGTACCTCGGACGGTCCATCGTAATTCCCTTCTTTTCTACTTTGATCTCGAATATCGTAACCAAACCTCCGGGCTGTGTTCCATGAAACTTGGAACAGCCGAAATAAGCATGTTTACGCTGCGAAATACCACTTTCGAAATGTGAATCGAAAAGATGAAGGATGAACAAAAGCACGAGGAACGTACTAAACTTACGTAAGAGACTAATGAATACAAGTATATAATCGAGATAAACGAACGAACTCAAAAAATACAAACAAAGAAAAAAGTTTAGATGCGCGCGTGCGAATCGGAGTCACCAATTTGTAGGACTAGTAAATACTAGTCTGAGGTGAGCGGAATTAAGTATGGATATCAGAAGGCATTTGAAGTCGGACACAGCGGACTGTATTCCATGAGCTACAAGAAGACGCGGACGGATGAAGCACGACAGGAAGTACACGTTAGCGCGGGAAGTTACAAGGCGGCCGAGTGTCGAGCCGGTTGTAAGGAAGATTCCAACAAGAAAGCATCATCTACAATTGGTCAACAATGGAATAGTACATAAAAGCTAGCAATTATCTTTTTGAGCGCTACAACATGAAAGTACATCAGTAAAACTCTATTGTTGGGTCACTTACCTAACTACGCCGTTAATGACAGACGTCAATTGCCTATAAAAAGCTGAAATATTGAAGTACAATTCGCTGGTTGTGCTAAACGCTCATAAAATTGAACATTCGGACAAATATCCATCCTATGCACACTCTTGTTAAACAAAGGCCATGTAGCAAGCAGCTTTTTCATGCAGTTATTCCAAACATCGCATGAATATTGAATATCACACTAACCATCTCAGATTGCTAATCAGAGGGCTGTGCTTTTGTACAAACTGTTAGACCAAATTTATGATATTGTAGTAGTACTAGTAATAGAAATAGCAGTAGTAATTCCAGCTGTATATGAATAGAAATAGAGCCAGCAAAGATTACTGAAAACACGGGGAGGTACAAGTGTCCCAAAAAGAAAGTCGAACTGCACACAGAGAAGTCCATGGTTTCTTCAGTTAGTAAGATACTGCTAGATATAGGGTGTTGGCTTAGGGACAGCACGCAGAGCCCTTGACTAAATGGCCTATTCGCAAGGTAGTTGGGCGAATTCAGACACGCGCTCAGTAAGAAGCGGCGGTTGGTTATTCAGTGTACACGCATCTGTTAGACGAACTGTTCACTGCGCTTAGCAGTTTTGTTGCAAACGTTTTGTCACCAGTCGATAAATGGTGTCAAGCGGCTATCGTCATGATCACTAGGCCACTGAGCTTCGCGAGCAGCGCTTGACACAGCGGTTAGAAGTTGATTGTTGAGTTTTGGAGCACACACTATGTCTTGGATTTAGACACGCAATCTCAATTGTAGCTTCGGTTGACTTTGAAGTCGGCTTCTGCCATTCCGATCAATTAGACCGGGTCAGAAGTGAAGAGTTTTGAGGTTCCTCTCTCCCCTCACTCAAAGGTTGACAATCGCAAACCAGGAAAACCTTTTATCGTAATGCTTGTAAATGCGTGACATGACGAGGGACCAGTCCAAGAATGCACCCGTCAATGTAAACTGACTTATGCTTGATCATTTCAATGCTGCAGTGATGGTCAGCCGGTCCCAAAGCAGGGTTCCGCTACAATTAACGTTGAAAGCTTAAAGAGTGACAAATGATCCGCATAATACAAACTTGCATTGAGCATTCATTATTGCTAAGTCAAGGATATTCATCAGTAGGACTTCAACCCTGATATTCTCTTGTTTTCAGGCCGACTTGTATGCCGGAGGTGTCTTCATTGATCAGGCCATCCAGATTAACCTGTATCCGGCAATCATTGTCCTACTGCTGATCTCTGGACTTTTTACCATTCTTGGTGAGTAATACTGTCATGCACACAGCTATACACATTCAGGTTACAAAATTCACCTTGATTCGTTTCACACTTAAGCCGAGTGTCTTCTTGTGCGAGTAGCGTAGTACAGCAACACACATACTTGGCCGTTGAGATGCATGAACACAGTGTAACACCGATGAAGTCGCAAGCATATTCGACCGAAAATACTTTTCCTGTGACCTCTCGTAACATGTGAATATCAACAGTACAATAAATGAAAACGCTGTGGTATGACAAAGCAGTTTGTTGAAAAAGTGCAAGTAACAAAGCCGTTCGAGTCAGCATTATTATATTTGCATTCTTGTTGTTGTCGTCCACTGTTGCGAACGTTTTTGGAGCGGATGATTGGTGAAACATTTCGTCATTGACTCTACAGGTCATAATTATCCTGGGTGGTTCGATTTGAATTCAAATAGTGCTGCTGGAGATACAATTTTATGTGCTAACTATCTAGTATACGCACAAAACCAGAAATACTTTATTAATTTGTTTTTATGCAGGGGGTCTGACCGCTGTCATTTGGACGGATTTCATTCAGACAATTTTGATGGTGGTCGGCGCATTCTATCTCATGATTGCTGGTAAGCAGCTTGTCGATTTTTAGAAGCTGTTTGAGTCTACGTGTGGCAATTGATCCTCCTATTTAACTGTGATAGGTAGTTTTAATATACCAGCTCTTGGAGCTTACTCATATTAAACTTATTTTAAGCTGCAGATGTTTGTAACGAAAAGATAAACTCGAGCAAATTATACTTTTTATACGGCTAACTAAAGCTTTATATCTCAGCTCATGGCTGCAGTTACCTTGAGCACCCCCTTAATATCAGTGATGCTGAGTAGATGCTGTACATTGAAAGTCACTGATCCCAAGTGTCTTAGCTGATTTACCAGCGACCATCAAAATGAAGTTTCAGAACTTTAATATTTCTTGGAGAGAGTATTCCACCGCAGTGCTGTTTACAAGTTTGGTGGACCTAATTTGTTCACCATGTGGTCTGTATTAGCTGGAAAAGATGAATTACGCTGTTTTTGGCTTAGGAGAGCTTACGTGAATGACTAGGTGCTGCTCAGCCTATGCTGGTGCCACAGTGAGCAGATACTGCGGTATCGTTGGGTTTGGTGGGTGGCATCTTGGTGATTCTATTTTTATATAGTAGAATAATAAAGAAAAGCAGTGCAGACGGACGAAAATTGCATTCTTTGACTTCAGATAAATAGTCACGTTTGTTGTCCTGAGTTGATAAGTTTAGATCAAACTCAGAAATGAGGGGGACGAAATGATTGCATTCACGAAGTTTTACTGTGCCCTGATTGGTGTGCAACAATGTTCGTGGGATCTCTGCGTACACACATTGTGCGGACGCTATGCTCAGCCGGCGATTACGATGCTTCCGGCATATCCTGTGGCAGTTTAACCGCTTACTTTGAATGTCTGTTGTAATTGATGTTAATAACAAACTCCAGTGTACTAATGTTTAGATACTACCTGTATGACTAGCAAGTAGCCATCTTTCTGTTGCAACCTAAGAACATTCACCATTATGTAGACGACGAACTTTCCCACCTCTCTGTGTGCCTCATAAATATGAGTATTACTACCGAACCATGCCACAGGATTTATGGAAGAGCAATTTGGTGACTGCGTATGCATGACTTATGAGGTTAGGCAATAAAAATCGGCATGTTACGGACCATTAGTTGGGGTTGACTGCACCTTTTGCTCGCAGTCTGTTGATCTACGGAACGTATGCACTTATACCTGCCTGGTTGAGTAAGCCATGCATAATACCTTACCCATGTGTTTTTACATGAAAACAACTGGTTAAACACCAAGTATGTACCAATCGGTAGCTGATCGTGCTGTCTACCATTCTATACATTAAAATGAATGGTTTCTTCAAAAGGCATTTCTTCACTAGCAGTTTTAAATTCCCTCTGCCTACCGAATTGCCTGCCACACCCAAAATACAAATGTGAGCACTCGTGTGATGCACTATATTGTGTAGACGTGCAACTGACGTGTTGCGGAACGAATAGCAACGAACTTTTCTTAGTACGCTACTGTTTGTGTGTGACGAATAAGGATTCCGCACTCTCTAACGCATCTTACCCCAGTGTTTATTGGCTCCATTCTACCTACTTCCCAGGGATTCTGCATCTTACAGTGACAAACTCTTTTGTCCACATCTTTTACTCACCATCACTGTTGCCGACGCTGTCATAGCAATGTGAGTCAACACAGCGGAGTCTATCTCACGTTGACACACAAATCTTAGTTGTCTGACTGAAGTGAAGATGGCGCTCTCGGTGGCTAATACACCTATCTTCTGCTACTTGCCTTTGTTCGTCGAAACGCTAGGAATCGCTTTTTATGATTACTGGATGCTCTACGTTCTCAGATCCCATCAAATTTCACGAACAAACACAATTGGACACTAGAGTGCGCAGACTGGAAGCAAAGGATAATAATCCCAAGCGTCTGTGCTGAATTGTGAAAACTGAAATAAGGTCTTAAATACAGAATGACTTTTCCTTCTTGCTACTAAATCCAGCCGGCTTGTCTAGTGGTCGTCCCTTCGTAGTGTGGCCATTTCGCCAGTCTTTAGCTGGTTAGAAATTAACATGCGACTTAAGGTCTAATCTAGCGCTTCGCATAACTCTCAGTTGGGATAAAAGTCGCAGGCGAAATGTAATCTTGAGTGGCCGTTTAGTTCACTACGGCATGAGTGTTGGCGCGCATTTAGGTACACTGTGTCTAGGTATACCTTTTTTAACAGTCCGGATATTCAATGCATGATTACGGATGGTCTATTCTCTCTACCTATTATCCATATTGTTTATTACGTATTGGACACCACAAAAACCGCTAACCTGATTATCCCAGGATGCGCATTCTAGTGCTACTTTCCAAATATTACTGGTTTACAGCACCTTTTAACGCACCTAAAATCGGTTATCGCACCGGTAGTTTGCTCTGTTCCAGGGATCATCAAACATTTTCACGGTGAGCCTGATGACTAAAACAAATGAGTGGCGCGGGCCGGACAAGCGGCAAAATGAGCAACGGAAAAATGATAAGCATAGGTCGCATAATTGTTATGCATAATCCTATCAAGTCAGAACAAAATTTCTGAGAAAAGAGAAGAAAAATTGCCGCTAGTTGTCTGCTTTTCTTTAGTAAGTTGTGGAGGCTGAAATAAAGGGGAAATGAGCAACAGCGTTCTTTGGATTGCTCGTTGCTCCTTGATCGCAGTGTCATAGTGATCAGGACTTCAGCCGTGAACCACTGGGCTCTTGGCTCCACTCCAGCTCAGGCTATCTCCACATGATGAGTTCAAACCGGGACGAAACCGCGGTCGTGGTGTGTCTGCGGTGGGAGAAATAACACCGAAATACTTCCATAATAAAACCCTCTTGAAATATCAGAAAAATGAGGACCACATGTCATTTGTGCAATTACAAGTCATTAGGGGTACGCATAAATTTTGTTGGTACCTTCGGTAATAAAATAAATATATCAAAAGAATGTTTTCAATATATATATATATATATATAAGCGCTTGGAAAGCTTAAGCAAAGCGTTTTCGTCAAACGCAAATCAACGACCATTGCCGTAACTGGATCCCGGTACTACTTACCAGCAGTTAGCAGTCCCAAAATGCACGAGGCTCAACAGGTTGCACTTCCAGCAAAATTCCGTACTATCACTTTAATTTTATTCAAGTAGGTATTAAATATGACTAAAAAATGACACATACAAAAAGTATTGGCCTCTTGATACGCGTTGATTCATATGGCATACGGCTCAAAGGACGGCACCAACTGGAAATTGTGGCACAAAGGTGTGAAGTAAACTGAAGTACAGTAGGGTCCATGGATGAATGAATTTCATGCTTGATCACCCATCTCAGTGTTCCTACGATGTGAGGTCACAAATAGTACGGCAGTACGTTATCACAAGTAGCAAACATGAGATGGCTCACGCCAGTGTTCAAACAAAATAATGTCACGGACAATATGACATGCAGTGTCAAATGTTACTTGTAGCCCAACGTCTCGTGTCCCATCCGTTTTGCCAAGCAGCTTCAGGTACATTCGGCGGGCCACATCAACTGACCTCATGGGCCGGATCCGGTTCGCTGGCTTTACTTTGATGACCCCTACTCTCTGCGAACAGTTCCACGTAGGTTGCAACTTAAGAGTATCTGTTGCTTATTTGAGTATAATACCTGCCAAAACTGTGATTTAACTGTCGACAAAAATGCGCACAAGAATCGTCCATTTCCTGTGAGGCTCTCATGTTAAAAGTCTATGCGAATGCTTAAACGGTGAACTCATGTTATCCGACATTCACTTTTCGCGGATTTGTGACTGTTAAAGTTCAGGTGTAAATAGCATGCGAAACCAACACGCGTTACCATATCAGCCGCCACTTACTAGTTGCTATAGCTTATGCTACGAAATGACCACTACCGCACCCATGCACTGCTACCTTGGTTCCGTAGCGCATAATGATTTGATGCCTGAATCTTCACACGCATTAGAAGAACTTGCAGTATGCCTAGTGCATTAATGGTTTACTCTAATCGAGTTTTGACGCTACCTGTCCATCCCCTTCGAAGTTGCTAATAAAGATTACTGCGGGTGTTCGCAACTCCAGTGATTTAACCGTTAACCACTTTCGCTCGGCCATCTTGTAACTTATACTAACAGCGTCTCCGATTCATGAATTACCTACCATTCGTACCCATCTCTTATTTGTATATCTGTTTCAACCAGTTTCATTAAAATCTCTGTTATCTTTTATGCACTGCTAGACATGATACTTGACTACTTAATGGGTCATGTGTATGAATCTTTTGCCCATTTGTCATGTCATGCCTACAGCATTCGTGAAGGTTGGCGGATTTGATGCCATGGTTGAAGGCTATTTTAACGCGGTTCCCAACACCACCTTAGCATACCGTGACAATGCGTTCAACTATACTTCCACGAATAGTGCAGTGTCTCACTTCCCCAAAGGAACCGATTCAAAATACTCCGAGTGTGGTATACCACCGGCGGATGCAATGCATATGTTCCGGAACGTTGAGGACCCTGAGTATCCTTGGACTGGAGTCATATTCGGCCTAACGATTAGCAATATATGGTACTGGTGCACTGATCAAGTGAGTGTTCAATTCAAGCGTAGTCCGATTCGAAGAATACGCAAAAAGTGTGGCTTTTTGTGCCCATGTCTAACCGCTACATGCCCGACCCACAGCGCCACCGCATTATGCTACTCATCATTTGGTACTTTACAATGTCGGCGCCCCTTCCATTTTAGTTTAGCGGTATAGAAATCGCGAACCTTTAACAGACTGAGTTTAGAGTATCTGCCGGACAATCTTTCGGAATGGTCTACTTATTGGATCAGCAGTGCGTCGGTACGCAATACCGACGCTTCGCAATCGCACAACCACCAACACTTGCGCTTGGGCCATGAATACTGTGAGAGCCACCCGGTACCCATAAGTAGGTTCCAACTCATGCCCACGGATTACAAGGCAGGCTTGTGATACGTTAGGTTACGGGCTGACAATGGTCTTCTCAGGGCATTCTGCATTAGGCTTATGCGGCAAAAGGATTACACGTGCACCATCACATGATTCGGTGGAAGAGAGCTAGCCAGACCGACTACTGATCGTCTGTTGCTCAAGTCTACCAGCCTCCACGTGCATATTTCAAGCGTGTGCCAATAGCACGTGTTGGTGCACTTTCGGATTAGGCAGGCACGCCTTATTTACATTTTTAAACTGCCTCAGTAGCTGATCTTCTGGAGCTTACACGTCGAATTTAGCGTGTGATATGCCACACCACGAGCGCAAAACAATAGACTGGTTACGCAATAACTGCTTTTGGGGTGCATGCTTTCGAATTTCCTGTACGATTCAATTAGGGTGTGTCATTCACAAGTAGACTAATGCGATTGACCGGTTAAGACGGTGGCATGATGATGAAATACCTTAGCAGCTAACGCTTAAATCAATCGCGCATCGAAGCTTTTTACCTTTAGCGACAAACTGGGGGCTCAACGGAAATAAGTCAGCAGAGAATCTGTAACAGCTACACTTGTTAAAGCGCAAGTTTCGACATTTATGTTCGCACACACACACAGCTACTATTCAAAAACAGAAGTACACCAGCCATTTGAACTGAGGTGTCTGTCATGCAACCAAAACGACCTACGGAACGAAGAATAATAAGAGGAAGAGAAGGAGGACTTACCGGAAAACCTTACTGTCATAAGCAAATATTCAGGGTCATTACACCTACAGCTTGTCAACAACATACCGTCGCAAAAGCTGGCTGTCGTGGAAAGATGAGGCGGCAACGGCGAGACAGCTTCCTTGCAGCTTTCACTGCCCCGCGTCATAATCAGCCAATACTCCGTAGATAACTCAACACCAAACACCCGTTAAACAGGCAGTTCGACTATGAGACGGCAGCAGGCGAGCCACTGGTGTCGGTAGCGAGCCATGTCCTGTAAAGTCTCGAGCCAAGTACAAGGCGGGTCACGTGGAAGGCGAGTCGGACCAATATGAGCATTTGGGGTCCATCGCTGGCCAGCTACAGGAGGACGCCAAGTGGCACATCGGCGCCCACTGTGTCTAAAACCAGTGCTACTACGAAACAACTGGTGTTCTGCACACGGCTGCCACAAGCGCTCGCTGTTGTCAGTCCATTCGGGTTTTAACCCATAACCACTACCTATCTGAGCTTCTGAAAACTTGGACACCCTACTTGGGCATACATATCCTCTGCAGGTACTGTGCTATCTGAACTGGTAGCACTGCGTAGTGGTGTGTTCAGTACGTAGTAGAAGGCGTCCTTGACAGTATTATAACTACAGTCGGTGAGGGCATAAGCGGAAACTACGAACAAACAGCGTCTAATGCTATTTCGTGAAGTAACCCCATTTGATGTCATCAAACGGTCTGCAAACAAACGGCTGTTCACCAGAATCCAATCAACCAGCAATGACTTAGCCTTGGAGCTGAGAACCATAGCTACCCGTGGGTGCTGCATCAGCGTCTCCGGATGCGTGCAATAAACAGCGAGAGGACAAACCGAGCGCAGTTAATTCAACCACCCCATTTGGGTCATTGATCCCAGTTTCGGACACACAACACACTTCACTATCCAGCATGCCCAACGTCCATGCGACGGCAGCCTGTTGACCTAGTTGTCTAAAGGTGCGCACGTTGAACGCCGCCAGGGAAACGAGACAGCGTAGCTTTATAAGTGACTGTTATCGAGAGGATATGGCTGAAGATGGTTCAACTCCAGTGGCACCGCGGCTGTTGCCAATTAAGCTGCAAATTATAGGAAGGTTAGTAATAGGATTTGGGATGGGAGTAAGAGAAACAGGTGGAAAAGAAAGTAGAGAGGCGTCATCCACAGCATGTTTTCGCTTTTCCGCCCTGCCGTATGCAGCAAATAAGACGACCCTTAGTAAGCTGCGCGAGGGCCAATGCAAGAGATGGTTGAAGTTTGTAGAAATAACCATGGTTGTACGTGAGTTAAGATACTGCCATGGCGCCCAGACCCAGAAAAGTGGTCGATTAGGTTCATCAACCAAAGCCTTTGGCTCAAAAGCCTGTTCTGAGGCGACGGGATGATGGCAATGATCAAGTTTTACAGAAATGGATGCTATCCCATTTCAAAACCCTAACGGGCAGGACCAGGAGACTGAGTTTGTCTGACCTCTATCCATTGCCGAACCTGGTAGGAGTAGCTCTCAAGGGGCCCGGGGACACCACACAGTATAGCTCCATGGGTCGAAGAGGTGTGCAGACCGCCGCACCACGTTAAGTTCCGGGCTCGTTACGACAGAAGATATATCATCAACTGTACGTTATGACGGCGCTTCACTGCCGCGCAATCACCATCACTCACACGTGGGCTGAGTATACCACGAGGAGGCCTGCCCCTTCACGGATTCAAACCGGTGAAGTTATGGTTGCAAGCCAGGTGTGCAGACCACTTGGCCACCGGCGGGCGCAGATACTGTTATTGAGCGATAAGTTACAAGCATTTTGACACCCGGCATAGGGAAAGATGTCGTATTAATTATAAGCTAAACGCTGGTTGCTCCTTGAGACCTTAGAGACACTTACAACTATGTCCTCTTTCCTGATAACTTTGAAGCTCACAGCTGTTCAAGTTTGAGTTAGTAGAAGCAATGTTGACATGTTGGTGCTTTCTGCAGCTCTGGGTATGTGATTCTCCCGTACAAAGGTGTGCTCCTACTTACAATGGCATACGATTCAACATATTGTGAATGTATTTTTCTTTCAGCTGAGCCTGTGATAGAACAGCACTGCCAGAAAGCTTTTTCCAGCCATTACTTTAGATATATACATCCCAGTGTAAACTCGTCACATACAACGGTAACCTCTGGTTAGGTTCCATTGTCATTAACAGCGGTTGTATTAAGAGATTGCGGTGGAAAAACCTTACTTGATGCTATGCTTCTTCATTAATCTTTCGCTTGTGAGCAGATCTTCCTTTTATATAATCACATGGTATCCAACCGCTCTTATTCCATGAAAAAGAAAACCGTAATAAACGATGAACTGTGACTCATAGCTGACAAATTTCACTACTTGATAATTCCTGCAAGATAGTCAGGGTTGACAGGCAAACCCGAAAATTTAGATTACAGGATTTTATGCGCCTACCGATGAAACGATGAATCGGCCAGAAAGCGAGTACATTTAATGTACCGACGCATGAAGATGGTCGGAAACTAACAACTGAATTTTAGCTTACGAAACAACAGGATCGATGTAGTGAACAAAATCGAAATCATTCGTCCATTGTACAATTTCAGTGCAGTTGTGTGATACATAAATTTAGCAGAGGTGATTCACACCGGGAGATAATCGGAATACCAAAGCTTAAGCAACAGAGGATACGAACAAGCTCATTTATCCTTGGATGATATTCTAAGTAAGAGCAAAAGCAATTATATCTAGGATTGGAAAATTTGTAAGAATAATAATAAATGTGGTAATCTAGACAGCGCGTTTGCTCGTTTAATTCCAATTTACTACCTCCGAGACAGTTTAAATGAATTGGCTTTACAATTTACTAGCATATATAACTTGAATCACTTAATAGTTTGTAGGCCAATATGAGATAAGTGCTTGGCCGTCTAAAGCGACCATTGAAAAGTTCTAGAGCTTGCAGAATTTGTTGGTAAGAGGGACCGCGCCGACCTTTGAATTTCTCTGTGGCCAGGCGTCATGGACCCTCCATAAACGCGAAATCACTATTCACCCAAGGATGCTGTTTTGATACCAACTTCATTGTGAGGACTTGCTTAAGAGATGTCCATCATGTGGAAGATATATAGGTCTAAACCACAGAATACGTTCCGCAACATACAGATTTATTGGCTACACCTTTTTAAGCTACCTTTAGACTGTCTTGAACGGTTAAGATAATTCTGTATAATTTCGCTGTGCTCGCGTTCCCGAAGGCTGGTCTGCAAGTTGTTCTCTAAGCCTTAAAAAAAGCAGCTATGCAGATGGTGTGTATAAATAACCATGTTTACATACGTCCAATGGTAGGCCATTGTGGACCGACCAATTCGAAGTCACTTCGAAGTCGTGTTAAAGAACTATACGTTTGCCCACCATAGCTCGGTTGCATCCGCGAAAGCGTAGGAAGTCCCATTAGATGCACTCATCAAGTACTCGCTACTACTTAATCCGTTTGTGCCAAGATTTATTTGCGAACACACTTAACAATACTTGTCATCTAGGGATGCACCTCAACGGCTTGATTGGAACTGGTTTCTTCCAGTGCAGCTGGAGGAAGTCCATGGTTGGTTTAGGAATTCACTGTTATCGCTGTTATCGTTTTTGACCACAGCAAGGACATTAGCTGTCCAAATATTGCAACGATGCGTGATATATCTTGTTCAACTTCGCGAGAAAAGTAGATGGAGCATACTTAAACAAGCAGTTCTTGCTACGGTGTGTTTCATGTGCCTGATTTACGGCGGCACCTAATATTGAGCACTCAAGTATGAGTTGCCTGAACCAACACGACTCTGATAGAGTCCTCTCCCTGACGTAATATAAGATCTGATTAGTTCTCACATGTACATAGACTGATCTTATTCGTTCTAGAGTGTTGGAACTAATTGCCTTTGTGACGACTGTCCGTAACTACATTTTGTTTACCGTCCAAGAAGCTTACTAAGTATCTAAAGCTAACAAGCGTCATCTACCTTACCCTCGACCCCGGATTTGGTTGCCACCTAAACAGTTATAATGTTCCTCTGAATACTTACGATCTTTATTATAGGTAGGTGGTAAAGCTAGAGAATACTTCTCTACATAAAAGGAATCTGCCTCAAACCTTGATGGGAAAGGCAACGCCATAGTCAACAATACCAAACGATTCCACTGTAGCGAACAACTCATCGTTAGACCAGCAAAACTAAACGAAATGGTGGAATTGGTATCCTTTGTTGATACAGGCCAAGTAACTTAATAGGAAGTTCTCCAAACCCACTCATTTTCATATACCATGGTTAAAAGCTGATTAAATGTAATTAAACACCATGAGTTCATATCAGACAGTCACCAAACACGTGATTCAACATTACGTGCTTGTCTAGACTTTCGAGAATTCGCTGAGCATAAGCGGTTGATTTAATACCTAATGGGTACAAGCCAAGAAATTTCATCTAGGAGTGGGCAGTCTTACCTTCGATCCGCAAAGATGACGCGTGTAACTTAGCTGCCGACTAAACTACTTCTTTAGACCCCGGTCGCTACACTTGTACTTAGACCTCTGTTTTATTAGTACGTAAATCTTTACCCTTGCAATCCATGTTACCCTGTCCAAAGTAGAAAGGTTCCTGATATCAAGCACCATCAACCTTTTACTCTTTTACAAGGCTGGTCTTGTTAGCTCTTCGGTTAGCTACGGTGGGATTCGAACTCCTGACATCGTATCGCGCATGATGTCACTATTATCTATGGTCATTGATTCTGAATGTATTCCATCAATAGTTCGCGTAGCCATAGTACGCGCCATACTATTAGTAAATAGTCTACTTACTCGACACTGCTATGCAGATTCTCACCATTCCCCGGCAACACCATGTCCCGCAGACATTTCTTCACATTGACACTAAATAGATTAGGGTGGTGCACGTATGTTCCACAATGAATCTCATCTAGGTATCTTACTAAAGGCCATGCTCACCAGCTACACATGACTGTCATAATGGATAGAGAGGATTACACTGATGAAACTTTACGTCTCTTGAACGACACAACAACCTTCAGGTGCATCAACACTGATCCGACCTCGCAAATGATAAGCAAAATAAATAGAACATTGAAATAGCTTAAGGAAAGGAACCAAAGCACGAAGGAGAAGAGCGATAGAATGAGAGCGCGCGGCTCGAATGTCGCGCAATACTATGGACACCAAAAGGTACACAAAGAGGGCGCACCGTTACGGTCAATCGTGTCACTATCAGGAACATCCACCTACAATTTGAAGAAAGAAATGTGGAGGCGCCTCAAATATATCACCTGTGAATCGCAATATTCCATAAGCAGTGTCCAGCAATTTCTGAAAACGCTCAAAGTCCTGCGAATAGATGACGACGAAACAATGATCTTGTTCGACTTGACTAGCCTCGTTACGTCTGTCAACTTACAAATGGCAACAACGGTCAGCACAGAACGCCTGAACAACAGTGAACAATCAATCGGGAACATGACGACCGAAAAAGTATGTAAGCTACTCCACTTGTGTCTGTCAACCTACTTCTTCATCCACGTGAAGATGTACGAACAATTGAAAGGCGCACCGACAGGAGCAGCTGTACCAGGACTCATCGTATAGATGGTTATGCAGTAAATGGAAGAGGATTTACCCCTTTCCTTTAATTCGAAACCATGGGTCCGATAATTTGACAACACTTTTGTGATAATTAAACGCAGCCAAGTAACGGTCGCACAACAACTATTGAACAACGCTATAGAAGACATACAATTTACGATGGGACCGAAGCATGCAAGCCAACTATATATATATATATATATATATATATATATATATATATATATATATATATATATATATATAACATATCAGCAGTCTATAAGAGACATAGAGCCAGCGAAAACTATGAAACGGAAGTAATAAATACAGAGAAAACAACGAAAAGAATGCAAGTTACAAACAAGTATCTTTTTAGTTTGTCTCTTCGTTTTTTTGGTTTTTTTTTCATACGCCGTTTTACCTTTATTTTGTCTGTTTAATTTGTGCGATGTAACTCAAGAAAATCAAGACAAATCTTTATACACATGTTTATTGAGCCCGGTTCTGTGCCATGTCCGAAAGAGTTTCCAGCCAGCGGCGTTCTTCAGCTTTGATCCCCCAGCCCGGAAGAAGCACGGGACGTACGACAGCCAAACTGCAAGTTAGCTCTTTAATCGTTTGTCGCCACCTGATAGGCTGACTCCGCGCGATTTCTTCCAGCCTGGCCCCATGCGAGCGAAGAGAGCGTGTCGAGGCAGCCGTTCGCATGACATGCGTAAAAGGTGTCCCAGCCACCTCAGTTGGCGCAGTGAAACCAGTCTGTCAAGTGGAAGTCCCGTGTTACTCAAGATCATCGTTGCGTACGTGGCACATCCACCACACTCGAGCTATTCTCCGAAGATGTCCATTGTCAATGGTCGAAATCTGAGGAGTCATTCATACGAATCGGCCAGGACTCACTCCCATACAGCAGCACCGCACGGACACAGGCATTGTACACCCTTCCCTTTACCAATAGTGAAACGTCGCGGTATCGTCACAGATGCCTCAAGTTGGCGAATGCCGAACGGGCTTTGGCAATGCGGAGGGAAATCTCTTTTCTAATGATACCACCAGAAGAGACACAGCTACCCAGGTAAACGTTGTCCACTTGTTCAAGCTGCGTACCTTAAAGAGTGAGCACTGGAGCATGTGAATGCCAATCCAGGACAAAGACTGAATTTCGTAGGGGCGAAGGTCATTCCATGTTTTCATGCTTCAATCGCCAAGCGGTTTAGAACGGCTTGTGTGCTCTGTGCGTCATCACCAAGCAAGACAATATCATCAGCATAATCTAAATCAGTCACGAGATTGTCAGGAAGAAGCTGTACATTAAAAGCCTGAAAGCCCTAGCTAGCGTTTAAAAGGACATTCTCGCTCGCAAAATTGCAGAGAAACGGGAATATGGGGCAACCCTGTCGTGCACTGCTAGTAACGGCTAAGGTAAAGAGAGCTTACTATATGCCCTCACTTTACCTGAGACATTGCAATATAATGCTCGAAGGGTGGCGATAAACTTTTCGGGTACTCCATTCTTTTGTAAGCAACGCCATAAAGCTGGCCGATCAACGGTTTGGAAAGCGGTTCGGATGTCCAGAAAATCAACGATAGTGGGCTGGTGTTAAAGGTGACGCGTTACAAGGAGTAAGCCTAGCGTCTATACAAGCCTATTCTTCACGGGGTGCGATTCTCGAATCGGGGCTAGTCTGCGGAGTAGAATGGATGTTAACAGCTTGGTGGCAACGGACATTAGACTGATTCCTCGATGGTTAACGCATAGGGTACGGGCACCTTCCTTGAAGTTCTGGACGACAATTGACTCGCTCCAAGCGGATGGAACTGTTTCTTCACACCAGATCTTAGAGACCAAAGCTGTTAAGTGGTTGACAAGTGCTTAGCCCTCGAACTTGTACAGCTCTGGAGAAAGTCCGTCTGGGCCAGCAGAATTGAATAGCTTCAAGTGTCAGAGCTCAAGGCAGACCTCAGCTTCAGTGGATGGTTCCACTGAGACGTTCTATGACGCGCAAGTAGGTATACTCAATAGACTCGCCAGCGGAGGAGGCCAGCTGCATTGAGTGCGGAAGTGTTTAGCCGCAGCGGTCCATACACCTGTGTAAGTTGCTTATCGGCGTTCCACCAACCTCACAAATGACCTTACTGACAACAGGTCTTTTGTTACCAGTGACCCGAAAGACCTGGAAGAGCTTGCGGAAGTTTCCAGACGGTTGTCGTTACCGTCTCTGAGGTGCGCTGCGACCACCAAGTTTCGCGATCAGCACGCAGGCTTTGCTTGTCGTTGGGTGAGAATGCGACCTTATACACTGTTATTTGAATCGGCCGGGGTAGCTCTGCGATGATCAAACAATTCCAATGAGTGTGCGTAAATCCAGCCCCTCACAGTGCGCCTTGTGATTCCGCAGATTTAATGACTAGAAGTTAGCATCGCCTCATGCAGGAAACTCAAATGATTTTTAATGTCTTGTGGTGGAGCCCCAATGAATATTTGCGATAAGGAAGCTTGATAAGTTGATCGAGTAGAGAGGTCACCTAACTTGTTGGTGTCGAGCGTATGGAGCTTTTGCTTTGAGGAGCCGCCGAAGCGCATGCAGAGGTCCGCGCAGACCAAAGCAGGATCTGAATCGAGGTACGTAGACCAAATCGCTCTACAACCCCGGACGCTGCCTCGCGATCTCAAGCTGATTGCAATGTGATCTATTTGTTACCAAGCTAGCGTTGGTGAAGGAGGACACCAAGGGGCTGCACGTCTTCTGGTATGCCTAAAATTCGTACTTGCGAGAAGCAGACGGTATTCTTCGCGTAACGTAGCAAGTCTGTCAACGTAGTCAGAACGGCTTTCACCAAGCGCGTGACTGTCATCAAGATGACGTTCGCACGGAAGCAGGCGACCTACTCGTGCATTGAGATCTTCAGCAAGGACGATGACATCTGACTTTTCGGCCTTGTTCAAAAGGTTGTGTAGATCACGATAAAAGTCATCCTTAATCGATGCACGGCTGCAGTCGATTAGAGCGTAGGCGGAAACGGCGAGCAAATTGCGCCTCTCCTCACGATATCTGTTGATTCTACATGAGCGTTGAAGCCGAACCGCGCCCACCCGGCTGTCGATTGAAAAGTAGTCTAGTAATGCAGCCTCCGTTTTGTCACTCAATGCGATACCGACACCAGCTAAGCTGGTTGTTGTTGCCTCCATGTCACTAGACAGACATAGGTAATATGTGGTCTCAAGAGCAGCTGGGGACGACAATTTAACCACGGTGATGAGATCCTGTAGTCGAGTGTCTGAAAGGCAACAGACATGGATAGCGAGGGACTCTGGAGTGCGCCAGGCGAGCCTGTTGTCTAAGCTGTATGTGGGTCCGAACACAGAACACTGCCAGACGGAATGAAGTACGAGGTCAAAGGATAGCTGATGACCGGATGATTTGGATACCAGCGAGATGGGCATTGGAACTTGATTCAACAGGTCGTGGATTATCAACAAGAGAGAAGTTGGCGTGTGATGACGAAGCACGAGTAGCAGCGAAAGTAGTAGCCGAAGTAAGCGACGTAGTAGTAAGTGCAAACTCCATGGTTTTCACAGAGGGCACGATACTACCCGGTTGCCCAAACCGAAGTAGCGAGTTGTCTTAGGGGACTCCACCCCGAACTTTTGGCGCAATAGCGCACCCGCAAAGCAGCGAAGGGAAGTCAGGGATTCGCACTCATTGAGAGCCGATGACTGATTGCTCAGTTCACACGCCTTTCCTTTGGTAAGTAGCCAAACAGGGGCCCAATCTTCCTCACAATTTCAGCAGCCAAGTGCTGGGATACAATGCTGCACCAAAGTGAAATAAAGGACAGTGACTTGATTTAGTGGCGAGTCACATCCGCCACGTCGCAGTGTTGTTAAACGGACACATGTGAGTTTTTATAGGGAGAAGGCTTGCCAGGCGAAAACCCACCGCGCCCTGTTACACTGACGCTGAACCATTCGCTGGACAGAGATATTCCCGGACCACCCAGCTGGCGCCAGGAGGAGGTTGTTCGTCAGGCCAGCCTGCAAGCCAGCTACCTTTCCTGGACATATTAGTAACCAGAACTGTGGAAGTGAGGCCGCAAACATCATTGTACAAGAATGGGATACCTACGGACCAAATATTGAACTTTAACAGCAACCACCCGAAATGCCACAAAGCTATATGCGGACACTAGTTTGTACAGTACAAAGACACTGCAGTACCACGGAAGCAAAGCAACTAGTAGAAAAGTATCTACCTATATAGATGGAAATTGGGTGTTGCCCACCCGGAAACACTGCACAACCACGACGCGTTTCGATGTAATTTCATCTCATCAGGTGGAGACAGCAGGCCTCGATCCCGCTACCATTGGAATAGTAGCCCACACCACTACCCCTTTGGCTACCGGGTCACGGTGGGCAACGCTTTTTGGCTCAACGGTAATGACTAATTGGAGGGTCAAGTTTGGACTACACGTTGTGTGATTGGATTGCGACGCGCAATCTCAATTGAGATTGCGCGTCGCAATCCAATCACACAACGTGTAGTCCAAACTTGACCCTCCAATTATCTACCTACATGTTTCCAACTCAACGGATACTCGCGAAGTTTTATCCGAAGGTGTCTGTACCACAACAACGCTAACCAACAGTCTACAGCAACGATGACAAGACGGGTTGTTTTGCCTCATATGAAAAACCAATCCAAAATGGCAGATAGGCCATTCAATCAGCATCATCTCATCGTAGCACACAAACTAATTTTCACGTTGAGGAAAACGCTGTCAACACCAAAAGAAAAACTGGAAGCACATGGACTACATAGTGCAAATTGCCTAAAGGACTGTGTTGACCAAACAAGGAGTAAAATAGCAACAGGAATACAAGAGCACAAAATAGCGTGCAAAAAGCACTATGTATCATGGCTAGCTTTAGCGCACGTGGACGTAAAAGTACACACCTTCAATTGAACCAAAACCGAAGTCCTGGCACGAGGCGAAACAAGAAGGGAAAGGGAGTTGCTGGAAGTCTAGTTGGCAGCGACATACAGTCAACATGAGTATCGACATCGACACATTATACCAGCCCCTCCGATGGAAAGCATTTTGAGAAATTACAAGACGCTGCTTGAATAGGCACAACTCGAGCGACGAGTTCCGCCACGGAGAAATTGGTAGAGATCACGGGACGCAGATCGAAGCCGTCACTTTCAAAACTCACCTGCAGGTCAATCACACAGTGACGATTCAATCAGCAAGATGTCACTCTGCATCTCCGCGCACTGAAGATGCCACTCCGCATGGTGGCGAAGCTTTTGTAAAAATTTTCAAGCTCGGCGAACAAATATGCAATTTAACTACGCATTAGTATGGAGTGAGGAACGGATAGTGACATGTCAACTTCTGACATTTACGGTTAAAAGCAGTCTTAACCTTTGCCTTCCCTAATGCAACAGCAGTGGCTTTTACCGTGGGCACACTACCGACTGGGTCTCCAGCTTAAGTCAACCATTCAGAGCTCTTTCCAGATGTTTGATATTTACCTCCTTAAACCGTTCTGATGTATTCAACAAAAACCTTTAGATCCCCATCGTTCCTCCAATCCTTGTACATGGGTCCGGATCGTTAGTTTGCCGATGACCGCAGTAAGTCAGTGAAAAGAATGCTAAGAACTGCACCAACCCGATGATATGAACTGTGCTAGAGGCGACAACTCTGTTCACCACCGGTACATAAGCTAAGAATTTTAAACCAGTTCGAAGTAGTAACCCAAACACTATACATCTGATGAAGCGAACAGTTGATATCTGACTGACTTCTTTCGTATTGCTTTATAGCCCAGCATTAGACGTACGTTAATAGGCTCGCCACGCTTCATCCATCGTCAA
The DNA here is from genome assembly GCA_944474145.2 of Dicrocoelium dendriticum. Lineage (NCBI taxonomy): Eukaryota > Metazoa > Platyhelminthes > Trematoda > Plagiorchiida > Dicrocoeliidae > Dicrocoelium > Dicrocoelium dendriticum. Next base: position 37,876,670 of record OX104071.1, on the reverse strand, counting down.
TTCTTCTCACCGATAGTTTTCAGTCGGTTACAGTTCGATTGAAGCATGCATTTCTGACAATGAATGGGATAAGAGAGTCTATCAGAATATTCACACGGGAACCGTACGCTGTTTAACGCATGACACGGCTTTAGAAGTGATGCAGCCGTGGCGCCTGGTGTGCGGCCATAGTAAGACTAGACGAACGAAAAAGGCTGACTAAAATTGTAATACGATAGTTCCAAATAGCGTTCTACATAATCCTCACAGACAATGTATGAAAATCATCATATTGTTACAGGAGTTCCTGAGCTACTTACGATTTACCAACACCAATTGGGCAATTTAAAGCCGCAACAATTTAAAACTCCTCCTCAACAATGTTAATGACACTATTAGTCGATGCACTAGGACATCACATTGTACTGCGAGCACATAATCCTAACGAGCTCTCAGTCCCCATGTTTTTTAAGGAACTGAATGGTTGGTAGGCTAGCAGGAAACAGTGCTTCGGGCAACCGAAAACATTGAGTACAAGTGTAAATAGTTCAACCTAACTTGCTGCACTAGTACTTGCTACGAACCCAGTGCTGTACGCTTTAAAACAGTGGTACCTTTGTAGTCCGATGGCGTGTTGCTGCAATACAATGTGGTAGTACACTGGAAATGTAGAAAGCATTGATGCAGTATGCGGTTCTACAAACTGCATTTAGACAATGACTTCAGAGGTGTCGTATTGTTAACATCTAAACATTCTAGAAATAAACCTTAAAACTAGATCCAGTTGTCGCTCATTGCTTGAAAGAAGTAGTGCATGAATGTGTGCCACTGGATCCGTCCTGATGTGACATTTGCAGTGTTACGTTGATGCTAGTCTTTTGGACTACTTACTGATTATACTTATCTTGATTTAGGACCTAAGCGGATGCGAAATGGTGTACAGTTAACTAAAATTGACACTCATCTTGAGTGGTTTAGTGTCTAGAGATGTTGAATTAATCAAGTCGTACATTTTGAAACTGGATACCTCACTCAGAAAGATCTCGTTGTTGTGTGTGCATTTCTATTATGTTATCACGTGCTCATAATTAGGTGCAACTATGCGTACTTAAAACGGTTGAATGCAGGGTGTTTATTCTGGCTGGTTAGCGGAGCACAACAGTGGTGATTGAGATTGTCGTCGTGCATTATTAAATCAAAGTGGTCTTACTACTATCAAGTAGATGTTGAAGTTCACATGTTAAATGTATGCATTTCCTTAACTAGGTTATTGTGCAGCGAACTTTATCTGCCAAGAACCTCACCCACGCCAAGTCTGGATGCATTCTTGCTGGATTCCTGAAACTTCTTCCACTTTGGTTGCTAATATTTCCCGGCATGATATCCCGCATCCTGTTTCCTGGTGAGTTGGGAATACATTTATGTTCTTGTTTGATCGTTTCGAATCAAATGGGTCAGAGGTGACCTGCCATCGAATGTCCGACTAGCGACACAACAGAAGTATTTTTCTTGTACTCTCAGTGAAGATTTTCTTTGTCCGACACCGAAATGATTTCGTTTTCATTTCCAGCTGATGATCGGTTAGACTGGCTTTTAACAGCGTTTCTAGTTAATAAATAAATGAATAAATTGCATATTCTAATTTTTGGCGAGACATGCCTGTGGCACGTTCAGGTAAATAAAACATTTCTACTTCATCTACCCTTTGGGAAAAATGTACAACAGGAATGAAAATCGTTTTTCAATTTTGATAGGATATCAAATTTGCCTGTTGTTTCAATGTGTTCCGTGATGTTGTACAGAATGTCAGTCGGGTTTGGTAGGTCTCTTGAGGAGATTACTACTGAAATGTATAAAGTAGGTATCAAGAATTTTTTAGCACATTTGATGGCTGCTTTGTTCATAGTTATTTAGTAGTATCGAATCCTGGTATTGGCACTCACATTAGACCGGAGAAAGCCGAGCACCTATAATAGAGAAACGTAAGAGTAAACTGCAGCAAAAGTAGTAGGGACATCGGCAATGAAGATGGGGATGTGAAGGTGTGTTTGAATGACATTCACCCTCATAATACACTCGTTGGTGATGACTTTGTCGTTAGCACAGGTAAGACGGAGGAACACAGATGAAGACGGTGAGTATAGGGACATTACTATTACAATATTCGTTCTGGGTTGTAGACTGCTTACTGGATCATATAAATCCTGGACCGCGTTCGTATGCCTAACTGTTCGTTCTGTGACATCCCAACAGATGGATTACATTTTGCACGGGCTAGTGTTTGCTGGTCCTTTTTCAAAATTCCTGTTGGAAATTGCTACCACGGATATCAGGTCTGCAGTTTATTCTAGATTGATGCATATCTGTTGAGGAAGAAGTTAGCGGATCTGGTGGTCTTCGACCTGCATTCCACCACTGAATCGTCCCTATTTCGTGTGTCGTATAATTGCGATTGTAGTATTGCAATGTTATGGTTGGAAACAAGTATTTGCGTGTACATGGTGTTATAGAAAATGGTTAGCTTGTGCTTCATTCGCCTTAACCAGATGGGCTCAGGCTTGAGTTCTTCACATCGTTCAGAAGATTCTAATTTCTATGGTGTTCTTAATAGGTGCTTGGTAAATGTTGGTTGTACATTTTCTACTACCATGCGCTCTCGTTTGGTCGCCCTACCGTACACCATGGAACAGTATTCCAAAGGAGGACGTGAAAGTGCTGAATAAACGCAGAGTATGGATTATTTTACTTTGAAAATTCTAAATAACATTCCAGTGCTTTGCCTGGTCTTTGCGGTGACGTAGGGTACTTGTTCGGAGAAGATGTGGAAGCATGGGTATCTCAGTCTCAGACAGATAGTAATTTGTTTGTCACAAATGGTTAAACTGCTAGTTGCTATGTCGCGTTTATATGACAGCCTAACATTTATCTGTCGTAAATAACATCTCTCACTTTGAGCACCAGGACCCGAGCGTATGGAGGTCGAGCTGAATTTTATTGATAGTTCTGTTTATGATAGTGGGGTGGAAAGTGTAGAGAATTTTGATAGCGTCGGCAAACACATATGGTGTTCCGCATTTCACAGCGTCAAATATGTCATACAACAAAGACAGCGTAGGACCAAGGACACTGCCCTGTACTACACCCCTTTTTACTGCTCTTGGTTTAGCTTTGTGTTCCCGTATCTGTATTACCTGCGTTCTATTTGTGAGATTCTAGTTGAATCACGAAAACATGGGTTACCCTATTCCATACGACATCAATTTGGATATTGGTTTGCCATGTGACACTCGATCGAAAGCTTTGTACATATCGAGGTAAATAACGATTGTAGAATTGCCTGTATCCTGTGAGGCAGTCAGATGATGTAGCAATTCTAGTTGGCAAGTTATGTACAAAGGTGCATTCGGCAAGCCGTGTTGAGAGTCGTTGATTAACTTACGAGACAGTAGTAAGTCGACCAGTGCAGTTTTTATATGTCGCTCCATCAATTTAGATAAGATATATGTATGAGTTATTGGAGAATAGTTCTTTGTTTCGAACAGCAAGCCTGATTTGTGTCGTGGTATGACAATGGCTTCTTTCCACTGTGTTAGTACAGTGCCGGAGTTCATGGGTGTGGAGAACGTATTCAGTAGAAGTAAGGGTATGTCGACGGCCCCGAGTTTGATAGGTGCAAGAGGTACTTTATCTGGTTTGTCGAAGTAGGATAGCTTTTGTATTTTACGAGCTTTTGTATGTCACGGAGCTCAAACGGCACGAGTGAGTCGATCAATTGTTGTTGGTGATATATCTAATTTTGGGAGTCATTATTCACAATAAAGGCGGCGCAGAAGTACTGACTAAAGATTTCACTGATGTGGGTCGGGTCATTAATTATGTGGTTATCTGCCGTAACGAGTGAGATCGTCTTGACTCCCTTTGGTATTCCTACACTTTAAAATGTTGACTAGATCACGAATTTTACGCTGGCTGCAGAGGACTTTTCTTTATCAGGGATATCTTTGTTATGACATGCCAGCTTTAGTGCTGTGGTAAACTATTGGTGTTGTTCCAAGAAGAGAAGTCATTTGTTTTACGATATGTCGTTAGCAACTTTTCAGCCTTATGGTTGTCTTACATGACATATGCGTCAGGTTACTGTGGTGAAAGTCTCGATGCACCGTGGGAGCCAGTGCATCAATGCATATATAAATCCAAACAGGAAAATCAGCAGACGTAGATTGTGAGATGACGTCGCCATTTCACACATTCTTATCAAACAGAAAACCATGAAGCAATGATATGTAAATGAACAACCAACAATGTCAAAGCTATCAAACATAGCTCCAGATTTGCGCTACCAGAGTAGGCGTAAAGTCACAGTCAACTGCTTTTGAGTACATAGCAGGGTTCCCTCACGATCGATAACGATGGACTCCAATGGCCTAAGCATGGAAGACCGCCGATCGCGCAGTAGGACAGTGAAGGACTCATCAGGATTGGCTCGGTGGCCGGTGGTAAGCAAGTGCTTTGTGACTGCCGAGGCAGCTCGGTTTTCCGATACAAGTTGTGTTAAATTTCTCAAATGTTGTGTAGAACATCTACAGCGATTTGTGAGTCTTCAGTAAGGAAAATGCTGTCCCATTGAGCAGGTCTCATTCATTTGGAGAGCAGATCCCAATCGATGCCTTTATAATTCCTGGAATGTGTTTAAAAGGTGGACACGACCGATATTTGCTATCGTGTGGGATCAATGAATAAAAATGATACTACTCTGTGATCACTACCAGGAAAGTGCTCAAAAACTTTAGTGTATGCTGATAATATGCCAGTGGTGAATATTAGGTATATAATGCTTTCAAGTTGGTGATCTGACATGTTGGATGCACCTGTTTGAGTGTAGAGTGGCGACCATATTCATGTATTTGGTATGTACATAGCTTGAGATCCACGCTAGATCCGGCATTTTGTAATCTCCACTGATTATCTTATACTTGGCTGGTGGGTCAGCTACATGATAGAACGTATTTTGAAGTACATTAACTTTTGCGACACTGGAATTTGGATGCTTGTCTACACATCCGAGGAGTAACATGTGACCATCAACTTGTGCATTTACATACACGGAGTCTTCGAAGTAATTATGTGGAGAAACGTTGGCCGTTGATGGACACACGACAGTGTGAACGTATATGGCGCAACCACCTCCTTGCCTGGACTTATTACAAGCAATAAAACACTTATGAACTCTTATGTGATAGTTAAACTTAGGTGTGCCTGCCATTAGCTACTTCATCACAGAGAGTGTACGTTGCGAAGAATGAAGCAAAAATGTGGAACTAATAGGGTAGATACAACGTGCTAACATTGGATAATGCGAGCTGGCTATATTGGTCATGTGGAGACTTGCGTTACCATTATTAATCGTTCAAGGAACCAATCAGCTTCGTTTGTGGCCGGCTTTTCCAGACACAGGGACTTACAGTAGTAAATATAACCGCGCCGTTTTCATGCGTATCACAATGTTTCTTTGAAAATCCAGTTAAGGTGCATCTGCATTCGATCCATGGTGGGAATGAACGTAGCAAAAGTTGGACCAAGATCTTTTAGGCACATGGTAGACACTTGTCTTACACAAGGTACCAAATTTGGCGCTACAAGTTGGGATTTCTACAGCCTTAAATTTTGCTTTAAAGATATCGAAATATTACCGAAAATTGGTCGTTCTATGGACTGCACTTTGCTGGATATATATATATATATATATATATATATATATATATATATATATATATATATATATATATATATATATATATATATAGGCGGGAGAGGCTATGGTGTGCTGAGGCTGGTGGTGGCGAGATCCTGACAGATCTTCTACCCACTGCTGCTACTGTTGTGCCATTTGCTCATGTCCTGGGCGCCTCCACGTGGCGACCGCTGGGTGGGATTTGGGTTTCGCCCTTCTCCCTGCTAAGATCCAGGACACCAATCCGCATGAGTCAGTGAACTGACCATGTGCTATACCCGCTGCATTTCGGGTGTTCATTTAATCGAAGGCTTTGGCTGAGGACCCGAGTCGTTCTCCTGTCAGGTGTGGGCGCCCTGGCAGTATCCTAGTCCATCCTCTTCGGAGGTTAGGAAGTGGTCGATGGTCCATTTCCCGTAAAACCTAGCCATGGGAGACAACAGGTTTACGGGTTATAAGCTCACAGCTCGATTGGCGTAGAGCACGAGTGCCACGCATTGTCTCCGGCGGTGGGAGGACACCTCCGGATGTTCAATGGTTTGCTACTGCCCGCATCAAGCCAGGCAGCCCCTGGTCGGATTGGTGCAAACCCGCCAAAACCCCACCTGCGTCTGGCCGTGGTCGCAGGTGCGTATCCTACTACGGCCGCAAAACATATAATAATTGTTCCACTACCTCAAAGGCTGCGTGTGACGGCCGTCAAGCAGATCCCTAACTGTCTGTGCAATCACATTCCCGGGCTGGATCTGCTCCCCACTGCCTTGTGGGTCAGGCTATTGAGCCAAAGGCTCCGGGCGGAGTCCCTCAAGCAAACCTCCAAACCACCCACTGCCTTGTGGGTAAGGCTATTGAGCCAAAGGCTCCGGGCGGAGTCCCTCAAGCAAACCTCCGAAGCACAACGACCACCTCGCGTGCGATTGCCCACCAACGCAATCGCATGCCTGCGCGTAAGGCACTCAGCGTCGGATGCTGGAACGTGCGCACACTACTGGACCGGAACTTCAGCGAGCGCCCGAAGCGACGCACTGCACTGGTTGCAATGGAGCTGGCGGGCTACCACATCGATATTGCAGCGCTCAGTGAAACCCGGCTCGCTGAGCAAGGTAAGTTGCATGAAGCAGGTGCTGGCTACACATTCTACTGGGTGGGCAACGCCGCCTCAGCTCCACGTGAACATGGGGTCGGATTTGCAATATCCGATCGCCTGAATGGCCTGCTGGTGGGTGAACCAACAGGCATCAGCGCGCGAATGATGACCGTTCGCCTACGACTCGGAAGAGGTAAGTTTGCTACTTTTATAAGCACGTACGGTCCGACCATGTGTTATCCTGATGACACGCGTGATCAATTCTACACTGAGTTATCCTCCGTGATACGGTCTGTGCCGAGGAGCGACCGACTATTTCTGCTGGGTGATTTCAACGCGCGCGTTGGGTGTGATGCATCGGTGTGGACAGATGTTATCGGTTCGCATGGCATTGGTTCAGCGAATGCGAACGGTGACAGCCTGCTCTCACTGTGTGCCACTCACGGCCTGACGATCACGAACACTCGGTTTGCACTGAGTGCGAGTGATATAGCAATTTGGACGCACCCATGGAGTGGTCACGCTCACCTGCTCGACTATGTCATCGTACGTCAGCGTGATATGCGTGAAGTGCGCATGACACGTGTACTGCGTGGAGCTGAGTGTGGCACTGATCACAAGTTGGTACGGACCAAACTGTACATATATTTTCGTAAATCAATGTATTGCACTCCCGCCGTGAATCGGCGTAAACTTAACATTCTCTCCCTCGGTACTGTGGCGAAACGTACTGAGCTGGTGAAGGCGATGGCTGCACGCCTGTGTGATGTGGAATGCATAGCCACAGTGGGCGACCTGTGGCACCACATTCGCGACCAGGTGACAGCTGCTGCCGAGGAGACCATCGGGCGCGCAAACTGTAAGCGGCCTGATTGGTTTGATGCGAACAATGCGACGATCGGCGCATTGGTGTCGGAGAAGAATGCAGCATTTGCTGCACATGTTGCAGATCCCAGTGACTTGGGGAAGAGGAGTCAGTTTCGCAAACTTCGACGGCGACTGACCCGAGAGCTCCGTCGCATAAAAAATGCATGGTGGACGGAGAAGGCGAAGCAGATGGAATGCTACGCCGAACACCGCCAACACAAGGAATTCTTTGACTCCTTGAAGGCGGTGTATGGACCGAGATTGGAGCCGCTGAGGACACTGATCGATGGTAGTTCAGGTGCTACCTGCACACAGACTGCAGACATAATGCAGATCTGGCGAAAACACTTTGACTGTCTCTTGAACAACCGTTCAGAGATCGACTGGCCTACATTGAACGGCCTGAAGCAGCACGATGTGAAGGCGAATCTGGCGGATACGCCGACACTGGATGAGACGCAGAGAGCACTTGCTCAGCTGCGAAACGGCAAATGTGCCGGAGCCGACGGGATCCCGCCTGAAGTATTGAAACACGGCGGACCCGCGTTGTTGACTGCGCTGCACCACTTGGTGCAACGTGTATGGATTGAGGAGGAGGTGCCTCCTGAGTTGAAGGATGCCCTTGTGCTACCACTGTACAAGGGCAAAGGTAGCAAACAATGTTGCACGAATTATCGTGGCATCAACTTGCTGAGTTGTGTGGGCAAAGTGATTGCCCGAATCCTGCTCAACCGCCTCGTCAGTCAGGTTGTGGAACCTAACGTAGCGGAAGAGCAGTGTGGATTCCGTTCGGGTCGCAGCACTATAGATATGGTGTTTGCGGCTCGTCAGTTGCAAGAGAAGTGCAGAGAACGACACCAGCCATTGTACTCGCTTTTTGTTGATTTCACCAAGGCATTTGATACGGTGAACCGCGAGGCATTGTGGCTGGTGTTGGGTAAGTTTGGTTGCTCGCGTAAGTTTGTAAGTTTAATTGAATGTCTGCACAGTGGTATGCGAGCGAGGGTGCAGCTGAGTGGAGAGACCTCGGATGATTTGCAGTTGTCTCTGGTGTGAAGCAAGGCTGTGTCTTAGCTCCTGCCCTGTTTAATATATATCTTCATGCAATGTTGTCTTGTGCTTTTGATGCGGCTTGTGCTTACGGTGTTCGTGTGGAGCACCGTATTGATGGTGGGTTGCTGAACATCCGTCGTTTCGGTGCGAGAACTCTAGTCTGTGAGACAACTATCCGTATGTTGCTGTTTGCTGAGGACTGTGCATTGTTTTCACACAGCGCGGATGAGTTGCAGCACATGACTAGTGCTCTGGCTTCGACAGCGGCCAAATTCGGGCTCACCATCAACACAAGCAAAACTGTCTGTCTCTTTCAGCCTTCACCGGAGGTGCAATCTTCAATATTGCCGCGAATCAGCATTGGTGCTAACGTATTGGAAACCACCTCCCGCTTCTGCTACCTTGGGAGTGTGATGTCGACTGACCAGCAGCTACACGTTGAGTTGCGTATTCGCGTGTCGAAGGCGGCAGCGGCATTCGGGAAGCTTGAGTACCGAGTGTGGAACAACCATCAGCTTAGCATTGGCACGAAGCTGATGGTGTACAAATCCATGGTACTGTCCGTTCTTCTATACGGCAGTGAAACTTGGACGATGTACCGGCGGGATGTGCGATATCTCGAGCGGTTCCATCAGCAGTGTCTGCGACGAATTTTGCGGATCGGCTGGGGTCACAGAGTTGCAGACACGGAAGTGTTGCGCCGAAGTGGGATGTATGCAGTGGACTGCATACTTTTATTGAGACACCTGAGGTTGCTGGGTCATGTGAGTCGTATGGATTCGACTCGGATACCGAAACAAATATTATACGCTCAGCCGAGTATTGGGAAGCGGCACGTGGGGAAACCAAGGTTACGTTACCAGGACATGATCAAAGTGAGCCTCACACGTTCTAATCTTGATTGCAGATCATGGGAATCGAAGGCGGTTGATCGGCGTGCATGGCGCGATCTCATCACGAAGGCAGTTGCTGAAGTGCAGGAGAAAGACCTCATGCATGCAGAGAAGAAGCGGCAAGTGCGGAAGCGGCAAGCACCGATGGATTGTATTCCATCGACATCGAGTGCATGGTGCCGTAGCACATGCGGTCGCGAGTGCCTGAGTCAGGCAGGCCTAGTGAGCCATGAGCGAGGCCACTCGGGACTACTAGCGAAGCGCCGACGGGTTCTGCAGAGAACGTAGGCAGAACCGGCGCAGCGTTTGTAGGTACGCTGCATTCGATTGACTAACCGCGTGCTTGCATGCTAAGTCTCTTTATTTCAGGTGGTGGGTTTGCAATTTTGTCCTAATGCCTTTCTTTCTCATGTAAATGTCTAGTCTAGTGAGCCATGAGCGAGGCCATTCGGGACCACTACAGAAGTGACGATGGGTCCTGTAGAGAGGTATTCAGAACCGGCGCAGCGTTTGTAGGTAGGCTGCATTCGATTTACTAACCGTGTGTTTGCATGCTAAGTCTCTTTATTTCAGGTGGTGGGTTTTCAGTTTTGCCCTAATGCTTTTCTTTCCCATATAAATGCCTAGTTATACTCTCTTCCATACACTTGCACACGTCGCTTAAGTCACTTGTAGTTATTTCGATAACATTTTCGTGTTGTAGCATTTCCGTAAAATAAACCTCCTGACCTCGTGAACTTACCTCGTATTCTTTTGTAAACGTAATCTTTTGTAAACAACTTATTTCATATGTTCACTAATTTAAGATTTGTGTCACCGTTTGCTTGCGTGCTAAGTCTGTTTATTTCAGGTGGTGGGTTTTCAATTTTGTCCCAATGCTTTGCTTTCTCACATAAATGTCTACCTGTAGTTTCTTCTATAAACTTGCACACGTCACTTAAGCCAATTCTTGTCCTTTTCGAAAACATTTTTGTGTTCGTGGCATTTCCGTAAAGTATACCTTCTGATCTCATGAACTTATCTCGCATTCGTCTGTAAACAATTTACTTCAGATGCTCATTACTTTACGTTATATGTCACCCTTTCCGTATGCATTACACGATTTATTATCTTTGTTATCTTTCTCTCAAGTGATTGGCTGTTGCTTGATATCCCCGGTGTGGCTGCGCTTGATGTGCATGTTGACAAGGTGCCTACCTGTCTATTACCCACTACCTCGTCCATACTGGCTACAGGAAACAGTTGGTCGTTGCTGGATGGGACGGGGTGCACGGTCCTTGTGGCCGTGTTAGGCTCGAAGAGTGGTTCCATGCACTCAGCGTGGAGCGGACTACGGTCCGGCCACCGCCTTGTGTGCGCTTGATTTCCCAAATACAGCGTGCTTGTGTTTACCTGTGAAGGAGTGTGGGCCGGCTCCGTTGATGAAACGTGGTTCCCATCCACATGCCTCCCGGTCTTATTCCTTCGGGTTTGCACTGGATATGGGGCGTGTGGTTGGAGCTGTGGGTGGTGCAGCGCAAGCCACCCATGGTCCATCTGTAGGCGCAGGCGTCCTGTGGCTGGCCACAGTGACAGTCAAATCCGAAACCGGATGCCGCCAACCATATATATATAAAATAAATTGTCCATATAGTAAACATACGGTTATCGAAGCCATTAGATAAATGCGTGCAAAAAACAAAGATATAACATAGTAGAAAACGAATAAGAAATTAATTCTTCATGGTTTGTTTACTCGCGGCCTTGTCTATTTTTGTCATCTTAATGAATGTAGTGATCTGAAGGACCCATCCGTAAATTCGCATACAGCTTCCATTGAGCCGGATTATGCGCCATAACTTCGAGGGTTTCCTGTCAGCGGTGTTCTTCATCCTTAGCTCCCTAGCTCAAAAGGCGTACGGTGCAGATGACAACTAAACTGAAATCTAACGCCTCGATAGTTTATAACCAAGTAGTTGCCCGACCACTGAGTAATTCTTTCAGTTGTTCCTTGCGCTAGTGAATAGGGTACACATGATAGTCGTTCGCACGGCGTGTATTGGATGCGAACCAGCCATCTCAGCTGGCACAACGGTACTAACCTGTCGAGAAGGAGGTCTATATCACTTTAGATGTGAAGCTGGTCATTAGTAGTGTAATTGAATCTGTGTTCACTTCAAGAATCGCAAGGCAATTTCATGGTGGATACAATGGTAAGGATATGCAAGGTCCAACCAAGACTATCATTTTGCACAATTGTCAGACAGTTTGGAGGTGTGCAGCGAGCAGCGACTCACGGCATGCTTCACCTCTAGTGCTCCAGAATAAACCGATGCAAATGCAACGTTATACCGAATATTATGGTACCACACTAAGAGAGAATTTTGTTTAAAATCTATTCTTTTACACAGGCATAACGACCGCAGATTCTTGGCTATGAAAGTAGACCGATGATTGAAAATGAAACTACAGGATCACTAACGCGTCACCGTAGATAGCTTGTGTGCAAACGTGCACATCACAGGAAGAAACTGAATTGGATGTAACCTTGTTATTCTATATATATATATATATATATATATATATATATATATATATATATATATATATATATATATATATATATATATATATATATATATATATATATATATGGTTGGCGGCATCCGGTTTCGGATTTGCCCGTCACTGTGGCAAGCCACAGGACGCCTGCGCCTACAGAGGGACCATGGATGGCTTGCGCTGCACCAACCACAGCTCCAACCACACACCCCATATCCAGTGTAAACCCGAAGGAATAAGACCGGGAGGCATGAGGATGGGAGCCACGTTTCATCAACGGAGCCGGCCCACACTCCTTCACAGGCAAACAAAAGCACACTGTATTTGGGGAATCAAGCGCACACAAGGCGGTGGCCGGACCGTAGTCCGCTCCACACTGAGTGCATGGAACCACTCTTCGAGCTTAACACGGCCACAAGGACCGTGCACCCCGTCCCCTCCAGCAACGACCAACTGTCTCCTGGAGCCAGTATGGACGACGTAGTGGGTAATAGACAGGTAGGCACCTTGTCAACATGCACATCAAGCGCAGCCACACCGGGGATATCAAACAACAGCCAATCACCTGAGAGAGAGAAAGAAAAAGAGAAAAACTCGATTAATGCATAAGGAGACGGTGACATAAACCTTAATTAAATAGCATACGTAATAAGTTGTTTACAAACACATCCTAGCTAAGTGCACGAGGTCAGGAAGTATAGTTCGCGGTATGCCACGAACACAAAAATGTTATGGAAATCGAATACAATTGGCTGAAGCGATGTGTGCAAGTTAATGGAATAGAGTACAGGGAGATATTTATATGAGAAAGAAAAGCAGTAAGGTAAAAACTGTAAACCCACCACCTGAAATAAAGAGACTTAGCATGCAAGCACGCGGTTAGTAAATCGAATTCAGCGTGCCTACAAACGCTGCGCCGGCTCGCCGTAATTCTCTGCAGGACCCGTCGTCGCTTCTGTAGTGGCCCCAAAGGACCTAGCTCATGGCCCACTAGATATTTATATGAGAAAGAAAGGAATTAAGAGAGAACTGAAAACCCACCACCTGAAATAAAGAGACTTAGCATGCAAGCATGCGGTTAGTAAATCGAATTCAGCGTGCCTACAAACGCTGCGCCGGTGCTGCCTACGTTCACTGCGGGACCCGTCGTCGCTTCGGCAGTGGTCCCGAGTGACCTCTCTCATGGCTCACTAGGCCTGCCTGACTAAGGCACTCGCGACCGCATGTTCTACAGCACAATGCGCTCGATGTCGATGGAGTACAATTCATCGGTGCTTGCCGCTTCCGCAACTGCCGCTTCTTCTCTGCATGCATGAGGGATTTCTCCCGCACCTCAGCAACTGCCTTCGTGATTAGATCGCGCCACGCACGCCGATCAACCGCCTTCGATTCCCATGATCTGCAATCAAGATGAGAACGTGTGAGGCTCACTTTGATCATGTCCTGGTAACGTAACTTTGGTTTCCCCACGTGCCGCTTCCCAATACTCAGCTGACCGTATAAGAGTTGTTTCGGTATCCGCGTCGAATCCATACGACTCACATGACCGAGCCATCTCATGTGTCTCAATAAAAGTATGCAATCCACTGCATACATCCCACTTCGGCGCAACACTTCCGTGTCTGCAACTCTGGCGCCCCAGCCTATCCGCAGAATTCGTCGCAGACACTGCTGATGGAACCGCTCGAGATATCGCACATCCCGCCGGTACATCGTCCAAGTTTCACTGCCGTATAGAAGAACGGACAGTACCATGGATTTGTACACCATCAGCTTCGTGCCAATGCTAAGCTGATGGTTGTTCCACACTCGGTACTCAAGCTTCCCGAATGCCGCTGCCGCCTTCGACACGCGATTACGCAACTCAACGTGTAGCTGCTGATCAGTCGACATCACACTCCCAAGGTAGCAGAAGCGAGAGGTGGTTTCCAATACTTCAGCACCAATGCTGATTTGCGGCAATATTGAAGATTGCACCTCCGGTGAAGGCTGAAAGAGACAGACAGTTTTGCTTGTGTTGATGGTGAGCCCGAATTTGGCCGCTGTCGAAGCCAGAGCACTAGTCATGTGCTGCAACTCATCCGCGCTGTGTGAAAACAATGCACAGTCCTCAGCAAACAGCAACATACGGATAGTTGTCTCACAGACTAGAGTTCTCGCACCGAAACGACGGATGTTCAGCAACCCACCATCAATACGGTGCTCCACACGAACACCGTAAGCACAAGCCGCATCAAAAGCACAAGACAACATTGCATGAAGATAGATATTAAACAGGGCAGGAGCTAAGACACAGCCTTGCTTCACACCAGAGACAACTGTAAAGTCATCAGAGGTCTCTCCACTCAGCTGCACCCTCGCTCGCATACCACTGTGCAGACATTCAATTAAACTTACAAACTTACGCGAGCAACCAAACTTACCCAACACCAGCCACAGGGCCTCGCGGTTCACCGTATCAAATGCCTTGGTGAAATCAACAAAAAGCGAGTACAATGGCTGGTGTCGTTCTCTGCACTTCTCTTGCAACTGACGAGCCGCAAACACCATATCTATAGTGCTGCGACCCGAACGGAATCCACATTGCTCTTCCGCCACGTTTGGTTCCACAATCTGACTCACGAGGCGATTGAGCAGGATTCGGGCAATCACCTTGCCCACACAACTCAGCAAGTTGATGCCACGATAATTCGTGCAACATTGTTTGCTACCTTTGCCCTTGTACAGTGGTAGCACAAGGGCATCCTTCAGCTCAGCAGGCACCTCCTCCTCAATCCACACGCGTTGCACCAAGTGGTGCAGCGCAGTCAACAACGCGGGTCCACCGTGTTTCAATACTTCAGGCGGGATCCCGTCGGCTCCGGCACATTTGCCGTTTCGCAGCTGAGCAAGTGCTCTCTGCGTCTCATCCAGTCTCGGCGTATCCGCCAGATCCGCCTTCACATCGTGCTGCTTCAGGCCGTTCAATGTAGGCCAGTCGATCTCTGAACGGTTGTTCAAGAGACAGTCAAAGTGTTTCCGCCAGACCTGCATTATGTCTGCAGTCTGGGTGCAGGTAGCGCCTGAACTACCATCGATCAGTGTCCTCAGCGGCTCCAATCTCGGTCCATACACCGCCTTCAAGGAGTCAAAGAATTCCTTGTGTTGACGGCGTTCGGCGTAGCATTCCATCTGCTTCGCTTTCTCCGTCCACCATGCATTTTTAATGCGACGGAGCTCTCGGGTCAGTCGCCGTCGAAGTTTGCGAAACTGACTCCTCTTCCCCAAGTCACTGGGGTCTGCAACATGTGCAGCAAATGCTGCATTCTTCTCTGACACCAATGCGTCAATCGTCACATTGTTGTCATCAAACCAATCAGGCCGCTTACAGTTTGCGCGCCCGATCGTCTCCTCCGCAGCAGCTGTCACCTGGTCGCGAATGTGGTGCCACAGGTCGCCCACTGTGGCTATACAGTCCACATCACCACACAGGCGTGCAGCCATCGCCTTCTCCAGCTCAGTACGTTTCGCCACAGTACCGAGGGAGAGAATGTTAAATTTACGCCGATTCACGGCGGGAGTGCAATACATCGATTTACGAAAATATATGTACAGTTTGGTCCGAACCAACTTGTGATCAGTGCCACACTCAGCTCCACGCAGTACACGTGTCATGCGCACTTCACGCATATCACGCTGACGTACGATGACATAGTCGAGCAGGTGAGCGTGACCACTCCGTGGGTGCGTCCAAGTTGCTATATCACTCGCACTCAGTGCAAACCGAGTGTTCGTGATCGTCAGGCCGTGAGTGGCACACAATGAGAGCAGCCTGTCACCGTTCGCATTCGCTGAACCAATGCCATGCGCACCGATAACATCTGTCCACGCTGATGCATCACGCCCAACGCGCGCGTTGAAATCACCCAGCAGAAATAGTCGGTCGCTCTTCGGCACAGACCGTATCACGGAGGATAACTCAGTGTAGAATTGATCACGCGTGTCATCAGGGTAACACATGGTCGGACCGTACGTGCTTATGAAAGTAGCAAACTTACCTCTTCCGAGTCGTAGGCGAACAGTCATCAGGCGCGCGCTGATGCCCGTTGGTTCACCCACCAGCTGGCCATTCAGGCGATCGGATATTGCAAATCCGACCCCATGTTCACGTGGAGCTGAGGCGGCGTTGCCCACCCAGTAGAATGTGTAGCCAGCACCTGCTTCATGTAACTTACCTTGCTCAGCGAGCAGAGTTTCAATGAGCGCCGCAATATCGATGTGGTAGCGCGCCAGCTCCATTGCGACCAGTGCAGTGCGTCGCTCCGGGCGCTCGCTGGAGTTCCGGTCCAGTAGTGTGCGCACGTTCCAGCACCCGATGCTGATTGCTTTGCACGCAGGCATACGATTGCATTGGTGGGCAATCGCACGCGAGGTGGTCGTTGTGCTTCGGAGGTTTGCTTGAGGGACTCCACCCGGAGCCTTTGGCTCAATAGCCTGACCCACAAGGCAGTGGGTGGTTTGGAGGTTTGCTTGGGGGACTCCGCCCGGAGCCTTTGGCTCAATAGCCTGACCCACAAGGCAGTGGGGAGAGGATCCAGCTCGGGAATGTGATTGCAGAGACAGATGGGGATCTGCTTGACGGCCGTCACACGCAGCCTTTGAGGTTCTGGAACAGTTATCATATGTTTTGCGACCGTAATTGGATACGCACCTGCGACCACGGCCAGACGCAGGTGGGTTTTTGGCGGGTTGGCACCAATTTGACCAAGGGCTGCCTGGCTTGAGGCGGGCAGTAGCAAACCATTGAACACCCGGAGGTGTCCTCCCACCGTCAGAGACAATGCGTGGCACTCGTGCTCTACGCCAATCGAGCATTGAGAATATCACCCGTAACCTGTTGTCTCCCATGGCTAGGTTTTACGGGAAGTGGGCCATCGACCACTTCCTAACCTCCGGAGAGGATGGACTAGGATACTGCCAGGGCGCCCAATCCTGACAGGAGAACGACTCGGGTCCTCAGCCAAAGCCTTCGATTAAATGAACACCCGAAAGGCAGCGGGTCTAGCACATGGTCAGTTAGCCGACTCATGCGGATTGGTGTCCTGGATCTTAGCAGGGAGAAGGGCGAAACCTAACTCCCACCCAGCGGTCGCCACGAGGAGGCGCCCAGGACATGAGACTATGGCGCAACAGTAGCAGCAGTGGGTAGACCATCTGTCAGGATCTAGCCACCACCAGCCTCAGCGCACCATAGGCTCTCCCGCCTATATATATATATATATATATATATATATATATATATATATATATATAGGAATGCCACCACAAATGAACATGTATTTTCCTTCTACCTAAGTATGTTCACACCTTTTCTCATTGCTATTACAAGACGCGGATTGTTTATAAATTTGGGCTGAACTGGTGTTATAATATGGTTCTAGGCATGACCCTTTAGTGTATTTCAAGTTACTTCCGCGCAATCATAAAGACGGGGAGGGGTATTTCATATAGAGGATTGGAAATGCAAAGTGATAGGTAAGCTACTTTCTCGACACGTATGAGGTGATTGTACAACACTCGAAATTGGTGATGAGTTTGGTCTAAGCGGTAATTGAAGAATAAGTACTACCAGCGTAAGATTGGAAGGGGTACAACAGCAGCTCCGAAACTCTCCTTTTCGAATGCATTCCCACTGATAGAAATAGCATAGGTTTGCTTCAAAGCAAAGTTTGATCTCAGTCGATATAGCATATCGCGAGCACTTCCGGATCCAATAATAAAATTCGTATCCCTGCATGAAGTTACCGAGCTTCGGAAGAGTACGCAATAAGGCCAACCATATATCGGTCCCTCGCCTTAAGGATCACAAGTCTGATCGGTAATCCGAAGATGCAGGTTTGAATCTTCGTAGAGGATAGAGCGTCCCGCTCATACCCTTAGCCCACGTGCGACTGGTAGTGGTTTCGTGCAGCCCAGCATCGGTACTGAGTACCGACGTACTGCTGATGCCTTTCTTCTCCTTCTTTCAAGGAGGTAATTAATATTGAGCAGGACTTGCCACAACGACAGTTACGCAGCACCTACCAGTGGGTACTGGTTTATATAACTCATCCCTGTGGCCCATTGGTCTTAACCACAGTCTCTCAAGAATACCATTGCGTATTATTATACATTCCAATACATATAATGAAAAGTTAAGTTGCTCGCTGCCAACCATTCCCGAAAGGGTGCAGAGGCTATCCAGTGTTTTTGCGTATTTTCAGTGGTTGCCTGACTAAGTGGATCTTTGACGAAACAGCTTCCGATTAAAATCCAAATCTTTCCTCTTACTACTCTAAACATTTGCGTCTACTTGGAAAAACCGGTATGGCATATTAGCCAGATTCAACGATGAGCCAAAAGCAAGCCAATATTCTCCCAAATTTGGGCCGTCGTTACAAAATCCGAAAACACGCGTTCTGGATGTGCTAACCTTTTGCGCAGAGAGCTTCGCTATTTTGTTTGCTGATGTCAACAAAAACAAAGGCATTCAGCCTGCATGGGTAGTAGGCTATCCTAGACCTGTAGCTTTTAGCTTAACCTCTACGTTACGCAACAGCGAAATCGTATCCAGCAACTCACAAAAGATAGTGGTAGTTGCGAAATCCAAGCGGACAGTTGAACACGCACAATGTTTTCTTGGCCAACGCAACTGCCACATAGAGATGAAACTGCTTTCGTTAAAAAGACAATTAAATACCTGTCACACAAATGCCATCGGAATGTCGATGGTTACTTATAGGTTAACGAAAAAAACAGGTATCTACCCTATGCAACAGAAGTTCCAATTTCTTAAGCACGAAAGACGACAGGTTCGTACCCTGTGTAACAAGAAGCTCAACGTCTGAAATCTAAGACCTACTTGAGGGGTTTGTATGCTACACAACCATTAGGTGTGAAAACACAGCGGAATGATTTTTACGGTGTGATTTTAGCATCCAATTGAGACTGTTTAATGGTTGCTATCCCAAGTGCCACGCCTCAGTTACTAGCATTAAGTCTCGGTCCCTTTACGACCTTGTTGACGAGTCAGAGAACTACGGGGTGCAGCAGTTGGGTCGATGTATTACAACCCCCCACCCCCAAGTGGTGGTGTCTCCTCGATACACTTCTCAGCGACGATAGACTGCACACGTCGATGCATCCTATCCCACTTGCTAAATTATGGAGGATGTTTTCCCGCGGTTGATTATCTCTGATATTAATGAAAGAACCTGCAGATAGGCTACACGTTTCAGTCGAATTCAAGACCAATGAAACCACGTATAAACTAAACTGAACGGTTGCGCTGATTTTGATGCTGTATGTTTGTCGTGCGGAAAGTTCTTCGGCACTGCTAGCATAAAGTTCTTTCAGCTTTTCCTTAACCGAACTAATCAGCAAATAATTTCATTTTAAAGCTTTATGGAAGGGATGTAGCATGCAGCAAAAGGTATGGATAATTGTATGCTTAATGTAAAGGCGGTATAAACTACTTCACCATTCTGATCAGTCATCCCAAATCCCCGTGTAGTTCTTCGAGTTACATTTGCACTGTCAATGAATTCAAAGACACTTTCCCACTTGAAATTAAGTCAATATGGATGCTTCAGTACGGAGAACTTGTTCTAAGTTAGCCCAGCCTCGTCGTCATACTACTAATCAGTATATTTATTGTGCAGCTAATCCAACTCTTTTTCCACTATGGCATATAGTGCACCTCATTTTACCCATTCTTATAGACGAAATCGCTTGCGGTGACCCAGCACTGTGTGAACGTATCTGTGGAAAATCCGGTGGTTGCACAGATATCGCGTACCCACGACTTGTACTACGTCTCCTACCACCTGGGGCCAAAGGTCTGATGATTGCAGTGATGATCGCATCATTAGTCTCCAGTTTGACAAGCATTTTCAACTCCAGCTCCACGCTATTCACAATGGACATTTGGCGTCGTATTCGACCGCGTGCTGGTTCGGCGGAGCTGATGATTGTGGGAAGGTAAGCGGTGTTGATGGATGGTCAGAGTCACTAAGCTTAGTCCGTTTGTTGGGTTCACTCTACCCTTAGGTGAGTGCGCTGATTACCCTCATCAAATGCCGATTTGTACCTAGACTACTGAATTTGCTACAAAAATACGGTAACTATACAGGCGTTAGGAATAATTAACAAACAAATAAAAGGATTTTTGCCGGAAGTTCAGGATTTCCAAAGCTCATGCAGATACCAACAAACAGAACAGTGGGATTTTATCGATGCACGCATTATTGTGTAATACATATGTTTGGAATTTTGTCTATCTAAAATTTGCTTACATAGAAGGGCTTTTTCGGGTTGTGTTCCGGATAAATATTAATGTACTAACAAACGAACGGATGTAACTTACAACTTTTACGGTGTAGCTAGACCAAGTGAATAAAATGGCTGCTCATCTTAAGTTCACTTCTTATACAAAGCCGATCTTACATAGAACAAATCTTGCAGGTAGGGATTAGAACCTCTAACTAAACACTTAGCATGCTGCTTCTCTGTAAGGTATATGCTACTTATTGCACAAGCCATCGCAAATTTCAAGATTCTCGGAAGTTTGGTCTGTTCAGTGTCCGGAAGTCTCTTTTTTCACTATGATTTTCCGACGCTGCAAGTCAGTATGGTTTTCCCTAACTGAAGCAACATTTTCCTACTTATCATTCAACCACTTTATTTTCACTTATAAACCCCGCTAACCGGTCGTAAGATATTTCTTTAAGCTTATTTTTATTTGTAGTAGCAAAGGATTAAAGGATGGTTGGAGACCGCCAGCTGCCGCAACCTACTGAAAAATATTTGCAGTCCCTCATTGTTTACAAAGCAAACTATAGACTAAAAGTCCGAATGTGCCAATCGTTTGGACCAAATGAATAGGCAGTTTGGCATATCCGGGCGACCAAACTAGGATTATGTCGAGTACAGAATTCATGTTAACCGCTCATCCAGCACAAAACCATGTAATTCACCTCACAGTTTCTCTAAAATCACCGTAAACTGCTTCTAGTTCCCGCCTCTGTTGAATTAACTTGAAAAGCTTACTACCTTCGCTACCAGATAAGTACACCGGGGTGACGGGTTGAAAATAACACACCGTAATGATGCAACAGCTATTGCCGTAACTAGATGTAGCGAGCATACCGAAACTGAATAATACGTACTTTTGACAATTAGGACAAGTTTCTACACAACTTCATCAAAATTTGTTTGTTTTGTTATACCCTTAGTGACGTTTTACCACACAAAATTCGTTTCCGTAGTACCGTCTAGTTAAATCATAATCAAGCATGAGTTCACTAATGTTTCGAACTAAGTTCATAGATAGGCATTTTTGCAAGCAATTGCAAGTATCTGTCTGTAACGAGCATTCGCAGATAATGCATCCAGCATTTTCATGCAGTTTGGCAATTATTACGACTTCATAATAGGCCCAGGAGGTACATTCGGAATTTCACCATGCACTGTTCGAAGCATAGATCGTAGGCGACCGCTTCTTATCTGGCATGACAAGCCTGTGACCTTACCGTTTTTGCCTCTCGTTCGCAGCTAGATCCGTGGTATTAGCATCGAGAAACCCTTGAGATGTAAACTACGGTGTGTCATGCTGAGGTCTAATCACTCAGAAACGATGATAGGGTAGCGTGTCGAGTTCTTTTCAGTGTCCTGTTCTGGGACACCGCGCAACTGGGGTTAAGTACGATGCTGACTCACTGGACACACTCGAGCTCGCAGGCGGCGTTTCGAGTGATCGGACAGTAATCGGTAAGGCCATATACTAACATTTACTTAGCATCCGCTTAACAGCACCACAGCGGCAACGGTACTTGTGTATATATCCCTAACTGCAACAACTAGCAACTAATCCGAATAACACAGTTTTACTTCTGAAAGGAACAGTGCTTATTCTTTCAGAAACACACTCGGAGGTACTCGGGGATTGCATGATTACGAGTTAGTAATGTCTAAAATTTATCTGTGATTTATTCTTGGTTTCTTAGCAAAAGGTTGGTCTAACTGAATCAATTATGTTTGAACTACACACTAACCCGGCATTAAAGCCAATGGCATCGGTTTCCAGGTGTCCCCGAAGTATAATGTACACCGGCAAAACTGCATATCAGGTCACTCTGACCACATCACATCAATAGGTGCCGGAGCATCCTCAACCAAATGGCTCATTATTTCAAGAAGGCCATCAACTAACATTTGTTTTTTTAATTCCTGGCGGTTAGATTTTTCCGCTGTGCAAGCATTTCCCGAAAATGTTTCAAGATCTAAGCTATTATGCAGAAGTATTTCATTCGAAGCTAGATTTGGCTATAGGGTTAGCACAACATAAATACAAGGATTGCTAGTGGCTTAGTCACACTTCTGTACCTTCAGAGACTCCAGCACTCCACTGCCCAAAGTATTTCACTTGCAATGCTCAGCATGATGAATGCGTCGCATTTTGATAGATGTACCAGGAAGTGCATGATTCGACTTGGAAAACCAATCATAGCTAGACGTTCCAATATTTGAGGTATATCTGTGAAAATAAGCTGATCAAGAGCTGCTGGTGGCAATCATGCAAATATATTCGGGGCAAAACAGCCGCTTAGTAGGCATACGTCAATCACAGTACTGCTTAGTATACTTTTTCTTAGTACCAGCTCTATTTGGATACCAGCAACTCACCGCTACTGATACATTCATAGCCAAAAGTCCGCTGGAAACTTAGCTATCTTTAGTTCTCTGGGGACACAGTTTAAATACGCGCAACTAATTTTCTGCAAATAAGCTGGGTGGAATGCAGCCAACACAATTTGGCGAAAAGGTAAAAATATAGGGAGTGTCCATGTACTGTGAAAAGTAGCTTTGCGTGTTTCCAGAAAGGTCCAATGCATTATCCGGTGCTCGATTTAGCTGAAGGCTACACTTTCTCGGTTACTTACTTTGCATAATATTCATTGAACTTGGCAACTAGAAATTAAAAGCTGGTGCCCTAACACGAGGAGTCTGGAAGCGGTTTTCAATTAGTTAGGTCTATTTTACAAAAAGCTGCACAACAGTGATACCGCATACTACCGAATATGAGCCAACATTGTAAGTGCCTTTAGTATAACTGCAGTGTCAAATTGGTCCAAAGTCCTAAGTCACTATACTAGCCGACCCCCAAGAATAACAGCAAGGAACAAACGATCTTGCTTCCCCACGATTTTAACTTATACAGAAATGAAAACTTTATAAACATCATCGGCCTATCTTCGGTAATTTAAGATGAGAGCCAGCCCTTATGGTTCGCTCCGATGGGTTGATGTCAGCAGATACACAATCGCAAGGCGCTTAGTCTTTCATAGCATTGGATTTTTACTTCGGGCATGCATCAAATCGTGGAGACGCCAAACACTTGACAAGCGATCCCCATCTTCTCCTTGTTTTGAACCAAGTTACATGTCCTTAGTGTCATCCAAAACTAGTGGGGCTCATGAAAATGAAACGAATAAACATGTTGAACAAGGTTTTCATATTGATGACCTACTTTACAATGCAAAGGGAGATTTTAAGGGCAAATTATGCAAAAGGATGGCTAAGTTATAATTAACTAGCGTCTAAAAGTGAGTAAGAAGTGAACATTTGCGTTCTATCAAAACATAGTGACCAGTCGTAATAATTCTAACTGGAGTTGAACCTCGTGGAATTAAATAGAATAGCGAGATGGGCCATAGGCGAGATAATTCAAGTGCTTCAAGGAGATCAGCTGTGTTGGCATCGTTGTGTGATATATGAAAATCCAATTGAAATTGAGCCAACAACGTGCTGAGAGAAACAAGAAATTAGGCAGTTCTAAATAGCACCTGTCGTGGAAAACAGAAATTTAGGGTACTTATCCACAATCGCTTGCAAGATAAACATGCAAATGAAAATAAGGAAGCTTGATTGTTACACAGCATTCCAGCGCCTCCGATGACAATGCTGATTGTGTATCAGACAATTGGCCAAGAACTAAAACGTAGAGAATCGCTAACGGGCTTGCGTCAGCATCTGGAGGTGACAGACAGCGGGAGTCCTTGAGGAAATGACTTATTAGTGAAAGAAGAACGCTCTTGCACAGATGTTAACAGAGGTACACGTGTGGCTCGAGTGCGGTGTCAGTTACACTGCAAATGCAAGAAGAGGGTTTAAAGGGACAGTTTGGGACGCAGCAGTCCAGCCGCTCCGGTTTGAAACCTGCCTAATTCTACATTAGACAGGAAAGGTGGCATTGATAGCCATCGAAAAGTTTAGTGGCCGCACTTAAAAAGAGCAGACTAACACTATACTCCGGAGGTAACAGTAGGAGGCTGAGTTACGAACTGGATTGTGAAAATGGCTAAGGAGTGATCCTTTATAATATTAATTTGACCCGTTTGCCACGTGCTTTTGCATAGTTTTAGTGGCAAGCTCTCGTCCTGCTGCTTCTATGCATCAACATCCGACTTCCTAGGGCGATTCATTCGCTTGGACTGGTATCAGTTACTATATCGCTTTGATTACGGGAAAGTGATAGTGCATACAATGGACAAAACAGCAAACAACAACGCTTAAGATAACGCCGAAATTTAGCAAATGACGTGGTTAATACTTTTGGGTACGTTCACGGAACAGCGGTTCTCCGCAGTCTGCAGAGTGTATTCTTAGCACCTACCAGGTAGTTTGTGTTTCAGCGACACCATCCGTGCACATATGGCAGGTGTCTTTTGCATATAGTATACATATCGCGAAGTGGTACTATTAACAGCTCCAATATTCGAACCTATTCACTGCATCATTGATTGAAATGAAGCGGAATTACTGAGATATTGCGATGCTGCTTGCCAGGACCTTTCCAAGCAAATAGTTGACCTGGACACAATGACCTCATCAACATGGCCATGGTAAGTGGGCGAATAGGCAAATAATACCTTTTTTGAAAGAAGTTTATTACACAGAATGGGCAGTACCGGAATCTAGTGGTCCTTGGTTTTGCATACAACCTCCGTTCGAAGGCATCAGAACTTTGGAACGCAGTACTAGTGTACGGCTCACGATCGGATTGCGGCAGCCATAGAGGAATCAGGCTGATCTCCACCGCCACCAAATTGCTTGCCACTGTAATCCTTCACAGACTGACTGTCACTCGTGAAAGCCAGATTCGTGAAGAGCACGCTGGATTTCGTCGAGGTCGTGGCTGCATTGACCACATCTTTACCTTGCGTCCGTTGTTGGAGCACCGCCACATATATTGGCGGCCCACTATTGTCGTGTTCCTCGATATCAAAGGTGCATTCGATTCGGTGGATAGACATGCACTTTGGGACTGTCTACTCAGGAAAGGTGTGCCCGAGAAATATGTGAATATTATCCGAGCATTATATGCTCGTAGCTCGGGCAGAGTGAGGGCTTATGGCAAGCTGTCGTCGCCCTTTAATATCTCCAGCGGCGTGAGACAAGGATGCCCGCTGTCACCTTTCCTCTTCAAGTTCGCTGTTGACGAAGTCATGGAAATCGCGTTTACAGGACACGACTTAGAAGGTGTGGAGCTACTCCCAGGAGAACGACTTCTTGACTTAGAGTATGCTGATGATATTGCCCTAATCTGTGACAGCTCACAAATGTGCCAAGCGGCACTGGACAGATTAGCACTAGCTGTCCGTCACTTCGGGCTTTGCTTCGCACCCTCGAAGTGCAAAGCGTTTCTCCAAGATTGGTCTGGACCGCCCCCTACGCTGACCGTTGGTGGGGATCAGCTAGAAGTCGTTCAAAAATTCAACTACCTGGGAAGTTGTATCAGCGCCCGTGGGATTGAAGATGAGATCACGAACCGTATAGCGAAAGCTCGGGGCGCTTTTGCTAACCTTCGCCACTTACGGCGCCGGCGGACATCACTCTTGCCCTGAAGGGTAGAGTGTACAATGCAGTTGTACGTTCGACCCTACTGTACGGTTGTGAAACCTGACCGCTTAAAGCAGCGGACCTGAAGAGGCTAGTTACGTTCGACCACCGGTGCCTTCGCAGTTTGGCTCACATCTGGTGGGAACACCGCGTGAGTAACGAGCGTGTCCGACGCCTTGTTTATGGCACAGGAAAAGGAACTGAACCGCTCAGCACCGTTATTTCACGCACCAGACTCCGATGGTTCGGCCACGTGTTACGCATGCCAGCCCACCGACTCCCGCGAGGTACGTTGTTTGCGCGCCGGGGGTGTGGATGGAAGAAGAGGAGAGGTGGCCAAGCGATGACTTGGTCCAGAGGAATGAAGGCCCTCACTTCTGAGCTGGCCTCGGTTGGAGCGTCTCGGCTCCCTGGTTGGGGTCCGAAAGACGATGAACACGTTTGGTTGGAGACACTTGCTGATATGGCTAGGAGCCGACCTCAGTGGAGTTCGTGCTGTGAGTTTCTTTATCCCACCCCATCCCTCTTAGCCTCCCCCTCCAACCACGATCTCATTATTTAACTTTATGTAATTTTGCATAGTAATTTTTTTTGATGCATAGTAGCCGGCTGGTAGCTTACCGGAACGATGCCCATCCGTTACCGGCAGCTCAGCCGGCTTGCCCCAGTTGAATTCTTTTTTTTTCTCTCCTTTTTTCTGTGTATTGCGGCACAGTAGCTGAGGTGTTCCCCACCTTTAGCTAACGTGTATGATGGTGATGATGATGTACGGCTGACACCTTTTTCTATTTGCAAAACAGTCTTCTCTCTCAACTGCATTACCCTAACCACTTCGGTTCACTTTGTTTCATCCTTAGGGTGACCATAGTGGTACTCATAGGCATTTCGGTGGCCTGGATCCCCATTGTTCAGTCCAGCGGCGAGCTGTTTCACTACATCCAATCCGTTACAAGCTACTTGGCCCCACCAGTCTGCGCTGTCTATCTTCTCGCAATGTTCTGGGCTCGCTTCAATGAACTGGTACGTTGTACTGATCCGTAGACCGTGGTTCCTACTCACTTAGAGCCAGCTCAAAACCTATAGGAATCGCAGATGAACTTCGGTTGGCGGAAAAGTTCATTCTTTCCAGTAACAATAAATGTAATCTCCATGATCATCCATTGTATGGTAGCTGACGCGCCAAGTTTTGGATGCAGTTGAAATCCCAACAGTATGAGTAAATAACCCCAGCTTCTCTATTTGCTGCGGGTTACTTTGACTGCCATTTCCAGTTTGTGCATTATTGCACTTCCTGGAACAGTGAAGCATTGCGATGCTTTACCTTTGACTCGAAAAAGTCCATGCAATGGCCAGATTTTAACTCTTCTCCAAGCATGGATCTACCACACTGTACAGCCAAAAATAAAGTCATTTTCTGTCCATTCTACACGAAAATGCATGTAAATGTTTCGTCGGACGAAAATATTATGGTCACTATGAGTCTCAGTCCAGGTGCAGATCTACTCCGAATGATTGGTGGTATGGAGATGGTGCTGCTCAAGCCTCCATCCTTGTGTAACTCCCCTTTCTGCATAAATGATGGGCATTTGCTCCAAGCATTTGTTACCACAAATCCTACTGCAATCAAAAAACTGTTTTGTCTGTTGCGCTTAAAACAACTTTATAAAATATCTCTGCTGCATCGAATGACGCGGCTACACGTTAGAAAGCTGCGCTCCGCATGGGCTTTAGTTTTCATTAACCTTATCAGTGTCTGCGAATCCTCTTTTCGCGGTAATTTTAGTTGCGAAACTATGCCATTTGCACGTCGTTTCTCTTGTGTTACAGGGAGCTTTCGTCGCCCTAATGGTTGGCTTGGTTATTGGTCTAATCCGCTTCATCTGGGAAGCTATTTATCCCGTACCCAACTGCGGTGAGGAGCAGGAGATTACCACTGCTCAACTGCTGATAGTCAAATTAAATTACCTACACTTCGGAGTAATCTTATTCGTTATCACGCTGGTCGTGGCATGGGCGGCCGCCATACTGTCGGAACCACCGCCACACAAACGTGTGAGTTTCAGTCTGCAGACATGACATTTTCTCAATCTACGGCTAGTTACGTGATTAGTGCTCTGTGGGCTTGACGGTGACTATCCGGCCCATAATGTCTCACGAACCAATTAAGTGATGAGAACTTTTCGCCTTCTATTATTATGCGCAAGCAAGAGCTATGTTATGGCTGCACTGAATGTATTTTTCTCCCATCTTCCTGCCACGGTTACTCCTATCGAGGGTAAGTTATCTAGTTTGTCCCAATATCTTCGGCTCAGAACCGTTAATGCACAGACATTCAGGGCTGATATACTTGATTTCTATGCCGTAAGCTGTGACGATGAATGTATCGCCGCGAAAACTACATGACACATATCACCACCAGCGTGGTAGCACTAGTACACTAGCATGTATACCAGATGACACTGAAGCATCGGAGATGCTGGCACTGTTGTTCACTGTTGTTCAAGAAACGAGATGAAAGAGATCTGCTGTGAGGTCTAAAAGCCGTGGCAAACATTTGGGAACAGAGCTCATGCGTACCATCAACGCCGCCGGTGCGTAACGCATGAGTCTGTGCTAAAACTGTGACAGCGTCTAGATGCTTATTTCCTGTATTTATGACTTCCACACGTTACAACCAACTGAACTTCGTACAGCCCTTAGCCCCATACATAATCCAAACAACAGTTTGAGTAGAATGTAACGCTCCGTTTTGATTCGTTTGCGATTGGTGCATCGGTTTTTGTCTCCGAAACCGGACTGGTCACATTCCAGTTGCGGATTCGAGACCTACCAGGGTCCAATGGAATGCGCCCTGCTGAGGATTCCCGAAAGGATGAAACGCGCGTACAGTGCTTTTCCGGGCGTGTGATGGCTGTCTGAGTGAGTCTAGATGTAACGAATTTCTAGCTTTATCATTTGAGATGTGTTGGACACGTCCTGCGCATGCCTAAAGATCGTTTACAAAGCCGCGCCCTGTTTGTGCACTCATGGTTAGTTAAGAAAAGGCCGCGTGAGATCAACCATCCGTCTGGCGACAGTGCATGAAATCGATGACATCTTGCCTGGCCATTGCTGGCCGGCTGGGGACCCAAAGATGAAGAATGACAATAGCTCACAACACTGGGAGCAATGACGAAAAACTGGTCGCAGTGGAAACAATGTACCCAAGTAGGCCTGAACTCACGTTTATAAAAGCAAACGCTTAAGAGCTGCAAAAAAGAGCAAAGTGGCGTGTATTAAACCATAAAATTTGGTGATCCGTTTTTCATCCATTAGCGAGCCCTCTTACATATTTTGTGCAGCTTTTTATCCGTTAATCCAAATTACATGACGTTGAATGTCTCGACGTCTGTTTTATAGACCCCAGCCAATATATATATATATATATATATATATATATATATATCGGCGCGTGCTACTAGCATATACGGTCGCGAGTGCCTGAGTCAAGCAGGCCTAGTGAACCATGAGCGCTGCCACTCGTGATCACCACCGAAGCCACGACGGGTCTTGCAGAGAATGTAGACAGAACCAGAGCAGCATTTGTAGGTACGCTGCATTCGATTTACTAACCGCGTACTTGCATGCTGAGTCACTTTATTTCAGGTGGCGGGTTTGCTATATTGTTTTAATGCTTTTTATCTCATATTCAGTTCTACCTGAACTATCTTCTATAAACTTTCACACCTCGCTGAAGCTAATTTTAGTTAACTTCGAGGTTGTGCCACTTTCTTAAGATATATATTGTCTGACGTATTGAACCTTCCGCGGATTTTTTGCAACCAGTTTATTTCATACGCTCATTTCATGAAGAGTTATGTCACCGTATCTGTAGGCATTATTCGATTTATTTTATTTGATATTGTTGTTTCAAATGATTGCCTGTTGTTTGACATCCTCAGTGTGGCTGCGCTTGATGTGCGTGTTGACAAGGTGCCTACCTGTCTATTACCCACTACCTCGTCAATACTGGCTGAAGGGGACAGGGTGCACAGTCCTTGTGGCCGTGCTAGACTCGAAGAGTGGTTCCATGCGCTCAGTGTGGAGCGGACTACGGTCCAGCCACCGCCTTGTATGAGCTTAATTCCCAAATACAGCGTGTTTGTGTTTGCCTGTGAAGGAGTGTGGGCCGGCTCCGTTGATGAAACGTGGCGCCCAGTCACATGCCTCCCGGTCATATTCCTTCGGTTTTACACTGGATATGGGGTGTGTGGATGGAGCTGTGGGTGGTGCAGCGCAAGCCAACCATAATCCCTTTGTAGGCGCAGGCGTCCTGTGGCTGATCACATTAACAGACAAATCCGAAACCGGATGTCACCAACCGTATATATATATATATATATATATATATATATGTCACTCAGTTGTCTTAGTTACTTTTTCCCCGAATTGTCTAATTGTTCAAGGAGCTGAGTGTTTTGTGGCTGAAGTGTTGCCAGTCAAGTTTCTTGACCATTCATGCTTGATTGATAAAATGGTGAATCACACACCTTCCTTTGTCCTGTCATACCTGATGTGCTACTGATTTAGGATTTTTTTAGTGCGCCAAGTCATTGGTGGAATACTTCGTTAATAAGTCCTTGTACTTAGCATGCCAACGGTCAATTGTGTGAGTAGCTATTCAGAAGGATCCTCGTTACCACCCAATCTATGGTTTCTAGCACAAAAGTCTGAACTCCACACTAAATGAAATAGCCAGATTTGTCGCTCTAACAGGGAGGGATGTGACACAAACTGCTACTTTATGTTGCCTAGCTGCTTATGCAGCCACTCCTTCACAGCATGCGTAGATCCGTTAATCAGGAACTTTCTTAGTTTACAGTCCCCAAACATCAACAGGGCAGTCGTATATTAAATTGTATCCGTGAAAACCAGATGCAGGAGAAGGCCTGGTTTCAACGAAATCGAGACTACATTGACCAATTCTTCACAAAACTTTAGTTGTTTGATCAGCACTATGTTTATTTGTGACCCGCTGTAATTTTATTTCTAGACATTAAAGGGGATTTTGATTCTGTTGATCGATGTGCCTTTTGGGACGGCATACTAAGGGAAGATGTGTCCGAGAATTATGTGAATGTCATAAGAACCCTGTACGCGCATGATTCGGACAGAGTGAGGGTTTACGGCAAATGTTCGCCACCCTTCAATACCTCCATTGTTGTGAAATAAGGTTACCTGCTGTCACCTTTCCTTTTCAAGTTCACCATTGACGAAGTCATGGAAACGGCGTTCGCCGGGCCCGACTTAGGTGTGGGGCTTTACACAGGCTATCGACTTCTTGAATTGGAGTATTCCGACGACATTATGCTCATCTGGGACAACTTCCTAAGGTGCCAAAGGGCACTGGACAAATTAGCACCGGCTCTCACTCATTTCGGACTATGCTTTCACCGTCGAAATGCAAAATCCGTCTCAAAGCTTTGTAGGGACCCACTTCTGCGTTTACCCATGGTGGTGACCAGCTAGAAGTCGTCCAGAAGATTCAGTATCTGGGCAGCTATATTAGTGCCAATCTCCGCCACCTGCGACGATGGAGTGACATTACTCTTGCTCCGAAAAGTAACGTTTACAGTGCAGCCGTCTGTTCAACCTTCCTGTACGATTAAAAATCCTGGCCCATTAAGTCGACAGACTTAAAGTGCCTTGTTAGGTACGATCATCACCGCCTTCGCAGCACAGCTCATGTCTGATGGGAACAACGTGAGAAACATGAGCGTGTTCGTCACCGCGTATTTGGTGCAGGAGGAACGACTGAATCGCTCAATGACATCATATCACGCACCAGGTTTCGATGGCTAGGTCACATGTTGCGCATACCAGCACACCGACTCTCACATCATGCGTTGTTCGAGCGCCCGGGGTCTGGATGGAATGAGAGGAGGAGAGACCAAGCAATGACTTGCTTACGTGGATGAAGTGCCACACTTCGAGTTTGGCATCGGTTGGTCGGAAGGACAAAGAACACGTTTGCTTGGATACACTGGTTAACATGACTATGAGCCGACCTCAGTAGCGTTTGTGTTGTGAGTCTCTTTGTTCCTCCTCTCCCCTTAAGCTTCCCTCTCTAACAACGATCTCAAACTCAATGCACAATGTGATATTTAGCATTGTGTTACTATTTTATCGCTTTTTGTGCTGAATTGTTTAATCCTTTGTATTGCGACACATTATCTAAGCTGTGTTTTTTTTACCCTCGACTACATTTTTGATGGTGATGATGACAATGAGGGTGGTCATAACTCGTAATTTAAAGCTGCAGCGCCAGATGCCGAAGGATAAGGCATTACCCATAGGAGGGAAAAGCAGTCAGAGAATTTAGCGATCTACGATGTCAGTTCTCTTATTCCGCGTAGCTGGCATTTAAACACCTTATCAACATCACAGATGCTGTGGGTCTTCGTACTCGTACTACAATCGTTAAGCATAACAGCAATCGGAGCTTTGGCATACTATTGTGACTCCCAGACTACTGTGTGCGAGCATATCCAATACCGTTTTCTTTCTAATTCAGGGCAGTTCACACTCTAAAATTGCCTTTCCACAGCGTCCGTCTCCCATATCCTTTTGCATAACTCCAGGAGCTATTTAAGGTAAAAATGACCACGCTTCATCAGACATCAAGCAGTTCAGTTCATTTCGGGTTTCGCTACGACCGCGGCATGGAATCGCACTGAACGCAATTGTCATGGGTTGTGTAACGCTTTGATTTGACGCTTAAATGTGATGAGCAGTTATAAAATCCGTATGATTTTACTTTTATAATACGGTGCGACGACGGTTAAGATGCTGAACGCACTGGGTATACGGTCCAGCAAAGTGATACAAGAGACTTTACTGTTTCTCTGATGTGATCTATCCCGAGGCTCAGCTCAGCATGGCGGTGTGCACCAATCACCCTAAGTACCCAGATCAATATTACTATGCTACTTGCTACCCCGAGTATTTGCCCAACTAAGCGCATCACATGACATCGGCACATGATTTTGTTAACTCATGCTTGGTAGCTTATGCTACATTGTCATCATCCTACCAAAAAGAAAACTTGCATGCTTTCTACTGAATACAGAAAGCGTCACATAAGCATTAGGAAGCTCAAACTACTTCTCTTTTGTAGGTCAAGTGCCTAAGTTGCAGTACAAAAGTCAATGATTCCAGCCTGCATAGGTACGAACGGTTGTTGGTGGTCGCGTGCCAGCTGGTCGTCGACAGGGTCTACCGGTGTACTCCAGTGATCTGATTAAATCTGCATCGGTCAGCATGCCCCTTCGTTCTGCAAGGGCAAAGTCATTCATTCGGAGTAGAGCCGGAAAACAAATGACAGTAAGAGACGTTGCTTGACATGTATATAGAGCGAACCCTAGCCCTGACAGCTGAAGTAACTATTGTGTGCATCGTAATGACTGTAACACACTTGTGCGAGAGAACAACTTAGTACATCAGCGGAGTCTAGCGGAAAAGTTTTGTATTAACAAAAAGCTTCTGTACAGACATGTGAACAGCCTCCGGAAGATAAAACGTGGTGTTCCCACACTAATATCAGCAGGTGGATGTGCTCAAACCACCGAGGATGCAGTCAACATTCTACAGGTACAATATGCTCCGATTTTCCGACGTGCTCCAAACATTTGTAACATGCCTGCCCCATTCTCCCAGTTGCCATTCTTTACAAACGTCACTTTTAGTTCGGCGACCGTTTTGATATCATTGCACATCTATTGTTCCCTCGGTGTTGACAACATTCCCCCGAAAGCACTGCATGTGGCAGTTACGAGGATAGCTGAACCATTAACGAGATTTTTCCAAAGGTGCTTGGATGAACAGCAGGTCCCTAGCATGTGGAAGCAAGGCAACATTTCCCCATTTTCAAAAGTGGTAGTCGGTCAGAGCCAGCCAACTATCGCCCAGTGCCTGTCCTCCCGGTGCTCTTTATGGTGGTGGAATTGATCATAGCTGATGCTGTAATGTGCTACTATGAAAGGTCTAGCTTCATAACACTGGAGCAACACGGATTCCGCCAGCGTCGGTCATGTACTACTAACCTACTGCTTGCCTGTGGAAGTTGGACCGAGATCTTTGACAGTGGGACCGGCATTGATGTCATCTACCTAGCCTTTTGCAAAGCATTCGACCGCATATATCACCGTATGCTTCTCCAAAAGCTGCAAGCATAAAGAGTTGCAAACCTTATCCTTGGATGGGTGTGAAACTTCCACTTTCGGCGGCGCCTTTAGGTTCGAGTTTGAGGTTCCTTTTATGATCCAATTGCTGTGGACTGCGGTGTTTCACAAGCTTCGGTGTTGAGGCCAAAGTTATTCTTATTCATTATTAACGATCATGCGAGTGTCCTCAAGTCAAATTTCCTGCTTTTTGCCAATGACCTCAAGATATGGAGAGCAATCGACTGTCCTGAAGCTCACGATATCGTGTAAAGAGACTGAGTGCGTTTTTAAATGGGCAAAGCTAAATCTACTTCCGTGTAACACAGACAAACGCAAAACCGTGCATGTCCGCCACAAGCCCACACAAGCATAGAAGCTTAGAGACGATATGCTGAACACCACCTTGGGGTGATAATCCAAAACGACCTCGGGCTGTTCGGCGCAGTCCTTGAAGCCGTCCAAAACTGCGAACCAATTTCTTGGTCTGTTACGGAGGGCGTTCGGGAGGTTCGATCCCTTCATCTTCCCCCAAATGTTCAATGCGTATGTAAGGCCTCATATAGAGCACGCGATCCAGGCTTAGCAACCCTGATTAAAACGCGGCCTGGTTGCACAGTAGACCGCACAGCGACGGGCAACAAAAAATGTGAAGCGTTTGTCCCATCTGCAATACCATAAGCGAATGAAAGCCCTGCGAGTGTACGTCGGAAGATATCGCCGTCTACGAGGTGACTTCATCGTAACGTTCCAGATTCTGAAAAACCCCGGTACGCTTGCTGAGGATACCTGTAGCTTAGCTGCAACACAGAATTATGGGGTCATAAATTGAAACCGGCCACCCAATACAGTCGGCTGGAGTGCCGCCGGAATTACTTTTCCCTTCGAGTTTGTCAACCGTGGCACGCTCTTTCGACTTTTGTTATTTCAACGTCCACGCTACCCATTTTTAAAATACGGCTTGACGATACTTTACATCATTTACACTGCATGAGCTTATTTCTGTTCATTGAGTGATTACAAGACGCAGACAAACACTGTGCTCACAAACCCCAAGAAATGGGTTAGACTGATGTACCTACATGTTAACGTGGACAATATGGTGAGTCCACAGATGCGTTTTCACTTTTATGTAAGTTAAGTCAACTAACCTTATTTCCACAAACCATCCCACGGGACTTAGCAAGCCTTGGCTTTTTTTATCCGTATTCTACCATTGCGTACAGTTGACACATTATCCTTATTACTATTATTATTATTATGTATTTTTGAGGATAATGGTGTCGATGATACGGTTGTTGTTGTTGTCGTCGTCATTATTATTAATATTATTATTTTGAACTGTGGTATCAGCGACCGCGGCGGCAACTCTTTTAGTTCACTGGTTCCTACCCAACATCTAATGAAAGCTAGAGCGTGGTAATCATTCGGCTTTTAGTGCCTTACTCTTTTCATGTCAGCTCAAATAATGGTACCTGGAGATATTTCTTTTGATGCCTAAAAGAAAAGCCAGCAAAAGGAAGTAAAATGGCCTAGTAGAAAAACCCATCTGCTCAGGCAGTGACAAATCAAGCAACTTCGTTAAGCGACTTCTGTTCTCTTTATTCTGCAGGTCGATGGATTGACCTTCGGGACCCTGCGCCATGAACAGCCACAGTTACCAGGAGAAGAGACGGACACAACTGAAACAACAGAGGGCCACGGGGACATGTTAGCTGCAGCTGAGGTGTACACGGATATAGATCAGGGTGAGAATACGGTGGCTTCCGAATTTTCATAACATTAGATTACTATCAATACGGTTCCGAGATTGTGACCGATAGATCAGCTTACGTAACTTTTGCATAGTTCCGACTTTGTCCCTTAACTGGGTTAAAACAGGCCGCAGTCAGGTTTTGTCTGCTTGATCACGTGATAAATGTAGAGGAAGTTAACCACTGGAGAGGCGAACTATACACCAAGACTTGGTATATTTCATCAAAACTCTCTTGGATAATTTTTATGGTGTAAGCAAGTGCAAAACTAGCTGCTTCTTCTGTACTACTTTAGCATGCCGTCAACAACAACGTTGCATCATTTAAACTTGTCGCAACTTCAGTAGTTCTAGGGACCTTGGAGTATCCACTTGTAACATACGCACTTACCTCAACTATCCAAATGTTTTTCATCCATATCATCGACGCCGTCTGAGCATACGATAAGTACACGCACCTTAGTGTGTAAGCACCGGTAACTTAACTGTGCCTCGTTGCTATTCAACTGGCCCAAACACAGCCTCTTTTTGCGTTGGCACACAGATGACAAGGAATCCGAGCGATCGTTGAAACATAGGCCTTGGTATTTGGTCGCCGTTTATTGGGTATGCGGAATTGAGTCCACCCAGTCCAGTCAGTCAACGGTGGTCGAGGAGCTAAATCTGAGCATCGAAGAGAAGCCAAAATACAGGCTGGGCAACGAGATCGCCGCACTTGTCCTACTTGCTGCAGTAACTTTCGTGTGGGGCTTCTTCGCTTGAAGGTCGCCAGCATGCTTACCCAGAGTACATTCCCTTCAGAATTCCGAAGCACTTGGTGATGTCTGCGCTGATTCTATTTTCCTTAGCGCAGTTGTTTGCATGACTCCATCTGTCTACTGGATTTATCTGAATTAATTTGTGAACAGATTACTTGGCAACGTTTTTATAATCTACTTTATTCCTTTAAATGACAGTACATTTTTACCACCACTTTAAATATATTATTTGTTAAAACTGACCTGGGAGCAAACAACAGCGTAGTGCGAAGCCTAGTATTTTGTGGTTCAGATCCAAAGACATACGACCTGGACTAGTAGACTCAAGGCCATAATCAAAACCTCTGGAAATCAGCGACCACTAACTACGAATCGTTAGAGTATTGACTGAGTGATTGCTGACAAACGGCAGCAACGAGTCAAAATTTTCAACGAGGTATTCCATTACATGATCTCATTCAATGATACACTCATTAGTGTTCCACATGGAAGTAAATTCTGTGGTCTTCTGTATCCTAACATTTTACCAAACGTTTTTTCCTAGCCCATGAGATGAAAATCCTGTGAAAAAAATCGCTTACTCAACTGAAGCCGGCTTCGTTTCATCGGCTCTCACACAAGTATCATATGAATCGTTGTCGTGGACATCGGCTCAGCGTTGCATCCAATTTCTAAATGATAGTGACATCATATGTGTAACATGATAGCCAAATCGATCGTACTTCAAGTGGCGTCATTAGCCGCTAGTTGTGAGAACTGAGGGTGCAAATGGATGCCCGGGTAACAATCTCAGATTTAACGAAGGTGGATTCTGTCTGACAGTAGGATTTCACAAATCTCGTCATATGCCTACGGTCATTCTATGTCGATTGCGCCTTCCTTGCCATGACAACCAACGAGAAGCGTACCGACTATAGGTGGAATGGATGCAAGAATGCATCGAAGTGACGTTTGTGCTTAATGCTTCGCATTCCAGATAAATTAGTTGAAAGCGAAATCAAAGTTAGAATCGGAGAACACGCTGTGTGGTTGGATCGCGACACTCAAGCTCTATGCAAAGCTACTTAAGTCCAACAAACAAGAGGCGACTTGGCTAGAATTCCTTTCTTCTAAGTAAAATATATAATTACAAGACCAGGGGACCAAGAAATTCAGCTAAATGACGGCGAGACGGATCAAAATTAAATACGTAAATTCTTTTTCCTCGGACAGTGCGAGACATAACTGCATTGGCATGATCATGGTAAAGGTGCAACTAAAAGTCGGGGAACGTATATAAAATGGTGCAGGTTTACCATTAACATTGGAGCTGTGAGTTTATATATGTATGTGGGAGTGCAAGTGTGTAGGTGTTGTTCGAGTTTGAATATCTGCCACTGTACTTGTAATTGATCGCATGGATATTGTCACTTTATGTCCCACAAAGCGGTCAAATTTGTACTTCAAAATTAAAACTGGATTCGCCATTATAAGAAGGTGAGGGTCTAGGGAATCACTACGGGCTACACCTAAAGGCAGATTAATGTGGCTCGCGGGTTTGTTTGGAAGAAATCTTTTCCGAAACCGACCGTTTAAAACTCCTTGGTGAACGTTAGACAAACTGAGCATAATGCAAATTAGATGAGTAAGTACAACTTTGAATTATTTTCATTACCGATAATATGAGGGTCGAAGTAATTGATTTAGGACAGACTCCAATAAATGGAAATGCTAACCGGCTGCACTGGTGGAAGTTAGGAATAACATCATACGTACTTAGGCTGTCTCAAAATATGACGCCTTCTGAAGCATTAATTGGTAACTGCTATCTGTCACATCACATGCCGGCGGCCTTGGTTGTCATTGGAGATTGATGGGCTATTAGCTGGCACTATCGATTCCGGTTGCAGTGTCTCTAGGATGACAGCATCACGTTGTACCGGGAAAACCACTGGAATGGTGTATTCAAACGGTTACAAAAGTAGATGCCCACCATCTTTAGAAGATAGGATAAACAGAACGCCAAAAGTACCATTAGAACAGGATATCCCCTTAGCCAACGTTTTCCCAACCGTTTACAAATTTCCCAGTACCACTAGGGTCGTCATTGACAACCATAGTGACTTCACGTTTCCGGTTACACACATATTAGAGCTGGTCCTCATTTGTGCATAAGCTACCAGGTGGATGGCTTGTAGAAATCATGTGACAATCAGCCACACTCAAATGCACTAATCTTGCTTGGTTTTCAACAATTTTTGGTCATCTTAACATCATCAGCAAGCTTTCTGGTAGTTAGCACCTCGCCACTAACAGTGAAACCACTGAAACGATTGCATGCTTATGCTAGTTGATGCACGTCAGAAATATCCTTCGCCATGTCATCACCATTAAAACAATCTAATACCATATCCTTCCCAAATTAACGACCTATCATCGCTAACCATTGTCTCTAGAGCACAGATTCATGCATCTGAAAATGACAGTATTGGCTGGTAGCACCCAAGAAAGAAGAAAGTGGTGTCTAAACGTTTTGCAAGGAGGGCAGCATTTTGTGAGGTCAAAGCGTGTCGGGCCATATACAGTCTGACACTAGGATAATATCTAAAATTACACATGCATGAAAAACCTCCAAGCCTAAATTTATTATTTCATGATGAGGCCGTGGGCCGGACTTTGGACATCCTTGGGTTAATAGAAAGCTCTGCAATATTTTGGTTATCGTACCCTCTTCATCACTTAACACTATTGGCTAGGGCCAGCTTGCTCGTGCAATGATTGAGGATGATGTGGGAAATTCTCCTCAGTACTGCAGGGTCACATACTTTCATCCCGTTGAAAATGATCTAAGTCATAACAAACTGGGCACCGAGAGGAGGGTCGGTGGACGCAATCGACAGACTCTGCAAGGTTGCTGCATCAGAACGAGTTCTGATGATCGCATGCAAACAGAGCAGTCAGGCTCTTAAAGCAGCCACTTAACTAGAGCTAGTATTAGTATTATTCTAATCTGGCGACCGACGGTAGAAGCTGCGGCGTAGCACAAGGGGTATTACAGTCGCAAACGCTTGAGAGTTGTTACCTTGTGTAGCTGCATCTGTTAGACCAACTAAAAGAAAGCCTACAGTGGATTTTATATTTGAAGAGCGCCAATGTAATTGTACACCGACTTAATATCAACAGAATTGTATCACTACGTCCTGCTGACGGGTTATTTCGCTTACACAAGCATACTGAGTAAAGAGATCAGATATCGCATTGGGCTCACCGGAGATCGGAATGAGTTAGCACTGCACATGGGCCATCCAGTTACCTTATGCCTATGACTGGTTACTTACGCTCATTAGAACGTGACGGTACATAAGCAGACCTCAAGCTAAATACTGTATGGTACTGGGACATTCGGATCACATACGTCCGCGTTGTACTGGGTCCCTGAAAGAAAAACACTTAAGTGTATCAGATTCGGTACAGTGGGCAACAGACGCAGGCCCACAAGATTCTGTCCAATCGTCGCTTCGCAGACCCTAACGCGTACCTAAACCTACTGAGCGTTTGTGCCGGCAGGGTGAACATCGCAAGAGCGAAAGGGATGTGTCACGTGCCTAGAAAACTACTATCTGTTTAGGTTAAATGTGCACGGATTTGTTATTCTGCGTCATACCACCTGACCAATCACTTCCCAGAGTCCTGGGTTTCGTGTAACTTGTGCCATGAATCAATGGTTTGACAAACTTCGTGCTGTCCAAACTTGTTCTACTTGCCGGACTACGGTGCATGAAGCGTTTTTCGCTTGCCAATACTGTATGTTACAACCTATCAGCGGAAACTGAGAGTAAGTATTCGTAAACATCACTGGTTATCCGCACTTCCCACTTCCGTGTGACTTGGGCCTTTTAATCAGCCTCTACAACTCGCGCGAGATCAGCGGCGAACCGAAGAACTTTTTGGAAATCAGTTCATTGGTTTACACTGACACCATCTACCCGACGATGTACAAAGTAGAAAAGAATGATTGAGTACTGAGGGAATTCCGTTGTTTAATCCTTTGGCTCATGTGCGGAGAAACAAGGCTAAGAACCTTCAAATGTATAGACATAGAAACTGCTTCTCTTAGTGTTTAGGTGCAAGAACTTAAGCAACCAGAGAGGGGAAGATATTAACCGCAATCAGCACACCACATTATTATTGATATTCGGGACATTAAATCCCTTCAAAAATTGCGCACGCGCTCACTGGAAAAGTTGGCATACAGGTTATCACCCCATACAGATGTACCGAATAATGCAATGACAGATGGGCCCAGAGCTCAGATCATCGATAAGACTTAACCGCATTTGCCGGACAAGACAAGGCAGTCAGCCACAAGATTTCACCTTAAGGTCCGGACTTTTGATAACACGCACTGCCGCTTGCATCTACTTTTGGTGTGCAATTTATACATAATCCATTACAACCATGGCTTTGTGTAACGAATTCCCCTGAGGTAGCAGTAGCAGCGGCCTTTGGTGGACCAAGGTTTCGAGTTCATGCTGATTCGATGGATGTTCATCCTGCCAGGTAAGGCCGACAAGGAATCAAAGAACCATTTTACTGTGAGGGGAGGGCATCAGCGGTGCGTTTGTACACAGTACCGACACTTCAATGCCGCGGAACAACCACCAGTCGCACATGGGCTAGGGATACTGCGATGGTCGCACTGCCCCTACGCAGTCTCGAAGCCGCGCCCTCAGATTACTGTAGTGTAGAATAATAGCATCCTATGACGGTAAAGCAAAGATAAACAAAACGGTATATTTTGGTAGGGTTGTACACAGTCGGACAGGTTAAGCAGCTAATACGCACCTGTTTTACTGCAGTGAGTATTAGCTGCTTAACCGGTGCGATTGTGTACAAAGCC
The DNA here is from genome assembly GCA_944474145.2 of Dicrocoelium dendriticum. Taxonomy (NCBI): domain Eukaryota; kingdom Metazoa; phylum Platyhelminthes; class Trematoda; order Plagiorchiida; family Dicrocoeliidae; genus Dicrocoelium; species Dicrocoelium dendriticum. The sequence goes on along the minus strand of OX104071.1, from coordinate 37,835,014 downwards.
AAAACGTAGCATTTTGTCTATCTCTGATTCGTTGTTATATAATGCTGTTATTCTACACTACAGTAACTCAACTATGCAGATATAACTGCCCTTCAACCTTAATAGTTTCATTAGTTTCCGCGGGACTATTATCTGCGTGTTGATCAGCACACCGTCCGGTTTGCGAGATTGCACATTGTCTGAAGTCTAATGTGCTTGCATAGTTCACGAAAGAGGGAGTTTCGCACGTCCTAGTTAATCACGATAGGTTATGTAACGTCGCTGCTCGATAGGAGTAAGATTGAGGGTTAGGCAGATCGAAGCCGAAATCAAACCACTGCAACGCAGCACACACAATCACCGGCCAGTTACCTGAGGTATCATAGGTGACGAGCACCAAAAAGTAGAATGATTTGGCATTAAACAAGCACGTTTATTGGCAAACCCCCAAACACTGCTCGTGGAGCTCATCATTTTAGCCGCCAATCACCATGCGCCAAGTTCCAATTCCAGCTCGGCTATCTCTGACTGATGAGTGCAAACAAGGAAGAAACTGTCGGTCGTGGAGTGCAGAGATGGAAGAGAGCCACACCGAAACCCTCCACTCCCACACGTTTATATGAACAACGCATACGCAGTTCAATCGAGCCTAAAGAAGGGCGATATTATCAAGCAGTTTAGCCCATATTTAGTACATCGAGACAAGTATATCTGGGCTAAACATACACCAAATACAGTGATTCGCTTAGGCATTCTAGGTCGCTTTCTGTTGCGTTACAGCTACATCGAAGAAAGAACGCTCGGTTGGAGTGTGATCAAATTAAATAACATGAGCGATGTGGCCATCATCCAAGTACTGATCTTGTGGGGGTCGCGACACTTTCACTGTCATGGCAGTTGGTCGTTTGAGCGAACCAGACCGATAGGTCGAAGGCAGAGTAGGTACGTAGTGTACTATTCAAGCAGTGCCTTTAATGTTCTTCTGCGGACCAAAACATTCTTAGGATCGAGCTATTGCACTGTTAGAACGAGGACTATATTAAGGTGGAGAGTCGAAGTATGTCCTTGTTTGACTGGAGGGTTATTTTGATATGCAACTTATGTAATGGGATTGCGACGTGCAATCTCAATATGGGTCGCCATTCGCAATATAGTGAGCATTGGTCAATTCGATCACTTGGACTGTAGCTGGTGGTTAACAATCGGGTGATGCCCTCCCGAAAACACTGCCATTGCTTGATGAAGCTGCAACAAATGCGTCACAGTTGGCCTATGGCACCAAGCTCACGACGGCCAGTTTGCGATTAGTACACATAGCTCGTTAATCATGTCTGACAGTTAGCAGTGCGGCCTGACTGCGTTTTCTGCCAACTGTTAAGAAGTAGGTCTTGAGTTCAACCTTAGTGAAGAATAGAAAATCCTAACGGTTTGGGAGTATTAAAATCTTTGTCAGCTTCCTGAATCGTCCTAAAGGCAATCTTCCTTGATGTTCTAGACTAACTAAACGATCTAGTCACTTCTTCTAACCAGAACTGACCTTATAGGACGGCTGAGGTGTTGATTGTGTAAAATGTGTGATTAGCATGGTATGAAGAGATCGATAGTAGGCAGCGTTTATGTGTGGTAGTTCGTGGTGACACACAATCTGCAAATCGTTGACATTCAAAAAAACCTTCACGCACAGTAATCAAGTCGTTGGAGCATCAACCCCGTTTTCTGCTGGTCTCAACTTTACGAGTTGAGGAAATGAGACCTATCCAGTTATGTCCCATATGCTCTTGCCTCAGTGCTCTTAGTGTTGATAGCTAACAATTTCTCGTCATGAAGGAACCACACAGCATAACGAAAGGTCCGCCTAGAGTCGTATCGTTTTAGATACACTAATCCTATCCGCGATTCGACCTCTGTATGGTGTAGCCCAACAAAGTGAACGAGAACAAGCAGCATGCAACACGAGCAAGAAAACTCTAGTTGACCAATCTTTCCCTTACAGCCCTGGCCAGGCAGTTTGATTCATTCAATCCATCAAAGACCTTTCAATCAAATCTGCTTCAGACATGCGTGGTTCGAGTAGAGGAGGAGACACCTACGCTACAGATATCCAGCGTGATCCCTACCCTTAATGGTAGTATCACTTGCACTCAAGGTTTGAAATAGCGCACCCCAAAACTCATCTTTTACAGTAGCTAGGTCATATTTCAGATTGCAAATATCCGCTACGTGGTGTGTTTTAAGCGCTGTGCTGAACCATGGTTTAGTATGGCGCTCCAAAGAATGCAATCGAGTAGGATCCACTACATTAGGACAGCCTTTGCGAATCTGCTTTAAACAAGAGATGCAAACGTTTCGTTCCTGTTCCCAATGGTTAAGTGTTGCAAGTGTAGTCCTCAGTCACTAATTCGTATGGATCACTTACAGATATCTATGCTTGGTGCTTAGTATACTTTCGAAGAAAACCAATCATATCACTGATTGGCTTCCACAGGCACCCTGTGGGTTAGAGCTGTGTACCTCGTTCAAGCTCCCATTGTTGCCAAAATTCAAATCTTTATTATCTATTGTACAATTTTAATGGTTGCTGATGACTTGAGTGAACGAACCAGCGTAGGCGCGGCGCACAAGAAGCTACTAGATTGTCGCCTACGTGAGCTGATGCAATAGTACACTGAGGCGAATTCTGTGAAGCGCAGTCTAATCGTAGGGCATTGTGGTTTCAGACAAGGATAAACGGTTTCATTCGAACGAAAACTGGCGAACAGTAAGTGTGTATCAACAAATCTAAGCTGACGGCACTTGGTGCGATGAAAACTGGTTGCGTGGGGAACGGAAACTGACGCGAGACGACAAACAAAAGCGAATAAAGTGCCGTTCATGCGACCTGTTCATGATTAAGTGGTATAAATGGGCAACAGAGAAAGATACGCCATAGCATGAATAGTAGGCGGAATACGCTCCGAACAGGTCAGTCGAGGGTTGTGCCGAAAGCAGCAAATAGACGAGTTGTGCTGCCTAATAAACGCAAGCGGCCTGCGTTTCAGGGACGACGAGAACTGTCCAGTACAGCCAACCATAATGTTCATAGATGACCTATTTGCCTTCACTACTTAGACTTTGTCCTAATGCTCTGAGAAATACACAACAAAGCAACTATGCGCAACTGAGGCCAGCAGGCTATTTAGATTAACGGATCAAGTAGCCTACCTTGGCACGAAGAATGGGACCAATCGCACTTCATGAAGTCATTCCTGGCTAACAGACTGTTTCCAAACCAACACCCCTTGTGATATTAGGCTAAGGCCTAACTCGGGAGATGTGGCATAGCGTGTTTTTACCAATGTGTCCTAATTGATCTACAGGGGAGTTTAGGCTACTCGGTTCATTGGAATGATGAAAATATCTGTCCAAACCAGATGATACTTGCAGCCATTCTGGTGATGACGAAATAGCTAATGAGAAGCGACGAGCGCACTGACAAGGCGATCTTAAAAACGGATACCGAAGATGGTAGATACCGCGCACAGAAGATGGGGAAGCAGTGTGGTCAGTTGGAAGGAAGCGCAAGACGAAACAACGGTAAAATATGTGTTAAAGGGTATGGCTTGACAAATCCCCTAAAATGGTCTGTAAGAAATACAAAAAATTGGTCCACGAGGTAAGCGGTACATTTGGTTCTTGTTGTCAAGAAGGCAGTTAGTTCTGTATGTACGCCACACCCTGTCTCTCCTACAATTCGTTTTCGTAATCTACTCCGAATGTATGATAATGCGCTTGCAGTATGAAGAGGTCTAATTTCCGATGCGGTTAAGAACAGATCACGGAAATCCCCAACAAAAGTTATCTAAGTAGTATCAGTGGAATCGCAAACCAACAACTTAGGTGGATTCTGCAAGATGTGATTGTACTAATCAAGTTAATATGTTCCTGTGGATGTTCCGCAGAACACCAGACCGCTATGCATGTTGACTTGATCTGTTTTCCATAAAGGATTATGTATCATCCGCTCGTCGGTCATGAGCTCTTCGATCGCAACCACTAAGCTGAGCACTGGTTGTTTGTTTTCCGCTCTGAATCCGGTAAGTGAATTAACGTTGCTGAAGAGCGGAACACTCAACAAACTCCTATAGGTTGCTGTAGGTTTGCCAGCTGCAGTTGCCGGATCTTCCAATTTGTAAACATTGAATTCGCCTGAGATGAGTACATGGCTGTATCGTCTTCACAAGACACTTTTCAAGGCTGATTTCAGACGCGAGTCCATTTCCGGGTAGAAACTAAGGCGCCTGTCGTTGCGTCCCACCCGTGGAATGAGTCGGTGGTCAGTATTTCTGGATAATACACTGGTTCTTACTGTACGTCACTGCAATCGTAAAGTAGTACCCTACTAGTTTTGCTTGGACGATCGTCCCAAACGTGGGACCAACCATGTATCGCGATTTCGGCTTCGGTATTTTCTGAATGCAACCACGCCTTAGTTACGAGTAGGAGGTCCAAAGTATTTAATGCTTGCCGCTGTCGCAGTGCCGTCAGTTTGTTCAGGAGATCTTGTGCTATAGTGTGTATACTAATAAGTTTCTCTGAGCTCATTTTTGAGTCGGTAAATGTGCCTTTTAGGTGTGATGTTGCTCCGACGGTTAAAAGATTGACCACTAATCGCCTTTTGGGTGGAGCAATGATGAAATAATTTTTAGCAGACCCAGCGTACTCGTAATTTGCTTTTTGCTTAACTTTTGGTGCGTAACGTTTGCAGTGTTGTGAGCAAGGTTATCCGGACCGTTGTCTGAATGGAGTTTGAGTAGATTAATCTGGTCATATATTCTCTCATAATTTGAGCATATATTCGCTTAGAAGACGCTTCCTTGAGCAGAAGATCAGAAAGTAGTCGGCTGTGATGCGCTATCCTCACAATTCCTAGTCCACATCCCCTGCAACTTGGTGATTCACTTAACCTGAACCTTGATTTCGCTAAGACATTTTCAAACACTGGGTCTCACGAAGGTAGCACGATTGCTGCTGGTAGTGAGTGTTCCTCACGCGCTTATCAAGTCCTTCAGACTCGACAGCACAGTGAACACGGATGATCCTAGCTACGCATTATCCTGGTATTCTTCCAAGCCGTGTTTCACCCGGTTACACTCGCTCCACGTAAGCTCCAGGAAGATGTGGACGGAACAAACTCAGTTTTAGAGATAAGCTATCGATAACTGAAATGTTACTGCTTCATTGGCGGAATTCAGCACACCTCGGAGAAGTCTGTTTCACCGAGATGCAGTAGGTTTGAGTGCCGGATGATGTGCATCAAGTTGGCAAACTTAGCCAAGAGATCCACGATGTCACACATGAACTTTCATTGATTCACATAGTCGAGTTGTTCTTTCATTTAAGAATTTCTATCTTGAATCTGACAATACACTATGTGTTCTCTGAATGACCATTCCTTTACCTTGGTTTGAAGGTGACTTCTTTCAGGTTCTGCATGTAATCCGTGGAGCTTCTGTATGTGTGGCTGCGTCATTTTTATTTGGCTTGAAGCCAACGGGGTTAACTGGAGACCTGAACGCCCGGATTCCACTGGCAACAAACAAGTTCCAACCAACATTCATCTCACCTTCCGAGATTTCGAAACAGTTCAGAGGGTGGATGTGAACTTGGCCGTGCACATTTCAATCGAAGTGAAGGCGGTTGGTTCAGGCAGACCTGAGTAACTAGTGACATTAACATGCCGATGGACGTCCACGGTTTCAAACACGCTTTTGACGGACAATCAAGTCCCTTCCGCCAGGCGTAAAGTGCAGCCTACCCTTCGTCATTCTGTCTCCTAGAAGGGCGACTTGGTTATCCGCCGTTTGCTTATTCCTTGTCAATAGTTTCATAGTGTGAGGTACTTCAAGCACTATGCTGCATACTGCACATAACCACAGTGCGTCTGGTCTGTTATCGTACAACTCGCCCTTACTTGATGAGATCTTACCAAACTTCGGGTGAAAATGGTTAACTCAACTGGAGCATTGGATTTCTATTCGTATCTTTTCCTTGTATTATATTACCTTACGAAGTTTCTTTATTCTGACCAATTAAATGCGACTCCTTTTGATTGATCTTTTCAATCCATCCGTCAGCGTGTCTTGGTCCACTGGTATCTCGCTGGCAATTAGTGAACGATTAAATACACTTAACTTCATTGTTCTTAGTTTTCCGACTGTCTATCTGTAAGCTGAGCTGGCGAACTTTGAGTTTGTGAGTTGGTGGCGCGATACGATACTTCACGACATGCTGTGCCACTTGTCCAGCGACTGATTAGTCGATCAACAGCTATTTTGTGGTGTAGAAAAAAGATCGAACAAAAGAGGATGTAAAATATCCGGGGACCTTTTTGATTGGTGGTTGACAGATTAGACTTATTGCTTCTATTGTAAGTCCCGTATTCGGTTTTCTCTTGAAACCACAAATGTTTAGGTACGCTGCAGAAGTGTGAAAATTGCTCGTGTGTGTTTCTGATGGTACGCTACACAAGTCCTTTGTAGGGGCAAAAGTTGACCTACACAGTTACTATCCGAAAGATGGAACAATGGAACAATAGAACAATGGTATATTACGGTTAAACAACTGCTACTCGATAAGTCCCGTAGGACGACCAACATGAAAACCTCAACATAGTGATAAGAAAACAAAGCGATAGGGGCACGCAGGAAAGAGTCTTCATAGATTGTGAAGTTAAATGCTGTTTGTACGAGGTTCGTCAAGTTATGCCATCTCCTGATTTGCGCACGCTATATCTTGTAATGTAGGTGGACAAAGGCTGTTGTGACGCCCAGTACGCATTCACCCCACGACCGCAAGAAGAAGTCCAAGATGAGCCGGGATGAACAGATTTTCTATTACAGCACGGCACCAGTTATATAGCTTTACAAACAAGGGCGAATCCAAGCTACTAAACGCATGAGATCCAACAGGCATGGAGAAAACACAAAATGGAACAAGCAAATGAGAATCGCGAAAATTACGAGCCAATGAAGTGCTGCAAAGAAACTAGTGTCTGCGGAGTTAGTCCCTGGGGGTAACCTTCTGGTGAGGGACCATTAAAAACGACGAGTAGCTTCCAATCAGTGTGGAGAAGTGATGCGTTTAAACAAATGCCAGAACAGTTGATAGTGAGAATGATACATACCAGGAAAATAAAAACAGGTATAATAAATATGTGTCGGCTGAATAATACATCCACGTAAAAAAGCTAAGGAACGCTGAGCAAAAGAAACCAATCAGAATGTCCACAGAATGAGACGGCTGAAATTAGCTGTGAGCGATTGCGAATGTGGCTGAGGAAAGCGGCGTGTCCAAAGTGTAGCAGAGAAGCAGGTAACTGCGCAAACAAAGAAATCGGCAGCTAACATAATTCATGAAACTGAGAGTTAAGTAGCCAGCTTCCTAACAAGGGCAAAGTCCGTACGTTTTCTAAGCATAGAAAAATGTGGGCGGAAACGACGTAATTTTGGAGGGCGTTCCATTGATGGCACACACGAAGAGAGTAAAGGTTTAGCCGACATTCTAGCCAACGGTATTGCGTGGCCAATGTGAGCTGGTGCCCCTCTCCCAATTTGTGTTGCGACTGAGTTGTAATAGGAGGTGGTAGAGGTAGTCATGACTCCTCAAATGCTGGTAGGTTATTATTAGGTCGCCACCTATGTGTCTATACCGGCCACTATAGAAGTTTAGAGTGCGCAGCCTAAGTTGATAGGGAAGATGGAACAACCCTTTGTGGCTATTCGCTCTGGCTCCTCGAGCGCTACGAGGTTTCGTTTATACCAGAGCTGCCAGGCTTGGATATCGTGTTCCACATAAAGCCGCAAGTAAGTGTTAAGCAACTGCGAACAGCAGCGCGCAACGCTTGGCACAACGGAAAGTAATTCAAAACTGTATTTAGGGAGAACGCTGTATGGTGGGATTATGACTTGGAACGTCTATTGAGACCTTGGTTCACTTTGACGTAAACTCGGTCATTCCGATCTCGAGCAACGCGATTGCCGTGAGCAACGCAGATCTCAGTAGCGTAGTGCTCAGGGCCTCAGTCGTGAACTACTAAGCGCTGAGTTCCACCCCAGCTCAGGCTATCTCCACCTGACGAGACCAAACCAGGACAAAACCGCGGTCGTGGTTTGCCAGTGTTGTAAAGAGCAACACCAAAATATTTCCATTCTGGCTACGGTCCTCGAGATTGGAATGACCGAGGTTTACCTCAAAGTGAATCCAGGTCTCAATAGAGGTTGCGAGTCGCAACCCAACCACACAGCGTGCTCCCTAAATTTAGCTTTGAATCATGAACACAAGTACGAAAGTCTATTTTCTTCAGAAAGTACCAACCTACCCTGCAATTATGGCTAAGAAATTCGAGCCTAAACAGCTCATGAGGAGCAAAATTATATGTGACAATATTGAAGTGGCAGCAAGACATCAACAATACATCTAATCACTAATCCACCGGTCTGGGGGTGGATCACCTGCATAGGAGACTAACAGAACAAATTAAACAGTCCATTTGTGAAATCATCCGTATCCGCAGCTACATGGCAGATTATGATGCCAAAGAAGTCAAGCAGCGCAATGGAATTTAGGTCTGAGCAGTTGATTTAGTATGGCTTGGACGCGTTAAGGCCATCCAGTAACCAGGTGAACTCAGTAACACGGAGCTTGCGGGTAGCTTAAGTCAAACAGCGGTAGAACGCAAGAAAGTGGAAATATTAGTATTGCATAGCTGCAATACACGGACACTGGATAAAGATGGATACGTTGGTAGGTGTCGTATACTTTACTCGCTAAAGGATTGTGACCAAGAATTACCCGCAGTAGCACAAGTGAACGATGCCGGCATAAATAATAAATCAAAGACAATATCAGAACAGGTAGGAAGCATTGTGATTGCAGGTTTTGTTACAGTTGCGGATGCATGTAATTTTGCTCCAAGAAAAGGATAAACTATCACCGCTGGTAGACATTTGAAGAATAGCTACAGGTTAATAGCCACTGTGTATAGTTACCGAACCCGGTTCCATCGACAGCATCAGAAAGTCTCCCATGAAACCAGAACCTAATTTGTAATGTTCTGGCTATTATCAGGTTTTCCTGTGTAAAATGCTAACTACAATCAATAGTCCGTAGTACACATAGGAGACTGATGCGCATTGTTGAACTGGTTGTTTACTTCGACTACTTGACTAGAGCTTCGCCTTTACTTGGCGCTCGATTTGGTTGTACCGTGCAATCCCTCCCGTGTGCCGTGAACTTCTGGTTTCCCTAGCTAGAGGTGTTCAATGGTGTCGTCTTTTTATAGGTAGGCGAATGAAGAATCTTTAACTGTATAAATAACCTTCCCTGCAACTCGATCTGCTTTTGGAATCCGAGCTCCAGGCAAACTTGTGTC
>OX104071.1:37723083-37825595 GCA_944474145.2 Dicrocoelium dendriticum | reverse complement strand
TGAGATAAGATCTTGCATGTCTGCTTGAATCTCACCCGGGGAGGCCCGAGTATGGGAGTGCATCGGATGGGAATATTAATAAGCGTCGCCGACGTAATATATGGTCCGTTCGTCCGGGGTTATCTCCGCGTCTAACGCTGCCACAAATTGGCTGGCCCAGGCGGCGGGACGATTAGCGGGGCGGATATCAACGGCCTCTAGGCAAGGTCGGTCTCTGCTTCACCGTTGGCTGCACCGAAGGAGTGCTGAGTCACGGGTGTGTTGCCGAATCGGATATGGTGGCTTACTGCCAGGTTGTTAGATATTGGAGTTTAATGATCTATATCCCCTCCCACTGTGGCGGCGTAATCCAGTCCGGACGACGGACATACCTGTTAGCGCGGTTTACGGCCTACCCGTTGTCTCACTGCGCAGCGTGTTGGCCGGGGAGTAGCGTTAGAGTCCCAAGCCTGCTGGCGCTTGTCGAAGGCGGATGTTCACTAATTTTCTTGTGCTGATCGGGGGGCATGTGGGACTTGCATGGGAATCTTGCTCGATATACTAAACTGGGTGGGTGGGGGATATGGATATAATGAAAGGGTAGATTATGCCGACCGATGTAAGAATCGGCGGTTAATTGTTTTTGGATGGGCGGGGAGGCAAGCTAGTAGACGAATTTGGTAATTTTATTCAAGCGGTTCGAGGCTGCGGAGCCGGGGGGGCCTGGTGCTCTGCCGTGCCCCCTTCTGGCGTGAGGCGACGGGTATACCGTCACCGCCTATGGCATATTAGAGGGGGAAACGGCTACCTTCGTGACAGTGAAGGAAGTGCCGAGTCGAAATCATCACATAAGTGTTTTCCAATGGAGGCGGCCGATACGGCGAGGCGCGCAGATTGCAAACCGGATGCCGTAAGTATACCTTTAGGAGGGGCCGTGGGCTATTGGATGAGTGATAGATCTGCTCCGGACTGACGGTGGCTGATGGGTAAGTTGCATTAGAAGGGTGGCTGGGCGGTCTGAGTGTAGCGAGAGCGTTAATTTGAAAGGGGGCACCGGTGAATGTGCGCTTAAGGGATTTGTGCGGCTGTGGAAGGGGAATAATATCCGTGGGGTGCGGGGTGCTAGTGGTCCAATGTTGAATAATGTATCGCGCAGTTTAGGAGGGAGGCTTGGGGAAGAATGGGGACCAGACCAAGGGTTTATAGGCCAGATAGCGGGTTAAGGGAGATGGGTGTGGATTAGCCTTCTGTCTGGAGTGTGTTTTGTTTAGAGCTTCCATACGAAAAGGTGATATGTTGTTTGTCGAATGGGTGTGGGTGGTTTTGGCCAGATGTCGCAAGTTGGATGGGGGGACATCAGGGGGGGTGAATAATTATCCTAAACACAGCGTAGATGTTCCTCGTCTAAGATTTGGTAATCGTATTCGAGTCTTCGTACTACCCTGACTAAACCCTTCGCTGGATATGCGCTGATTGTTGTGCGGCCTTATGAAGGCCGATGGAGGCCTCTGGGCCCGATAATGGCCAAGCAATGTATGAATACAGGTAGTTGACATGGGCGTCTGAACCAGTCTTACGATTGGTAGACGCGAACGTAGGCTAGTGTGATCGGAAGAGTGAGTTACAAGCCAGTACTGAGGTCCTTATCGGGCACACAGGGTATACGTTGTGGGTGCCTTGCAGTCTATCACTGATGGGCGCCTGTTGCCGTTCTTGCGGTACTCGGGGGGGACGGGGAGGCGCTTGGACGCATGATGAGACGGTTGGGGCATGGGAAATCGGCTTGGCGTAATGTTGGCCGGAGCCGAGTGGGAGCGTTCCCAGAGCTAGCCAGGGTTGCTTGCTATAAATCTGGGTCTTGTGGATTTATATAATGGTTGCATTAGGCTGATGTCCCGGGTGGTAGGGCGTTCCGATATGCTCGGACCAAGGTGTGACTGCATAGGTGGCTATAAAGGCTGCGTAGGTTGAGGTGAGATACTCGTAAAGGGGCGAGTGCGGCCACGTGGGCACGTGTCCCGATATCAGGGATAATGGCCGAATAGTTACTTGCGGCTGGCGGTTTACGGATAATATTAGGTTGATAGGTTTGGAGGAATATCAGAGGCCCATAATGCGAAATGCACGGCCGCGATAACTGTGAAAATATCCCGGCGTGAGGTGCCGCGGAGGCCCTAGGTTGAGCCGCAGTTGCGAGTGGGGTGGCCATGAGTTGCTAGGGAGCTGGCAGGGCGAGGTAGGGTGTTTTGAACGGGTTACTCGTCTCCTATGGTTCTCTAGGAAATCGGCACCGGAAGTAAACTCTCTCTGCCATGAGGCGACGTCAGTTTTTCGCCGGTCGTGTCCTGGGCCAGGACCGGTCCGGTCCAGGGTTTCCCCGTGATGCCTCGACTTAAGCGGCTAGACATGCGTTGGCTGCTGATAGTCACCAAAACGCGAGTGATACCAAGACATAACTTGCCTGTTATTGGAGCTTGCAGTGGTGTGGAAGGGATATTGGATCGGCTCCTCGGCCGACGGCCTGGTTTGTGACCTGTTGGTATTGGAAGACTATGTGTCCACGACCTTGTGCCTTGTAGGGGCTTATACTTGACTAGTAGGTGGTGAACGAAGTGCCCGGGACGGAGACGGTGTTTACCGTGCTGGTCGGGGGGGCTGGCGGCTGTGGGGCATGGTGAGCATCTGCGGGAATCGTATCCCCTCGCGGACACAAGTTGCCTGGTAGGCGCGGATTCCTTACGCAGCTCGGAGTTGGCTGGAAGGTTTTATACAGTTATAGATTCTGTCTTTGCCCGTCCTAGATATAGGACGTCACCATCGAACACCTCTAGCTGGGGGGAAACCAGAAATAATTCCCGGCCACACGAGGTGGGACGGCGGGATTGCTACGGGTTTTACAACCAAATCACGAGCGCCAAAGGAAAGGCGAAGCTCTAGTCAAGTAGTCCGAAGTTAACCAACCAGGTCAACTAATGCGCAGCAGGCTCCTCGATGGGGGTAACGTACGGACTATTGATTGTAGTTAGCTAGGGTTACACAGGAAAACCTGATAATGAGACAGAACATTTCTCAAATTTAGAGTTGCTGGGTGTCAAAGGAGCGAGACTTTCTGATGCTGGTCCGATGGAAACCGGGGTGCTGGGTAACTAAATACAATCAGTGGGCTATTAACCTGTAGCTATTCTTCAATATTCGATACCAGCGGGTGTATTGGTGTTATTTTTCCGGGCGGGGGGTGCTATTTTAACATGCTATCCGCTTCTGCTACAAATATACCGCTATCAACATAATGCTTCCGACCTGGGCAAGAGGGGCTTGCGATGTTAGTATGGTGGCCGGCTCAGCGGTTCTCTTGTGCTACTTGCGGTAATTCTTGGCTCACTTGCCTGTGCGGATGGAATGAGTATATATCGTACACCGTCCTCCGTATCCTTACTTGTGTTGCCTGGGGCGGGTAATTGCTGCGATGCATACGTATATTGCCTCGTGCCGTGCGTTCTATCCGCTGTTTTGGGTCTGATGCCTTCCCGCATGCTCCGTGGACTGAGTTTAACCTGGTTACGGAGGCCCTTAACGCGTCCAATGCCTACGAAAGCTACGGCTCACACCTAATTTCCAGTGCGCTGCTTGACTTCTTGGGCCTATCATCATTCGGCCATGTTGCTGCGAATACGGAGAGTGTCAATACAATGGGGTCTGTTGTAATGTTGGTCGGGGGATAGTCGCCGATCAGGTGGTATCCACCCCCAGATCCGGGTGGATGGAGTGATGTATGATGTGGGGTGATGTCTTGCGGCCACTGCATATATTGTCACTTATAATTTTGCGCATCGAGCGTTTGATAGGCTCGATTGTCTGAGCCATAAATTGCAGGGGAGGTGATTGGTACTTTCGGTAGATATATTAGACGGTGCGTATCTGTGTGTTCAGTCTCTAAAGCTAAATTTGGGTCACCGCGGTAGTGTGGTTGCGACGCGGCATCCTCTATTGAGATCTGGATTCACTTTGAGGTATACCCATCGTCAGTCCAATCGGGAGGAACAGTAGCCAGTAATGGAAAGATTGTGGTGTTGCTGCGCTTACAACACTGGCAAATCCACGCTGCAGTTTGTCCTGGGTTTGGACTCGTCAGATGGCGAGTACCTGAGCTGGGGTGGAACTCAGCCTTAGAGTAGTTCCGGGCTGAGGCCCGGTGGCACACGCTACTGAAGATCGGCGGTGCTCGAGTGCGATGGACCGATTTTTTACGTCAAAAGTGAACCAAGTCTCAATAGTCGTGCCAAGTCATAATCCAACCATACAGCGTCTCCTAAAGATCAGTTTTGGGGATTTTACGTGCCGGGGTGCCATGCGTGCGCGCGGCTGGGTTCGCTGGACTTGCGCGGTGAATGGTGGAACACGAGATCCAATGGCCTGGCAGCTCGGGTAGAAACGAATCTAGTAGCGCCGAGGAACCAAGAGCGTATAGCCACAAAGGGGGGTCCTTCGCCCTAGCAACTTTGGGCGCGCACGCGATTACTTCTATAGTGGCCGGTATAGACACATTAGGGCGTCCGTAGTTTGACCCACCAGCAGTGGGGAGGAGCAGGATCGACCACTACCAACCGCCGTGGACAACTTTGTCCCTTCACATATTGGGAGAGGGGCACCAGCTCACATTGGGCCACGCAAGTAAGTCCCGGGGGCGAATGATTGTCGGCTTATACCGTTTTGCCGGGTCGCGCTGCGGGGGGCCTTCTATGGTATATATCGCACGCCATATGTACGGGGGCCGGGCCACCACTTTTTTCTATGCTGAGTTTACTATCGGATTCGGGGCCCGGGGGAAATGCTGGCTACTTATCACTCTCAGGTCTTGTATTTTTGGAGTGGGGCCGGGTGGTGCGGGGGGGGGCGCTGGTTACCTGCTGCGCTGCTTACTCGGTGGGATCTCGCAGCTTTCCCTCTCTCAGCATCAGTCCGCTATCGCCACAGCTAATTTCAGCCGTCTCATTCTGTGGACATTCCTGATTGGGTTGGTCTTGTTGCGCAGCGTGCCTGAAGCTTTTTGTACGGGGATGTAGTATTCAGCCGTCACTATTGATTATACCATTTTTATTTTCCTGGTGTGTATCAGTCTCTATATCAACTGTTCGGCTGGCATGGTTGTTTAATAACGCAGCACTTCTCCACTCCTGATTGGACGCTTCTCGTCGTTTTGAGATGGGGCCCGCTCCTGGTTTCGGCGGCCCGGCTAAAAACTTGCTGGGGCTCGTTTTTTTGCGGCGTTGCTCATGTGCTTGGTTGCCATGTGGGTGGGCCCCCCTTCCTTCGCCATGCCTGGTTGTAGCTCTGATGTAGGACTTGGAGTTCGCCCTTGTTTGTAATGCTATATACGTGGTGGCCGTGCTGGAAATATAGAATAAAATCCTGTCATTCCCGGCGCTTCCTTGGACTGCTTGGCGGGCGGGGTGAAGGCGTACTGGCGTCCACAACAGCTTTGGGTGCCTCCGACAGTACAATATGAGAGCCGGCGGCAAATGCAGGAGACGGCATATCTTGTCATCCCGGGACAAACCAAGCATGGAACTTGCACTACGTAAGGAAAGGTCCTCGTGCCTGCGGGCCCCTATTGCTGTTGTTTTCCTTATACTATGTGTGAAAGGGTGCATGTTGGGCGTCCTACGGACTGAGCGTGTTGCATTGGTTTAACCGTAATATCCCAAGTGGCGATTGGGGCCTGTGGGCCAGCGGGCGGATAGTAAACGGGTAGGTCAACTTTTGCCCCCTACCAAGGACTTGGGGGTGCCGATCCAATGTAAGATAACACCACATACGAGCAATTTTCTATCACCTGTCTGCAGCGTATCCTAAACTTTTGTGTTTCAAGAGAAAACCGAATACGGGACGTACTAGAGAAGCAATTAAGGCGATTCGGTCAACCACCATGCAAAAAGGGCCCCGGATAGTGGACAGCCTCGGTTGTTTTGGTGGTCGATCTGGGTGGTGTCTTCACCTCCAATGTCCTGTGGAGCGACTAAGCTGCTGCGCTGGTCATGGGGCTCTGCAGGGGCGGGAAGGATCGGATCGCGCCACCATCGCACATACTCAAAGTTCGCCAGCGCAGCTGCTGGAGTGACAGGGGATACGATAGATCTTGGAGTCAGATGTGTATTTAATCGATTCACTAATTGCCACGAGAGACCAGGGACCATGACAAGCGGGGACGGTTGGTTGGAAAAGATGCATATGCAAAAGGAGTCGCTATTTAATTGGTCAGAATAAAGAAACTTCGTAGGTAATATAATACAGAGGTGAAAAAGATACGATTAAAATCCAATGCCCTGTGGATATGTGTATCATTTTCCTCACCGAAGTTTTGGGGATTTATTCGCAGCATGTACGGCGTGTTTGAACGTTTTCTGACCTTTCGCTATCTGGGGTTTATGGGCTGGATGCTGCATAGGGCGTGATGTTCCGCCACTCGTGGGTTATCTAGTGTCAACGAAGTTAGCATACGCGATAGATCCTGCGCCCTGGCTAGGAGACTGATATATACGATTGGGAGCCTGCTCGTGAACGCCTGCGGAAGGGAACGTGATTGTCCCGGCAAAAGCGTGTTTGAAACCGTGAACGTCCATTCGGCGATGGTAGTGTCACTAGTTAACTCAGGGCTGCCGGTTCCAACCGGCCGGCTCTGCGGATGTGAAATGGGCTCGGCCATGGCATCTATCCAACCCTCTGAACTGTTTCGAAATCTCGGAAGGTGAGTTGAATGGGGGTTGGAACTATGTTGGTGCCATGTGGTTGCCCGGGGCAGTCTCAGCTTGGTATACCCCGTTGGCTTCTTATGCCTTTTTAATTTGGATCGCCTACCCTCACATCTATGAAGCTCCACGGATTACTTCAGTACCCTGTATAGAAGTCACCTTCAAACCAAAGGGTAAGGATATGGGGGCATGCAGGAATCACATAGTGTATGGTCCAGATGCAAAGAGAGGATGTCGTAAATGAAGGTACAACTCGACTAGGTGTATCTTTGATAAGTGCTATGGGGTACATCGTGGATTCTCTTGGCTAATTGGCCAACGGAGGCACATATCAGGCACTCAAACCTAATGCTTCGCGGTGTTACTCACGGTATCCGAGGTGGGCGGATTTGCCGCCTATGGAAGCAGGATACTGGGCTGGGATTCGTTAGCTTATCGCGTTATTCTGATGGTTGGTTCCGGCCATCTGCTGCCTGGTGCTTACGTGAGCGAAGTTAACCGGGTAAACACGGCTGGAAAATACCAGGATAATGCGTATGCTAATTCCCGTGGTCACGTGCTGGCGAGTCTGATAGGACGTATAAGCGCGTGAGAACACGCACTACCATAGCATTACGTGCTACCTTCGTGATCCCATGTGTGTAAGTCTAACGAAATCAAGGTTCAGGTTTAATTGAATCACCTTGTGGCAGGGAATGTGTACTAGGAATTTGTGAGGATGTAGTCGCTGCACAGCCGTCTACGGGGCTGATCGGCTGCGCTATAGGTAGCGTCTGCTAAGCAAATATATGCACAAGATTATGAAGAGTAATTTGAGACCTAGTATAGCGTCTACATATATCATCTTTCGTAAACGTCCGGAGTACGTTGCTCTTCAACATCTGCTCATTACTTAAGTACAACCTAAAGTTTGCAGAAACAATATTACGGGTACGCGGTCCTGCATTTTATTATTGTCTTCATTGCTCCACCCAAAAGGCGATGAGTGGGGGTCTTCTCTTTTCTTTTATCCGCGATGCTACCATCACACCTTAAAGGCACATGGTCCGGTCTCTATTATGGACCCGCTCAGAGAAACTTAGTAGTATACACATCTATACAGATGAGCTCCTGAACTAACTGACGGCAACTGGGCGACGGCGGCTATCTTATTGACTTTGGACACTCCTACTAGTAACTCGTAGGCTGGTGGCTTTCAAAAAAGACCGAAGCCGAAATCGCGTTACAGGGTGGGGTCCACGTTTGGGTATTGGGACGATCGGCCCAAGCATAACGAGTAGGGTACTACTTTACTATTGCTGGACGGCTGTTATGAACCAGTGTTAGTATCCATAATTACTGGTCCTCCGGTCCAGCTTGTGCCATTGATTTTTATCAGTGGGACGGCTACGTCTGCCCTTATGGGTTCGTCGTCCCAAAGGATCGCGTCTGAATTTCTAGTTTTGTCGGATAAGTGTCTTGTGAAGACGATACAAAAGGCCATGTCGCAGCCTGCCCCTGCGATTTCAATGTTTACTCAATGGAAGATCCGGGGCAACGGCTGCGGGCAAACCTAGAGCTACCGTATAGAAGTCTGTTGAAGTGTATCCGCTCTTCACTTCCTTAATTCACGGGAACCGGATTCCAGTGCGAAAACAAACGATATGCTCCCAAAGCTTAGGTTGCGATCGAAATGAGGCTATGACCGTCGGCGGATTAAGATAATTCCGTTATGGAAAACAGACTATGTCTACATGCATTGCGGTCTAGTGGTGCGCGAACAGCCCACAGGAACAGATATCCTTGATTGTACAATCACATCGGGCAGTAGCCCACCCTAAGTTGTTGGTTTGCAGTCCACTGATTACTACTTCGATACATTTTGTTGGGGATTGCCGTGATCTGCGCCTATATCCGCAAGGAAATTAGACCTCTTCAGACTGCAAGAGCATTATTGAGACATTCGAGGAATAGTAACGAAAACGAATTTGGTAAGGAGATGACAGGGTGTGGCGACAGTACAGATCTAACTGCCTTCTTGACAAACTAGGATCCATTTGGTGAGACTTGCCTTAAAGTGTCAACCCTGACACTCAGCAAACCCGCTTACACGGATTTCAAGAGTAGGGTGAGCACTGTTTGCGTCTTGTTGCTACTCGATGAGTGGAGATCATTTCACCTACAGCGAATGGTGTACTACGTCGTGTACACGTAAGTTAAAAGCGGATAACGTGAGGGCAGAAATAATATAAAGTGAAAGAGGGTTGTGTGACTGACAAATTCGGAGGGAAATACTTCCAACCGGCTGAATAGGGTGGCCGTTAGCTGCTAGTAATCGCCCAGCTTTGTGTTGTGACTAAATTTTGGCCAGTGGTGGCAAATGTGACCGTGTTTTACGAGACGGGCCAGGACTGGGTTCCTTGTAAAGAGGGACAAAGTTCGCTTACATTGCTGCTAGTAATCCTTGTTGTTTTGGTGGATGGAACAAACACTTTAAGGTTTTGGATGCTGCTCGCTTTGGGGTCCCACATGCAGCCAGATCGTGTTCTAACTAGGGTTACCAGGCCTGAATCACGCACTGTATTTGACTGATTACTTCTGTGTCGATCATTGACGGGAATAGGCAAGCCACCTGAGCACCCTACATAGGAGATCAACATATTGATTCCCGGTTTGAAAATACCAAAGATTGCTCCGAATAGACGAAGTCATCTTGCGCCACCTATGAAGTGGTCTGTAAAAGGTAGTCTCGCAGCCCAAATATACTATTTGTCTCATGACCTACATGTGTTATTTTGTGCTCATCCGCGCTGAGCGGGTGTGTTCATTTGTTTCTATTCAAAAGCACAGTTTACGTCTCATTGCAACAGTTCACGATATCATTGGTTATTGAAAGCATGCTTTACATTGGCATCTTCAGCAAAGAACAAGAATTCCGACTGGATGACATACACGAAGTCGTTACATATATATGTTCATGTTGGACCGAAACAGCAAATGGTGGATCAGAACCGATGTCATCTATGCAGATTTGCCGATACCTTCCATCACTTAGCTCACTGCCTCATTCTCCAGAAGCTGCAAACATACAGTATTAAAAACCCTGTAATTTGTTAGTTCGGGAACTCTATTGTTTACCAGCATATGCAGGTGCGGTTTTCGGGCTAACTGTTTGAATCAATTGAGGTGGAATGCGGTGTTTCCCAATTATCAGTGTTGGGTGCGCGTTTATTTTTAATCTTCAGTAACGACTTCTTGTATGTCATCCAGTCGGAATTCTTGTTCTTTGCTGAAGATGCCAATGTAAAGCATGCTTTCAATAACCAATGATATCGTGAACTGTTGCAATGAGACGTAAACTGTGCTTTTGAATAGAAACAAATGAACACACCCGCTCAGCGCGGATGAGCACAAAATAACACATGTAGGTCATGAGACAAATAGTATATTTGGGCTGCGAGACTACCTTTTACAGACCACTTCATAGGTGGCGCAAGATGACTTCGTCTATTCGGAGCAATCTTTGGTATTTTCAAACCGGGAATCAATATGTTGATCTCCTATGTAGGGTGCTCAGGTGGCTTGCCTATTCCCGTCAATGATCGACACAGAAGTAATCAGTCAAATACAGTGCGTGATTCAGGCCTGGTAACCCTAGTTAGAACACGATCTGGCTGCATGTGGGACCCCAAAGCGAGCAGCATCCAAAACCTTAAAGTGTTTGTTCCATCCACCAAAACAACAAGGATTACTAGCAGCAATGTAAGCGAACTTTGTCCCTCTTTACAAGGAACCCAGTCCTGGCCCGTCTCGTAAAACACGGTCACATTTGCCACCACTGGCCAAAATTTAGTCACAACACAAAGCTGGGCGGTTACTAGCAGCTAACGGCCACCCTATTCAGCCGGTTGGAATATTTCCCTCCGAATTTGTCAGTCACACAACCCTCTTTCACTTTATATTGTTTCTGCCCTCACGTTATCCGCTTTTAACTTACGTGTACACGACGTAGTACACCATTCGCTGTAGGTGAAATGATCTCCACTCATCGAGTAGCAACAAGACGCAAACAGTGCTCACCCTACTCTTGAAATCCGTGTAAGCGGGTTTGCTTGAGTGTCAGGGTGAAAATTATGATAAGTCTACAAATGGTTCTTGTTGTCAAGAAGGAAGTTAGTTCTGTATGTACACCACACCCTGTCTCTCCTACAATTCGTTTTCGTAATCTACTCCGAATGTATAATAATGCGCTTGCAGTATGAAGAGGTCTAATTTCCGATGCGGTTAGGAGCAGATCACGGAAATCCCCAACAAAAGGTATCGAAGTAGTATCAGTGGAATCGCAAACCAACAACTTAGGTGGATTCTGCAAGATGTGATTGTACTAATCAAGTTAATATGTTCCTGTGGATGTTCCGCAGCACACTAGACCGCAATGCATGTTGACTTGATCTGTTTTCCATAAAGGATTATCTATCATCCGCTCGTCGGTCATGAGCTCTTCGATCGCAACCACTAAGCTGAGCACTGATTGTTTGTTTTCCGCTCTGAATCCGGTAAGTGAATTAAGGTTGCTGAAGAGCGGAACACTCAACAGACTCCTATAGGTTGCTCTAGGTTTGCCAGCTGCAGTTGCCGGATCTTCCAATTTGTAAACATTGAATTCGCCTGAGATGAGTACATGGCTGTATCGTCCTTCACAGACACATTTCAAGACTGATTTCAGACGCGAGTCCATTTCCGGGTAGAAACTAAGGCGCCTGTCGTTGCGTCCCACCTGTGGAATGAGTCGGTGGTCAGTATTTCTGGATAATACACTGGTTCTTACTGCACGTCACTGCAATAGTAAAGTAGTACCCTACTAGTTTTGCTTGGACGATCGTCCCAAACGTGGGACCAACCATGTATCGCGATTTCGGCTTCGGTATTTTCTGAATGCAACCACGCCTTAGTTACGAGTAGGAGGTCCAAAGTATTTAATGCTTGCCGCAGTCGCAGTGCCGTCAGTTTGTTCAGGAGATCTTCTGCTATAGTGTGTATACTAATAAGTTTCTCTGAGCTCATTTTTGAGTCGGTAAATGTGCCTTTTAGGTGTGATGTTGCTCCGACGGTTAAAAGATTGACCACTAATCGCCTTTTGGGTGGAGCAATGAAGAAATAATTTTTAGCAGACCCAGCGTACCCGTAATTTGCTTTCTGCTTAACTTTTGGTACGTAACGTTTGCAGTGTTGTGAGCAACGTTATCCGGACCGTTGTCAGAATGGAGTTTGAGTAGATTAATCTGGTCATATATTCTCTCATAATTTGAGCATATATTTGCTTAGAAGACGCTTCCTTGAGCAGAAGATCAGAAAGTAGTCGGCTGTGATGCGCTATCCTCACAATTCCTAGTCCACATCCCCTGCAACTTGGTGATTCAATTAACCTGAACCTTGATTTCGCTAAGACATTTTCAAACACTGGGTCTCACGAAGGTAGCACGATTGCTCCTGGTAGTGAGTGTTCCTCACGCGCTTATCAAGTCCTTCAGACTCGACAGCACAGTGAACACGGATGATCCTAGCTACGCATTATCCTGGTATTCTTCCAAGCCGTGTTTCACCCGGTTACACTCGCTCCACGTAAGCTCCAGGAAGATGTGGACGGAACAAACTCAGTTTTAGAGATAAGCTATCGATAACTGAAATGTTACTGCTTCATTGGCGGAATTCAGCACACCTCGGAGAAGTCTGTTTCACCGAGATGCAGTAGGTTTGAGTGCCTGATGATGTGCATCAAGTTGGCAAACTTAGCCAAGAGATCCACGATGTCACACATGAACTTTCATTGATTCACATAGTCGAGTTGTTCTTTCATTTAAGAATTTCTATCTTGAATCTGACAATACACTATGTGGTCTCTGAATGACCATTCCTTTACCTTGGTTTGAAGGTGACTTCTTTCAGGTTCTGCATGTAATCCGTGGAGCTTCTGTATGTGTGGCTGCGTCATTTTTTATTGGCTTGAAGCCAACGGGGTTAACTGGAGACCTGAACGCCCGGATTCCACTGGCAACAAACAAGTTCCAACCAACATTCATCTCACCTTCCGAGATTTCGAAACAGTTCAGAGGGTGGATGTGAACTTGGCCGTGCACATTTCAATCGAAGTGAAGACGGTTGGTTCAGGCAGACCTGAGTAACTAGTGACACTAACATGCCGATGGACGTCCACGGTTTCAACACGCTTTTGACGGACAATCAAGTCCCTTCCGCCAGGCGTAAAGTGCAGCCTACCCTTCGTCATTCTGTCTCCTAGAAGGCGACTTGGTTATCCGCCGTTTGCTTATTCGTTTGTCAATAGTTTCATAGTGTGAGGTACTTCAAGCACTATGCTGCATACTGCACATAACCACAGTGCGTCTGGTCTGTTATCGTACAACTCGCCCTTACTTGATGAGATCTTACCAAACTTCGGGTGAAAATGATTAACTCAACTGGAGCATTGGATTTCTATTCGTATCTTTTCCTTGTATTATATTACCTTACGAAGTTTCTTTATTCTGACCAATTAAATGCGACTCCTTTTGATTGATCTTTTCAATCCATCCGTCAGCGTGTCTTGGTCCACTGGTATCTCGCTGGCAATTAGTGAACGATTAAATACACTTAACTTCATTGTTCTTAGTTTTCCACTGTCTATCTGTAAGCTGAGCTGGCGAACTTTGAGTTTGTGAGTTGGTGGCGCGATACGATACTTCACGACATGCTGTGCCACTTGTCCAGCGACTGATTAGTCGATCAACAGCTATTTGGTGGTGTAGAAAAAAGATCGAACAAAAGAGGATGTAAAATATCCGGGGACCTTTTTGATTGGTGGTTGACAGATTAGACTTATTGCTTCTATTGTAAGTCCCGTATTCGGTTTTCTCTTGAAACCACAAATGTTTAGGTACGCTGCAGAAGTGTGAAAATTGCTCGTGTGTGTTTCTAATGGTAGGCTACACAAGTCCTTTGTAGGGGCAAAAGTTGACCTACACAGTTACTATCCGAAAGATGGAACAATGGAACAATAGAACAATGGTATATTACGGTTAAACAACTGCTACTCGATAAGTCCCGTAGGACGACCAACATGAAAACCTCAACATAGTGATAAGAAAACAAAGCGATAGGGGCACGCAGGAAAGAGTCTTCATAGATTGTGAAGTTAAATGCTGTTTGTACGAGGTTCGTCAAGTTATGCCGTCTCCTGATTTGCGCACGCTATATCTTGTAATGTAGGTGGACAAAAGCTGTTGTGACGCCCAGTACGCATTCACCCCACGACCGCAAGAAGTCCAAGATGAGCCGGATGAACAGATTTTCTATTACAGCACGGCACCAGTTATATAAGCTTTACAAACAAGGGCGAATCCAAGCTACTAAATGCATGAGATCCAACAGGCATGGAGAAAACACAAAATGGAACAAGCAAATGAGAATCGCGAAAATTACGAGCCAATGAAGTGCGGCAAAGAAACCTGGTGAGGGACCATTAAAAACGACGAGTAGCGTCCAATCAGTGTGGAGAAGTGATGCGTTTAAACAAATGCCAGAACAGTTGATATTGAGAATGATACACACCAGGAAAATAAAAACTGGTATAATAAATATGTGTCGGCTGAATAATACATCCACGTAAAAAAGCTAAGGAACGCTGAGCAAAAGAAACCAATCAGAATGTCCACAGAATGAGACGGCTGAAATTAGCTGTGAGCGATTGCGAATGAGGCTGAGGAAAGCGGCGTGTCCAAAGTGTAGCAGAGAAGCAGGTAACTGCGCAAACAAAGAAATCGGCAACTAACATAATTCATGAAACTGAGGGTTAAGTAGCCAGCTTCCTAACAAGGGCAAAGTCAGTACGTTTTCTAAGCATAGAAAAATGTGGGCGGAAACGACGTAATTTTGGAGGGCGTTCAATTGATGGCACACACGAAGAGAGTAAAGGTTTAGCCGACATTCTAGCCAACGGTATTGCGTGGCCAATGTGAGCTGGTGCCCCTCTCCCAATTTGTGTTGCGACTAAGTTGTAATAGGAGGTGGTAGTGGTAGTCATGACTCCTCAAATGCTGGTGGGTCATTATTAGGTCGCCACCTATGTGTCTATACCGGCCACTATAGAAGTTTAGAGTGCGCAGCCTAAGTTGATAGGGAAGATGGAACAACCCTTTGTGGCTATTCGCTCTGGTTCCTCGAGCGCTACGAGGTTTCGTTTATACCAGAGCTGCCAGGCTTGGATATCGTGTTCCACATAAAGCCGCAAGCAACTGCGAACAGCAGCGCGCAACGCTTGGCACAACGGAAAGTAATTCAAAACTGTATTTAGGGAGAACGCTGTATGGTTGGATTATGACTTGGAACGTCTATTGAGACCTTGGTTCACTTTGACGTAAACTCGGTCATTCCGATCTCGAGCAACGCAGATCTCAGTAGCGTAGTGCTCAGGGCCTCAGCCGTGAACTACTAAGCGCTGAGTTCCACCCCAGCTCAGGCTCTCTCCACCTGACGAGTCCAAACCAGGACAAAACTGCAGTCGTGGTTTGCCAGTGTTGTAAAGAGCAACACCAAAATATTTCCATTCTGGCTACGGTCCTCCAGATTGGAATGACCGAGGTTTACCTCAAAGTGAATCCAGATCTCAATAGAGGTTGCGAGTCGCAACCCAACCATACAGCGTGCTCCCTAAATTTAGCTTTGAGTCATGAACACAAGTACGAAAGTCTATTTTCTTCAGAAAGTACCAACCTACCCTGCATTTATGGCTAAGAAATTCGAGCCTAAAAAGCTCATGAGCAAAATTATATGTGACAATATTGAAGTGGCAGCAAGACATCAACAACACATCTAATCACTAATCCACCGGTCTGGGGGTGGATCACCTGCATAGGAGACTAACAGAACAAATTAAACAGTCCATTTGTGAAATCATCCGTATCCGCAGCTACATGGCAGATTATGATGCCAAAGAAGTCAAGCAGCGCAATGGAATTTAGGTCTGAGCAGTTGATTTAGTATGGCTTGGACGCGTTAAGGCCATCCAGTAACCAGGTGAACTCAGTAACACGGAGCTTGCGGGTAGCTTAAGTCAAACAGCGGTAGAACGCAAGAAAGTGGAAATATAAGTATTGCATAGCTGCAATACACGGACACTGGATAAAGATGGATACGGTGGTAGGTGTCGTATACTTTACTCGCTAAAGGATTGTGACCAAGAATTACCCGCAGTAGCACAAGTGAACGATGCCGGCATAAATAATAAATCGAAGACAATATCAGAACAGGTAGGAAGCATTGTGATTGCAGGTTTTGTTGCAGATGCGGATGCATGTAATTTTGCTCCAAGAAAAGGATAAACTATCACCGCTGGTAGACATTTGAAGAATAGCTACAGGTTAATAGCCACTGTGTATAGTTACCGAACCCGGTTCCATCGACAGCATCAGAAAGTCTCCCATGAAACCAGAACCTAATTTGTAATGTTCTGGCTATTATCAGGTTTTCCTGTGTAAAATGCTAACTACAATCAATAGTCCGTAGTACACATAGGAGACTGATGCGCATTGTTGAACTGGTTGTTTACTTCGACTACTTGACTAGAGCTTCGCCTTTACTTGGCGCTCGATTTGGTTGTACCGTGCAATCCCTCCCGTGTGCCGTGAATTTCTGGTTTCCCTAGCTAGAGGTGTTCAATGGTGTCGTCTTTTTATAGGTAGGCGAATGAAGAATCTTTAACTGTATAAATAACCTTCCCTGCAACTCGAGCTGCGTTTGGAATCCGAGCTCCAGGCAAACTTGTGTCCGCGACGGGATACGATCACGCAGATCGCCTCATCCAATGACCACAGACGCAAGCCAACACCAGCAAGGTTAACACCGTTCCGTCCCAGGGCACTTCATTCACCACCTTATAGTCAAGTATAAGCCCTACAAGCACAAGTCGTGACACTTAGTCTCCAAGTCCAACAGGTCACTAACAGCCGTCGCCGTGGCAGCCGATCCAATTCACCTTCAAAACACTGCAAGTCCAATAACAGGCAAGTTTGCTCTTGGTATCACTCGCGTTTTGGTGACGCAGCCAACGCATGTCTTGCAGCTTAGTCGAGAATCAGGGAAACACCTGGACCGGACCGTAATGGCCATGGACTCGACCGGCGAAAAACTGAAGTCGCCTCATCGGCATGAGTGAGTTTACTTCCGGTGCCGATTTCCTAGTGAACATAGGAGTCGAGTTTACCGTCATACTCCATACCTCGCCGACCAGATAACTTGCTACTAATGGCACACCAATCGCAACCTGCGGCTCAACCTAGGCCTCCGACGAACCTCTCGCCGGGTTTTCACAGTAGCGGCCGTGCATTTCGCCATTATGGGCATCGATTTCCTCCAACATTTCAACCTTATTTTATACGCTAAAAGACAGAAGCTTGTTTACTCTCGGACACCTCTCAATGTTATCGGGACTAGTGCCAACGTGGCCGCTATCAGACCAATTCGTGTCTCACCTCAAACTTCGCAGCCTTTTAGAAACCTATGCAGTCAAAAACTAAGGTCGTGCATAATCGGAACGACCTACCACCCGGGACATCAGACCTTATGCATAATTTCTATACTAAAAGTCCACCTGTTTCTGCTTGATCTCACAGGCTAGCTCTGGGTAAGCTCAAATCGGCTAAGGACTAATTTAAGCAAACGCTTGAACTTGAAATAATCCGTCTATCCATGAGTCCATGAGAATCACCGTTACACATGTTACGAAAGAAATCCGGCAACTGGCGCCCTTGTGATGACTGCAAGGCACAAAAACGTTACCGCTTGTGCACGATTTGACCTCAGTTCTGGCTTGTAACTCACTCTTCAGTAAAATAGACCTAGTTCGCGTCTACCATTAGTATGTATGGTTCCAGACGACATGTCTAATACTGTATTCAATACATTGCTTGGCCTTTTCGGGTACCTGAGGACTCCATTCGGCCTCATTAAGGCCGCACAAACATTCAGCGCTTCATGCGTTGGGTAGTACGAAGACTCGAATACGTTTACCAAATCTTCTGACGAGGAACATCTCCGCTGTGTTTAGGTTTTTTCAACCACTGATGTCAACCCATACAACTGCGAATCTGGCCAAAACAACACTAACTCTCTTGACAACAACATATCACCTTTTCGTATGGAAGCTCTACAATACAAAATCCAGACAAGAAGGATAATCCTGCTCCAATCTCCCTTAAACAGCTTCGCCTATTCCTTGACCTGGTCAATTATTACCCAAGCCTCATCCTTAACTGCGCGATCATTATTCAACCATTGGTACACTTGCTCCACGATAAACAAGGTACTTTTCACCTTCCAGACTGCGCTAAAATAACTTTAGAGAAATTCACAGGTGCCATCTTCAACATAACGCTCCTCGCTCACTCAGACCGAACAGCATCCATTCCTCTTGCAACTTACCCATCAGACACCGCCGTCGGTGCAGTTCTTCAATAATCCATAGACAACCGGCAAATACCTTTAGGTTTACTTTCGATACGTTTGCAATCTGCGGAATCGCGTTAGCGCAGCTCCAATTGGAAAACACTTGTGATCGATTTACGTATCCGGCAATTCCTTCACTGTCTCGAAGGTAGACGTTTCACAGCTTTTACTGACCATAGGCGGTGACGGTTTCAACAGTAGCCATCACGCCAGAAGGGGCACAGCAGAGCACCAGCGACCACCAGGATCCGATGCATCCGATACTTGAATATATACCAAATTCGTCTTGAGTGCCTACAAGCCATCCAAAAAACAATTAACCGCCGATCTTACATCGGTCGGCATAATCTCCCTTTCTTTATTCATTCCACCCAACACAGTTTTGGTCTTCGAGAAGATTTCATGCTTGTACACAAATGCCCAAGATCTGCTCAGAAAATTAGCTGAACTACGCCTTCGACAAGCGCCAGCAGCTTGGGACCTATTCGCTATCACGGCAACACGGATGCGCAGTGAGACAACGGGTGCCGTAATCGCGCTAACAGGTATGTCCGTCGTCCGGAATGGTCTAGCCAGCATAAGTGGTGGGGTAGTCTTTTACTTTCCTAACAACCTGCAGTATGAACCCATACACGATTCGGAAACCGATGTATCTGAATCCATTCGGTGCAGCTTCCGGTGAAGAGGGAACGACCTTGGCCTAGTGGCCGTTGTTTACCGCCCAGCATCGTCCACGCCAGAGATGGACTGCAATTTTGTGGCTGCGTTGAAGCAGGTGATAAACAGGAAGTACGGTCATATTCTACTCGTCGGCGATTTTAACTTACATGCTCTAAAATCCTAGGCCGCACCAGGTGAGCACTTCAAAGCAGACATGCAAGATCTTATCTCAGACATTCCGCTTTATGTCCACGTCACTTCGCTAACCAGATTCAGGAGGAAAACAGTCCATCTATATTGGACCGGATCTGGATAATGTGTATGCGTGGTCAGTTCAGAACCAACTCCCATCCAACACAGAAAAATGCTGAGTATTACACTTACGTCACCAATCAGCATTTTTCTATAAATTGGGTGACCATGTGCTTCACACAACTGCTGAGGAAAAGGATTTGGGAGTCTTGATTCAGTCCGACCTTGGTTGTTCAGCCCAGGCAAAGAAAGCCTCGAACGCGAGCATTCGAAATTTGGGCCTTCTCAGGCGCACATTTGGACGCTTCGATCCATCCGTTTTTCACCAACTTCTAGGTGCATCCATACGACCACACGTGGAGTATGCAATACAAGTCTGGCAGCCGTGGCTGAGGAAAGACCTCTCTGATTTAGAGAAACCTCAACGACGCGCAAGGAAGAACGTGAAAGGTTTAGGCCAGTTACGCTACGAAGACAGACTGAGATCGCTCGGGATATTTAGTGGTCAATATCGAAAACTACGGGGAGATTTGATTTTGGCTTATCAGATACTGACAGACCCCAATCATACCTGCCGCCATCTGCTGGAGCTCAGTAACAACAACACCCTGAGAGGCCATCATCTGAAGCTGGAGGTGCAGTACAGCCGTTTGGAATGTCGACGGAATTTCTTTTCCGTGCGTGTTTGCCAAGCCTGGAATGCTCTCCCAGAATCTGTAGTCAGTGCACCAAACCTGATCGAGTTCAAAAATCGAGTTGATAGTGCACTCACTTCATTGCACTATCTCCCATAGTACAGTCTAATTTTGAGAGGTCCAAAATCCATACTTTAAAAATAATTTTCCCTCACGCTTATTTCAACAGTGGATTTATATTTTGACGCTTCAAACTCAAACACTTTGCCCCATGCGAATTTCAAGGGGCGGTGACTCTTTTAACCAAATACTCCATACCTCATGATCCCCTCCGGAGTTATAGTGGACTATTATTTTGACACTTCAAACTCGGTGAGTCCACAAGCTTGTAGTGACTCGCTGTTAAACGATTTTACTGAATTGGTTTCCATTGAATTTTTCACACTTCTATGATTTTAGCACTGATCACCCTGCGGGATTTGTCAAGCTTTAGCTTTTATACCCGCATAAATCCATTGTTCCAATGTTCCATTCACTAATGAAGAACTGATGATCGAGAGTGTGACAAGCGATGCTCCTCTAGGCCACAGTGATCATGCGACTTTATATTGTATGTACACGCAGTGCTGAATACCCCGAGGACAGAACTCGCACGACTCGAACCAGGACGAGTTACGACTTATAACCCGACTCGTTGGGACGAAAGACTAGAGTTTCTTAACCTAGGATGCACCAGACATTGCCTGGGGACATTTCGTCAGTAAGTTTAACACCTTAGTTCGTGGAGCATCGGCGACCATGACTATTAGTTCGAGAAACATTGTGTCGTATGTATGGAGTAGAACACGCAAACCCATGGTGATGCGCAACGCGGTGTGGTATACCCACAAAACAGATAAGAGTCCGGCGTAAGCAGCGTAACCACTGTACCCAATTAGTGAGCGAGGACAAAGTAGCTAATGAACATGACTTAGTCGAGCGAGTAACTACAAATCCGGAGCTTCTGTACGAACAAGTGAACTGCCCCAGCAAGGTGAACAGTGGATTTCCCCC
This sequence comes from Dicrocoelium dendriticum, assembly GCA_944474145.2. Classification (NCBI taxonomy): domain Eukaryota; kingdom Metazoa; phylum Platyhelminthes; class Trematoda; order Plagiorchiida; family Dicrocoeliidae; genus Dicrocoelium; species Dicrocoelium dendriticum. Next base: position 37,804,792 of record OX104071.1, on the reverse strand, counting down.
CCCCCCCCTTCAAACAATGAATGGGCTAACTCGGATTGCTAAAGAGGCGTCGAATGTTCTACAACAGCAATTTGAACCAACGTTTCACTGCATCCCGCGGTCTCCTAAATCGTTGGAAACTACAGTGCCTCCATCAGGACTCACTCCTATAAATTTTACGGTAGACACCGTGATGAGAAAGCTGCTATCCATGCGCCTGCAAGCCTGTCCAGGAATTCATGACATCCGTCCGAGGACGCTAGTTGTGGCGGCTAAAGTTTTAGTCGAACCCTTGGTGCGGCTGGTCTAGCACTGTCTTGACGAGAGGAAGTTACTGCAATGTGGAAACACAGGATAACAACACAAATTTACAAACGGGGTAGTCATTCCGACGCGGCTAATTATCGACCAGTGGCGCTTCTGTCAGTTCTTTCAAAAGTTATGGAGGGTATCATTGCCGTCCCACTCATGCCTTATCTGGACGGCTTTGGTCATATTGCTTAACAGCAACACCGCTTCCACCAGAATCGGTCGTGTACTATCAAACCAAAAGGGGGATACTGGTGCAGGAGTTGATGTGGCATACCTTGGTTTCTCTAAAGCCTTCGACCGGTTAGATCATCGTATCTCTCTCGCCAAACTTCGAAGAGATGGCATTGGGGGCCGTCTTTTCGGGTGGATTTGCAATTTTCTCTCGCAACGGCATTTGGAGGTGAGAGTACTTGAATCGATCTCAGGCCCAATTCACGTCAAATGCGGTGCGCCCCAGGGTTCGGTACTCGGGCCCCTTCTATTTTTGGTCTTCATAAAAGACCTAATGAACCGAATTAAGTCAACCTTTTTACTCTGCGCCGACGACATCAAAGTTTGGCAAGTGACCAGAGTTTCAAATGACCGCACCCACCTTCAAAACGACCCTGACAAGATTTATAGATAGCCGGTCCAAAATCGCCTTCTAACCGATGTGGGCAAATTTCGAGTGCACCATTTAGGACGTCGAATGATTTACACATATAAAATGGTGGAGCAGGATCTGTAATATTGTTCTCTCGAAAAGGATCTTGGTGAGCTAGTCCAGGAGGATCTGGGCTGCTCGGATCAGTCCGAAAGGCATCGAAGAAGAGGATGCAAATTGAGGGGCTATTACGGAAAGCTTTCGGGCAATTCGAACCGCTGATTTTCCGTCAAATACTTCTTGCTTACATACGCCCTCATGTTGAATATACAATTCAAGCATGGCGTCCATAGCTAAAACACGATCTCATGACCTAGAGATTCCCCAACGTCAGGTGACCTAAAATGTCAAGGGACTGCGCCATTTGTTATACGAACAGCGCCTCAGAGTGCTTGGTATTTTCAGCGGAAGTTATCGCCGTTTGCGTGGTGATCTATGCATGTCTTGAAAAAATTTTAAGCAACACTAATCACCCCTGTCATCACATCTTGAAGCTGAGCCACGACAACAAACTAAGAGGTCATTCTCTGAAATTGGCATAACAATACAGTCAGTTGGAGTGTCGAATAAACTTCTTCTCGCTTCGTGTTTGCCACAAGTGGAATACGCTATCAGAAGCTGTTATTTCAGACCCCAGATTGGCCGCATTTATAGCAGTTGTCGACGGTGCACTGGCCGTACTACACTGTTACATCCGTCGATGATACTGATTAGTTAGTTCAGCCACATTACGTTCTGATTGCTTGGCCTCGCATTGGCCAATCAATGGTTCCTCAATTCATATTTTTACTCGTGTGTCGTGTGAGCCATGTTGCAGTGCTTCGCCAGATACGCTCTGTTTCTACTGTGCCTTGTTCTTGCCTAGCTACGTTCTAGAGGCATACTTTACTTGCATTTGTTATTACTATTATCCACCGTATTACGTAACCCAAACGACTCATGAAAACGGCAGAAAAACAAAACAAAGCAACCTACTCCCATTTTTGCCCGCAAATCACCAACGATAACCTTGCCTAACCTAGCTGCCGTAACCGGGATGTCCTGACGCCGGAAGGCCAACTGCTGTCATCTACATGGCAGGTGCCTGCATGGCAGTGAAGGATGAGTCGGGCTATATCGCATTTAGCTAACAATTCGTGATGGTCGGATACCGTCCTCGATGGCGCAGTTGCATAAGCTGCGGACTAGTTGGCAAGAGCCACTAGCAGTCATGGGTTCGATCCTCCGCAGAGGACCGAGGGATGCGCACCACTGATGAGCCCCAATAGGGCGAAACGGCCGTCTGGTGCTTTTCCGGACAGCTGGTCGACTTATCTGAATAGTCGAATGATTGCGACGGACAAAAATACTCCCCAAAATCCTTCCACTCATAAATAACCTTGACTAATACATAAAACCAAGTGTGAACGACACAGACGGGAACACTGTAACTGGATAATTCGCAATTCGCAATTGTTCACTATTTCCTATTGCTATTTTTGCCTTCATTTTGCTCACCCCTAAGCGATCATAGGGCGAGAAATGTCAAACTTCGGCTTTTCTCTTCGCAATCTACCATTGACTGACCACTGCTCTACGCAATCAGTCGCGTGACCGACAAGTAGTCTCTGTGAGAAACTAGGCACCTAGACAACGTCTCTCAATTTACTACAGACGTACGGCGTCTCAGGTGCTCTTAATCCTATCACGAACGCTTTCTCACGCATCCACAAGATTAGCTTAGCATCTGGAACAAATATCGATCTAGGCGCCCTAGCTGCAACCAAACTAGCTGATCCCGATATAGACAAGCTTCGACGCAGCTCTTCTTTGAAACTACATGAAGTTCCACTAGCTTCCATTGCGGGGACTATTCTTTGCGACGTCTCACAAACGTCACCCCGCCGTGTAGTTCCTAAGAGAAGGTGCCGAATAGTCTTAACGCTCTACACATCCTGTCTCATCCCAGCATACGTGCTTCCCAGAAGCTCGTAAGCAAACGCTTCGCTTGGCCTAACGTCAACTGCGATCTCCGCGCTGGGGCTCGCGCATGCTTAGTGTCGGCGCCCCAAACTCCACCCGTCGCCTTTCCTGCTCCTGACTTTCGTTTCGCATACGTTCATGTTGACCTGGTCGGACCTTTCCTCCATGCAAAAGCTTCGCGTACCTCCTCACCTGTGACGACAGGCGTACACGTTAGCCAGAAGCGATTCGGATAGCCGAGTGCTCGTCTGAGGCAGTTTGCAGGCGCTTTCCAACAACGGTGGGTATTTCAATTACGCTTCTATACTGTATTCATCACTGAAAGAGAATCACACTTCGATGGATCCCTCAGCAAACTTCTCGACGCCAACACAACCGAATCACAGCATACCAGCCCGCAACTAATGGGATGGTAGCAGGATTACACCGGCAACTAAGCTTCACTCTGCGCCCAATATAGCACATCCTGGCACGAAGCACTTCCGCTCGTTCTCTTAGATATAAAAAATGATTAAAGCCGATTTGCAGGCCACTCCTTCTGCTCTAGTGTTTTGCTGCCCACAGCACCTACCTGATGAACTTGTTGCACCAAAAACCCTTACAACTCTCGACTATGGTGACAACGCAGTTCGCTTATCTCATCACATGCGACAGATCTAGCTTGTGCAGCCCAGAGCAGAGAGTTTGCAAACAGACGTAGACGAACGCTTAACAAGTTGCACACATTTGTTCGTTCCCACTGGCAGCGTAAGCCGGCTACGCCAACCGCCTTGTTCAAGCCCGTATCATGTCGTACGCAGAATAGACAAGGCATTTAACACTGACTACAATAATAAAACTGAGACGATCAACATGAAGCGAATCAAGCCAGTATTTCTTGAGGACTCTGACACTTAGGTGCAAGGAGAACCTTTACAACTCGCGCTATCAAGGCGAGAACCGCAACCTCAGAACAGTCTGTCTGATCCAGCGGAACCTATTGCCTCAAACGACCACATCCCTACTCGATTTAGTATCCATCGACATGGTAGTGAAGTGACACTTCTAGTTCCTTTTTTCGGACTTCGTTACGGTTTGCTATATTTTACAGAGGGAGTGACTATGGCAATTTCATGCTCCTACAAACATTATCCCAAACGCACAAAAAAGAGTAAGACATTTTAAGACTACCAAGAACGAGCAAAGCCTTTTGAAAACACACAACAGCTTCACACCTTTCTTCGCATCACACCGTATGATGCATAGGTATTCATTTACATTGCACTTTTCCATTATGCTTTTTATCCTCATACCGTCGGTTGATCGCTCCCTCGTTACCCCTTGGTTTCATGTTTCGCTGGATCGCCGCACTTTACTGATGAACAGCGAAGTGCCCGCTCAGCCAGCTACCCGGAATTAACGAACCGTCCCACCACAGACATTTGACCGTTTTACACCGGGGGGAACAAGGGTTGGATCTCGAAAGGGTCTGATTGCATGGTTCTCACAAGAGGAGCCGCATCGGGTTTCACAGCTGATCTCGCAGAAGGCTGGCCCGTGACAGATAGCCCTCACGTGGATCGAAAGACTGTGTAAGAACACAGTGCCTCCTGGGGAGAGATATGTAACAGCCTGGATATTCACTTGTTTGCCAGTGTAAAAGGCTAACTAACATCATTATTGTACTGCACAATTAAGCGACCGGTTCAGATTGTTGAACCGGTTGTTTAATTTGACTGCTTGTCATGCGTCGCCTTTGCTTCGCGCTCGTTTCGATTGCAACGTGCGATCACTCCCATGTGCTGTGCATTTTTCGTTCCTTTGGCTAGAGGCGTTCAGCGGTGTCGTCTTTTTATAGCTAAGCAAATGGGTAACCTTTTACTGTATAACTCGATCTGTTGTTTGGCATCCTTAACTGTGCTCCTGCTAAACAGTTTAGGGCAATTTACCATTCTGTGATGAAACTTACAAGGTCAATACACACACGCACCTACGAGGAGAAATGAGGATAAGATGCGTCACATGAAGTGCAATAAACTTATCATAGTTAGTATCCTAAGTAACTTTCTAATTTACCCGTAACCGGTGTTCCAATGTGATTCCAAGTGCTTTAGTCACAGAATTGATCTTTGGTGTTGTTATGCTTGTAAATAACGTATGTGAGGCATGTTGGATACTTGTACGGAGCAGCTTAATCCCATGGCGCTTGCAATAATTTATTTTGACTAACTTCATACTGTACGTCCAAATACAAGTTTTTAGTAGGTAAACGGTTGCTTAAATGATGTCAATAAACTATTGGGCAATCAGTTATGCCTGTCGAAGGAACTCACGTTGAATTGTTTCTCAGGGAGGCCAGTGGCCGTAAAAGTATGCAGGGCCAAACTCAGATGTCACCGTCCTTCATTCCTTTATGGTGCATATTGTCAGCTAGCCTAGAAAGAAATAATCCGCCATCCATGTTGTCTTCCTAGTGTGCTCGTTAATGGTAAAATTACCAAACAAGCCGATATTCGGATATAGGTGTATGATGAAACGGCAGAAAGGAGATTTGTGCATGCTGTTGAACTTCCTTTAGCCATCTGCTTGTAAAAACTCTTTGTCTTCCGTTTCGCCGCCTTCCATGATGGTAACACAACCCCAACGCTTGCAATTGCTTGTTTACTGCTGTGCCTCCGCCCCCCAAGCTATTCGGCCATTCATACATGTAGCTTGTCCCATTTGTTACACTTGTCTGTCGGCGGTTGGTTCATGCCTATACACGCATCCGCAAGTTGGCACATCACACCCACTTGAATTCACACAGGAAATTATTGTCTTGTTACCCCATATAAGTTGTACACCAATCTCGTCATTGTATAGGGGTCTGAGACTCAACAGAAGCGCCTGATTGATTATGCTTGCTGATTCTTGTCTTCGTGTTCTGTCTGCACAGGAGCAGATACGATGATTTGCACCCTTATTGCATACTCTGTGTGGACTCGGTTGTTTCCATTATGAGTGCATTTGTTTGAGGTCTATCCTTATTGTAATAGTCATCCATTTGAACAGTATCGTAACACACTTTCGATTTTGTTTTGACATGATGGTAGAGTACGAAGCCTTGCTTAAATCCTAAAGGAATTTGCAGCTTGTAGTGGTGACCGTCTGCGTAAGTCTATGTATGGGTAGTAAATTAGTACATTCTTACACTCGTCCTACAACCTATCTAGTCGCATATATTTCAAAGTGGTGATAGTTGCGGTCAAATATATTTTGCGTTCCAATGAGAAGTAGCGGAAACAACCACATTCTGCTCACAGTAGGGAATGTTCTCCCATCCGATATTTTACGCACCAAAAGTATCAATTCCGGTTACGCGTGCCAACTTATGTACTACGATTGGTTCAAGACAGTTAAAAATAAAACTTATTCACCCACGTAAGTATATTCCCAGCCTCTTTACACTGCTACTAAAGAAAAGGAAATATGTGAATTGGGCCTAATAAAAATACAGATGATCCCCAAAATGGAAAACGTCTACGTATGTCACTGAAACTACTGTGTGTTTTTATGCTGAGTTTCGATTAGTCAGCGAACAAACCGGAAATGGACGATGGAAGCATAGCGGGACGAATACCAGACTCTAAATTTATTAACGTGTGGAAGAAACAGATAATGATTTTAGATGGATCGGAAGGTAGTGTGGGTATTGCTCCGAAAAATTATTATCCTTTATTTGAGAGTTTATTGCCGATCAGTTGTACAATACACGTCTTCAGTTCACTTCTTCCACCTTCCGCCCACACTTACTCCTAATTGTCTGCTCGGGGACTTTCTGTACTGCCATGCGTTTCATCTATCCGCGTCCTCTTGAAGCCTATTGTATATAAGCTACTATGTGTGATTTTATTTGCTTTCTAGTATTGATATGAGATTGTATACTGTGCTCAGGGCTAGTATTTACTAGTATGAGGTGCTACCCGGATATCGGCCAATAGCGGTGACACGTAAGAGGCGCGCCTAGTAGCAGATTACGGAGAACAATAAGATCGGCTGCACCCAAGGTTTATTGACAGGAGCTGACAAGAATGGATAGCAGTTAAACAAGGGCAAGCAATAGCTTAAAGCGTGAGTTTCGTGGAGATAGCAGGTGAACTGAATGTGACTACAGTATAACGTAAATGTTCCATGCCTAGTACACTACTCCTAAATGTGGAGAGGCCATGCAGGACTTTAAAAAGAAAACTTCCACAGTCATCTAGATACGCTCGATAGTAAAATATATAACAGATTCAATCCGTAGCCTCCAGGTATACCTCTTAGGAACCACACAGTTATTGCATGTACTTTTTTAAGTACCTCGAGAAAAGCTACTCTAATACGACAAAGCCAATGCCAGGAAATGTTTGTAGTCGCAAATTTAAATATTTAGTCCAGGGGGAAGGAGAACATTTTAGGTCTGAGGGCATGAAAGCTTGCCAATCTAACCCTACAAAATTCCTCTGCAAGGAAACCGGAAATTTGCATGCTTTCAACACTACACAATATTGGATTTTACTGGTCTTTATACCTTCCGACCTTCTGCTTTTTTGACTGAATGTGCATGCGGTACACATGATCCAACCAGTGGGTGACGCGCTGCCTTGCTCCTCACTCTAACCGATGGGCTTTTCATCCCTTAGGATCTACACAATGTGGGTTAGGTACAGCTGCCTCGATTTTCTCTAGCCTTCATCATTTGCTACTTATCTTAATTGTCTTCGTTAACGACTGTTATCCGAGACCCACCTCACAAGACCAAGACAGGTTTTGGGCAAAAATACTCACAAATACGCAACAGCTAACTACCTGGTATGAGCTTCTCATCCACTGCTAGAAATGACATCAGCAGTACCATGATACATAGTACCGATGCTTCGCTGCCGCGTAGCCACCACCAGTCGCGCGTGGAGTAAGGATACCGCCAGGGTCGCCTGGTCCCCTACGCTGGCCCGAACCCGCGCCCTCAGATTACAAGGTAGGTTTGTGACCCTTAGGCATTGGGCCGGCAGAGGTGAATTGGCAATGAAAACAGCCCGCAATTTGTCAGCACAAAGAAAAGAAAAGGTTATAATATTTAGAAGTGCTTAGAATGCGAAACAATGAGGATGCACGGTAAACAAGCTCATCCATAATTTCTGAGGTCGTCGGATTGATAGATGCAAGAACAAAATCATCAGCACAGTTGCATTTACTAAAGTAGAATGGTAAGGGAAAATTTTCAATGTATAAAGGAACATAATGGGTAAAGGCATGCACGCTGTAAAATACCATGTTTAGAGCAAATCGTGGTAGGCAGTATTCCGTTTAACAGAGTGAAGTGGGCACATTTTGTAAGTAGTGTTTAATCATGTTGCAAGCATTTGTTGGAACTCCGTTTGCAGGAAGCTGGCTGAACCTGATTGGTCAGCCAGCGTTCTCTAGCGCAGTTGACGAACAGAAGCCGCACTGTCATGAACTTCTCATCCACTGTTGATGCCACAGAATGTTTAGGTATGTTACAACTTCTAGTATGGAGCAACTAGTTTATGAACAAACTACCATACACCATCTACCTTAGTGTGCATAGAAATCGTAGGGACAAATGGTTTTCAGGACTGCAAACATCACGGAATTATCAGGGGTAGGACCATAATTGCGGGATGCGTTTCCGGGCACCAGTACAATTCTAACAGGTCTCTAAATGTCATGAACACTGATGCTCCTAAGCCGCAAGTTTAAATTATCGGCTGATGGTACCGCAAAATAATCTGCACATTCCATTAGGACAAAAGTGATAGTGTACCGGGACCACTAGCCTTATTTATCCTAAACATTATGTTTCTGACAGACAACGATGTGATCAAGAGTGTCAATCGATGTTTGTGAAAGAAGAAGGAAGGCATAGACCATGTGAGGATGCAGAGAGATCTCGGTATTGAGTTTGTCCACATTGTACCGACAGAGCTAGCGAAATTTGCCACAAAGCTGTTTCAAAATTACGCAGCGATGGCTATAATAACGCCTGTGCAACATCAGTTTAAAGTATTAACTGTTCAGGCGTTTACTCTCCGCACTAACTGCCGAAGAGTGTTTGGTACCGTTTTTGTAAGTGTATGGACCAATCAATCTGATTCAGCGATCTTAATTGACTGCACCAGTCCTTATTGAAGTGGAAAAAGAACTATTTTGTTTGTGAACAAAAGAACTAACTATGTGACTTATCTGGCTTTGACAAATACCGTATGTTATGGACTAGCTTTATCGGTGAATGTCCTATCAATTTTGTTGGGGCTACCAAAAGTAATGCAGCACTCAATGTTCTACAGCAACGCTTGGGGAAAATGACGTGCAAAATTCCTCGGCTCCGCCAGCGGTGTGTCAGGTAGTTTAGGGATGTTTCTGATGATCGCCAAACGAAATACAACCAAAAACTTTGGTTCACATTTAAGTGAATAAGAACAGTTTTATAATGAATATGCACTTGGCATGACAACCGAAGTACACCAAACTTGGATGACCGACTAGATGACAGTTTTGAGCATTTGTGGTTTTCCAGAACCATTGGATATTAAGGCACAACGTATACTCTCTTTAGGCTAAACTTTCTAGCATACGAGGTTGTTAAGGGCACTTCGAAAATATGGCTGTGATAATCGTCGTTATGTGATTGTGGTACACTTTACCCTGTTGCTGATTGACAAACTTAGTGCCTTCATTCGCCAACTAAGAAAAGCAGTACTGTACCAGCTATCTATCAAACTCCCCTGGGCCTATATGTCGATTTGATGAGATCAGTGAGCTTTATTGATTTGTGTGTTGGTAAATCGATTGTACACGCTCCTTGACCTACTCTTCGATTTCTCAGGTACACAAAGTCCGTTGTCATTTTGATAAACGTTTCGTTGGAGCAGAACATGTTTTGACAACCACCAGTAGCCGTTCTGAGAGGTTGTTTCAACTTATTCCGTATTGTCGCAGCGTTATCTAGTCAAATAACAAATCTGCGAAAGCCGACTAGCCTCAGGACTACGTACCGTTCGCCTCCCCAGCCTGCCCACCACGTTACTTGTACTGAAACCAGTTAATTCAACCAGCATTAAAAGACTTAGATTCATCTCATAGCACGCCACGATATGTCGGCCTGGTCGCTACGATTGTTCTATTCGGCTCGAACAATAAATTCGGCATGAATGGTACTGGCCCAGCCTAACCTGTACCCAGAACCAGGCGGAACACTCCAGTTGATACTCGCGCTGTGTACCGCTTGCCACCCGCGCACCCAACCCAGGGGGAAACAGAGAAGACTAACCTTCAGCATAGCATTTTTATGACCCAGCGGGATGGCGATGATAAGGTGACACAACTTCAGTTTTATGTCGGAACTGGTGACATAGACTGCGGAGACAGTTACAAGAAGAAGGTGAAGAGTAAGTTCCAATTCAGCGTAGATGCATACGTGACAAGAGGATATACACGCAATTTGTGGGCGTATCGGAGCAAGTCAAGTGTGGGTGTGTCAGACACGGGTGTGGGTATGTCTGGAATGTGCATTCACGAAAGTACCATATCTGAGTTACGACTTATGCGACCTTCCTCATAACGCGCCGTAAAAGCACAACCTGCATCATTTTACCGTTCTTTCTATCTGGTAGTTTTCTTCCCTTATTTCCACCGAACACGCATCTTATGCATTATCTAAGGCAGGTGAATTTGTCTCGCTACTATTTAGAACAGTCTCTAAGTTAACACATACAGTCGAGGAAAATGTCGTTTACTCCCACGTTACTGGAACATTACTCGATATTTTCAAACCACTGGACAAACGACTGGATAGCATAATCATAGAGCAAGGGAGCTAAATGTTTACTACACGCAACTCAAGCTTTACCGAGTATGTTTGGTGAACGAAAAACTAACCTTAACTCTGTTCGTCAGTATTCTGCACGAAAGAGACACAATCCTAGCATAAACGTCCTAGTTTTGTGTTGATTGCTTGCACTACACATCAGCTAAAAATGTAGTGCAGAAAAAGAAATAAAGACAAGTAGGTAGGCAAACTTCATCATGATTCCGTACATTACATTATGGGACAAGTTACCATGTGCACGGTTTTCGTTAAAGTCTTGTCAGATTCCTAGCAGTCCTTATGTTAGTCACGATTCTGGGACATTCATAACCGAAAGCACGCAGTATACGGCCAACAGTTGTGGCGATTCCAGTACTTCCCAACACTTTTTACTCCCCTAGTGCACTGGCTAGTTTTACCAGGCTCCAAAGTTTGTCATCGGCTAGTGTAGCCTCTGGTACTTCAGCAACTTAGGACTTCACGTTCTGTTTAGATCCCCTACAACGCATATTTTCGCAATACTGCACTACGGTTTTAGCCAGGTTGAGCAAATGCGTTCGCAAACGGAACAACTGTCGCGTCTCATCTCCTCTTCAACGCCTATCCGAAATTTTGCTGACAAGTATGTCTACCATATGAGGATTTAAACACGGATGACCTGTCAAACAGCTTATCCTAATTCTTTTTGTCTTCCTAATAACCTGTGTTTTCTTTAAACATTAACTTCTAACACTAATAACTAAAGATTTTTCCGCACCGTAGCCTGATTACCATTTACACTGTATGTGTATGACCCTTAAAATTCATCATGTCACTAGACAAATGTGGTATTGTTGCTTATTATCCTCGGTTACCCCAAAAAATGATACGTTTACCTTAGTCGTCGATCGACGCAATACATCTTTTCTACACAGAGCGCTATGAATCCGGCTGGTGACTCTTTTACGTGTCTGACATTGCCATCACCGTCGGAATTAACCTCACCTGGGGACCGCTTTATCCATTCGGTACAACAACGAATTACATGTTTTGTAATGTCGATTTCAATACAGGTTACTTGCTCTCAGCTTTACACTCTCCATGCTCTGTTTTTGCGTCCGTTTGCACGCTTCAAGTAGGCATCACCGACAAATGCGTTTTAAGCCACATCTCTGGCTCAGACAAATATTTCCACAAAAAAATCAGTGGCGTAATTTTGTTCATTTGAGGCACTTGTTGCGTGGATTCAATATCATACGCAAAATGAATCTAGAGTGTGATTTAGTTTGATCAGCCGGCCAAACTATCTCTATCTGAAGCACATAAATTTCACCATTTCCCTGCGCCTAACACTGACCCCACGAACAGTATTGAACAGTTGACTTCAGAAAGGTAAGAAAACAACCGGTTGGTATAGTTTTCAAACCTTTCTGAAACCATGAGTTCTCGAACGGTTCCAAGTATTTTTCATGACGTTGAAGGTTGAACTGGTTCCCATGTTACAGGTACAGGTAGCAGAACCGCGTTGAAGTCCGGCGTGTAGGAATGGTAGGTAAAAAGTTCACCACTGGCTATACCTTCTGTCGTAGGATTTGAAGTGTTTTTAGATATTTCTAGAAACATTTTCCTGATTATTTACGTAACTCATTCAGCGACAAGTTAAACAACTTGAAATACCTCGATTTAAACGTTCTATCAACTGGGCCTACTTCGCTTACAAAATTCGGGCCCTGTTACTTCCTTCACGTTACATATGGCTGTGCATTTTTTCCTGCTCCAAAACAGAGGTGACAGTGACCATCTTCGCAGAGGTGCTGCATTCTGTTGAGAAAGTACTACACAAAATCATATTAGGCTGGTAGACGAGCTGCTGCGGTAGGACATAGTCATGATTGGCAAGGGGACTCTCAGTATTTCTGCTCATCGAGTGACATCACTACATATATGAGTATTCTCAGACGCTGGCATCCGAGTCGAACTTCGCCTCCAAGGCTGTACTATATAGGGTCATCGGTCGCCCCACGCATTCTCATTGAGACAAAGCGGTTAGAGTTTAACCCTGATTTCTAGCCGTGGAAACGAGTTTATAAATTTATCGAGGTCCCAATTGATTGCTTGACACTCAGTCTTGCTTAAAACAAACCAAGCAAAAGCGAGAAGTCTATTTCAGTCTTGAATATGAGACCAGTCGGAAGAACATTTACAAAACAGTACCACGTTACTGATGGATACACGTGAAGCATGTCATTGTGAATTGGCAAGCTGGTATTTGCAAGAACTGATTACCGATGTACCACTGTATAACAATGTCACCTCCCCCACTCGTTTCAGAACGGGTGACACCCCCTCTGTCTTGGACCTTTTGTTCACCAACGAGGAACTAATGATTGACACCGTTACCATAGCTACACCACTAGGTCGTAGCGATCACGCGACGTTGCACTTTCGTTACGTCTGTTATTCGGAGTACGTTAGAGAGAACGACGAGGAAACTTATATGGTTACACATTACGACATCTTGTCTAACCTTGTTCAAGACACCAACTGGTCCTTCCTGACCGTAATCCGCCCGATGAGGCTTGGATGGTGTTTGTCACCAAATTCACTGAGCTAGTGGCAAATGCATCAGAACGCAAGGCCTTTCGCCCGAAGCAAGTGGATTCGTTCTTAAGAAGCCGTACGAGAAAATCTATGGCCTTAAGGGATTCGGCCTGGCACGCTTACAAAGTTTGCCCAAGTAATCTGACCTGGGGAGTCTACACAACTCAACGAAACCACTGCTTCAAGTTGATTCGCGAAGACAAACTCCAGCACCAACAGAACTTAGCGGCGAAATTCAGCAAAAATCCAAAGCTGTTATAAAGACATATCAACAAACTCAGTAGAGTGCAGCGCGGGATCCCGGTCTTGCGTGCAACAGATGGTCATGCGCAAACTGCACAGGACGCGGCCAACGTGTTTCGTCAACACTTCCTCCATACTTTCCGGAGTGAACCATTCCTTCACCCGATTTTGACGGAGCTCTCACCGTTCCCAGGTTTACACAACGTATCGTTCACGGCAACCAATATGTTGAAAACGCTAATGTCGTTGCGTGTGCACAGCTCGCCAGGCGTAGACGATATTAAACCGAAGGCGGTGAAGGCAGCGGCCCTAAACATTGCCGAACCATTGGCTCGGTTCTTTCAACGTTGTCTTAACGAAACGTTGATTCCCACCATGTGGAAACATGGGCTAGTCACTCCCATTTACAAAAGCGGTAATCGTGCGGAGCCGTCGAACTACCGTCTAATCACTCTCCTCCCAGTTTTATCCAAAGTAATGGAACGTATAATTGCGGAGGCGCTGATGGGATATCTGGAGAACAACAATATCATAGTGCCACAGCAACACGGATTCCGCCGAAATCGATCCTTCACTACAAACTTGCTGCTGGCCCGAGCAAGCTGGACGGAGTCAGCTGATGCTAGATTTGGAGTCGACGTTGTCTACCTGGACGTCTCTTAGGCGTTCGATCGTTTGGACCACCGCATCCTCCTACACAAGCTTCGAGGCTACGGAATCGGTGACCCTGTGCTTGGTTGGATCGCCAAATTTCTCACTCAACGTCAGCTGAATGTGAGAGTCTGCAGCTCCATGTCCTACCCAATTGACGTCCAGTGCGGTGTGCCACAAGGGTCAGTACTGGGGCCACGTTTATTTTTAACATTCATTAACGACCTTGCCAGTGTACTACAGTCGAACTTATGCTGTTTGCAGATGATGTCAAAATTTGGCATGACATCCGGACAGAGGACGATCACACAACACTGCAAAGCGATCTGGATAGGGCATACATTTGGTAATCCGAAAACATGCTCCACTTCAATGTCGCCAAGTGCAAAGTCGTGAGCTTACGGCACCAGCTCATCCATGAATACTTACTCGGGGACCAGCCGTTGCACCATGCTTCCCAGGAATGCGACCTCGGAGTGATCGTGCAGGACGACTTTGGCTGCTCCAGACAAGCTAAAAAGGCATCGAAAAGGGCCAGTCAACATCTCGGACTCTTACAGAGGGCTTTCGGAAATTTCGAGCCATCTGTATTTCCGCAAATGCTGAGCGCTTACGTGAGACCCCACGTGGAGTATGCGATCCAGGCCTGGCGTCCCTGGCGCAAGCGCGACATCAGTGCACTTGAAGCTCCACAGCGTAGAGCAACGAAGCTCGTCAGAGGCCTGTTTCACATCCCCTACCAACGCAGACTGCAGTCTCTGGGATTGTACAGTGGTGAATATCGTCGTCACCGAGGAGACCTCATCATGGTCTACTTAATACTGATGAATCCAAACCACCCATGTCGCAGTCTCTTGCAGCTGAGCCAAAATACCAACCTGAGAGGTCATCAGCTCAAACTGGCTACACACTACAGCCAACTTGATTGTCGACGAAACTCTTTCTCACTCCGTGTGTCCCGTGCTTGGAATGCGCTCCCCACTCACGTCGTCCTTGCCCCCACATTGGCACTATTTAAAAAATGCCTAGATGACACACTTTCCAACTTGCATTATTTGGCATAGCACGTCCTATTCGGAGGATGAAATAACGAGACCCAAACCATGAGGTTACTGACCCTCCCCGCAAAGTGGCGGTGATGTTACATACTGAAGTGTCCCAACGAGCAACATGGATGTATACAAACTGGAGTAACGTACCACATCTCTCAACGGAAGCAACACACGAGTGAGCGTTATCCGTTCCTTTGAATGCTTTTTCCCACATTTGCTGTAATATAACAGCTCTACTTTGGGTGCAGACATCCAGTCCATACTTCAAACTATCATTATGAAGTGGTGTGTTGAAATCTGTAGAGGCTTAAAAAACGATTTACTTGTTCGATTATCCTTCCATTTTATCTATTGCTCCAACCACCCTACGGGACCTGTCAAGCATATGCTTTTTTACCCGTTATAAATCATTGCTCATTGTTCTTATCCGACCTCATTGATGCAACAAGCTGGTCGTTCTTAGCTGAATTAACCCCTGAGGTGGCCTGCGGAGAATTGGTCAATATATTTACCAGGCTCGTGGCAAGGATATTTGAAACCAAAATTCACCGGATGAAGTCTTTCGTAAGAAGGACACGTAAATGCATGGCATTAAGGGACTTGGCATGAAACACCTACATAGCCTCCCCGAACGACCATACCTGGGATGTCTACACAATACCAAGAAACCACTGTGTCGAACTCGCCCGGGAGGATAAACTGAAGAACCAAAAAGATCTAGTGGAAAAGTTTTGCTCCAATCCCAAACTGCTATATCGACACGTAAACAATCTGCGCCGTGTTAAGCGCGGTATTCCTACTCTGTACACAGCATGCGGGTTAACCCAAACCACACAAGAGGCAGTCAACGTTCTTGGACAACAATTTGGCCAGACCTTCCAAAGCGTGCAATCATCATACATCCTGTCTAAGCAGATAACGCCGCCATCAGGACTAAACCACATATTGTTCACCTCCGCAGCTGTACTGAAGTGGCTGATGTCACTGCGCGAGTTCAGCTCCCCGGGTGCGGAGGGCATTTGACCGAAGGCCTTGAAAGTTGCTGCTATGAGTTTGGCAGGACCATTAGCAATTTTCTTTCAACGATGTCTGAACGAGATG
This sequence comes from Dicrocoelium dendriticum, assembly GCA_944474145.2. NCBI lineage: Eukaryota > Metazoa > Platyhelminthes > Trematoda > Plagiorchiida > Dicrocoeliidae > Dicrocoelium > Dicrocoelium dendriticum. Next base: position 37,788,441 of record OX104071.1, on the reverse strand, counting down.
CACGTCCCCACGATGTGGAAGCACGGAATCATCACGCCAATCTACAAAAGTGGCAGTCGTGCTGAGCCACCAACTTATCGCCTGATTACACTACTCTCTGTGATCTCCAAGGTTATGGAGTCCATTGTAGCTGAGGCTTAGATGGGATACCTGGAAAACAACAAAATTTCTCGTCCCGGAGCAGCACGGATTTCGCCAAAATCGCTCCTGTACAACTTATCTCTTGATTGCTCGTGCAAACTGGATGGAATCTGTGGACGCTGGTGTAGGAGTCGACGCGGCCTACTTGGGTTTCTCAAAGGCATTCGACCGTATAGACCATCACGTTCTCCTCTACAAACTCCAGAAATATGGAATCGGCGATCCTGTTCTGCGCTGAATAGGAGACTTTCTCGTTCAACATCACCTGAATGTAAGGGTTAGAAGCAACCTGTCGGGATCCATCGAAGTTCAGTGCGACGTACCTCAGGGCTCGGTACTTGGACCCCGCCTGTTACTGGTTTTCATAAATAAGCTCTCGAGCGTGCTATCTTCTAACTGTTTGCCATTTGCTTATGATCTAAAGGTATGGCGCACTATAGCTGCAGTGGAGGATCACCCATTGTTACAGGAGGCCCTGGACAAAGTGTACACATGGTCCATCGAGAACATGCTGCATTTCAACGTCACCAAGTGCAAAGTTCTCAGCATATGGCACAACAGTATGCACAAGTACCGCCGAGGACCACAAATTCTACAGCGGGCTTCTCATGAGTGCTATCTCTGCGTGATAGTTCAAGATGACCTCGATTGTTTGAGGCAGACTGAAAAGGCAACTAAGAATGCAAACTAGTACCTCGGCCTTCTTCGCAGAGCTTTCGGGGAGTTTGACCCTTCAGTCTTTCCAAAATTGTTTAGTGCGTACGTGAAGCCGCACGCGGAATACGCTATTCAAGCGTGGCAATCCTGACTCAAGCACCATCTCACCGCGCTCGATACTGCACAACCTGGGGCAACGAAGAGCATCAGATGTTTGAGCAGCCTCCCCTACCCACTCAGGCTGAAAACCCTCAAAATATACAGTGGACGTTATCGGCATCTAAGATCCTGAGAAACCCCAACCACCCATGCCATTCCCTTCTAATACTCAGTCAAAACACCCCGCTAAGAGGTTAAGAGTTTAAGTTAGTCACGCAGTACAGCCGCTTGGAATGTCGGCGAAACTATTTCTCCCTTCGAGTGTCACAGCCTTGGAACGCTCTCCTGCAACATGTAATTAATGCACCCACCCGATCCCTTTACAGAAAAAGCCTTGACGATACTCTGTCACATTTGCACTACGTGCTATAGCCCATGATCACCAGATGCTGGTACTAATGCACAACAGACAGTGGATAGTACCATAACTCTACTCGAGAATGAGTCACTCCAAACCCCTTGCACGAAATTTGATAAACGCTACTACTATAGAAACTGGATTTCCGTATCCTGTCAACCCAAGATAGTTGCGCACGAGTGCGCATTGTCCTTGCGCTTGTTTATTTTTTCTCGCCTATTACGTGATCAATAACCGCTCCCCTTATTGCTTTTTGTGCGCACATCCTCATATCAAACTCCCTGTTTATGGCAGTGCAGTTAGATCTGTAATCGCCCCAACTGACGACTCCATTATCCCTTGGACTATCTTTTTTCACTCTAAACACCCTACGGGATATGTCAAGCACCTGCTCTTTTACCCGTTATAAATCATTGTTCATCATTGTTCACTTCCATCACTTAGCTCTTCAACAACTCTCCCTCAGTAAATGGTCGGGCTGATTTGGCCATCTCTGCCACGATAAAACTTACTTTCACAGCAGCTTCACTCTGTGTTTTTGCTTCACTGAGATACGTCTGCAATGATGATAAATTCCTCTTCAATTTTTCTATCGTATGAAACTTTTGCTCTGTATTCAGCTTGTAATCTTGGCTTGATATTTAGTCCCATATTGCCGTCTCAGATTATAATTTTTGAGTACAGCCACATTATCTCCATAAATTAGACACAGGTTTACCGCCAGTATCATTAAAATTATCTTTAACCTCCCAGCGGCTTTCAAAGGCTCAGTTTTCAGAAACCAATTCTCTTGGCCACTGCATACACGTACTTGTAAAAAAACGGAATAAACAGGAAACGATTACTATCGATCATTAAAATGCGTCAGCACAGTGTTAAACATGTCAACGAACAACGTCAACACCATCAAATACGATATATAAAATACACTGCATAAAAACTGTAACAGTAGCAGCAACAACATAGATATAACACTCAATAATATGCAACAGAACGAATAACAACAACCAACATCTTCCTTGCCACATACTATACACAGAGATACAATACATAAGCGTAACAGCATACACGTGATGACAAACAGCTGGCCAGTAACAACCCGCTTCTCTTTCTACCTCTCCTTCATTACTACTATCCTTACCACAAGCACCATTAGCACCTCAATCACCACCAACTCAATGATCATATCGTCATCGCCATCTTCATTTTCTTCATCCTTATCATGGCTTTTATCATCATCTTCTTCACCATCTCATCATGATCCTCATATCTCATCAACACCACGTAAGCATCAACTAAGCTCCCGCTTAGCAGCATTTGATCTCTTCGTCGCATTAGCAAATCATCACCATCATCATCTCCTCCTCATTATCACCATATTTGTCATCAGCATCAGCATCATCACCATTATCATCATTATCATCATCAACAGCAGCAGCAGCAGCATCGTCGTCGTCATCATCATTGTCATCATCACCATCATCATCATCGTCATCGTCATCATCTCACCAGCACCATCTCGCGTAACCTCATCATCATTTACTCACTAACTGCAACATAGCCTCACTATCCTCAACATCATCTAATTTTACCATCAGCATCATGCACAGAAGGTAGAATAGACGAAGGGAAGTCAACACTGCTCGAAATGTCCCCTTCTTAGTGAAGCGATTGCCTGATTTCGTGGCAACCCATCGGTCGAAAATTTATTCTCCATTGTTTGGTCAGATATTATTCCGATTAACTATCAATGACGCACCCTGTTATACCACAGTTATTTAATCTCGCCGTGTGGTTAACATTTAGTTTTACTTTCCTACTACAATCATGGAAAGCAGATTACTTTGCTAACGATGGACTTTCTCTGATCTACCTGCCTACTCCCTCATTGTGTTTGGGCAAAGCGGTGATCATAACAAAAAGTATATAGTGTTATACTCACACACAAATAGTAGTATGCTCGCAAAGCACTCGTTCGTAGTGATCTAGTACTTTCCTCCAAATTCAAACGACTGCACCAAAGGTTGGCATCCGGAAGTGGTTTTTTGGCTCAAAGTGCAAGGTGCAACGCGCAAAATTCTGTTACTTTTGGCTACAATGAGCTAAAAGATTCTCAAATGAGGGGCCTAGTGGCAATTCGCACTCCCAATTGAAAAGCCACATTGTGGTCAAAATTCTGATTTCGTATGTTTTATCTAATAATTCTTTCCTAGACTACACACGCGCTATAAACTATCATTGTCGCTAAATTTGATCGACGCGGAAATGTCCGCCGACAGCTTTCCGTTCAACAAGGTGGCTACATTAGTGATTTATATTTTACTTTATACTGCTTCAAATTCCTTCTTGTTATTTCACTTTAGTACTTCATATATGAGAGTGTGGGTGTCCGAGGGGTCAGGACGTCAGGCTCATACCTAATGTGTCCAGCGTTCTATCCCAAGTATGGTCAGGGTGTTTGCTATCCGAGTTAAAAATAAAATTCCTGTCTGTACACTTGGTTGTGACTGCTTTGGCGAAACGGCCTTTATTCCCAGTCTGTAAACCCTTGCTGTAGACACCAAGGGCAATGGCAACACTAGCCAACGGTATAATGTACTAAAGAAGCTTTTGTCGATGGGAAATTAACAATGTATTGTCTAAAAGCTCTCATGGGCCAGATATGACTGTACGCCAGGCCAAGTGTGGCCAGTGGGCCATGTGTTTGACACATGTGACCTAGACCATGGCATTTTTAGTTACCAGCTCCGAAACTAAAAAAGTTGGAATCCTGTTAAAACTTTGACTTACTACTTCCATCTTCAGCAGCCTTTGCAAGTGTGGATTCGAGACGATTTGTCCGATCCGATTAAAGCGAAACAGAGTATTGCAATTCAATCAAGTTCCATAACCTATTTGCGCTTGTAATCGCAAAAGTTTCTACTTTCACCAAAGATGTCGAGCTTAGGAAAGCGATCTGTTTACACAAAATTCAATGATTAGCGAAGCGAATTCGGCTCGATTCCCGTGAAAGATAAAAGATGAAGCTATTCCCATGAAACACGGCTAAATAGAAATTGCTCGATACACTTTGCCAGTTAAACAGATTAGGTATGTTGGAAACTTATGTCTTGCAGAAGGTTCGCATCAACGGGATATAGGAGAAATGGGTCAGGGTAACAGGTGTTTGCTGAGTGCAATCCTCGTGACAGTCAAAACCATGGGCTAGCACGCTGGTCCACTGTGGAGGAACTTACGGAATTTCAACTCACTGGCTTCTCAAAACCTTACATCGCTCGCCTGAGATCTGGTGTGGATCACGTCATCCTGGTCTGGTTAGTCTGGTAGAAGAGTGAGCGCACTGCACTAGATATCAGAAAAGTAATGGCAACCGAATTATACCGGAGACCCCTGGGGCGTATATCAGATGGTATACGCCTCCGCTGGGTGACCTGTTACTGACATACCACCTCCCTGATTATCTAAATTACAAGCACTGCTCTCTCCGTAAATAATCACGACATTATGGTAGAGTGTGCTATGTAAAGTCGAACAATTGCAGCATAACTGTTTGCAATTTCACCTTCACTTTACCCATCTGAGTCCACTATTAGTGGTCATAGATGGTCGCATAATTCTGTGCTCTGTGGTAATCCTGGATTATTCCGTTCATTTTTTGTGCTACGTTCTCGGAAATACACCCATTCGTTTCGGCTCGCTGCGTTCTATCGAACGGGATTTATATTTGCGCAGTAAGTCCTCCGTCTCGCTATTTCATCCCAACCGGTGTCTTCGGCAATTCGTACATTAAGAACCACGATTGAAAGCTTATTTTTTCAAGGTAATCTCAGTGAATTTAAGAAACCATTCTACAGAGCTTTTCTAAAGCTATCAGGTGACATATAGCTTAGTACTGTGCACCACCATACACCACAGATACTGGCTATTTTGTCCTTTCATCTATATCCCTTCGTGCACCCTACCGCACGAAGTGTTTGTGATTCCATACACGCTTGCGCCAGGACCCATCACCAACAAACCCGGACAGCGACGGTTACCGCTAGCCGGACTTGTCAATTCACGCAGCTCACAACGGTGCGACCGGCATGATTTAAAGTGCATACGTGTCACTATGCCATGGGAAGGCGAAGTTTATCAGCGGGTTCACGCGTGAACAAAACAGCGAAGGTCAATCATGGCTCAAGTAAGCGGAGAACTGTCATCACAAAAATCACGTGCTCTTTGTGTGTAAATTCTTACTACGAAGTGGACGTGAACTCAGAACTTGGCGGAAACCGCAGCGTAATAACAAATAGTTTGTGGTTCTGTGATGCGTGTTCAGATAGCCCAATAGCCAAGATTATCCGAACTCTCAACGCGAGGTGTGAAATGTTGGCTGTTGCGTCATCCGAACAGAAAGAATTGGTCAAGGCTTTGGGAGGGAAAATCGCTGAACTCGAGTTGCAGCTTAGTGTATTAAGTAGCCCTAACCCTAGACCTACCAAAAGACCAAAGTTATCCATTAAAATATTACACGTTCCGGTGAAAAACAAGCACCATTAGAGATAAACAACTGTGATGCCAAGCCAGTTGAAAATTCTATAAAATCTTCTGTTGTACCGCATGGCGTAGAGTTATGCACAAATTGTACGATCATCGCTATTAGCTGGGCAGCACATTCCAAACTGTGTGAATAACGTCGTTGCACAGGAGAATTCTTGCTGCAGCCTTGACTTGTCTTCCCCACAAGACAAGACCAACACTCCCACACGACAAACCTCCACCCAAAAAGAACTGCAACAAACTAAATTACTACGCAACCAACAAGCGATGACAGTCATATGTTCAAACGTACCAGAACCCACCAGCGAGTCGTTAAAAGGTCGACAAGCCGAAGAGCAAAATCGCTGGACTGAGATAAGCTGCGCACTAGGACTAAACGTTCTCCCAACTAGTCTTACACGTCTGTCACGAAACCCATCGTCTCCTCACGTAGGGGAACCTCGGTTACTGCGAGTAACATTTGGCAACACAAAGGACTTGGAGGATGTTCTCTTAGCAAGCCACAGTCTACCGAACTCTTCTCTCAGTGCCCGCATTTTTCCAGACATGCCATGGAAGGAAAGACAAAAGCGAAAATCCGACCCAACCGCGTCTCGTCAAAATGTAATGAAGAAAGTGGTGTTGGTTCATGGTGTGCCCGAACTGAAACATGGCGACACAAGTGAAAGACAAAAACACGATATTGATGAGTGGCGCTACATCACAGAACTCTATGGCATGCAGAATGGTGTGGCATTCGACGTCAGCCGCTTAGCTTCCTCCCCAAACTATCAAGGGAGCGGGCCGAAAATTTTGAAAGTTACCTTGGCTACGCCGGAGATGGCATCAATGGCAATTAACGTGTGGTACCACAGCAGAAGGCTAGGACCACCAGAAGTACGACTGAGACCATTCCTGCAAGCAGTACAGACCACTGGTACAGTTGAGTCAGACCTGGCTTTTCCGACCATAGACCAGCCAAGCGTGCAAACACTCGTGTCAAAAAACGTGGGCAGACCGGCACTGTTTGTGCCGGTCAAACACAGCGAACCCACCTCCTAATGCGGCAACAAATGCAATGCTACTACACAAACGCCCAAGGGCTTTACTCCAAGTTGCCGGAATTGCGCCATCGGCCTGAAGCAGCAACTTGGGACATCATAGCATTAACTGAAACCTGGCTCTCAAACGAGTTTTTGAATCCAGAAATTGAACTTAGTCAAATGTCAGTCATCCGAAATGATCGTCCATCTCGCGGTGGTGGCCTTGATATCTACTACCGAGATCACCTGAAATGTGAAGCTCTCACTGAGTATTCCCTTATTATCCCCGACGCCTTATTTTGCCGGCTGCAGCTATCCGGTCCCGATGGTTGTCCTCAGAAGAAGACACATGATGCTTGCCTCATAGCAGTTGTCTACAGGCCGCCGAACTCCTCCGCCGACAGAGATGATATTCTGTTAAATGCTCTCCAATATGCTATGTCGAAAAAGTACTCACACTACCTAATAATGGGTGACTTCAATGTACCGTCAATAGCATCTGTGTTCCAACGTGAGCCATGCTTCAAATCAAAACTCCTTGAGTTCTTGACTATGGCCGTTTTGTATAACCATGTGGATCAACCAACCAGACACCGCGGTTCAAACAAACCTTCAATACTTGATTTAATCCTGACTAATGAGGAGTTAATGGTTGAGTGGGTTTCATACAACCCCCCGCTAGGTTGTAGCGATCATTCAGTTCTAACGTTTGATTATGTGTGTTATGCCATTATGGTTGACAAAGAACCAGAAACCCGACGATTCATCACCAACTATTCCAAGCTTCACACGATAGTGACAACCGTTGACTGGGACCTCCAGATACACACTTCGGCGAATAATGCCTGGCAAGTGTTGAAAGGCAAGATAAACTGGGTCCTACAATCAGCTTCAAAAGACGTACCATTGCGAGTTTCGCGACGGAGCAACAACTGGATCCGGAGTAGAACACGTAAGTGGTTGAAAAGGCGAGACGAGGCTTGGAGGGGTCATTTGCTAGGTCCAAGTGATATCACGTGGAATCATTACAAAACAGTCAGAAACTACTGCACTTCACTCCTTAAAGCTGACAAGTACGAATGGCAGGAGACTATGGTACGCAAATTTACTAGCAATCACAAACTGCTCTACCGGTATGTGAATGACAAAAGGAAGGTTAAGACGGGAATACCACCACTAGAGACGGTCAATGGCCTAACGGTTACTGAAGAGGAGACCGCGGACGCATTGCTCATGCAGTTTGTCTCAGTGACTAGACACACCATGGAACCATCGCCTTGCTACATCCCAGCAAATATCGTCGGCTTATCCACGGTCAACTTTAGCCCTACATCTGTGGCAAAGAATTTACAGTCGCTCAGGGAAAATAGTGCGCCGGGAATTGACAAGATCTGTCCGAAAGTACTTAAAACCCTTGCACCCACCATGGCAGTCCACCTTGCAACCTTTTTCCAGTTTCTATTTGATTCTCATACACTTCCGTCTGAGTGGAAACGTGGACTTATCACTCCGATATACAAGGGAGGTAAGCGGTCAGACCGTGCCAACTACCGACCTATTACTCTCCTTCCTGTTCTATCAAAAGTGATGGAGTCTATAATCGCTGATGAAATGGTGAGATATTTTGAAAGTCTACAAATCATCTCCAACCTCCAACATGCATTCAGACGCGGACGATCTTGCCTCACCAATCTACTACCTGCTCGGGACTCATGGACCAGGGCTGCTGACGAGGGAGTTCCCGTAGATGTGATTTACTTAGACTTTTCTAAGGCATTCGACAGAGTCAATCACCCAGCACTTCTCCGAAAGCTTGTGGCCTATGGTATCCACGGATCCTTGCTCACATGATTGGAAAGTTACTTATACGACAGGAGAATCGAGGTAAGGATCGTCAACACCCACTCCGATAGCCTATGCGTCACTAGCGGCGTACCGCAAGGAACAGTTCTCGACCGGTTACTCTTTTTAATCTATATCAACGACCTCCCTGCCAACATTCAATCACTTATGCAAATATTCGCCGACGACGCTAAGATGTGGCGAGCTATTCAGTCAACATCTGACCCTGTCTATCTGCAGGATGACCTGAACCGGATTCACGAATGGGCAGTAAACAACCAACTACCCCTGAACCCCGAAAAGTGTCACCTGTTGTCGCTGCGCAGTAACTACAGCAACACATATCACCTGGGGCAGCGCGTTATAAAACCGGTGAGCAACGAAAGAGACTTAGTGGTCATCGTGCAAGAAGGTCTGGATAATTCGCTCCAATGTTCAAAGGCAGCTAACATAGCGAACTTAAACTTGAGGCTTTTGAGGCGAGCGCTCGGTACCTTCGAGCGGCAACTCGTGCCATTATTGATTAACGCCTACATTCGTCCCCACCTCGAGTATGCGTTGCAGGCATGGCGTCCGTGCTTAAAACGGGACATTCGTCTCCTGGAGCAACCACAAAGAAGAGCCACTAAGGCAACACGTGGTCTATCGGGCCTTAGGTATGAACTGCGCCTTCGTTCGATCGGTCTGTACTCCTTAGGATACCGACGACTTCGCGGTGATCTGATCCTCACTTACTAAGAGAAGAGGACCATCCATGTAAGTCGCTGTTAAGATTATCTGCCGACAAACGATGCCGAGGCCATGCACTAAAACTTGTGACTCAATATTCCCGTTTAGATTGTAGAAAGTTTTTTTACTCTCTTAGTGTCTGTCCGCACTGGAACGCACTGCCATCGCATGTGGTGAACGCACCAAACATTGAGACATTCGAAAGACTATTGGGCTTGCACTTACATGATACACATTATATAACGGTATGACAAACTGCAGTGTCTAACTTACTGATATTTTTGTGTCACACCTGAAACTTTTGTTTTCTTCCATTTGCCATCCTGTGGGTCTTGTAAAGTTATTGCTTTTTATCCCACCATACACTATTGAACTATATTGAACTATAGTGCAACGCTGTCGTGACTTGTCCTATTCCTGTAGCCATCTTTCTTTTACTTAAAAGTCGTTTGACGATACGGTGCGTCACTTGTTTTAACTGATACATCTCGTGCTCTTTGGGTAATAACATATAAAAACAAGCACTACGCTCACCAACCTTGCCATGAAATGGAGGTGGAGAGAGTTATTTTGTGCTCCTACGAATATCATATAGAATATAAACTGCGTGGCCTCTTTTGTTAGCAATTGCCATTTTGCATATTCTGCTCTCTCCCAAGTCCTCCTATGAGGACTTATTATATTTAAGCTTCTCTATTTTGATCAAGTCGCTGGTCCTTCTTTTTCCTTGGTACGAGCTATTGAAGTTCGGTTCACCCAAAAAACTAGCTTAGCAACTGGTTTCCAGCTGGTTAGTGCACCTGCTACGGCCAGTGCTGAGAGCGACGGTCATCTAGCGTGCTTATGGAGCACATTCTGCGCCTCTTATCACCGACGGCTTATAAGTTACCCATCAATTCGACAGCCCGGCAACTGCATGATAAGAGGATGTGCAAAACTCCCGAGAAAAATTCATAACCAACAATAAAAATTCCGTTAACGCTGATGGGATTTGGCAACCGTACCTAAGAAGCTTCCGAGTAAAGTTACTTTTTTCAAATGGCTCACCTCGTCGACGTTACTGCACCTCACATCGCACTGGTAAAAAGATGAGAATCGACAGCGCAGCCTCCGTGGACAGATTCCGCGGTGAAGGGCCTGCTAAAGAAGCGGTCTAGAGCATACCGAACAACTCCGTCGAAAAGAACGTTTGACAAGTATCGGTTGGTTCGAAATGAGTGCAAGCTACATCTTAGGTTGACCCGGCTTCAGTATGAAAAGGGCTTAGTTGATACTGCCTCGAAAAATCCTAAGAAATTCTTCACCTACGTTAAACGACGCAGTGGTGCAAACTCGCCCATACCACCATTACTTCGAGGAGATGGGACCCATGCCTATAGCGACTATGACAAGGCATGCGTGCTTGGTGAGCAGTACTCAAGCGTCTTTATCCGCGAAACAAATATACCATGCAAAGAATTAGCTTCAAGGGTCTCTGAGCACCGATGTCTGAATGAAATTCCTGTAACAGTCCCAAGTTCTCCGGTTGCTAGGGAAGGTAAATCCAACTAAGGCTTCCGGGCCAGATTCTGTTCATCCAAAATTATTGCACGAATTGTCAGTGGAACTCAGTGGACCTCTGACTTGTGCGTTTCAGAAGTCACTCACTAGCTGTGTCTTACCTACCGAATGGAAGGAGGCTGTTGTCTGCCCGATTTTCAAGTGCCGTGATAAGGACCTACCGGCTAATTACAGGCCTGTCAGCTTGACTAGCGTGGTCGTTGAGCGACTTAAAAAACTAGTGCGTGATATAGTGGAGAACCATTTAAATAGGTTTAACCTGCTTAGCGTCGAGCAACGTGGTTTTCGTAAAGGATTTTTGTGTCAAACGAACTTCCTGGTAGCTCGTGTGAACTGGGCTGAAGCCGTAGACCGTGCACATGCGGTGAATGTGGTGTTCATTGACTTCGACAAGGTCTTTGACACTGCGACTCCCACTGCAGTTGAGGTCGTATGGAATATCTGGTCGCGCTCTCCAGTGAGTGTAAGCTTTTCTGGATGGACGGGAACAGTGTATTCGTGTGGGAAGCAGTCTTTCGTTTCGACGAGCTGTACTTAGCGGCGTCCCGCAAGGCTCTGTCCTGGGTCCGCTGCTGTTCTCAGTCTATGTGAATGATTTGCCGGAGGAGCTTGAGGTGCCATCGCTCTTATTTGCTGATGACCTAAAACTCTAGAGTATTGTTGATATCCTTGGAGGTCCTGTGGCTCTTCAACGGGCTCTGGATAGACTCTGGGAATGGTCTGTCTTGTAGTTGCTGTCCATAAACCGGGCAAAGTGTTCAGTGCTGCGTATCGGAGCGTCTGATTCCTCCACAAGTTATGTGCTCGAGAGGAGTAAACTTCCTCACGGGACTCATCAGGTTGATCTAGGTGTCGTCCATTGTTCCACACTACACTCTGGAGACAACTGGAAGAAGGCGGCTAGTAAATGTTTCCGGATGTTGTGGTTTATCCGTCGTTCTTTTGGGACCCTAACCGCTAATGTGTTTGTGAAACTCTTCTCATCGTTTGTGCGACCCCACCCAGATCATTGCGTCCAGGCCTGTCCACCATGCCTTGTCCGGGACAAAATGGCACTATAAAGGGTGTTGCGTGTCGGTACTAGGTTGGTCGAGGGGTTACGAGGCCAAACGTATCCCGAACGCCTACTTAGTTTGGAGATGCATTCAATGCACTATCGAAGGATTAGAGTGGACCTAATCCTAATCTAACGTATTTTGACTGGGAAGGCTGGTCTTGATTTGTCATGGCTATTTAGTCCTGCTAGATTATCTGATCTCCGCGATCATTGTATGAAGTTGGACAAACCGCGAGCCGATCGAGTTAGAACGAAGACACGATTATCGAGTTGAGTCATCGAGCGCTAGCACTGGCTTTCAGAAAATGTTGTCAAGGAAGCTACGGTTAAGGGGTTTGAGCGTCGACTAGATGCTGTTGGTGGCAACGCGAAACCTTTCCTCTTTCCTGACTAATTCCCATCTTCATACTTCGCTTCTATTTTCTTACTTTTCCTTACCATTGGTATTATTCTCCTCTTTTAACTGATTTCCCCCACTCGCTTATCTTCGCTTTTTCTTCCTCTCTTACTTACTTCACGTAGCTGACATCGCAGGGACAGCTAGCGTAAGGAACGTGGGCATTAAATTGGCGGAGCAGGATGTTTTCGGGTGGTTTCATTTTAGACCCTTCAAAAAGTCGGAGAACCCCTATCAACTCCTTGAATTACGACCCGCTCAAGTGGGAACACTTACGGGATTCATGCTATTGCTCCAGTCCCACCTGAACTTGAACTTGAACTGAACATGTTATAGGGATTGCATTCCCAGATTCAAGCATACTTCTATCACGTCATGACTTATGTTGAGGCCATTTCCGCTACACTGCAACGGTATGGCTTCAAGGAAATAAGTAACAGTTCGTTTCAAACTTAATGAATGTTAAATGGCCGTTGCACTTTTAACGCTATGGTTTGATTTTCGCAAATTGTGCAGCTTGTGAGACTTAAGAGCCGCCGTCTACGCACCCAAATTTCAATCATTTTATGTTCTTGGTTTCGTATACCAGATCCTGTCATCTTACCGACGTCACACAAAAGATTGACATGTGATAAATACAACTGGATTAGTTCTGATGATATCTGAATCGTGAAAGGGCAGCCCACGTGCCCTTTTACTTTGTCGACAACGCCCACGTGATTGCATGGGTGTACTCTGCCAACAGTCATGGGCCCCACCCAAAATCGTAAAATTATTTGTCGGTAGTTGTAGGCAAGCGCTCTGAAAGCGAGGAAGTTTTGCAGGCTTTTGTACTCTCGAAAATGGAATAATGGAACAATGGTTTTATCTGGGAAAAACTAATGCATACCATATCTTATAGGATGATCATGGTGAAACTCCAAAAGATAGAAAAATGTTATCAAAATTAGGTAAACACCGGTGAACTCACTGAGGTAACTCCAAGGTCAATCCATAAGGAATGACGGCAAATAGAATCTTGGTAAAGCTCGTGTTCCTTCTGGTGTGCACAGAGAGGAGATACAAAAGTGGAACGAAATCTGGGACCACCAGTGAAATCTCTTAGAGACACTTGTGTTTATCCATGGGTAATGAGTCATATAAGATGGCTCTGCGAAATAAGTGCACGGTCAACTCGGGCTTTAAATTCTGCCAGCGTGGGAGCACATATGATAGATTCCGGTAGCGCATTCCACGTTCTGCAAACGCATACGGAAAAGAAATTCCGACGGTATTCCAAACGACTGTGTTACTCTGCCAGCTTGTGGTGGTGATCTCTCAAATGGCTGTTGTGACTGAGTTCTATCAAGTAGCGGTGCGTGTGGTTTGGACCTCACACAAGCTGGTAAGTCCAACTGAGGTCCCCATCGCAACCGCCTATACTGTCCGCTGAAGACTCTGAGTACTTGAAGCCTTCGTTCAACCGGCAAATTATATGAACCCATGTCATTTATTGTTGCCAGGCGATGGGGTATCTGCAAAGCGGTGAGATCGCTTCTCAGCCATGGCTGCCAGAAACTTATTGTGTACTCCACAAGTGGATATATGTATGAGCCAAGAAGCTTTAGAAAAATCGACGGGTCGAATAGTCCGAATGCATGTTTCAGGAGGACCACTTGTTAGATGCCCTTAGTGATGCCTTTCCAAGGTCGATCTATACCATTTTCTACTGAAGTTGGACGTTCGGGCAAAACATTTACGCCTGGGGGTCAACGGGGTTGCTCCTCCGGGGCAATCAAGTTGAGTCTTCGGTATGCGGAATGGAACCACTCACTGGCATGGTAGGGGCTGTTTCATTGGCCAAGCGCCTGAGGTCCTATTTGCTGAAGGCGCTTGGCCAATGAAACAGCCCCTACCATGCCAGTGAGTGGTTCTATTCCGCATAGCGAAGACTCAACTTGATTGCCCCGGAGGAGCAACCCCGTTGACCCCCAGGCGTAAATGTTTTGCCCGAACGTCCAACTTCATTGGAAAACGGTATAGACCAATACTCCGAGATCCTTCTCGCCAGAAGATATCTGAAACCCCTGGTTGCTGAGTTTGTACGAGCACACCACCTGGTGCCGTATGCGCTGCACTCTGCATATGTCCACATAAATCGATGTAGCTTCTAACTTGAACACGTATATGCCTTATCCAGGTCGGCTTGAATTACCGTGATGTCATCTGGTGTATTGATCGCCCTCCACACCTTGAGGTCATCTGCATACAGCAGGCAGTTCGAGCTTAGGAGGCCTTTGATTTCGGTAGTATACGTCAAATATAACAGAGGTCCTTGCATTGATCACTGTCGTAATCAGCATTTAAATAGTATGGGATCTGACGGCGATTCACGCACGAGTACTTCCAATTGCCGGTATAGAAAAAAGTTTCTGATCCATGCTAGGAGATAAGCATCAATACGAATGGTCTGTAGTCATGGTATAGCCGATCAAACGCCTTTGAGATGTCGAGAACAACTACATCAACTCCTGGGTCAGAGTCCACTGCTTCAGTCCAACTGGATCGTGCTAGACGTAGACTTGTGGTGCACCATCGATTTCGTCGGAAGTCGTGCTGTTCCAGTGCTAGATAGTTGAATTCCGCTAATTAGGCAGTTGGCGCAGCAGAATTAATAGCTTTCATGACCTGTGAAAGAACCGATAGTAAGCTTATGTCATTGTTATAGCAATGAGATCGCACACTCTTGATCCTTGGCGCAGCCGCATTTCGGAAGTCTTGAGCGTTGGTGTATATGCAGAAAAGTTGCTCGGATGCTAAAGCTGTTGACTAGGAGTACATGAAGAATGTGGATTTGTGGCGACCGATGCGAGGTCGGCACGTAATCGGTTTTTTTGGTGAATTGCCAAACCTCGGTCCCTTTTTGGTCTCACTTTCACTTACGGCATGTAGCTTTCTCCATGGCTATGGGTATCAGCGCACAGGTTCCTAAATGGTTGTTGTGGTTATGTTGAGTAGCGTGTGGTGTCATTTCCGTGAGAACAGAGAGTGGCTACGGCTCTCTAACTGCTGTCTTCAGTCGTAGTGCCGAAGGTGTGTTTGCTTAGTATCTGCCTGTTGCATATTAAGTTCACCGCCTTTTGTTGCGACTGCACCGTTAGTTTCAGTTTCCTCGTGTCATTGCGTCTGTAGTTTCGCGACAGGGGTAACCATGTAATCGACTGAAGTATGATGTCGCTCGCACAGAGCTTCACGGATGCAACGCCATTCTTCTAGGTCATGAGCGTGGGCTTCTTCGTTGACAGTTGGCGGTAGATCAGTCACGCCATGAAAGAAAATAATTCCTTTGCTATTCTTCGTGTGTTTGTCGTTTAAACTATCTTTTGTCCGGCTGGCGTTTGCTCCATGGAATATCCGGAACCCTGCGGATTCCACTACTCTAAGTCCGCAGGTGGTATGACGAAGAAAAGCACCGTCTTGATATCTGCTGTTGATCCCCATGTTAATCGTATTAGTCGGGACTCACTATAGTGCATAGCGCTTGGATGTCGGGTGCTGCGAAGTAAATTAATCGGACTGGCTTGAACTCCGATTCTATCACAAAGGAATTTCCATGGATTTTAGTTATCCAACTGTTTACCACTTAAGGATTTTGTCTTGAATTTAGGAACGTTGACGCTTATAAGTGTCAAGACCACATTGTTCCACCTGGTCTTCGGTGATGTGGGAAGCACGGTTATCGAGGGCTTTGGTGACGTCTTTGCAGGTTGCACCTGGTCCTTGACCCGTTTTGCGCATGTACTGGATGAGGCTACTGAGGTCGCACTTTGATCATATCGAGTAACAGCGGTTGCATAGGTGGAGCAGTCTTTAGAGTGCTTCGCATTTCTTTTGTCATTCGGAAGGTTGGGTCTTACCGATGTTGCATCAGTGGATACGTTGGATAAGAATATGTGGGCGGAGAAGCTAGGCATGCTTCTATCGGTCACGACGACGAGTTGGTTCATGATTTCCCTGGTTTCTAGTACTGCGTGATCGTATGAACCGCTGGCCGATTTCGTTAGTTTCGATGCAGCAATGAGGGAGACGGATGACGCACAGGAAATGCTATTGTCTCCTCGAGCGAAGCAATGTTTGCATTTAAACGATGTTCAATTTCGGCAACTAGCCTGTCGTACATATGGCTTAACGCTAGTACGCATTTTACTAGTGGAATTGTCGTATTTTTTCAAAAAGCAGCAGAGTGAACCCGGCCTATTATACTTCCTTATGTCGGTTCTACAGACCTTGCCGCATTTCGAATGATACTGTACAGTGTAATTTGTATGATTCAACCCTACTTTTACTACCTTGGCACTAGTTTAATTAGCACAACATACTCCGTTTCTGCTTACCAGGGTTTTGATGTGGTAGCCGAATTAACGTTGCTTGTTTTGCGGTTAACTGTCGCGTCGCTGTCCGCTGGCGTTTGGTCGCCGATCGTCAGATCAAAGTCAAATGACTGGCTCATCCGGTTTTGTGGGTAAGGCGTCTGCTGTTTACACTTATCGTGCTGGGCATGTTGGTTGCTGGCACTGACTGAAGTCAGCAGTGGCGTAATTTGCCGGTTGCTTCAAAAAGTGGGTTTCACAGTTGCAACGTAGTTTCTCTGTAGCTATAACATGTTGATGGAATGAGACGAGTGAAATCTTGTTCGAAATTTTGGATACTCCTCTATCAAAAAGGTCAAAATTCTGGGCGTGTGATTATAGCAGCGCAAAATTTCACGATTGAATAGGAATGAAAAATTTCCCAAATTTGTAAATCCGGTGGCATATACCTCTGCTGTAAATATGTTAAAGAAAATGCTTTCAATAGATGGTGCTTGTCAAACCGAGACGAAAACGCGTAAGTCTGGCTAATTGAAACAAAATATCACGTAGAAAATGCAAAAATACGTGGTTCACGATAGAAAGCTGCTACTGTCACGCCCGAATTCTGTCAGGTGGAATACCTGAACACGATATGTATGTGACATCATCCCCGCATGACGTTAGCAACGCCCATAAGCACTTTTTCTGTGATAAGAGAGCAGTCAAATCACGTTGCATGCAGCTCCTACCAAAAGATATAGAGCTAGTTGGAAGCAAAGGAAAATGTATGCAACATGCACTTTTTTCGCAAATTTTGGCTGGATAGCTTAGGTAGCCTTCGCTCCTTCGGATCATGCACACTATAAAGCAGACGATTAAACATGGCGTATGCAGACTAAGAAACGCCGTATGTATACCGATCGATTCAAAAGACGGGACAGCAAGGAAACTCTTCACTTACTACATGCGTCCACATTGGGAATGTCTTCAATTTG
This sequence comes from Dicrocoelium dendriticum, assembly GCA_944474145.2. Classification (NCBI taxonomy): domain Eukaryota; kingdom Metazoa; phylum Platyhelminthes; class Trematoda; order Plagiorchiida; family Dicrocoeliidae; genus Dicrocoelium; species Dicrocoelium dendriticum. The sequence continues at coordinate 37,770,651 of OX104071.1, read as the reverse complement.
AACACAGCATTTTGTGCAGGTTAACTAGAAGGGTACTTAGAGACGTTCAAGGGTTGTTCACCTATTACATGCTTAGAGGATCACTACGCGTCACTAGGAGGAAGCGAAGCGATGCGTTAAGCATGAGTAGCTGCCAATTCAGACCTGGTGTTCCTTCACAAACTAATCGTTAACTTGGCGTATTCCGACCGTGGTGTACTGTAGAGGTCACGTACTCGGAAACTCTGCGGGGAAAAAATGGTTACCCAGTTCGGGAAAACCCAAACGTAGCTTCGTTCTAGTTTCTATCCAGCTGGACACACAAGAATCTGGAATAAATCTAGCAGATTTAGGGAACAAGAAAGGTGAAGTCCTTGAACTTGGCACTCTAAACCATTCTAAACCACATGTTTAGCGAAAGTGTCACAGTCGATGAGGTCTATTGTTTGCGTAGCGCAATGATGATGATAAGTGCAAGCACAAAGGCACAATATGCCTGCTATTATGACGGTCCATTAAAATGGAGATGAAGTAGAGGAAAATCTCCTTAGGAACAGATGCTGTAAAAGCGTAAAGGCCTCAGAAACTTCCTGATGATAGGGAGCAACCGAATGTAGAGCAGAAGTGTAACCGAATATCTGGGAACACATACAGAGACACTTAACGTTTCTTCAGAGAAAGGGTCTCATGTGCCCAGATTATCACGAACTATCTAGTTCCATGAAATTCCACAAGATGTTTACACGTTCTCACACTATTCTTTTCGTAAAAAAGTTCACACAAACGTACTCGGTGTTCGTCGTTGTTATTCGGAGATGAATGTTACTTGGCAGTTTCAATCAGAATAGATATCTGAGCTCGCGAATTTTCGGACCAGCTTTCCTAACATTGATTTATCTAGCTTACTTTTTAACGTCTTTGTCTATCGGAAGCGCACACAATTACGCATCTGTTTGGGGTCGTTCAAGAATCACCCATTCCTTAAGATAAATTTTCCGCTATATGTTCTAACCGTACGTTTTGCTAATTATCTGTATGTTGTGACATCTATCTGACTTTGTTTGGTCCATTTGTATTTCATCATTATTTATGGTGGACTCCTAAGCTTCATTTTACTCACCTCTGTTTCCAAACATTCTTGTCCATCACTTTGCAATTTCTACATTTAATTACTCAACGTCGATGGACCGTGGATTTTCCCATAGAGGCTTCCGCAAAAGTAGACAATGCCACTTTCAACCTGGGTTGCAAATGCAGTAAATTAACTTGCTGTGGACGAGGGATTCTACGGTGATAAGTACATCGCGTTGCTGTGAAATAGGCATGGATATTAGTAAACTGAGCTGCGACTGGATATATCTTTTCCTTTATGCTGCGGCTAAGTAACGGTAGTCAACTAATGGAGCTAATTTGTACTTGCGACTTTGGCTACCTAGTAGTGAGTAAGCGGATGGTCAAGCCAGTCTTGCCACAGGTACGGAATCATTCGGGTTTGCTCATGCGGAAACTGGAAATCTCCGTTTGTGTCTTTATAACAGTGAAAAGAAGAATCTGTCTCCTCGTCTTAGCGTAATTCATACTCGCCGTAAAGACAGATAAAATACTGTATAACCAGGTCATTTCATAGTCAGTAAAATTACAGCCAACATCGTTTAACATGAAAGTGTCCATCTAGACGAACACCATGCTGCAGAAATTAGAAATCGTCCATTACTTTCCCCATTCAAAACATGCACCTGAAAACACTTTACAGATCTCGTTTTATATTCCGTTTCGTCCGATCGACAGCTGGCACATTGTAATGGTATGCCGTCGAAATTTAAATTATATGCGCAGTTCCACTGGAGGCGCTGTATAATCTTCTTCCGTAATCAAAGAAGAACATGAAAATCTTTATCAAAAATAAGCAAAAATACCTCCCGGTGCCGTAGTGAAAGGACCCACACTAAATACAAATTGACTACCAAATGGCAGTTGTTTGCAAATTGTGTGTTTAATAAGTTTAAAGCAGTCAGTTCCCTTCAACAATTTGAAACGCACGGAAAAAGACGAAGGCTGGTAAATGCATGCGTTTTGTATTGTCTCCTCAGTACCATTAGCAACAACCGATATGCATAGATATAACTAACAATGGGTGCAACCAGACAAGCTTAAGGTGCAAAACAAATGACGGGAGTTCACACCTACGTCCAAGGCAGATTTAGGCTGACAAATAATTGTTTCTGAACACACAAGGCTGGCTTAATCCGGCTTATAGCGACAGCCTCAGCAAACCGAAGGAAGTGGGGATTAGTGTGACGTAACACAACTTTGAACGCTGAGCCCAGCTCTATCCGGTGACCCGGGCCTAATAGGTGTTTGCCTATCGAGGAAGCTGGCGGTCTGCGTAAACATGGAACCTGACGAAGGTAGGCAATCTGAGCAACTTCATGTTGAACCCATCTTGGTACATGTTCCTTTATTCGGTAAGTCAGCGTTCTATTGGTTCTGCCTATGTAACTTTTTCCACAGTCACATAAAATTGGTATACACAGTGTGAGTTGGTCCCAATAGGCTGAGCTTCCTTCGTTGGAGGCGTGGACAAATTTCGAGTTCCGTTGATGACGACAACTTGTGCAGCATAGTAACTTTCTTGTGTAGCCGAAATTCCATGCTTAGTTGTCTTCAGCGTGGCTAAGTCACCATTAAAAGGTAACTCTATATACACTTTCTTCTTGGCTGCCACGTGCACCAAGTCCTTTGACACTCGCGGTTGGCTGTGTTTCTCGATAAATCTTCGAGGGTAGCCGTTCACCATTAGTGTTGCTGTAATTAACACTAGCACATCGTCCAGACAGTCGGCCGAACAAATTCGTCTGGCACGACTAACTAGAGTCTTTACAAGTGTCCGTTTGTACCGCACTGATGTGAAGCTGGTGAAGTGCAGGTATTGACCGGACCAAGTGGATTTTCGGTAAATAGACCTCTTAATTAATCCATCCTCCCTGCGAGGTATGAGTATGTCCAGGTATGTCAGACAGTTGGTTTGTTCTATTTCGCATGTAACCCGTACGTTTAATAAGTGGTGAAGAACATGAAGTACTTATGAAATACCATCAGCTGAAGTCGCCACAAATGGCTTATCCCTTGTTCGAAACTATCGTCCCCGAAAGAGAAGTTGAGTACATCTATGCTGGCGCAGTGAGCTGCAGTGTGAACCGGTGGACGATCCGGAAAAGCTTACCATAGACTCACTTTGACACCGTCTGCGAGTGGAACGTACTGACACCATAATTTCAGCAGTTCCTTATCGTCCTCCAATGTCCACCCCAGAAATGGACTACAATCTGACACTAGCCTTGGGAAGCACCCTGCGACGACAATACGGTCATATTATCATCTCAGGTGTTTCGACGTTCACAATCTGCAAGCGTCGGCATTCCACAGTAAGAAGTTCAAGACTGCTCTGCAAGTGTTTTCTGCATGCATTCCGCTCTTCATCCATGCAGGTTCACCCACCAGATTCTGCGTGGAAAACAAACCATCAGTGTTCCGTTTGGTGCTTACAAACAAAGAGCTCATGATCGATAAGCCAAGGATGAAACATCCACTACAATTGGATGATCAAGTGCAAAATGCATTGCGACTGTGTGTGTGATACCGTGGAGTGTCTGGAGTTTCGTACAGACAAACACAGATTACATCTCTTAAGGGAAAACTTTCAACCCATTTCGGATTCTAGACCAGTTCGAAATATTAACGAACTGCAATCATTTAATATTTCAATAGTGCATGATGGGATGAAAATCATAACTTTATAGGACCCACAGGATGGAACATGCATAAGAACATTAACATCAAAAATCTTCCAAGGTGGAACCTGAATCATCATTAGTAATGACACTGGAATTTATCACAATGTTGTGCATTGTTCTGTACTGACGAAACTCTAGCAGTTTCACGAATGTCTCGAAGTCTGGTACATTCACTGCATGTGTTGGTAACGCTTTTCAGTGTGAGTATACGCTAAGAGCGTAAACATACTTCCAGCAATCCAAACGGGAGTGTTGCGTCACTAGTTTCAGGTGATGGCCTGGACATTGTTTGCAAGGGACTGGGATCAGCAGTGATAAATACGGGTGTTCGCTTTCTGTTAGTATCCGGTATGTGAAGACAAGATCCCCGCGAAGCCGTCGGTATTCTGAGGACAGCACACCGAATTAAGGAAGGCGCAGCTCGTAATTGCGACCGAATAGTCCAGGTGTTGCCTTGGTAACCCTTCCTTGGGGTTGCACCAAGAGAGGAATCTCTCGTTTTAATCATGAGTGGCAGGCCTGAACAGCATATTCAACATGGGGACGAAGATACGCGTTGATGAACAGTGGTAGTAGTCGTCTCTCAAAGGTACCGAGAGGTCGCCCCAGAAGCCTGAAGTTCAAGTTCGTCACATTCGGTGCTTTCGAGCACGGGAGCGAGGATCGAGGACGGATCCTTGCTGTACACCACTGGATACGCAGAAGCATTCGAAGTGAGTGTCGGCTATACTTACCTTGATGGTTCTATCTTGTAGGTAACCTTCCCACCAGGTGAGCAGAGAACAGTTGATATCATAGTCAGCACGCTTTTGGAGGATAACATAGTGATTGACAGTATCAAATGCCTTAGCAAAATCTAAGTAAATTACAGCTATGGGGACTCCTTCATCAGCTGCTCTGGTCCATGAATCCTGGGGAAGGATCAAGTTTGTGAGGCAAGATCGTCTGCTTCTGAAAGCAAGTTGGACATTAGGCATTAGTTGCACTTTCAAAATGTCACAGTTCATCAGCGATTACCGAAATCATCACTTTTGCTAACACAGGTAGGTCGGTAGATGGCAGGATCCCATCTCGTACCTCTTTTGTTTATCGGAGTGATGATTCCATGTTTCCACTCAGTTGGGTGTGTATGGGTGCCAAACAGACCTACGAAAAACGCTGCAAAATGTACTGTTATGGGGGACTTAAGGGTTTTAAGCACCTTAGAGCAGGCCTTGTCGATTCCCGGGGCATTGTTTTCTCGGAGAGGCGGTAATTTGTTCACGACAGCCACTGGAGTCAAGGGGACACTGATTAAGCCGACGGCATTTGTTTTGAGTTGATAGAGAAAGGGTTACGTGCTATTGTTAGCCACCGAGCCGAACGGCAGGAGTAGAGAATTCGCGACATACACAGCAGTAACGGTTAAGCCACTAGTCGACTTGAATGGCGGTATTCCGGACTTAATTTTCCTTTTATCGTTCACATAGTTCATATACTTCCAGACAGCGATATTGACTGCATAATTGCACATGTTACTCTAGGTAGAACCTCGATGGTTTTGGGTTGCATTTACTCCCCTCCGAATCCCAGTACGGATGACTTACGAACATTGGAACGCTTGTTTTGCTACTTAGCAGAATTACCAGTTAAATGTAAAGTATTAGGAGGAGATTTCAATATGCCTGATATTGATTGGAGATCGTGCGCCGCACCTACTAAATATTCGAGACTGATGTCTTCTTTACATGTATATGGATGGACACAACACGTCCATTCACCCACCAGGGGAAACCACACTCTCGATTTATTCCTTACGCTAGGCCTATCCAACGTTTCTGCTGTTGTTCTAGACAATTTCCCTGGAAGCGATCACAAGATGGTCCAACTCACCTTCGATAAGCCATTTTCTGATCCTACCCCGACTAAACCTGCCGTCCTCTACCGACCATACAATTTGTTACACATATAATCGCTTTCCGCCCTTCTGAGATCCTTGCACTGGGAAAATTTCTTCCTAACCTATGATCCACAAGTGGCAGGCGATGAGTTCTACAAGAACATTGAGATGTGTCTAGATGCTCTAATACCACTGAATTATTGCCGTTCTTCCAGAAAAATGAAATTAGAATCTACCCCCGGAAATTTTTCACGCAAACTTGCACGACTCCGAAATTACAACTTGAAAACAAATGACTTCTCCCTAGTATTGATACAACAGAAAATCCTTGCTCAACTTGACAGACTTCGGCATATCAGCCTTATGGACGTAGAAAGACGGGCGAAAAATAGCATGAATAAAAACCTAGAACTCACCAAGCTGATGAAATATAGAAACAAGAATACGGAAACCCCATCCATCCTGATTTCTGGTAACCAAATAACTAACAATCCTGCTAAAATAAGCAGGGATTTCAATAATTACCTTTGTTCTACTTTTAACACCGCTGCTGCGGCTCCCTCGCACATTACCCCTCTGCTTACTGATGACAAGATCTGCACAGTTGATTTTGAACTTCGTGATATAAATCGACTTATCACCTCTACGAAGTCATCATGGTATGCCGGACCTGATAGATTACCACCAACGCTTATAAAATACGGTGGATCTGACTTCCCTGTACTACTTTTGAATCTTTTTTCTCTATCCATGAACACCGGTACCGTGCCATCACAGTGGAAGACGGCTGTAGTCATTCCTCGCTACAAGTCAGGCTCTGTGCATGAAATGAGCAACTACCGCCCAATAAGTCATACTTCTATCCTCTCAAAAATGATAGAGCGTCACATAAAGTCCAAAACTGTGGACTTCATGATGTCGCGAAATCTTATCAACACCTCACAACACGGCTTCCTAAGCACGCGATCCTGCATAACATGTCAGATAGACTTTCTCAGTCTTCTGACTACTTCGCTCGATGACGGTTCATCAGCGATAGTCATCTACCTAGATATGCACAAAGCATTTGATCGTGTCCCTCATAACCACCTCTTATCCAAACTAACTGCATATGGCATAGACAACCCTCTGCTTTCATGGTTTGATTCTTACCTAACTAATAGAACCCAGGTTGTTCAGATCGAGCACGAAACAAGCACGCCAAAGCCTGTCACCAGTGGTGTGATACAAGGTAGTGTTCTGGGACCCTTTTTATTCCTACTTTACGTAAATGATATTTTTGATGTCTTTGCCTCCGGCAAACCTTTCCTGTTTGCTGATGACATCAAAATTGTTTACACTTTTAATCCAGCTGAGGTCAGTGATACGCTTAGCGAAATCCAGCATGACTTACGTACACTGGACTCATGGAGTTCCAAATGGATGATGACATTCTCTACTGATAAATGCCACGTGGTATCCTACAGATGTGACATCACACCAGGTTCACTAACTATAGATGGTAAACCATTGTCTCACTGCCACACTATCCGTGACCTGGGATCCACTACTCGAGCACCCTTAACTTTTCCGAACACGCAGGACACACCGCAGCTCAAGCCCGCCGAAGCATTGGGCTTTTGTTCAAAACATTTAACTTAAAAGAATCCATTAACACCATGTATAGAATAAAAACGCGCCCGCTGCTTGAATATGGCTCCATCACCTACTGTAATTCTAGAGTGAGTGATCGTATGGCATTGGAAGGTGTTCAACGATCATTTACTAAGCATCTTCTAGGCTATTCCACCACCCTATCTTACATGGATCATTGCGTTGCCTTAAAACTTGATCCACTGTGGCTGCGAAGAATGAAAGTTAACCTTTTCATCTTCGTTGACACAATTACCCAAAAAATACATTCTTCACGTCCATCGGTACAACGAGCAGAATTATCAAATTATGGCACCCGAAATAACGATCACAATAAAGTAAAAGTGAAAAGATCACGAACGAAACTGTCTGACAACTTTTTCCTAAATCGATACTCCATATTGTGGAACAGGCTTCCATCTGAGATACGTGCAATCCAGTCAGGGATGAAGTTCCGACACGTTATACATTCCTTTTTAAACGTCGAAACAGCGATCGGTATATTGCAACCTACCTTGACAAGTGAATCCCCATACGAAATAGGAGCAAGATGGATATAGTATCAATATCAGGGGATCTTTTCATTCTCCTGTTGCCCGATCTTACTGTCCTCCCCAAATTTATCAGTAGCAATAACGTGTTTTCTAAAGGCAAAAATATCCTGATTAACAATGAAGTTCACACTCACCAAGACGGAAATGTGCCCTAGAGTTCCTCTCGAGCAAATTATTTCGCATTTGTTCTGCAACGCTAATTATCTTCTACTTATCTTTTCCCCTGGCCCCCTCCCTTAGGTACGAGCTGCTGTGTTACGTGCTCAGCGAAATCAATGTTGATTTAATCCTTCTGCTTTTGGACTGAATCCATTTGATAACACCTTCCGAAAACCTACCATAATCTTCCACGCTTACGTTCACTCTGAACAAATCCCCTCATCGGAATCAGCTTCTCCTCTTACCGCACACAGCTGAACAGTTGGAACGACGGTTAACTTACTTTACTTTGCGTACAGTTTTCTCTCCCTCCCTGAAAAATACCATGCGTACATACAACATTTCTCAGTACCATACCAAATTATTTCGCATCACCAATTTTCCCATTTTGATCTCCGACAACTGCTAGAGCTATCTTACTATTTCCTCCGAAAATTCTTCTCCTTTTCTGTAAAAAGCATGTATATTCCTGAGGTTATCAGTTACCAGTGAAACTTGTACAATCTGAATCGAACAACGTCGGACGAAAATCTAGCATTTCACGTTACTGTACGTCCACCCACTTTTATTTGCTTATTTCTCTCCTTCCAGTGTTGGCCAGGATTGGGCCGATCTCCCGAGGCTATGGATAAACGCTTCCGAAAAAATGCAGCACACTCATGCAGTATGAGTTATCACAAACTCACTGGCACATATTACAAGTGCTTGATTCGAATCAGCCAAATGATGGCTGTGCGATGGGGAGAGCTTAATATGAAACACAGGCCCCCACAGTACAGTGCTGGAATTGAATCAGCTAAAAGATAGCTGTATGATGGGGAGAGCTTTTCATTGAACACAGGCCCCCACAACACAGTACTGGAAACAAATCAGATAAAAGTTGGCTATACGATGGGGAGAGCTTAATATATATCACAGGCCCCCACATAACTGTATACATATAACGCCACAATAGCACTTGGCCAGATGAGATGTGGAAGAGAAGTGTGGAAGCAGTTCTCCGGGAGACGGTTTCATGATGGGTCGTATTACTCCAATTAAACGGACAGTTTATGTCTACTTTTATTCTTACTCTCAACTCCTACTACTCTTACTCCTTTACTATTTTTAATTGATTTAGCATTGAATCATTCCTATGTGAACACAATAGATCACTGAATATCCCTCTCCACTACCCGACTTTGTTGTACCACATGATCAGGCTCGTAGTCTGCCTGTGTCTCGCATGTCGAGAAATGTATCATTTATTTATTTATTTATTTATCATTTATAATTGTATAACAGTTTATTGTTACTCGAAAATTTGAGTAGCATGGTTGCTTGCCATTCGTATTTGTCTCCTCTAATAAGTGACGTGCGGTAGTTTCTGCTTGTTTTGTGATTCTGCCATGTGGTATCACATGAGCTAAGGGTATGTTGATTCCCCATCTCATTTCTTCGGTTGATCAAGTTACGTGTTCCGCTTTGGATCCAACTGTAGGTCCGGCATGATACTCGTACTGGTACAACTTATAAGGTTGTTTGTATGCTCCAGTTAACCTTACCTTTCAATTCCTTCCATGCGTCGTTCTCCGAACTGTGAGTCTGTAGGCCCCAGTCAACGGTTGTCGCTAGGTTGTGAAGTATGGAATAATCAGTAATGGTTGCTTGATTTTCACCTTCATTAGCAACCATACGGGTACAGCACACATCACCACACGTTAGGACCGAATGGTCGCTACTGCCTACAGGACGGGCATGTGTGAAAGACTCAACAAGCAACCATTCATTTGTCTGCATTAGGTCCAGTAACGATGACTTGTTTGAACCGCGGTGTCTAGTTGGTCGATGCACATGGTTATGCAAAACTGCCACATCCATGCATTCAAGGAGTTTCTTTAGATGATGACCCCTTACGGTGCATTGAAACAATTGAGGTGACGTTGAAATCGCACATTCTAAGGTAATAAGAGTATATTTTTAAGCTGCATAGTGGAGTGTGTTTAACAGAACGTTATCACTGTCTGTGGAGTTCGGTGGCCTGTAGACAGATGCTAATAAGCAAGAATCCATCGTCTTCTTTTGTGATCAACCAACTCGACCTGCTGACTGCAGTCGGCAAAATAATGTGTCCGGAATAACAAAGGAATGTTCGATAATGACATTGCCTTTAAGTTAACCTCGATAGTAGTGGGAAACACCACTACTGCGAGATGGACAATCATCTCGAATGACTGAATTCCCACTGTGTTTAATCTCTGGATCAAGTATGTCGTTCGAAAGCTAAGTTTCAGTTACTATTAGAATGTCCGATTTTAATGTTTCACGTCGATTGTGCAGTTCTGGCAGCCTAGAGTAGAGGCCCTGAGCCTTGGTGTAGCATCATGGTGATTGTTGAGGTATTAGGAGCTCGGTTCGCTGTGAGTGACTGGCACAAACAGTGAAGGTTTAATGACGTTTTTTAGATAAGTATGTTGTTAGTATTGACTGTTCTGAGGTATGAACAACCGAGAGTGGCTCATCTGTAACTGGGGTCTGTACTACTTGAAGGAATGGACTTAAGCATACCTCTGGAGGTCCAAGTTTCCTGTTGTCAGGCCACGCTTGGATTGCCATTCTTACCATCTCTGGCGTAGCCAAGGTGAATTCCGACATTCTCGGCTCTCCGCCGTGGTAGTTTGGGGAGGTAACTTGACGGATGACGTCAACAGTGACGATATTTTGAACGTTGTGGAGTTCTGTGATGTACCACCACTCTTCGATGTTGTGCTTTTTCGTTCACTACTATTGTCATGCTACAATTTTGGTACACCATGAACCAGTACCACTTTCTTCGTCTCATTTTGACGTAACATGTTCTGGTCAGATTTCCGCCTCTGACTTCCTGCCCATGGCTTGTCCGGAAAACGGCAGCACTGACAGAAGAGTTGGCTAGCATGTGGTTTGCGAAGGATACATCTTTCAGGTCCCGTGTGTTGCTAAATGTTACTTGCATTAACCGCGGTTCCCGTGCTTGTGGTGCTTATGGATTCCTTGAAAGGTGAGTAAGGCCGGTTGCAAGAAATTGAAGTCCGAATGCACAGGTTATCTCAGCTTAGTGGTTTTTCTCCTCGGTTTGTTTGCCTTTTAACGGTTCACTGGTGGGTTCTGGGATGTTTGAACAAAGCCTTTTGGTTGTGCGGTAACTGTTTGTTCTGCAGTTCCTTGTGAGCAGAGGTTTGTCGTGGGGGTGTGTCTGGCTTGTCTTCCGTGAAAGACAGGGCAAGGCTACAGCAAGGTTTTTTAGGCGCAATGTCGTTAGTTGCAATAGCTGTAGGAGCCAATTGTCATCGCCCAGCTATTGACAGAGGTAATCGTACAATCTATGCATAAATCTGCTTGCTTTGCAGCATCCCTTGCGACTTGGGAGACCGTTTAACCGGTCTGTTTTCACCTCCGTTTGTCACCATTGTGGTTTGAGTTTTGCTAGACTGTGACATTGTTGACATGGTTTGCCTTTGAACTTGTCTAGGATTTGGGCTACGTAATATATTAATCTGCAACTCATGTTCAGTGATTTTCCAATGCCACGATCAGTTCATTGGACTGTGCCGACGGAATGGCCAACATTTCAGACCGTATCCTTGGGATGGTAACCCATTACAGTCGTTTCTTACCCAAGCTAGCTAGTCTCCTCACACCAGTGTGTACAGTTAGCTGTGGTCCAATAAACAACAAAAAGCTTACAATGCAGTCAGATCGGCTATCAGTAGCGCTAACTTGTTAGTGCATTTTAAGCCAAAAATCGACCACTCTTCTTTGTCATGCGTCACCTACAGAGCTCGGGGCCGTACTATCACATTAAATGGAAGGTATGCCCGAGCGATCAATAGTTTTTGCGTCCATAAATTTGGCAGCAGCGGAAGAATACTATGCGCATTATCACAGGTAAGCTTTAGCGGTTATCTTTGGAGTCAAGAAATTACACCAGCATCTGTGGGAAGAAGCTATGCAATCTTTACTGACCACAAGCCTCTGTTAACCCTGGTTGGGGAGAGAAAGACATAAAACAGATAGCGTCACTCCGTATGCAACGTTGGGCATTATTGCCGTCGCTTACGAGTACAAGCTCATTTACGTCCCTGGGAAAGCAAATAGAATCGAGGACACTGAGCCGTTTATAGTTGAATCGCTCACCTGCTTGCCTTTTTAATACTGTGGATCTGGTCCATCTGCTGCAATATTTGGACGAACATCTGGTGTCAAGTGCAGATATCCGTCAGGAAACCGAACGGGATACATTACTGGCCAAAGGCAAACGACTCGTCTCTCAGCGATGGTCTGAGAGCTGTGAACCGGAACTAATGCCTTACTTTATCCGACGCACAGAACTTAGTCTCGAGGCTAGGGGTCTGCTATGGAGATCTATAGCCATCATACTACCACGGTGGTGACAGAATGTCTTACAAGAACATCACAAAACGCACCTAAGTATCACGAGAATGAACGCGCTTGCGCAGTCCTACTGGTGGTGCCCTAATATTGACAAAGAGTTGATCCGACACTGCGGCTAGTGTCTAAGCACTCTGAGGAAAGCCACTCCGGTACCACTTAGTCCTTGGAAATGGCCCAGTCAAACTTGGGGCCGCATGCAGGCAAACTTCGTTGGCCCGGTGGACTAAAAAATGCTTCTTCTTTTGATTTATGCTTACGGGAAATGGGTACACATTTTTCACTTGCACATGCCACCTCTGGGACGACCGTTTCTTGCATGCGGAAGTGTTTCAATTTCTGCGGTATACCACGTACTCTGGTAACAGATAACGATTCTGTACTTATTTGTGATGCATTTCAAGTGTTCCACAAAAGCAACGGCATACCTCAGCCCCCTACCACCCAGCTTGAAACACGTTGGCATAAAAGACGTCCAGACGGTCAAGGATGGGCGACGGAAACAAACGTCTGCTCCAGTACGAACAAAGTTAAACAGCTTTCTTTTTGCTTACCGCACCACACCAAACGAAATTACGGGGAAGTACCCAGGCGAGCTGGTGTTCGGACGGAGGTTGTAGTCACGGATGGATCTTCTGTTTCCTGACCAGAGGCTATGTGTCGAGGTTAAGCAAGATAAATCTAAGGCAGAGTGCGACCAGAAGGCTTCCTAACGAAGATTCTGCGAGAATGAACCATTATAAGACAAGTTACCCAACGAAAGAAACTGGCAGTCTAGAGAGTTGCGTGAAATTGCGGTACAACATAGGGGAGGCTTTACCTGATGACATAGTAGTTAATGGGCACAGGGATCACGGCCGCCATCGTTCTGTTTCAATGCCGCCAGGTGGTGCGTACTCATACCAGGATACTGAATTTCCAAAGGCGCAGAACTCTCAAAACGCAGGCCAAGCGGAGACTCAGCAAAGTCGCCGTTCAACTCCGCTACGCCAACCCAATGATCGACACCAAGCCAGCTGGAGTGGTCCATATTAACTGGAGAAGGAATGTGGCATCCTCAAGGCCAAGGAACTGAGCCCTTCCTATTAGTTGCTTGCATCTGCTGGTGTGTGTCAGTAACCCGTTTACTCACACATTGTTTGGCTTAATGTAAATGCGCTGTATAGCATGTAGGTTAGAATATCGATTAGCCTTCCGTTTGCCTGACGTGTTTTGCCTCGGATACTAGTCAGTCACCGAGCGTTAGTTCCGCATTTGCGATTGCTCCGCTAATTTGCCTACGGAAAAACACCAAATAAATAACTAAACCCTTTCAGTTTCTTCGAACATGTGCTTTATCAGGTTGCAAAATCGAAGCAGCTATGCAGCCACATGAGCAGAACTTTCTCTCTGCCTCAAACACAAAGAACAATGAACAACGAACATTGATTTAGCATGGGATAAAAGCAAGTGCTTGTCACGTCCCGTAGGATGGTTGGGGTGAATATGATGAAATCAAAATATATCTGATTCATCTGCCGAAGGTCTGCCTAGATGAATACTTCGATAAATTACATCAGTATAAAATTTAAAATAAAATCTAGCGTAAACATATATATATATATATATGTATATATCACATGCTTGTGTTTACGTTTAAGCGGGATAGCATCAATGAGGTTTGCGGATATTGTGGACATTGGGGGTGCTTACGCTACGTGTATTGTTCTACTTCACTCATCAGACGTTATCTAGGCCCTCATTAAGTAGTTCGTCAGGTGAACTCTCTAACGTAGGGAAGGTCATGATGGTGTTCAGTTCAAGGTGGCTTCCGAGCTCCCTACGAAATGTTTGTGCAGTCTCATTCGACCTGATTGTGATTGGGAACCGATTCCACAGGGCAGCATATCTGAGTAGAATGACGTTAGTCTTCGAGGTTCTCATGCATCCTGTTATAACCAGGGTATAACCTCTGTTACGAAGGTCCCGCGTGAAACCTTGCTGCAGTGTTACTGTAGGTAGATTGCAATAGGCGTGATCATGAATCAGATTGCTCAGCAGTATCAAGATATGTCCTACTGTTCGCAGCCAAAACGTATCGAAATGGAGTTGCTGCTATCGGTCTAGATAGTTCTTTGCAGAAGCCTTACATAATGGGCGTCTGGTGAACAACTGTTTTATGTCTTTTGTGGTTGTTCGGCCTGATTTCCTCATGCAACCGCCAATTTCGCTAGGAGACTCCTGAATGGGACGAGTGCGGATTGTAAGAAGTTTACTTATGACCGATGCTATGTACACCTTGTGAGATATACTGTCTAATGATTGTCTGGTCTCTGCTCCCTTGCACTCATTCTGCTCAGAAAAGTTGAGAAAGTCGGAATATCTGATTCTGAGATTGCGTGTAGACAGCTGTACACAGAGAACTAGGTTGTTGTGTGTTGCAGATCCAGTGGATATCAGAGAACCAGGACAACTGAAAGTTAATTTTTATCTTGGGAACTTCATCATTCACTTGTCGCATCATCTCATAGAAACGAATGTCATTTGGAATGAGCTGTAGTACGTTCTGGACGTTAACTCTCCCGAACCTGCAGACAGCCTTTGTATTAGCAGCAAATAAGGACGGCATACCTTATTGAATATCACTATTGATCTCGCGGATATAAAGTGGGAACAGCAATGTACCGAGCACACTTCCTTATATAACCCCGCCGGGAAGAGCGATTGTCACCTAAGGTGATAGTTTGAGTACAACCGTTCAGTTGTGATGATAGTCAACATAATAATGTGCACTGGGCTCCTAAAGAAGATATCTTTATCAGGAACCGTTTAGAAGGCACCCGATTGTATGCCTTGTGCATGCCTAGGAAACAAATGATGACTATACCCTGAGTAGATGTAGTCTAATCTGTGGCTTAAATTGTGAAGCTGGCAGGTTTTGCGAGATCTTTTCTCTAGGCAACCATGCTGGAACTTATTTGTCAAGTCCAATGCGATGACGAAATTCGACACACCCTTCTTAACCTGTGTTTGAATAATCTTGCGATTATAGGAGTGTGATGGATCGGCTAATTATTTTCGGTTTCCTGTATTGGGCCACCCTTGTGGCGAATGATGGTAAATGAACTGTTCCATTTATCTGAAAACTGGTTCGATCCCAGTGAAACGGTAAACATATCCATAAGAAGTAGTGGTATATCAGGCTGTCCCAGTTTTATGGCGGGTGGAGGATGTCATCGGCAGCCAGATTAGAGGACAGTTAGTTATCATTTATCGTCGAGCGGATAGTACAAGGGAAAATATCAACTCCAGGTAACTCATTAATCCCTG
Organism: Dicrocoelium dendriticum; assembly: GCA_944474145.2. Taxonomy (NCBI): domain Eukaryota; kingdom Metazoa; phylum Platyhelminthes; class Trematoda; order Plagiorchiida; family Dicrocoeliidae; genus Dicrocoelium; species Dicrocoelium dendriticum. The sequence continues at coordinate 37,754,935 of OX104071.1, read as the reverse complement.
GTACATCAATAAAGGCATTTCTAGGGTCCCTCACTAGGTTCATGGAGGTGGCAAAATGAGTTAAACGCTTCGCGGATGCCGACTGGGTCTTAGTGGGATCCTCATGTCGACCAGCTGAGGCATGAAGGTGAAGCGGTTGTTATTTCTGATTCATAATGTTGACAAGTTCTTTTGCTTTACATCTCATCTGCAGGGCTGTTTGCTCTTTGTGTGTTCTCCGTATCAACTGGGTTTCTTTACTTCGGCGATGACTTGGTACATCTGTAGGATGATTGCAAAATCTCAGGTCCTTTTGAGACGTGCGAATTTTTTCTGCATTTCTGACTGCTTGAACGTTCGAGTGCATCATTTCGGGCGTGGGTGATTGTCATGCTCTGTAGACCAAGTAGGAATATGGCATAGTGAGCATTATGATAGAAATGCCAGGCAGGCAGGAAGAAGGCATTCCGATCCGATGATCAGGCTATTTGACGGAAGCGTCCTCAGTTTATCTTGTGGATTGCGTACTGTGCAATTGGGACGGGTTTAGTGGCCAATTTAACGCTGTAGGTGGGTCATTTCATTTAGGAATCGTTGCCCAGAAAATTATCGAAGACATCTGTATGAGCGTTGAAAATCCCCAGTATTAATAGCAAATCTAGTATATTAGCTGACCTTGTAGGTTTAGTAAATTAACGTGTCCAAGCACCTACTCCGACAGAAGAAAGGAAAGGTTTGTGTGTATGCGAAGAGGACAGGGAAGCGCAGTGTAACTTTGCTGGGTTGGAGACAGCTGCAATTCTTTTTCACCTGTGTTACATCTCAGGTACAAACTCGGAAGCTTAACTGATACTGGTGACATGCTCGGTAGATGCATTCTGCGTATTGTAACCAAATTCAAGTAAAACATAAAATGAGGCTCCTGAGGCGGATAAGCAGTGATGTTGGAGCATTTACTATCTGTGGATTTTCAGGCACTTCTGCTGTAAATGTGATGTAGGTATATTCTGCATCCCCCTTCTCATTAATTTCAGAGCGGTCTTTTCGTAAATGGTGATAATTAGGCTTCATTAAAGCAAACCACTGTATCGGAGCAGTAGCACGTTTCAGTAACAAAGATTACTTACAGACATCTAAGTCATGCAAGCATGCTTAGCAAATGGAGTTTGTTGTGAATGGAACTGGCATAGTTTACAAATACCCAAAACCTACTGTGAAGAGTATGATCCGCGTTCCTAGTATCACAGTCATGTGATTAGCTATAATCGGGTGCTATGGGTGCCGCCGGTGTTTGTGGCAGCAGTGAGATGTAGTCCTTTGTCAGTAATCGTGGATTTAGGGATAACGTGACATGTATGAACTCCGGTGCAACTGGAGGCGAAAAGCGGGTTGAAGCACCAGCTGCGGCTGAGTTGAAATTTAGCCAGTCGGGTCATCTGAACCAACTGCAGAAACCATGTGAATATATAATTAGCTTCTGGCGGATAAGTCAGGACTGATAACGGTTGCGGTTCTATTCCCGAATCCATTAAAATAGAAGCATACTTATTGATCACGTGAGGGGTGGGAATGCTTGAGATGGAATAGGAAGTGGCGTTGTCCGCTTGGCAAAATTCCTCCCGTTACTTTGAAAATGGTTTACATGGTGGAGAACGATGGCAAGGAGTAACAAATAGATATTTGTTCTTGGTTATAATTGGTATAGCGTGTCGCTTCGCACTGCGGTTATACGAGGGCGGTTGCTAAGCCTCTTGAGTTGTTGTCGTGTTTTTCACAGTTTTATGAATTTTGTTGGCGCTAGTCCCTACAGCTTTCACACTATGGGTGAATGGCAGTAGGTTGTCTACAGCACTAAACGGCCTCCCCTAGGGGATCCCTTGAACATTAAGTTCAGATTGTGCCACCTTGATCCTAAGCTTGATATCCATGCCTCCTCAATGTTTAGGGATTTTACAGCTTGTAAACTTAATTGGTTGGATTTAATTGACTCACCGGTGTCAGAACTGTGAGTGACCCGTTTGTTCAGCTGCGACGCTGAGGCCTTTAAGATGTCTACAACAACCATGCGGCTTAACGTCCCTGACGCATGAGGGGAATCGCCGAGATCCACATTACGCGCTTAATTACCTAACTAAAACGATTTTTTCGGATATATTTGTAAGAATTCTGGACATATAAACCATTTCGTCCTAAAGAAACGCGTCTGTAGTGCGAATCAACGGGATCCTGCTGGACTTGATCGCACTGGTACGAAACGGCCACCTTGCGCTTTCCCGGATAAGTGGTGGCTGTCTGCATGAGTCTAATAGCAACTAACTTTCACAACAGCACTATAAATGCACCCAACTGCTCTCTAATAATCAGCAATGGCTATAGAAACCGAAATACCACTGTGTTTGGTGGCGGCTTGCAAAAGAAATCGTAATTATGGAGGAGAGCTCCACCGTCTGCACGTTCACAACATGCATGGCAGTGCAGGGTCAGCTGCGCTGAATCGCAGTTAGACGTTAATTCCCTCCGTCGATGTTGTCCTCATGGCTCAGTTGTTTAAGTCACAAGACTCGTAAGGGTGTGGTCATCGGTTCGGATCAGGCGGGATCCGGTGGACGCACGCTACTGACGAGTCCCAATAAAGTGAAACGATTAGCTAGCGCTTTTCTTGAGGTGCGGTAGCTGCCTGCGTGAGTCTAGCTGTAACTAAGCTTTTCGTCATAGTTACTTCCTTTCGACACAAGCAAGTGTAAAACGGTCTATGAACGTCACCATCTCAACAAGATACATAAGCTTCGTGACCACATCTTGGGGACCACTTCAAAGAAAGGTGGTGATGCAAGACGACCTCGCTTAGTAGAAGCAGTACTTGAAGGTGTCAAAAACCAGGAGTCAACATATTTATCTTCTACATAGTGCTTTCCGTTTATTCCAGCTACCTTACTAACAACAACTGAAAGCCCAATATTGTACACTGAATTTACCGTCATCTGCTTGTAACCATATCTCGACCCAACAACGTTTGTAAAATCCTATTAACGTAATGCTCACTGTTGTAACCATGACCTCGCCTCTGCTCTCTGAGTAACTGTTCTACCCAGTCGGAGATGAAAACAAAACACCCAAACCTGCTAGACCGAAGTATAGTAGACACAGAACACGGTTCCTTTTATAGGTCACAATCTCCTGTTGTAAGTTCCTGGGCCGACTCAAGCCATTTGGACTAGACAGCTTTCAATCCTGCTTGCGCTCTATTACGTAGCAACCTGTTTCATGCTGACGGTTTGACTTCCTCAGCTTCCCGCCTACTTTAACCGAGTTATCGCTGTTCGGGTAGAAACTTGGATGATAACGAATCGCTTTCATCAACTTCCGGGGTGACTCAGCCCTGGTACAGCCGGTTGAGTAGCAAGCCGCGTCCCGATAATAGGCGTCCGGAAACCGTGTCACAGCCATATGCTGCGACCTCCAAATGTACCATCTACCTTACCAACTATAACTGAAAGTCCTTGGAATTTATCGTTATCTGCGGGTAACCTTATCTCGACCCAACAACGTATGTAAAAACTTAGTCTAGTTTTCTGTGAACTACTGAAATGTAGATGTAAAATAAAATTGAGGGGTAAGAAGTTGGTATTTTCACCTAATAAAGTCGGCTAGAATGCCGTCGGAATCATTCTTATTTCTGCATCTACGTTGCCCATTCATACAATGACGACTCGATTATACATTACTTCATTAGGTGACGACAGAACGTAGGTAAAGATGGTGTTCACTAACCCCCACGAACTTGGAGTAGACGCATAAACACTCATGTTTCCGTTACCAGAAAAGTGGGATTTTGAAAACGGTGCAAATATTTTTCAACCATCCCGTGATCCGCCAAGTGGTGGGTTTTTCCCTACGCATTACATCACACACCGCCTACGTACCACTCATCCGACACGGAAGTACCAGCTCTATCAAGTGGATTGCCATGTGTAGGAATCATCCCACCGCGTGATCACATAAATCGCCTTACCGGTTCTGGAGGATATTTGTCAGCTAGCGGACCATATCGCCGGACCAATTTTATCGGTCGACGGCGATAGAGCCCCTGCTATGGTATCAATCGGGTTACCCTGTCGCGATCAGCACTCTGGGCAGTAAACAGGAGTACAACTCACACCTACAGTCATCTGACCGCCCGGCGTTTGGACTAGCGTTTGTGTTGAAGCCCACGTACAATGCGTCCGTTACAAGTTCGGGCAAGTCGGTTTTCTCGCCTTCCCTCTCACTCCACAAGAGAGTGCGTGACCAGGAGGCGAAGTGGCCTCGTCCATCCTTCTGACTAGGGTGAGCAACCGACCGGTCGATAAAGCACGCAACGTCAACTAACTTACTGTGTAAGATAGTAAAACTATGACGTGAAGCAGAAAGCAAACAGATGCGAATCCAAAATTGCTCCAGTCGAAGGGAAAATGGGGGTCCGCAGAGTGTAACCGATTGGGCAACTTACCTTGCTCACACTGTTTCAAATGGTACCATCCAGAATGTGCAAAACTATCGCAACAACAAGTCAGGGATCAAAACAGCTCCCAAGACCATCTCTGGTTTTGTACTGCGTGTTCGACAACCCCACTAGGCAAATGCATACTTTTCCTTAGCCATACGTGCGACCGCTTAGCAGAAGAATTTGAGAAAGGTACGGATGCTAAGGTTAGGTCACTGAAGGAAAATATGCATCAGGGTAACACGGTGGTGTTGGGTGCCGTGTATAGTAGTGCATGTCAAACACTGCCCATCTCGCTAGTGGATATTACCATCGCGCTCTGCATAGTGCACTTCGTCGGTTGATTATTTTCAGCGAAAAGGATACCATGTTGCCCATAGCAACTCGAATCTACTTCCTGAAACTTGCAAATAAAGGTCGATCTAACTCATCTGACTGTTGTCAACTACCGAGACGATCTAACCAGTTCCAGTCACCTGGCGTTGCTCTAAAAGTATATGCTTGATCCAACTCGGCAGTGGAAAACAAACTGACGCTTAATGTTCATCGTCTCCAGGAGCCAACCAATAGCCTGATTTTTTATCAAATAAAAATGACTAACCTGGTGGCTGTGATTAGCAGGAGTTTGGTTCAGCCGCGAATAAACAACCCACGCTTGAACACAGCTTGCATTCCTTGAGCAAACTCTCTTCACCTGGGAAGCCATTCAAATAATCATGCTTCCTACTAATGCTTCGTCGCAACTATCTAATGATCTTCGCCCTTCCGTCCCGTTACAGGCGCATTGACTTCATCGTTCAAATATCGGGTTGCTTTCCATGTATAACCAGAAGAAAACAATGGGGAATATTGGGTGTTGCCCATCCGAAAACACTGCATAACCACGACGCGTTTCGACGTGTAGTCCAAACTTGACCCTTCAATTAGTCAGTACCGTTGTGCCATGTGTTGCACACCGTGACCCGGTAGCCAAAGGGGTAGAGGTTTTGGCTACTATTATAATGGTCGCGGGATGGAGGCCTGCTGTCTCCACCTGATGAGATGAAATTACATCGAAACGCGTCGTGGTTGTGCAGTGTTTTCGGGTGGGCAACACCCAATTTCCATCTGCTTTGAGTACGGTCTCAGTGATCGCCGTGACTAAGGTTCACTTCAATGTGAATCACAGTCCATTACATTGAGGTTGCGTATCGCAATCCAATCACACAACGTGTAGCCCAAACTTGATCCTCCAATGAAGAATATTATTTTCTGCCCCATTCGAGTCACATTTGTCCACTCACATGTCAATATTTGACGAGCATTCAAACTCTGCCTAAAGTATTATCGAAATATGGTGCATTTTTACACCTATACAAGCATGCTCTAGGGGCGTGCCTCGCACAGTCGAAAATAAATTACATGTATTTATTTATTTATTGATAAGCAGTGACACGTAAGAGAAGTGTCAACTACGGGACAGTATATAAGTTGGAGATGGTTGAACCCAACGTGTATTGTGCAGGGTACAAAAATAGGAAGCGAATCAACCAGAACGAGCAACGGTGCAGTATGTTACTCACCAAAACAGTTTGTGTCAACAGAAGAACAGTCAGTAGAAGCAGTGGAAATTTTGAAGGTTAACACAACGGTAAAATCCAATGTTGCAAACTACTGAAACAGCGTGTTTTCCGGTACACTACCGTGGCTTTAATGAGAAGCTATGGTGCAATATTTGCTTCGCACATACCACGACTGACAAGCTCCCCAGTACCGTCATCCAGTATAAGTTTGGTAAAACGCCAGGTGAAAACAGTCCATAGCTCTGCTAGACAAACGGTGTTCAGGACCACAAAAACCAGGCGCCACTCGAAACATGTGATCGCGCAAATTCAGCCCGTCTTGACTACTTGTATCATTAACAAGAATGGGGCAGCCGAATCCGAGTGTACTACATCTGTAAGCCAAATGTCTCTCATTGAGTTCAAACCCCTCGAGACCCCAGCCAGATACGCAAAGATCGCTACGAACGTCTCTCGAAGTATTGGATTTAATGTCTCCTCTGTTGCAAACATCGTTTTCGCCAATAGAGCAACAAACAGTAGACCATCATCACTTTGGATAAAGCCATGCCCAACAGACACCTGACGTATTAGTCCAACAAAAGTTGCTCCCATAATAGCTCCCTAACTGTCGTGTGCGCTAATGTCCCCGAATCTACCGTCATCACATTGTGGGTAGATTGTCTGACGACCAAGTCCAATGAAACTCACTATGTATTTTGATGAACGTAAAAACTAAAGCCACAAAGCTAGTGAGAGTCACTCAGCACCCAAATTCGACACACTATGGCATACCCAGAATTATTAGAGTGAAACTGGAATCGGTCACTGATGTGGAAAACGTTTTACTCTCTGCAAATGCGGTACAACACGGGCCTTGTAAGGTAGCATCTATACTGAGGCTACTTGGAGCACGCGTCATTCAAAAAGAAACAACTTGGATGGACACAGCAAGGTGGATTGTCCAAGTATAATGTTTATTTATGGATTACCATAACTTCCTTCCCACGATAGTCATGAGGCCATTAATCACGATTTGGAACGGTAACGGTTCTTTCGTGAATCAATTTACTTGGATAAGGTTGTAGAGCGATGGCTTAAGTTGCTACCTTTCTCACCAAACTATAGAACTAGCGACCAAAGTATACTAAAACTTCCGGTTCAATAATAGCAGACAACAACGAAGTGTTGGAACCTTGGCAGAGACATCGGAATAGCCCATCATAACTTCGGTTACAAGCTGCCAAAGCTTTGCAAAGACCAGACATGAGCCTACCTGAAAAAGCAAACCTTCAAGTGACACCGCAGGAGAATCACTTTACCGTTTGGCCACGTGATTCTGCAGTGTGTCAGGACGAGGATTGGGACGTATCTTGGCCAAATCAGTTTGCGAACGACGTATCATCATCATCTGGTCAATAGAACGAATAACGGCAGACCTCACACCGGTTGGCATTCTACCACGCTTGACTGCTTCCTCACCCTGTGGGCTCTTAAAGATCGAGGAACTATTCTGACTTTATATCAATGCTCAAGGCCTTTTTAATAAGCTGGCCGAACTGAAAAGTCGCTAAATTTCGAAGCCATGGGATATTATCTGTGTCAAGGAGGCATGCTTGCATAGTACAATGACAAACGCTCAAGTCTCGTTGTTGGGCATATCAAGCAAATAAAACGACAAGTTTACGAAAGCAGGATGGGTAATGCTATATTACCGAAGCGACCTGCAGTGCGAGGCCGTTGAGGATTCAGACTTGCAGCTTGCCGAGTCTCTTCGGTGCCGTCTGTAACTACATAGCAGAGACACCTGCCTTATAGCTTTGATATACCGCCCCAACTAAGCACCGGAAACGAACTGCCACCTTGCGGTAGTTTTAAAAACAGTCTAAAGTAAAAGCACTCTCACATCCTCATCATCGATGATTTTAACAAACGTTGTATACCCACCACTGCTACAATCGGAGGATCATTTAACGCAGATCTGCAAGAGCTCATAACCAGTGTTCCATTTTACAATCCCGCCATTATGTCCACTCGTTCCAGAACAGGTAATAGACCACCTTTACTGGATCTTGTATTCACCAAAGAGGAACAAATGATTGATGTATTAATTGTAGTATGCCCTTTATGTCGCTTTGATCATGCACTCAGGTTTCGACTTCATCTTCTATTTGGAATATCGCCTCCAAAACACTGCGATGGTGCGCATCATTACACACTATGACCGCTTAGCCCAGCTCGTCAGTGCCATAACCTGGTCGTTTCTCGCGGAAGCCCATCCGGGCTTAAATTCGTCAGCAAGTGCAATCAACTGGTTACGGATGCCTCAGTCATAGAAGCAGCAGACGTGTTGCGGATACAATATGCTCCCACATTCCAACGAGTGTTACCATCAGGCCATCTTCAAACTTTTGTTTGCCTACCTCCAGGACTCACCCACATCTCTTTTACTGCGGAAGCTGTACTGCGGAAGCTGAGGTCTCTTTGCAAACGCAGGTCCCCCGGGTGTGACACCTTTCGCCCAGAGGCATTGGAAGCAGCAGCAAGACGGCTGCCGAGACCTTTGGCCCAATTCTTTCAGCGCTGCTTATACCAAAACCAGATTACTGCGATGAGGAAGCTTGGAATAATAACTTCCATCCACAAAGGCGGAAGCAGGGCTGAGCACTCAAGCTACCGCCCAGTGTCTCTTCTCCCTGTATTATCCAAATTCCTTGTATCAATGGTTACCGATGCATTGGTGTGTTATCTAGAACATAGTAACTTGATTGCACCCGAGTAACACGGCTTTCATCGACAGCGTTCATGCACGACGAATGTGTTACTCCCACGGAGTTGTTGGAAAGAGTCAGCTGGAGAGTCAGCTGGAGAGCCAGTTAATGTGATGTACTTGGATTTGTCGAGTGCATTCGATCGTTTGATCATCGGTTTCTAATTTCCAAGCTCCAATAGTACGGGATCGGTGACCATCTCCTGGGTTGGATCGCCAAGTTCATAGCACAACGACAATAAGTGATCAGAGTCCGGAGTACTTTATCTGAACCCATACCAGTCAAGTATCTTTTGCCCCAGGGCTCAGTTCCAATTCCATGATTGTTTTTGGTACTCATCGATGACCTTGCACGAAAACTCGCTTCAGATTTCTTGCTGTTTGCTGACGATATCAAGATATGACGCAAGACCCAGATGGATGCCGATCGGAATCTACTTAAGTCTGACCTTGGTATGGTACATGAGTGGTCACCCCGAAACTTTTACCATTCAACGTGGACAAATGCAAGTTACTCTCCATACGATACTAGAGTATCTTTTCTTACAAGCCAGGAACGCAAGGACTACAGCGATCATCCGCCAAACGCGACCATAGCGTGCTTGTTCAGGATAACTTGGGTTGCTTTGACCAATTCGCACGTCGGCTTACGATGCCGACCGTTCGGACAACTAGACACAAGTATTTTCAGACGCATCCTGAATGCGTGTGTTTGCTCCCATGTCGAATACGCAATCCAATCCTGGCAGCCATGGCTGAAGCATGACCTTACTGCACTGAACAAACCTATACGTCCGGCTCCTTAATACGTCACTGGAATGCGCCACCTACCGTACGAGCAGAGACTGACACGTTTGGGAGTATTCAGTGGGCGGTATCGCCTACTACGTGTCGACTTGCATATGGGGTACTTGATTTTACGCAATCCAACTCATGGGTGCCGCCTTTACTACAACTAAGCGGTGACAAGAAACTTAGAGGCCACTCCTTGAAATTAACAGAAAAGCACTGCTGTCTGGCATACCGTAGTAATTCCTTTTCCATTCATGTGTATCAACCATGGGAAGCTGTCCGCGAATCGGTTGTTCCTGCATCCACGCTAGCCATATGTAAAAGTCTGTTGGACGACGCACTCCGCCACTTACATTTTGTTACTTGACCTTACTCTGCATCCTAGTCCCGGGAAATATCTTGGATCTATCTTTTCTCCCACGGAAGCTATGGAAGCATTTGGAGTACTGCGCCACTGCATTACATACCGTAAGTCCAATTTTTGATAGTAGGAATATTAACTACATTTTTGCATTAATATTTTTCGCTAACCAACCAGTCTACCCAACTGGGCTTATATAGCAGTGCCTCTTAACCAGTATAAAACCACTGTTCCTTGTTCATTGTTCATAGTGATTTTGATGGTGTTTCCTCTCGTTAAACCAGTTCTGACTAAGTGTACACGATTTCCTAATACCGTTTGCTGCATGCGAGTTGGCAACAGTTTTGTCCACGAATCCAGACTGCATTACCCACTAAATCTCGAATCCAGTCAGTACTATCTCAGACCTCAACTTGTCTTAAACAATCTAAATTTTACTCTGCCCAGTACCTAAGCTGGTCAAGGATATCGACGGACCGGTCCGACTTGCGCAAAAGTAAAAGTACGGTTGATCTAGATTTATCGTAAGCAACATTAGGCGAATATATGTGAAGGTTTTCCTTAGATAGATATCCATCCATTGGTCATAAATTTATAGCAGACTTTTACCATATTTGCATCTTACGTACTATGAAGCTAGGCATCACCACTATCCAGTCCCATTAATGAATCGCACGGAATATGCTGCTGGTGGAGTTTGGATTGACACGAGTGTGCCTCCAACGTGTAGCGTGAAGCCTTGTGTATCAAGAGCACTTTGGCGGGTTATAGCTAACGATGGAAATGACAATTGGCATACGCAATTAACAGCCTATCAGTGTCATGACGCAGAGGACACAGCTATACATACCAAAATCCGCAAGCGAACTTGAACTAGGCCCTCCTTCTAACTCTCTAACTCTCATAAACTATCACGCCGACTATGGGCTCATTTCCGCGAACCATTTTCTAAGGGACCATACTCAGTCACAACTCCCTCCGCTGTGACCGCCTACCGATAATTTCCCAACGTATGTGTCAATACACGCCTTGTTTCCGCAATTTTTAGCTTGGGTCCAAACACACGACTTGAAATTTCAAACTTTATAAAGCAAGCAAAGCAATCTTGTTCATTTCTCATAACCATCTCAATCTCTTTGATTGAAATTCGTTTCCTTTGATCTGGGGAATAATCTTGATATCATAGTTATAACTGAATATTGGTGCCAAGATGACAAGTCTTACAATCAGTTAACCGTTTTCTGATACGGCTACGGGAAAGCAGCATTGTCGTCGAGGTAGAGATTGCGTAAGTAATCTGAAAAAATCGTTCGCAGCAGCACAGTTCAAGAACCTAGTAAGGAATGAAGTCCAGGGATCCTTCTGGTTTATGTTATCTGCTAGTCAATAGCAGCTACTTATAGAATGTAGAGCATCAAACTGTAGCCAAGTGGAGCTGGAACTTTTGACACTTACAGTTATATAAATTACGCTAGCCTACCGCTTATACATATGATTTTCAAATATGATTTTAATCTTCCATCAATTGCATGATCCCTGGGAACCGCTCGCTTGAAATTCCAAAATCGAATCTCCTGTATTCAAGTGGATGAATCGCAGCAGCACGTTTCCCAACCTACCTGAGGTGAAACTACTCTGCATCTCATTATTTCTTTGGGTATACCAGCAATTAACATTAACGTTATCGGTGAAGTTCCTGGGAGTGATCATCAGTTGATCATGTGCTGTCTAAGAATATGCGTGGCCTATGGATAACACCCAATACGTTATCGTTTGTTCGGTTTCGTTGAGCCGAACTCATTTAGTGGTAGCGGCATTTACCAACAAGACCAATCACGGATACCGAGTATTCACAAGTGAACGTTGCGGAACCCAACAGGTGTTTTACGGGCTACAAAGAATTGGAAGTCAATTAGCGAAGCACGGAGCGATGAAATGCACGACTTACAGGAAAATCGAAAGTGAACGCCAAGTACCATCAGTAAAACCAATAGATGGTCAGAAGATACAAACAAGAACCTTAAAACATGAGCATGCCTACATAGACGTGTCTCGCGTTGCAAGCGAATAAATTTACGTATTTATTTATTTAATAAAGCCATTGTCGCGAAATAACGAAACCGTAAACTTTTCACGTTCAATAGTGTTCCGGCAACTGGAACTCGTTCAAGGACCTGGTTTGTTCGCTGAATTGGGACAACTTCTTTCCCTCCTCATGTTCTCAACAAACCGCAGATATGTTCTGCACCGATTCATAAGTGCCGCTAAAATGTGTTCAACAAACTAACTATACATCAGATCGCAGAATGAAAGGTAGTGCGTAAGCTGCACAAAATTCGGCCAATATTCAAATTAACTTTGCGTTATTATCCAAGCAGCCAAAGATCATCGAAGAATGGAGGCATGGGAATGCCAGCACTTTCACTCTAGAATAGTATAAAGCTTTGAGCTGCCATGATAAAAGCTGATATAAACTGTTCCGTGTCGGGAGTTCGAGTCGCAATAACACTTTCAATTTTGTACCATGCCTGAAGGAACATGCTTCGATGCGTCAGGTGATATTTTTGAAGCTTTCACCTTTTACTTTGCCGAATCAGTGCTTACTAAATCATCAGACACACCAGCGCTGGTCGCCCCAGATATCCGTGAAAGCCCGCACAGTGGAATTCACTACTGCAAAAATCACTAGTCAAGATTTTCTATTTTCCTCAAATTACGAAAGGCCTGGTGGTATTCCTACCTGTTTAATAAAAAGCGGTTGTAGCAGTGTATATCCTATTCAGCGAAAGACATATTTTATCTCACGGCACAAACATGGAGCCGCCCACGAGGTTAAAACCTTGTGCTCTCTAAACCATACGTGGGTCGGATTTAGAATAATGGAATGAATAAGGAAAAATGAATTAGTCATCATCTTGAACAAGGTAAACATCATCAGTACTTCGCAGCAGGATTTTAGGCAACATCGATGCTGTACAACTTGCCAGGCAGAATTCTTACGCCACACAACGGCTGCCATAGACAACGGGAACAGTGTTATTGTCCTGCTCTTGGACATGCAAAAAGCCTTTGGTAGAGTGCCTTATCGGTAGTTACTCAACAAATGGATGGTAACAAGCTTTGAAGAGCTCTCATCAAATCTACTTGACAGACAACAGGTGAAGCGCATCGAGGACCATTTCTCTAAACTGAAATAAGTCACTAGTGGAGTAATTCAAGGTGTGTTCTTGGTGCATTTCTTTTGCTCATATCGTTTAACGACGTATTCTGGAGGATAAGGCATGGTGCAACCTTTCTGTTTGCCGAGGACATTAAAGTTCCTACTCACAAGATCGTGCAAATAGCCATGCCGCTTTACGCCCCATTCAGGATGACCCATCAGCCCTTGAATCCTGGTAGCAACTGTGGCAGATGTCTTTTACCATGTACAAATGTGATATACTTTCTCGCAAATGCCAAGTACCGCCATACAGTCTATTAATGCAAGGCACATACACCGCACAATTCAGCCTGGTTCGAAAGTTAAATGTGCGTTATTCTGCTATCTTCAACTATGCTAAACATTGTTACTTCCAAGTTGCAAAAATCATGAATACCATTTGATATATATGCCATCACTTTTATCTCACAGAATCTATCATCTGGCTTTACAAAGCATATGTAGTACCTTTTATGGTGTGTTGCTCAGTGGTCCAATCCAATCTATGAAAATCTGCCCATAAGCTGTTTGCGAGGGTCCAGTGATGTTCCACGAAAATACTAGGTGGCTAGTACTCAAAGGTGACTACAGAGAACATTGAGATAAGCCTGGGTTTCACCACTATGGCTTTGGAGAATAAAGACGAACCCAAGTTTTCCTTGCATTATCATAAACTATCAAATACACAGTTCTGATGATTGCGTTCACATGTTTTTTAACACTAGATACCTCATCTGCTACAAAGCGATAAAGGTCGTGATTTCAACATTTACTACAGTAATTAGAAAACCTTTCCTTTCCAGTTCACTACTATACGATTTGGAACAAATTTCCAATGTATATCAGAATCTGTTACACACCGCGCAATTTTAAGATTGAGGTTAGGGTCAGTTAGCCGTCCAAAACGTGTTCGATATGTTTGGGATATTAAAATCCCTGGATAACGTTTTGAACAACGGCATCGATGACGCCTGATTAAATTATGAACAGCACGTGTCCGAATTAAATGAGCACATGCACATAACGTCCTGGATCACAGCCCCTTTCATTTTATTCCCCTTACTGGCCTGTACATCTTTCATGTGTATGTGACAAACCCAGATTCACTAGCAGGTCAAAAAACAGTAAAGCAACTCGGATTACTTTGTGACATACAAACATGAAATATTTGCTCGTATTTTAAAATCATTTAAGCAATGCTTTGAAAAAGGTTGCAACAGTACTGGATTTATCTCTTCGACGGAACATCCCCTTTCATCGACAAGGAAAAGACAATTTATTTATGCATGTATTTACTGGTGACTATGGTCACCGGGGACTTCATCTTGAAGGCTTCTAAAACAGCGCTGTTTCTACCGATGAATTTTGAGAATGCCATACTAGCCGCTTGTGGTCTACCCAAACCTTGGTGAAAATTACTCCTGTTTAAAAAAAGCTTGATTCGCAATTCCGCATCAACAAGAGCCAGGTGTTGAGCTTCAGTGAACACTAGAATATTCTATTCGACGCCCCTTGAATCTAATGACCAGCGTCGCTAATTTCCACTGATTTCCTGCCTATGAATCAATGACGTACAACTTCGGCCGTTTAACGTCCCAAGCCCTTGTTGTGAATCTCCCTAGAGAGCTAAAATGACTTATCAAGAACTTACTCGTCACTATCGGACGCAGAAATTGAGTAGGAAATACCGTCGGAATGATATGCATTGGCAACTATAAAGTGAAATCAAATCCCTTCTAGGCTAAGCTTGTTCAGTGACAGTTGTCTGCTATCACCCCACTCAGAATTGTCATAGAAGACCAACCAATCACAAAATCCGTAAGTTTACGAAAAGGTGCCGCTCAACTCAGAATACCAATAGTTGCTACCATCGGTATCTTGCCAAACAGCATACTTAACTCCAAAAGGTTCATGCAAAAATCGCACCCAGCGTACCAATTAGGGGCATCACTTTCTTTAAATCGTCATCATAAACAGCAGTACATACGGTTAGGCATGGCAAAAGTTTCGCATGGTTTATGCCTACCGGCAACCATTTCAGAAATAAAGGTGTTTATTCTAGATGCTCGCGAGGCGCACGTAAATAAACGCAAGCAATTGATTCTGCGAATCAGCAACACCTTTATCATAAGTTGATCGGCATGCGCAGTGTCACTGGAAGTAATAAAGTGAAAAAAACTTGTAACATGTCGGATTGCAGCTTGGAAATGTTTGCTAGGCCTGTCACACACCCCTTTGAGTCGTAGTGAGCATGTGACTCTGCAGTGCTACGGCGACAACCAGTCTGGAAACATAGTTGCATACTTGGCTCAGCGTGAAACTGAATATGGAATGACGAGTCAATAGGGTGTGTCTGAGGAATTCTGATCAAACAATCAACTTCCTTAAAAAAGTCATCTTTCTGCACAAGGTGTGGTGTGAAATTCCACCAAGGGTGTACCAATGTGGTACGCATAGCAGGTAGTATTTGCGACTTCAGTGCTCTCATCTTCTACATGACAACGGGCTCAAATATGCTTCCATATTCCGTTGCCCATCATCCGGATTCGTGAACTTGTGTCTCATCGCATGTACAATGTTTGTTGCAGACGCTGTTGTTAACAGGCATCAAAGTGGGATTGTGGGTTCATTATTAATACCTGTAAGAAAGCTAGGTGCCGTGAATTTGTCGATTACTATTCTAAAAACTCCTCCCAGTTGTTATAGGAACATGGAAGATTTGAACGCAGATGAAAGAACCAGTTAACAGGGGAATCACCGGAACTTCCAATCGAGGTACCATTCTTGAGGAAGCGATGTTTTACAGTCTAATTCCTCATTGGAGAACCAACGTCTAGTTACCGTAACAATCCCAACATGGAAACTCAGAAGTAATTGGCTTCCTTGTGGTGTCTTTCCAACTGGCCCTTCTCACAACTTAACGGTGGAGGTAGATTTCTCCACTAAGCATTTTCATGTGACTGATTAGAGTACCACAGTATGTTGTCCGCGACGATCCACGAGTTCCCACACAGACTACTCACTAGTAGTGCGCCACATCCTGGTTTTCACCAGCGTCAACACGTACCACGAACATGGTGACTACCCGTAATAGAAGGAGAGCAACCATTGACGGCTAGCTGGAATTCAACGCTATTTGTCTAGACTCACCGAAGGTATCTGATAGAGTTTATTCATTTATGCTGCCTTTCAAATTCTAGCATTTGGCACTAACTAACGAATCCATGGGTAGATAGACATCTTCCGCAGCGACCATCACTTGTAGTTGACACTTTCAGTATATATGTTACAGCCCAATTGAGCCGATGACCGCCTCCTTCAAATTTCGGCGATACAGCCTTGCGTATTCCTTGTTTTCTAGCATGATTCAGTGAGACACATCAACTACAATGTTATGCTATTTGGTCGCCAGCTTAGGATATATCGAGTGATAAAAGGAGCAGAAAACCACAAAGCACTCAACGAAACAATGGGATGATAAGGGTGCAAAGGCTCGTGGGGTGATGTATGTGTGCATTTTTAAGGAATATTAAAATAAGGATACGAAGTCAGTCAGAGCATAAGTTCACCCCACATAAAATAGCTCCTATTTCAGATTCGGTGTCGAACGAAAAACATTGCACGAAATACACAGAGGCATTCGCTCGTATATTTCGACAGCGAATCAGTCAGGTAACCGAGCGCACCATTCCCAACAATTAACAGTAAGCAAAGCAAAATCCCATGAAGACAGGCTTGAGGAAGTTGTATTTATCAGTAGTTACTCAAAAACGTCGTGCACATGGACTGCAGGGAAGTCCGAAAGCGTGTGCATAAAATATGAGCGAATTGTTTGCAACCGCTACAGTACTCCCCTTAAAGCTTGCAAGGATAAGAAAAGCTGGACAAAAGAAATACGGAACCTACTGAGCAAGCTTGGACGGAAGCGAAATAGCACGACCGGTTGGTGTAGCCGTAGAAGTGCTCGTGGTTAGAGGGAACCGAATATTCGGGGTACTGTGGTCAATAAGTTGTTTAGAAATAAAGGAACAATGGTTTTCTATAGATAAAATATTAAGGCATAACAGTTCCTATCAGATAATTATGGCGAAACTACAAAGGATACGAAATTGTTTTCAAAATTGGGTGAACTCACGGTAGTATTGGTATTATAAGCAGTAAACCTAAGATATTTTCATAAGGATTGCCTGTAAACGGGAAGTTGAGAAAAATCATGTCTCCTCCTGGTGTGTACATACAGGAGGTGAAAAAAGTGGAAAGGAACCTGGGACTTGACCAGTAGTTAAAGCTCTTGCATGTACTTGTGTTTTTCCATGGGTAATGAGTCATGTAACGTGGTGCAGTGAAATAATTGTACGGTCAACCCGGACTTTGAACTCTGCCAACGTGGGAGCACATATGACATGCTACGGTAGCGCATTCCACGTTCTGTAAACGCCTACGGAAAAGAAATTCCGACGGTATTCCAAACGAATGTGTTACTCTGCCAGCTTGTGTTGGTGATCTCTCAAATTGCTGTTGTGACTGAGTTCTATCAAGTAGCGGCACATGTGGTTTGGATCTCACAAAATCTGGTAAGTCCAACTGAGGTCCCCGCAACCGCCCATACTGTCCGCTGAAGATTCGGAGCACTTGAAGCCTTTGTTCATCCGGCAAATTATACAAACCCTGGTATTCTTTGTTCCCGACCGTTGGGGTATCTGCAAGGCGGTGAGATCTCTCCTCAACCATTGCTGATAGACCTGTTTGCGTATTAGATATGTGGAGGTGTGTATGAGCTGAGAACCTGTGGAAGGGGTAGGGAGTTAAAAACCGGAGTGCTCTGAGGGTATGAAACAGGGTCGGTGTACTCAACCGTTGGTTCAACGTAAGCAAGTTTAAGGCGAGCAATGCTTACGGATTCGTTTGCACCATTTTTCTTCACGAAGTACCTTGGTTGCCGAAATCAGTCTTCGAATGGACCTTCAAAATGTGGAGTCAAAGGTCCACAGAAGGCATCGATGCGGATAAAGACGAACAGATATTTGTGCAAACAGGGGTGCATTCGCTGTTAATCTAGGTTGTATCGTGTATAAGTCGGCCACGTGGACCGAAAATGCTGTTTTAAGCATTCAGCATACTAACCGAATCGACTTCTCCGGTAACGCGAGAGTAGAGTACCATTTCACCAAGCAGTCTGTGGGTCGTACCTAACACGATTTTTGCAGAGCAGCACCCAATGTCCTGTTTAATAGTATTGTGTGCCAAGAAAGATGGTTGGAAGGCGTCCATCCCAGTACGAAATAAGTGAACTAACCATAATGGCCGCTTTTAATTGCCGATGAAAACGCTCGATGAGGCCATTGGCGGCGGGATAGCAGGCGATTGATTTTATATTAGCACAACCTAGCAACTGATTCAGCACACGGAACACTTTGATACTGAGCTGTGTTCCTCCATCGGTAGTTATGGTGGCTGAAACGCCGAACAGGGAAATCTACCATTCGACGAAGGTACGAGCAACAGACCCAGCAGACGTATCTCCCCGACAGACAGCTTTTGGCCAACGTGTAAAACGGTCAACACATGACGAAAGATAAGTGAAACTGTTGGAAAAAGGTTGCGGCCTAACTATATCCACCTGGACGTGTCTGAAACTTGCCTCAGGAAGTGAAAACTTGCCCGAAATAGTAACAGGATCGCGATGCACTTTGCTAATCTGACAAGTAAGACAATGTTTAGCCCACTGTTGGATTTCAGAACGCATAGTGTGCGAAACCTATCTGTCGATAATGTATGCGTTTGTTTATTTTACCCAGTCCACATAAACTTCAAAACCATGATTTCTTAACCTTATAGAACGGGATAATAACCTTGAGTAATAAATCTTAAATATTCAACTTGAACCTCCTTCTGTGTACCTTGTCAGAGTGTCGCAGTAGCAAGTCAACAAGCCCTTCAGTCTACGACGACCCACATACGCCCCAGAAACAGAAGTCCTCGGAACCTTCAAGCGGATGCATACTACACGTGCTTCATCAAATTGGATCTCTTGTCGCATCCAACGTTGATACTTGCTTTCTCAAAAACTTTTACATAGGTCAAATTACTTGGATACTGGCAACAATACCGCCATCTCTTGGATCTTCAAGGCTTTCAGGTCAAGTACCAGAGACAACAGACCTTTACCTAGTTATTGTTGGATGGAGCCTGGGATACTAGTCGGCAATCGATGACACGTGAGAAACGTCAAATACGAGACAGTATAGAAGTTGGAGGTGACTGAACCCAACGTATATTGTGCAGGCTACAAAAGTAGGAAGCGACTCAACCAGAACGAGAAACGGTGCAGCAAGGTACTTAACAAAACGATTTGTGTCAACCGATGTGCCGTCAGTAAAACAAGTGGACGTTTTGAAGGTTAAAACAATCGTAAAGTCCAAGGTTGCAAAATACTGAAAGAACGTGTTTTCCGGTACACTACAACGGCCTCCCTTTAGAAGACTATAGGATGGAAGTCTTCGATGGAGCTGTTACTGGGGCAAAACAGAAGGTGAGGATTGGTGCGAATAGTTGCATGGGCTTGAACAAGGGCTTCCAAGACACGGTGAGTAGCAGAGTTCGCTGAGTCCAAGCATTTGTTATTAATTATTTATGATGATCGTGTGGACTAGAGCGCATCATCGGTGGCCCGTCGGGGCGGGATAGTCGGACTGCAAAAAATGGCTAGTCGAAAAAAGGCCGGCAGGACATTCGCTTCGGTGTAGACCCGACGGTGCGATTGGCAGGTGTCACTCCCCCCCGCCGTACTCCAGTCCACGGTCCTCCTCCCACGAGGATATCCAGGAGTCCTCCTTTCACGAATAAATCCGGTGTCTTCGTCGGCAAATCCTAGCCAGGCGTTTGGGGATCAACCCGTCCGTGCCTGTCTGCAACCGAGGGCGACTGACTGTTTCTTGATCAGGAAGGGGGCCTTGGGTCGGCTGGCGAATCACTCGTGGGTCGCCCTGACATTTCTGGCAGTTGACTTTCTGGAATGCAGAACTCAGTGGGTGTGGGCAAAAGTCGGGGGAAGTGGCTTGCATGATAAAAACAAATACTCTTATTAAGTTGCCTGGGGTTGAGGCAGGGCAGCTTGAGGGTCAAGGAGAACGGAGGGTTTCGGGATGTGCAGTGATCGGGAAGTCACCGCAGGTGCGGCTGCTTGTGTGTTAGCATCAGGATGGGTTGTAAGTGGTTGGTCAAGGAAAGTCAGTTTGAGGCGGTCGATGGACACGGTTGTTCGGTGACCGTTCTTGTCTAAAGTGAAATGTTTCGGAGTCCGTTGCGAGACACTGCGAAGGCCAGTGTAGGAAGACTGGTTAGGGCGGCGCAATGCGTTGGTGTGGAGGAAGACGTGAGTGCACTGGGCATTTGCACATCCCTAGTCTCCTCAAGGGGCAGAGTCGGGCGTAGTGAACTCATGCACTGAGCTAGGGAGGAGGCAAAGTTAGGTGGGGACATACCCGACGATGCCGGAAGTGAAACGAATTCTCCTGGCAAATTTAGCGGTATGCCGTAAACTAGCTCTGCTGGCGCCAACTGCAAGTCGGCTTTGATGCTGCTGCGAATGCATAAGAGTACGAGCGAAACGTTTTCCGTCCAGCTACTTTCCGGGGAGGAACAGAGCGAAGCTTTAAGCTGTCTAGAGAGAAGTTCAACTAACCCGTTGGCTGCCGGGTGATACGCTGCAGTATGAATGCGGCGACAGCCTAAAAATTTGCAGAACGTATGGAATTGTGAAAATTCGAAAAGCGTTCCTCGGTCAGTTGTAATGGTGGATGGGCATCCGTAGTGCGAAATCCACCGTTTAAGAAGGACTGGATAACAGTTTCAGCTGTGCAGTCTGTTACGTGAGTGGCTTCTGCCATCTGGTGAAGCGATCGACACATGTAAGAATGTATACGAATCCGCGTGAAGGAGGCAAGGGACCGACTAGGTCTAAGTGTACATGAGAGAAACGAGAGTCCGGGGCGGGAAATGGGCCAAGAGGACTGCGGGTGTGACGATGTATTGTGGAGCGCTGGCATTAAATGCAGGCGGGAGCGCGAGTACGACCATCTTTGTTTACACTCTGTCAAACAAGGTGTCCGAAGACCAGTTTCAAGAGGCACGGAGACCGGGGTGTGATAGTGGGTGCTGTGCGTCAAGGACTACGTCTGAAAAGGACGGGCACTTGGGGTGTAGTACAACCTAGAAGTGTCACAGAGAATGATTCCTTCCGTGGTTTGGAGCGAAACAGGTTGAACATGCATCGACGTGGACTGCAGCGTGTGTTGTAAATCTTCATCCTGAGCCGATGCCATGGCCGCAAGGTCGAGGGTAGTCAAAGACTGGAGAGTGAGGTTAAGGCGTGAGAGAGCGTCGGCGACGTGATTGTCGACATCTGTGACATGAAGTAAGTCAGCAGTGCACCGCGTGATGAACTCTAGGTTTTATTGTTTCTCGTGGTGAGTAGTTGTCGCAAGCAGAGTTGTAGGCGAAGATGAGGGACTTGTGGTCAGTGTAGCCCGTGAAAGCACGGCCTTCGGGTGTGTGCTGGGAGTGACGAATGGCTAGGTAAATGTTAGGCATTTCTCTGCTAAACGGGCTGTAGCGCGATGGCGTTGGGTGCGGACGCTTGTATGAGAACCCAAGGGGTTGACTATGCCCACCAACGTGTGGTTGGGTGACGGCTCCTACCGCGACGTCTAAGGCATCAGTCGTAATAGAAAGCGGCGCAGTCGATTCGGTATGAGCGTGCAGGGCTATGTCGGAGATGGCATCCTTGAGCTCGGCGAAGGCTGTCTGTGCTATGTCAGGGGAAGCGAACTTACGTTCAATCCCTCTGAGTAGGTCAGTCAGAGGCTGCATGAGCTGAGCGCAGCGAATAATGAAACGTTGATAGTAGTCGACCAAACCACAAAATCGACAGAAGTACTTGAACGAACTCGTAGCTGGGAAGTCCTTGATTGCCTGCATAGTATCAGGAAGGACTTCAATCCCACACGATGAAACAAGGTGGCCTAAAAATTCTACCGTGGATTTGCTGAGTTCGCACTTGGTCGGGTTGACTGTGACCCCGCGTTGAGTCAAGAGCTAGAGGAGAGTTCAAATATGCTCGAGGTGCTCTTGTCCCGATGAACTGGCGACTAAAATATCATCGAGGTAGGAATAAGCGAAGTCTGGGCTACGAGTGACATGGTGGATGAAATGCTGGAAGGTTTGTGCGGCGTTCTCCAGTCCAAATGGCATTCTTAAAAGTTACAACAAGCCGAAAGGAATGATAACAACTGTTTTAGTGATGTCATTTTCTTTTACATGTATCTGGTGATAGGCGCGAACCAGATCCACCTAGCTGAAGATCGTCTTACCTGTGAGGCATACGGTAAGGTCTTGTATGTGTGGGATGGGATACCTATCTGCGACGGTTTGCTGATTGAGTGCGCGGTAATCACCGCAAGGACGCCAGTCACCAGATTCCTTGGGGACCATCTGCAGGAGAGAGGACAAAGGGCTGTCGGAAGTGCGGATTATTCCAAATTCAAGCATGTGCTCAAACTCCGCCCTGGCTAGATTTAGTTTCTCGGGCGATAGTCCACGTGGACGGCACGAGACGGGTGGACCATTCGTTCGTATGTGGTGCGTGACTTGGGATGCTACGGGCGAAGCTGTGTTCACTGGCTGAACGAGCTGGGAATACTGAGAAAAGAGGCTTGCGCAATCTGGCGAGGTCTGGCGATGACTCATCCTTTAGATAATCCATTGCAGCAAGCGGATAAAAAGTGGCAGGAGCGAAAACAATATGATCACAAGTAATGAATCGAAAAATCACTGGAAGGAGCTCACCAGAATGAACTTACAAAATGGCGGACGGCGTGTCCTGGACCGGGGTCACCAATTGTTGGGTGGAGTCTGGGATACTAGTCCGTAATCGATGACACGTGAGAGACGTGTTGAATACGAGACAGGATAGAAGTTGGAGGCGACTGAACCCAACGTATATTGTGCAGGCTACAAAAGTAGGAAACGAATCAACCAGAGCAAGAAACGGTGCAGCAATATACTCACCAAAACCATTTTTGTCAACGGATGTGCCGTCAATAAAACAAGTGGACGTTTTGAAGGTTAAAACAATGGTAAAATCCAATGTTACAAATTACTGAAAGAGCTTGTTTTCCGGTACACGACACTATCCTCCTATGCTTGTAATGGAAGACGAAAAGTATTCCCGGGCAATTTGACATTGGATTGACTCTTTGCTTCTGCAAGCGTGAAGCAAGGCCGCGACCAAGCATTGCTTTTCTTGCCTTGGAATTTTGCTTCTGTCGTATCTTCGTGCTTCCCGAATGTTATCGCACTGCTTATCCTTGGGTACCTGTGAATTTGTTCTGCTTTTTTGAGTTTCACTAGTCTACAGAAGAGTAGTAGAGGGAATTGAATGTTATAGGTAGAAATTCGTCACATCTAGGCTCACTCAGACAGCCGTCACGCGCTTGAAAAAACATTGTACGCGCGTTTCATCCTTTCAGGAATCGTCCGCAGTGCGCATTCCATCGGGCCCTGTTATTAGTTTATCACGTTTTTCTGTGCACTACCGTAGGTACATCCTGCGTAAACCTTGTGGCATTATTCAATTATCGTGTACTGCTATTTATTAAGCTGTTTCTTACTGTTTAAGCTTGCTTAGTTCCTTTGTACTTAAAACGGATTTCCAACTCATTTGCAAGTGCGGAGATGCCTGTGGCACAGCGGTCACAGAGGGAGTTCAGTGTGATAGATGTTTGTTGTGGTGCCCATCACTGCAGTTCTTTAGCTGACACCTGCTCACGCATATTACGCGCACAACATATCGCTCCACCTGCTCAGAATGCGGCCAATGGGGACTGTAGGTAAAAATATAACGCGGCAGAGGAGTTCATCTGAGGGCAGTGACCACTGATGCAGTAAAATTGCGAACTGGCGAAATGCAATCATCACTTGTGAACCATATTGGTAATGCAAAGATCTCTACGGGCCGTCGGAGATATGTTCCTATGTACAACCAAGAGGAGGCGATAATGTGTGAGTCTAAGGTTAGATGCGATTTGGATAGAAGACGTGTGCAGGATGTCCTTCGCATTGTTGGGCTTCGGCCGCATGTGGGCATAGAAGAGGTCCACAGGGTCGGCCGCTGGAGAGAAATGGAAACATTGCGTCAGATGGGATAGGCGAGGCCCATTTTGGTTGAGTTCAAAACCCGGTTTACCGTGATCTACTATTCCACCAGGCAGACGCATTGTCAAATTATACTAAAGTTGGGTATCAAGTGGCACCGAATACACCAGCTTCAGGGATAGAACCTGTCCGTATAAGTCGGAATGATGTCATCGCCCAGACTGCTTGGCAACTTAGCGATATTCTTACTCTGGAGTGCTGGGTCAAGGAGCCAAAAGCAGCGCAAGATTGTATTCCTCTTACTCAAATGTCCTTCATGGTTGAACCTCGAAAGGATGGTCAATTCGCGACCCATAAGTTGTATTGCAACCCAGCTCAGGTTCTAGAGGGTGGGCATCATAGTCCGTATGTGAGTACTGAGAGGGTGGTGCTATCGGATGACGTGACTTCCCTGTCAACGATAGCAAATAGGAGTGAAGCAGACATCTTGAGTCCAGTCGCAAAATGTATGTGATCAAAATCACCTGAAGCTGCCGCGTCAACGGCGACAGTTTAGTTGTCCTCGGTGATAGAGAGCACTGTGGATGCTAAATGCAAGCTATATAGGGTGGCACCAAGCATGAGCAAACAAAAGCTCGAAGTCATACTGGCAGCATAACCCGTAGGGTAACTGGACCTGACCAAATGGGTAAAACGATTAACGGAACTTGCAGAGAATGAATTAGATGGAGATCGCTAACTCGGAAAGTGTCCTGCGGTGATTCACAAGAACCCGTCTTTGTTTCTCAGTCACCCGTTGTCGGAATGAAGAATGATCTAGACAGTGTTCAAAAAACTGGTTCTCCCATCGCGTTTTACTCCTGAGAGGAAACGCGAAACCAACATACCGTAAAGAAAAGAATAAAGGGATGGTTTGTGAGTGTGGTATACCAGGAACGATGTGACCTGCATAGAAAAGGTCTAAAAGCTAGCGACTAGAATGATTGACGGCCCGCGCGGGAAATCATAGGATGAACGTCTAAGCGGCAGATGCTTTTTTACTATGGAGCGGTGAAGAGTACGAGGTGGCTAGCCGAACAACCTCCTCGTGTTGCCAGCTAGGTGGTTCGGGTCTATCCCGTTCCAGCAAATGGTTCAGCGATAGGGTTCCAGGACCTCGTGGGATTTTGCCTGGCAAGCCTTCGCCCTATAGAAAGCCACAAATATCCGTTTAATAACACTGTGACGTGGCGGATGTGACTCGCCCCTAACTAATGACACTGCCTGTTCCCTTTCGCGAGCATCATTCTCACATCACGAACGTCATCCAGTTCGAAGTGTTCCTTGGACAACTTCCTTTGATGGCGAACTTAACGAATAAAACCACAAACCAAGAGTCACGTTTACAAACTCACGCAACATGGCTACGTGCACATACACACCCTACTGCCTTTGGCATTTAGGACCTGTCTTTGACATTCACCTGACTGGTCGCATAGTAGAGGTGCTCTCCTCTGTCACAGTTTCACATCTTCCTCTTCACCTAGCGCAGTCATCATATACTCATCAGAATCGGATCAACTCCCCGTGTTCAGTGGGCATATTTTTACGGAACTATTCCCTACGGAAAGTGATTTGTGCTACCCAAGTTGTTTTAGCGCACTTCGTGCTTCTACCCAGACGCGCCATTCTGTTGTTTTTACCGGTTTTCACGGCTGTGCCAACGTGTTCGATCAAGGATACACCGCGCTATCTTGTGGCCTTAGAATGGCATCCATAGGATTATTTCTAGCGACACTGCGACTCAATCTGTGGTTTCAAGTGCATTCGCCCATGACGGACACTTTCCTCTGTCATCCACCTACTCTAAGTCAATTCCGACGGAATCGTCCTACAGAAACCAAACTCTGTGTACGTGTGTCCTCGTCGTGCACACTCTCCTGCCGTAACCGACATCGTCGACTTGGACAAAGAACGCGAGCGTCACTAGCCCTCTACCTCCAGTGACCAGACAAGGGAAACGTTCGTTTGCAATGACGGCTCTCAATGGAAGTAATTCTACCTAAGCGCAAATGTGACAAGCAGAAGTGTACAAGCCCAGTTAGGTGCAACAATATTTGTGAATTCTGCTGCCTTCCGTTCCACCCTCTCTGCGCTGGTTTAAGTCAACTAACATCCAAGAGACAAACCAACCTGCCTGATTCCCTCTGGTTTTTCCAAAACATGCAGTGCAATCCTAATAGTCAAATGTATAATATGACTCGTGAAAAGTGTGAAAAACAAACTGGTAGGGTCCAGCAGATACTGAGCTTCAGGGCTTTGACATTAAAAGCTAACAACACCGATCTTGCTCTACAGCAAACCCCTCAGAGCTCTGTCCCTAAAGCGAAGGCTAAAGTCAGGCTTTCTAACCACCTGCTGCATCTACGCCACCTACTCCGACAATTACTAACACTTTAAGTAGGCAAGCCACATCCGGCGTGACTGCTATCAACTCATCCCTAGATGCCATATCTCACGAGAGGGTCACAACACCGACACCGACAGTCCAAAGCCGGATAACATACGCATAGATCGCCACGACAAAAACGTCCATTTTCTGGACCAAGCATTAGCGATGAGACGCCGTTTTCACAACGCTCTTTAGTGACCACCAAATAATCCAAGTTACCAGCCACAACACTAAAACGGACATTCGCTAAACTAAACCATAGTGCGTTAACGGTCGTATGCCATAACGTTCCTGAATCCAAATCTTGCACAATAAAGGACAAGTTAGTAGAAGATCGCAACCATCATTCCATCATTCCATTCCGTCATTCCAGCATTCCAGCATTCCATCTGAGATACGATTGGTAATCGAGTTGCGCCAACTGGGCTAGGACATGCAGTGCGTCACCCGAATTCAGTGTACTACGGTGAACCCCGATTCCTTCGAGTAGCCTTGCATTCAACTGAGGAAACAGAGACAGTCCTGGTCTCAGTAGTTTGTCTTCGTAACTCGTCGAGCGGGGTAAATATACTACCCGATATTCCTTAGAAAGGACCGTGAAAGGAAAAAGGAAACGGTGGCGGCCCTTCTACGAGAGAAAGCAAGAAAACCGTATTTGTTCATAGTGTTCTTGTACTACTGCGCTCTCCTGATCACGAAGCGCAGTACATGACCGAGAGCAGTGGTGATACATCCGCGATGCACTCTCTGGTCAACGTTATCGCTACCTTACTAACCAGAGTTCCTTCAGCTTTAAACTGCAAGGACTGCGGTCCAAAAAGTTTGACAGTCCGATGACAATCCGATGAAATGACAGAAGTTGTACTGAATAGCTGGTTTAAGCATCGCTTCAGATTGCCTACCGATATTAGGAAAAAGATAGTGAGTGCACGGCTACCAGTTCTCAGCACATCATTGGAACATGCAACCTCAATAAAATATATGCCTCCACAACCTAGCAGCGTTGTAGACAATATAGCATTAGCGATACCTGACGAGACAGGGATGCACAAGAGAGAACATCTCGATTTTGGAAACTCCATGTTACCGTGCAGCTTGCCTGAATTTCAAGAACCAATGACCCACGTATAAAACGAACGGCGGCCGACCGAGGAACGGACGGTTTAAAACTAAACACTAATTTGTTGTCCATTCACACACCTTTACCATCCAAATAATAGCATGTTTGCACACGAAAGCCCAAAGTCTTTTTAGTGAGTTGGCCGAAGTTATGGAATGCCAGACTTCAAAACCGCGGAATCTCATTATAATTACCGAGACCTGGTTAAGCCTTGAGATAGCAGATTATGAAGTCAATTTAGCTGGTAAGTAACTGCTTCGGAATGACAGAACTGGAAGAGGTAGTTGCGTAATTCTGTATTACCAGGCTAACCTCTGAACTTATTGACCACTCAGAGATCCGTGCCCCAGATTCGTTTTGGTGCCGGTTATAGTTGCGGAACATAGGCACATGTCCTATAGCTGTGACTTACTGTTCAGCAAAGTCTACGTATGATATGGACTTCCAACTGAAACACTTTCTTCAGGTTGCTTTGAGCAAGACAGACAGTCGCATTCTCATTCGAGACGAGTTTAATGTGCACGATCTGGAAATAGCGATGTCCGATAACATGCAGTTCAAAGCCTGTTTGCAAGAGTTAATTATCAAATACCCACTGTATAACCACGTGACCTATACCACCAGATTTCGAACTGCTAACAAACCGTCGATACTTGATCTTGTGCTCACCAACGAAGGACTTATGGTCGGCGGAATAATTACAAGCACATCACTGGGTCGCAGTCACCATGTGACTCTACTGTTTAACTAAGTATGTTATACGGATTATCCTGAGGAAGAGGATGATAAAGCGTATACGGTCACACAATAAACGTGTTATCCGCACTTGTTAAGGAAGCATCTTGGACTTTTTTAAATGAATCCCTTTCAGAAATCGCCCGGAACACTTTCATAAGGACATTTAGCACACTTTTAAAGCAAGCGTCTTAGCGAAACTCCTTCCATCGTCAAAGGAGAAGGAAGTCATTTCTGAGGAGCAGAACACATGAGTGCATGTCCTTGAGGGACTCAGCATGGAGAGCTCACAAGGACTCCGCGAGTTCCGAAACCTGGACGGCTTATATGGCACAGTGTGAGTTTGAGTCGCGAAGAAAAGGTGACGCATCAGCAGGAGTTAATGAAGAGATTCTGTACGAACCTCAAACACTTATACAAATATTTTAATGGCCTTCTTAAGGCGCAACGCGGAATTTAGCACTGATCACGAATGACGGGTGCACGCGAGCAGAAATGGAAGCAGTCAATCTCTTACGGTTCCATTACTAACCTACGTTACGGAGTAAGGAGCCTAACTGTTATCTCTGTTTCTATTGACCCTCCATCAGCCTTATTCAATATCACGTTTACTGCAGAAAGTATGTGGAAAATACTGTTGCCGCTGCGCATCCGCAGCTCGCTTGGTGTCGATAACATTTGACCGAAGGCTTTACAGGCAGCAGCCAGTGATCTGGCGGAAACACTATCTATATTCTACCAGCGCTGTATGGAGGAGAAACATATTCCAAAATATGGAAGCAAAGTGTCGTCACTGCTATTCATAAGGGAGGTGGTCGCACTGACCCAACTAATTATCGTCCTATAACGCTACTCCCTGTGCTTTCCATGGTTATGGAGTCTATCATCACTGATGCAATCATGCAGTATCTGGAAACTCACAAAATGATAGCACCAGAGAAAGATGGCTCCCGACAAAAGCACTCAGGCACTACGAACCTGCTACTTGCACGCAATAACTGGACTGAAGTAGTTGATGGTGGAGCAAGAGTTGATGTCATTTACCTGGACTTCTCAAAAGCCTTTGATCGCTTAGACCACCAAATTCTCCTCCATAAACCTCAGCTCTATGGCATTGGTGACCCAATGCTGTGTTGGATAGGCAATTTTCTGCACCATCATTGGTTGGATGTGAAAGTATGAGAATCTCTGTCCGACACAAATTTGGTGGAGTGCTGAGCACCACAAGGCTCGGTGCTGGGTTCCGTCGTTTCTTGATTTGCAAAAGCGATCCCGCGAGAAAAATTGCTTCCACTTTCCTATTCTTTGCGGATGATATCAAGTGATGGCGAGCCATCAAAAAACCGAAATATCACGTAAGGCTACAAAGTGACCTCAACACAATTTCAAACTAGTCAGTTCTGAGTACACTACCGTACAATGTGGAAATCTGTCCTGCTGTTCAATTGCACCATAGGAATGACCACGTGCATAGACTTGCGTCACATGTATTGCAAACAACTTCCCAAGAACGGGATCATGGAAAGCCCATTCAAAGTGACCTTAACTGTTCAAAACAGTCAGAGGCAACAGCGAAGACAGCCAACCAGCACGTCGGCTTGCTGCGGACAGCATTCGGAAGATTCGGCCCATCCAATTTCCCCATGATGCAGTATAGTTACGTGCACCCTGACATGGAATGAGCCATATAAGTTTGGCAACCTTGGTTGAAGCGGCACTTACAACAAGTAGAGGAACGATAACACAAGGACACAAAGAATGTCAAGAGCCTACGAAATCTGTCCTATCATCAAAGGCTGAAGTCACTGGGAGTTTTCAGTGGTCGCTACCGAAGGCTGCGTGGCGATCGCATATTAGTCTACCAAATATTGTGTGACCCTAATCACGTGTTCTGTTACTTGGTGAAACTCAGCCATAACACCAATCTAAGAGATAACCCTCTGAAATTGTGTGCACAGTATAGCCGCCTGGAATGCTTGCAGAAGTATTTTTCTCTTGGGATTTGCCAACCCTGGAACACCTTCCCAAACTTCGTTGTTTCCTCCCCCAAGTTAGATATGTCAAAAATATACGATTCGAACTTGCCCTTGGCTCCCATCGCTATGTTGATTAAACTGGGCTACTTTAAGATATACTAATGATCCCTTCAAACTGGATTAAAATATTACATAAACCTGAGGAGACGGTACAGAAGTGAATATTTACGTTTTTACTTTTCTCACGGAGTACATCAACCATAACCGTCCCCAGCTTGCCTCGTTGTTCGCATTCAATTCCAACTTACAATACTAGTATTCAGCAGCGTGGCTGCTAGATAAACGCTCAACCAGACAAATCACTTATCTGTTGATAATTGTAGTTTTACCCCCGCTATCCTGCGGAACTTATCAAGCAACTGCTTTTTTATCAGACATAAATTATTTTTCATCGTTCTACATATCAACATAAACACAAACTCCTGTGCCATTTGTTAAGTTGTCAGTATTTTTGCGATTGCCAATCACACCTGTCTGTTTCGCCATGATCACGCCTTTGATGATTTGCCTCGCACTGAAGAGTATGAACCATTTACTTCTTTATTTATTTGATAGAAACGTTCAAGATTAGGGAGGGCCTCAGTGGAATCAGGCCCTCAGATTGCTTTGAACTTGCTGCATCCGACCACCTGCAGGAGCATTAACTTAAGAGTAAGCAGCAGAGGTCTAGGCTGAAGAGTAGATCCAAGTATTTGCAAATCTTGTTGCTCATACTTGGAATAAACCTTCATCTGCCTTAATTGAAAGTGCCACTGTAACAGCCTTCAAAAATGCCTGGATAAGCATTGGCCGAATCTTTTTCTAGCATTAGTTTAACTTTGTTGGCAGTTGTTGTGTCCACAGGGTTCGACTTAGCAGCTTCTTAGCTTGTGCCACGCGAGTCAAAAGACAACGCACCGGATGGGAAGTATATTTGCGAAACACTGCACGGGCCGACGTGGGTATGAAAACAATCTGATTACAGTTCAAATCACGGCTAAAGTGCTAATTTGAATTTATCGATCTCAGTGAATCAATAGACATGCGAGTGGTATGAAACAAACGATTGTGACGAATGTTCTGCCACACAGAAGAACTCTAGTCTGCTTGTAACTGAGACTGTTCTGATACAAGGCACAAGGTTACTTGGGGAAATTGCGCACTTACCTTCCCGAACAAGTAAATTTGGTTCGTTTATGTGCGCATTTGACTTTGGTCTGATCTAACACCTCCCCCTTGTTGAAATAGTTGGACCGGTAGTTGTATAGCTTT